>CM047814.1:45529207-46176736 GCA_026214975.1 Gentiana macrophylla
AAAAAGGGGGAAAGAAGAGGTATGCACTGAAACTTCTAAGAGGTTGAAAATATTTTTGAGCATTTTGGCGAGTTTTATTCTATGAGAAAAATGATCACTTATGTTCAAAGCTTATGAGGGTTTTGGCATCATAAAAATGGGGAAATTGTTAGGAACATTTTATTATGTTTTGATGATGGCTATACTAGCGTTATAGCAAGCCTTGAAATAAGTTAAAATTCTCAGATAAGTCTTTACTTAGAGTCCGACATGTTGTATAAGTTGAGTCGACAAGTATTGTACTAGTTGGTAGATTTGCTAAGTAAGAACAAATATTCGGCAGAGTGAAGCCACCAGGTACCAAAGAGAGAAGCATGAAGACATATGGATCGACTTCTAAACGGGAAGTCTGTGATGACCTTGGATAGGTTTAAGACTTATTGCAAGTAATGAAATATTTTCAATTAATATGGTGTACACCGATCTCACACAAATAAATGATCGATGAAGTATAAGCAAACTTAGAAAATCAAAGAAAGAAAGTGAAACAACAAAACGGCGAAGAAAAAGATCCACCGGTGACTAAATAAAAACAAAGTGAATGAGATATCAAATAAAAAAGGCAAAAGATTCACTAAGCCGGTGAAGCAACAAATGCCTAAACAAAGAAAGTCAAGTATGTTTATCTGCGAGAATCGCAAAATAAGCAAATCAAGCAATTAATGCGTAATCAATCAAGGATTTGGATTTTATGATTAAAATCAATCACCCAAATCAAGGAGGAATCAAAGAATTAAATCAAGGATTATTCTCGGCAATTAATAGCCAACGGATGGAATTTCAAATCAAGGATTATCAAGGCTATAAATAGAAGGCTTTGTGAGACCCAGGAAAAATAACGATCGTGAATATACAAGAACAAGCGTAAACTCAGTAAAAATCCAAAAGCCTTCACTCTAAGCTTAAAAGACATATCTAGAAGATCAACTCGGATTCGGATCTACAATTCTACATCAAGGACTGAGATTGATCCACCCTTTGTGAATCTTATTCACACCAGTTGCAAAGAATTGAATCGGATCGTTCGAGAAGGAATTGCACCCTTTGTGATAGCTGCTGAAGGATTTGTTCCCAAGGAGCAGTGTTGAAGATCGAGTCACCAAGCTTTTGAAGCCAGGGAGTGATAGTCTTAGAGATTATGAAGCTTGTGTAGACAAGGACAATCTAACTATTATATCTGTGAAAACAGTAGTGAATTCCTCCAATCATCATAAGAGATGAGTGGATTAAGGGATTACACCACCCTGAACCACTATAAACCTTGTGTCTATTTACTTTCCACGCAATTTATTTACAAAGACTTTATTTCATTGCATATTATATCTATTGTTGCATAATCTACTTTGAAACCAACATTTAAAGAAGGGACTTATCCACTCGCCCAAAAAGCTTTTAAACATAAGAAAAGTTTTGAAACTCCACTATAGTATTTCACCCCCTCTCGACTATAGTCTTACCCTTCTCTGGGACAAACATTTGGTATCAGAGCAGTGTTCCTAGTATCAGAACCAGTTCAAATCTAATTTCTGATAACAAGGAGAGTACACACTTTCAAAGTAGTTTACCAATCTGTAATTTGAGCTTTTGTGCATATAAAACTCTTTACATCATGCAATCATCAAATTTTATGCATAAAATGCCTGTTTTAAATATAAATAATTTTGAAGAATACAAAATAAGAATTCTTTCTCATCTTGCACCAACTCATGAGGAGATGTTGGATGTCATCAAGGATGGACCAATCCAGATCATGACTATTACAACAACAGGAGCAGATCAAGGAAAAGAAATAGTCAAAGAAAAGAAGAACTGTACAAAGGATGATAGGAGAAGAGCAAATCTTGACTT
Organism: Gentiana macrophylla; assembly: GCA_026214975.1. Classification (NCBI taxonomy): domain Eukaryota; kingdom Viridiplantae; phylum Streptophyta; class Magnoliopsida; order Gentianales; family Gentianaceae; genus Gentiana; species Gentiana macrophylla. The sequence goes on from CM047814.1 coordinate 45,531,095, forward strand.
TGTGGCAAAAGACATGATTATGAGGACTCTAGACAACAATATGTTCATAAGGATCAAAGATTACAAAACTGCAAAGAAGATGTGGGAGAATTTGGCTCTAATCAATGAGGGATCAGAGGCAATCAAGGAAAACTTATCTGTTGCAAAACAGAAATTTCAAAATTTCAAAATGAAGACTGGAGAATCCATTGATCAAATGGACATCAGATTTTCAGGCATCTTGAATGAACTCCAACAACTAGGTCACTCATATCCACAGAAAGAAGTGTGCCTAAAAATCCGAAGGAGTTTACCAGACAGATGGAAAATCATCACATCTGTAATCAAAGGCACCATAAATTTAGAGAAAATTAACACTTTAACCTTGATGTCACAGTTGAAGGATCATGAATTTGAGTTAAAAAGCAAAGAAGGTGTGCCAACGGAGTTGAACAAGAGCAGTGCACTCATTACTCCCTAGCAGAGTCAGCCAGCTGACTTAACCAGCAAAGAGACAAAAGAGTTGAAAGAGCAGATTGCTTTACTGACAAAGAAGTTCAACAGATTCAAGAGAAGACGAACCAGAGGAAACTCTTCATCATCAAACCAGACATCATCCAGAAGCAAAGACATGAAGAAAAAGGTGATGATTATAGATGATTCAACTGCAACAAAAAGGGACACGTCAAAACTGGTTGTCCTAAAGAAAAGAGAGACAAGGAAGATGAAAGGAGAAAGCAAAAGTCTAAAGATAAGAAGAAGTATTCAACAGTCAAAAGCGAAGAGCGTAAAAACACTAAAAGTTGAAACAAATAAAGCGATGACGATTCATCGACAATGACACAACCGAGATGATGAGTTGAGACAATGGAAAGACATATGTATGTCTCGATGACTAAAGAAATTGAAGAAACAGAGGTAATATCTAGTTCATACTCATCAAATGCATCCACAACTGACACTGCACAATCTCTATTTTTCCATTAGATTCTACAAACCGAATTCAAAATCTCATGAATAAATTTGAAGAAATTCAGATAAATCATGAAATTCTGGAACAGGAAATGAGAATCTGAGAAAGGTAAATAAAAGGCTACAGAAAGAACTGGATGAAAACAGAGATTACTGATATACTGATTCTGTTTCTAAAAATGGACCCTCGGTTTACCGGACCTATGGGCCGATTTACCCTGCCAAGTTTTTTCCATTTTTTTCTGGGACTGTGCTGCTGATGATGGAAGATAATGAATTGCAGCAACAACGATGTCACAGCAGTACCACACAACAACATAAGATGGAAAGATGGTGTTTTGGTTGGTGAGATGGAAGGAAAATGGTTGTGAGTTGTGATGGTAAGGGTGGTGATGGGTGGTGATGGTGGCCGAATTTTATGAAGAAGAAGAAAAACGGGGAAAGTGTATGAAGAAGATGGAGAATGTAGTTTAGGATGAAGAAGAATGGTGGTGAATGGTTGTTTACATAGGAGAAAAAGATAGAAGATGGAAGGATTTGGTGGGATAGTGGGTTGGAGGAGTAATGGTGGTTAGGGGATTGAGGGGTTGATTGATGGGATTGATGTGGAGTAATGGGGGAGTGTGGGAAAAGAGGAAATGATGGAAAAGAGGAAAATTGGGCATTTTTGTTGATCGGGATCGACCCATACAACGTGTCTCCATCACGTGTTATCGAAGGGTCGATCTAAAATCGACACGCTAAAATTGATAAAACTCGGCTTGGTAAACCAGGTGTATGCCCGATTTACCGGGTCAACTTTTCTCAGTTTTCTCAGGTCTTGTTACTCGCACATCTTACATTAACTTGCTTTGCTCAATCCCGACCTCAAATCACTAGTTCTTACTCCTTCTTTTGTTATTTCCGACTCAATCCTAACCTACTTCACTAGAATCCACAAGTAGTAAAAAAACCTTCCCAACATCCATCGGTTTCAAACCTAAGGGTGCGGTAGGATGAAAAAAAGCTCGTCATTTCATCCGGTTACTTTTATTGACTCACTTCCTAACTAAGTGTTCAAGAGATAGTTCTGAGTTTATAGTCACCAACTCAACTTACCTTCGGATCTCCACTCAGTCAAAGGTCGGGGATTTAACTCTCTAAACTTGCACTTTCGAGGTCTTAACCGTCATGCACTTCCCTTCTCGTTTGTCATTATCCTCTAGGAGTGTTATTTCTTGGTTTTCCGTAGAAACTCTCTGAGCTCTTCTCCGGCACGCTTTTCCCTTCTTGCCCGTGCACTCGGTCTTCCTCTTCTCCGAGATTTAACCTTTATGCCCAAGGATTCCACATTTTCTCTTTTTGGCTCTACCTTTTCACTACGCAATACGGAAGGACTAGCTTCCATGAGCGTCTTGTCATGGTCCTTCTCCTCGTGTTCTCTAAGCATTAATCTCATAAACTCCTCGCTCACGAGTTTTCCACAAGAACATCTAGATGCCTATACCTATCATCTCTTATCTCCACAAGTTTAACGCTCTCCAAAACCATAGGTCATCATGCAACTTTCAGGCCTATTGTCTAGAGGCTCTAGGATCTTAACTGTTACAGCATCATTGTTCAACCTTAGAGTGATTTCCCCATTATCATAATCCATGATCGCCCGGCTGGTCGCTAAGAAAGGCCTTCCTAATAGAACTGGGGCACTAGGATCTTCCAGTACATCTATGACTGTGAAATCTATCGGGAATGTGAATCCTCCTGCCTTGATTGTGCAATTCTTTAGCAGATCGGTAGGCATATCTCTGGTTCGATCGACAAAGGTCATGGACCGGGTTTGGTCCATGGTCACCTGAATATTATGTTCGATAAAACTTGTTTTAAATTTATTTTACCGGAACACCCCAAGTATAAGGATCGTAGTATAGGGTGTTACCGAGTCGTCCTAAGGGAATCGTACAATTATCGGATTAAAATATAGTCCGTTATAAATAATGTCACAACTTATTAACTAAAATTAAATTTTATACTAACTATAATCTAAAAGGCAATGAACAAAAAAGCGATGAACAATAGAATTTGATGAGCGGTGAATTTTTAGAAAAATAAAGATTGACAACTAGGGTTCTAACACTAATTAACTAATTAAACGTAGCAATTAACAATTGTTACGAACGATTTCGGTTTATCAAAGGTTTAAAAGGACGGTAAAACAACAAGGATCCACCACACAACAATCACACAACCATTTTTATGATCTAAATACGATTTATTGGTATGATCAATCACAATTCGACTAAATTCCTTTAAATCGAATTCTAGGGTTCTTGTTTTCTTTTCCAAGCAAAACAATTTAACATTCAACACAAGATCATTAATTCGTTCCCAAATTAAACAACCCAATTAACATCACATGATTCCTCAAAATAACATTAATCGTATCGATTGAAAGGCTCTACTATTGAATCATATTTCCATATAAATTCAAAGCAACATATGGTTTTATTGACATTCCTATCTAATAAAACGCTTAACAATCAATCCAAAATCAATCGATAAATAAAACGATGTTCGAATCATAAATAAAAATAAAACTAACGAATCATGGTTGTGATGACGTTGATGTGGTTTCATCCCGTTGCTCTACCGCGATGTGCTTAGCCTTGCATGCTTGTGATGATCCAAGACATGATGGAAGAATTCATCTCTTTAGTTGTTTTTGGTGCGGCTGAATTCTCGAAAAAGTTGCGGCCGATGTTATAAAATTGCGGTGTGTATTGTGTGTGATGTTCTCGTTCTTTCTCTCCGCATGGATCTTTTGTTTTTATAGGGATCGTGGGCGACATAGGAAGATCTAGAAGATAACGATGCGAAAATCCACCGACTACCGAGCCGACACGTTCGGTCGACCGAGTGTCATGGCTCGGTCGACCGAGCCTACCAAATGCCCGTGTTCACACCGTGCTTCATATAACGTGTTCCTCACTCCACTCTCGATCGATTTGATTTATCCTTCTTTAATTGCTCCGAATATCTTCTTTATTTCTTGAGATTCTTTTGATTGAATAATATTTATCTTCCCAAAATAAAATCCAAATGATTGAATGAAATTGATCCTCTTGATTAAATAATCTCACCCCTCGCATTTCTTTATTTTCAAGCAAAATGTTGTTACACCAAGTCATCGAATAATAATAATAATAAAATGTGTAACAAAAATAACAATTAAACCCATAATTTCCTCATAATTAAATTATAATTCCTCAATAACCATTATAGGAATTTAACGGTTAAAACACGCTTTTCTCATTTATTTCCCTTAAAAATAAGGTAAATTGTTTAGGGATTAAGCCCGAAAATATAGTAAAATATACCCTAAACATATTAATCGTCTGACAGAGGGAGAAAGGAAAAATATTTCAACTCAAACCGGAGTCGCAGAGCCCTGAACCTACAGATACACCGTTGATTGAGATCGAGAGTCGAAACGTCTCGGGGTCTCCTAGCTTAACTATGGTATCAGAGTCCAGGTAATCCTCAGGCTCTGAAAACATAGTGTCGAGATCCTCTTCAGAATCATCTGAATCGTAATCAGAATATATATCAATCAATTCAATAGGAAACTCACCTGGCCGATACGTTTCGTACACTTTCGGGTTCTCTTCGGCTTCCTGTTTAAGTGCTTCTTTTTCCTCCTCCACTCGTTTATTATCCACTTCGTATTGCTCTCTGACCTTTGAGCCTGGATACATGGAGATTGGTTTGATATTCAACACTATACGAGGCATAGTGTTTGACTCGTCTTGACTTCTTCAACTCTTGCTGAATGACATTTCGAAGTGTCCCGAGATTCCTACGAAAGAGACAACAGAAAAAAAAAAAGAAAAAAAAAATGGTTAGAAACTCCCGCCTCAGTTAGGATTAGACCCAACTGTTCCGGACCTACTAACTAAAACTAACGAGGATATACACAGAAACACAAAGGTTGTCGAACATGATTTTCTCGACCCTTGGTAAATCGGGGCAACCTACGGTAAACCGGCTCAAAATTTCTTATTCAGCGGTAAAAGAAACGATGTAGGTTTATTTCAGGATGACTCAAGACTCAAAAAAGAAAATTAAAAGAAAACAACAACCTCTTAATTAAAGTTAAAAACATTTATCCTTGAAATTGCCCATTTTCCCGGCAACGGCGCCAAAAACTTGATGTCGCGTGTAAGTCACTTAATACTAGAAAGAGTACTAAGTCAATCGTAGTATATCAAGGGTGAATCAAGGTCAATCCCACCGAGACAATGCAACTCAAGTATAAATGAGTCTAACGTAATTAATTAAGAGAACAAATATGGTTGTTGACCAACAATAAACATAAAAGAAACATGGTATTCCTTCCCTACTAACTTGGTCTAGTTAATCCTTATGTTTACTTCCCCTCATAATTTCCTTAAAATTAATCGAACGTTTTAATTCAGTTTTAGCTACGGGTGTATCTCCTACTCCTATCTACTTCCATTGTAAGGACATCAGACAGTCTATACGCAACTAATCTCCTTCGTTGGTTGTATTAGCCTATACGTAGTAAGAACTAGAGATGCCGGCACGAGACCGAAAACCTCCCTAAGCACCTATCGACAATGACTAGCACGTTCCTGGGACCCATCGAGACAATGTCCTAACTAACACTTCACCTTGAAAGTCCTTCGTGTTAATTTACGGATACAATAAGCGGATTGGCGGATCTAACCTCATTAAATTAAACTTCGCCGATCAACATAGTTGACGCCGAATCTCCGGATTAGGTTTCTAAATATTGCCTCGGTAAACCGGTATAGACCGCTTGGTTTACGGGGCGGCGTTCTATTTTGGAATCAACATTGTTTGTTCCGATTAATTCAAGTAAATTATGGGGTTGTTAAACATACTATCACTATAACACGTAAATACAAGTAGATCTACCATAATAAAGACATAAAGGAACGTTTAAAGCTTCATACCTTTGGTTATGGAGATCTAGCTTGATCTACTCAAACTAGAGATGGCGTGGAGGAGGATACGAAAATAAATCACCAAAAGCTTAAAAGAACTTTATTTCATCAAATTGTATAAAATCTATCAAAGTATTGTGGTGCATACTCTTACAATAAGTTTCCGCAGCTGACTTTATGTAGATGTTACTGACCAACTTATGACTCAATAAAACCCTAACCGACCCTACTGTAGGCGGCAGATTCAGTTTCTTGTCCTCCAAGTTCTCGGTAAACCGGGCATGGGCTTCGGTTAACCGGCCCAGCTCTTCATCCCTTTTTCTAGTAAATTTCTTCCTATACTTTATTTACTTGGCCCAATGTCTTCCTTTCAGTCTAGATCTGTCCTTAACTGCCCAGAGTTTGGTACATCCTAAAAAGTACGTAAAACAAATCAAAACAGTACCCAATCTATGGGATAATAACACAGATGCAGAATCGTAAACCTAGAATCATGCACATAGCATTTAACACACATTCCATAGGATAACGAGCATATCTATCCCCTCTTGAGCACGATTCGGGGAAAATAAAGATATAATTAATAGTACTATTTAGGGCGTTATCATTTGACCAAGTGAATAGGGCCCCAGAGAATCCCAGATCCGTCAACTCACAATCCGTTAAGGCGCGTTGGAAGGCCAACATTTGCCTAAAAGGCCTTTCATGTGGCCCTTCCTGCTCCTCTTGTATAAGAATCTCTTTGAAGTCACCCGCCACAAGCCACGGTAATGGAAACAGAGAATGTAGCATGCGCAAGAGGCTCCAAGAATGTTCTCACTCATCAACCACAGGATTCCCGTAGAAACCAGTGAAACGCCAATCGTTACCACCCCTACCTGAACAATCGCATCAATATGGCCAAGGCCATAAGTCTTGATATGAACATCACAGTCAGCTTGCCAAAGAAAAGCTAGGCCACCACTAGCACCGTCACTACCGACGTGAAAATAAATTGAATATTTAATTTTTAATTAAATAATTAAATCCTGCAAAAATGAAATACTAAAATTTGCTATTTGATGTAGACATAAAGTTTCATGGCCATTAGTGAGCATATGATAATATATAACACATAAATGATACTATTTTGAGAATTAATCAAACTTTATAACAAGCTGGGCATTATTACACAACACCGACGTTTTGAGAAATAGAGCCAAAACCTTTATGGAACTCAAAATGTCCCCGGATCCAATGTTTGTTATTTATACCAACGTCAACGGTGTTGAAGTTTTGAGAGCAGAATCCAAAACCTTTACGGAACTTAAAACACCACCACCTCCGACGTTAGTCTAGTCAAGACAACGTCAAGGTCACCGACGTTTTGAAAAGCGATGGCCAAAACCTCACGGAATCCGAGCGTCGGCTAACCCGGCGTTGTATGCCCCAAAAACCAACGTCGGTGTCACTAGCGCTTGGACAATCGGTGGCCAAAACTCAAGCGGACCTTATGCATATCGACCCAATAACGTCAAGTTTCATCCAAACTTAAAACAAACAACAAATTCAACGAATCCAAACATGTATATAAAGAACTGAACTGCACAATGATACATTCCAAACACAAACAAAATCCATACGAATCCAAACATGATTCATAAAGATAAACAAGATTCATACAGAACAAAACTAAATCAAACCGAAACATGATCCAAACAGAATGTAATAGTTTAACTGCTCCATAAAAGTAACGTGTTTTAATGTTAATAGACTAAAAGTCATGAAAATGAACAACATTCACTTCTTTCTTGGACGCCCTGGCACGTTTGGGTGGTCTTTCTTCTGGCTTTTGTTCTTCTGGCTCTACATCCACCGGAACATCTGAGCTACAAACTCCGCTTACCATGAACTCGTATGCCATACCAATTAGCTTCAACAAATCTTTTTTTTATTTTTCTTCGAATGATTTTTAATGACCATTACAAATTGGTAAACACAATTGTTCATACGTCTCTCGAATCTCGCCTCTCCCGTTTTCTCACACAGGTCAATCGATGCACAGAAACTGATCGATACCATGGCATGTAATCACTAGTGGTTTCCCACTCAAATCTAGCCTCTCCCATCCATTTACTTTTGTGCAGTAAATGATTGAGATAATTGTGGAAGTCACCGTCACGTGTTGCGTACGTGACAATATATTCTTTCGAACTCCTGTATCTAGATGATTTTTTCGGAGGGATTGGCGGTTGTGGTATGGATTGGACATGACCAAACTAACAGACGGCGTGGTTAGGGTGATAAGCCTCAACAATATCGAATGTCCTTAAGCACCCGTAATACCAACATATTGTTAGATGTAGTGCCCGAAAGACAATTTATGTAATTGTTTTATATTAATAAATGATAGATTTTATTATTCATCTTATTTGCTTTGTGCTTATATAGTATACACTATCAAAACCCTAAGTATATCTCAGATGTAACCACTTAGCTCAAGTGTATGGAATGCACGAGAGGATTTAGTTAGTGGTGATATACTTGAATCGTTAGTCCGTGGTGAACTTAATCGAGTTTAGGGTCTCTTGATTAAAACACCAATAATGCGCCTAACACTTTAGGGTGTGATAGTCTTATCCGGACTATCGGTAGAGGTACCTACGTGGGGCATTTATATATGATGGCATTCATATAGATCGGACCGATTTAATCTGAATTTCCCGATATAATTCCGTAATCGAGGAATCTTATTAAATCATTAGATGATCATATATGGATCAACCTTAATCCACGAGGTGATCACGAGTGTCTTTGCTTGTCTCGGGTAGTGTTTGATGTGTTAGTTACGGTTCACTTGAATATGTGTTCCAAGCCACTTCTCATTGGCACTATCTCCTCGATGAGTGAGTAGTTCGATCTTCACGGACATGGAATCCATTCCTTTCTGCGGGGAAGTAGAGAGACGAGTCCCTTATTTGTTAGCCCCTAAGAAAGCGATCGATCCCGGGAGTTCACATTTGACTAATTAGCTACTAGTCGATATGTGTACTAATTGATCATCGTGGGTTGATGGTAAATAAGGATAAGATATTACGAGTCGGGTTCACGGAGACTTCCCACTCGAGAATGGGCGGTCTATGGAGGGTTAATCCGTATGTAGTGATTATATCAATGGACGCTTATTTACTCTATGGGTTGAGTATAAGTATACATCTATAATCGGTAGAGTTCGCCGGGTTTATGGTGGCGTAATCCCGGAATTAATAATTAATGTACTTATTTTGTTCGATGAATAATTAATTATTGGAGCTACTCATTATAGGTCCATGGTCCCCGATGTGGCTTACAGTAATTCGAATGATATTCTTGTTATTTGGGCCTCATTGATAATTAATTGGTGGGCTAATTAATTGATATGCATGGATATTATTTAGTTGGGCTAAATAATATAATACACATAAAAGACATTTTATGTGGGCTTAAAACCCTATTAGGTGGCGCCTCCTACCTCTTAAAATGCAAGAATTAATTTTCTTGTGTGATTAATTATTTACTTGGTAAGTGATTAATTAATAAAAGATAATTGATTTGTAATTGATTGATTGATTAATCACAATCTTTTATAAATGGAATTATCCTTTATTGTGATTTCTTTTTAATTATTTATTTAATTAATTAGAAACTTGGAGGCCAAGGATTTACTCTCCTATAAAAAGAGAGTTATTCCAAGGGAAATTGCAAGGCATAATTCGACCACCACCTTAGAAAAAGAGAGAAAAATTTGTTTTTCTTGTCTAGGGTTTTAGAGGAAGAAAAACTTGGAGTTTTTCTTGGTGTTGCATATCAAGGAGGTTCGTGTATCAAGAAGGGTGTCCACCAACCGCCGTTTGGAGAACACATCGGAAGATCAAGGCTTCTCTTCCCGTTATTGGTAACATGATCTTAAACCCCCTTGTAGTAGTTTAAGTCCTTTAATTATGTGTTTTGATATATAAATCGTGATCCATCCGCTGCGTGTAGATCTAATTCGTTTAGATCTAAGAACCTGCATCCTTCATGTGGTAGCAGAGCCAGGTTCCACGATTTATATAGTCATAATCATAATTAAACGACTTAAAGGAGTGGAATTGCATGTAGGTAAATCTTATTTATTGTTTTATGCATTGATAGTGATAAATTGTTATGGTTGAAGAGATGGATTGGGGGTTGGCACTGTTTACCCGTTGGATCTATTGTAAACTCATAAAAACGATGAAAATTTCGTTTACATAAGTATAGGAAATTATGTAATTTATTTTTATTGCAAGTTTAATTTACAGAAAATAGATCTGTACAGTAGCTGTTTAGTATTTTCGTTTTTTCCGTTGTTTGCGCCGTTAAAACAAAGATCTCTCCGGTCAGAATCAAGATTGGAAGTTAATGAACAATCCCACAAAATTTTGCGTCAATCAGAGTCCTTTTGGATGTCCGTTCGTTGATGAGAAGAGGTAGCTGTAACAGAAAAACGCAGGATTCACAGAAACCCTAACTGTGACTTCCTCGATTTTCTGGAAAGTACTGGACTGTTGAAACGAATATCCGACTGCTCAGATCGATAATCATGGAGTTTTGGACGTGATATAAAATTTTCAGGACGATCGGGATTCATCTTGATCCCCGATCGGCCTCGGGAAGTATATGATGCGCTGCTGTAAGAGTCCGTTTCAGCAGCAAGTTGGGAGGCTCACTGAGGAAGATTGACAAGTCAAACCTCCGATCCGACCGTCCATCTTGAAGTCCGAAGAATGAAGATCAGATCTGGAAAGTTTCGTCCCGATCCAAGTTCGTTTGATATGCCGATCGTCGAAGATTCTTAACAGCTGCAGATTAGGGTTTTAATTTATTTTCGAATAGATTAGTTACGGGGGTGCCAACGGTCCATCTCGGTGTTTATTTTCCGCACTAGTATACATGTGTAGATTGTATGAGTAGAACCGGAAAATTGCCATGACATGCATCATATCATGAATTCCACTCCATATGCATACATGTAGAAATTAATTCGAGGAATTAGTTAGGCATGTATAAAACACACGATTAGTTTTAATTAATTGTTTGATATTAATTAGAAACTAATTAGGGTAAAACCGAGGAACACGGGTTTTTTCAATCGTCGAGGTTGGGTGATGGATTCTCGGTGAATCCCACTCTACTTAAAGCATAAGGAGTAAAATCCCGAAACCTCGTGGTTAAGGTGTTGGATTCTCGGTGAATTCCACCTTACCTAAGACGCGAGATTACGTTTTTGTTCCGTAGTGTCTACGTGAATGTTTGATGTTTAAGAATTGGATAATCACGGGCAAACAGTTTCGAAAGTGGTTTAACCACGGTTGGGTGGTCAACGGTAGCTACGGCTCAATCGACTTCACCCACCACGTGTGGCGTTTGCACGGGTGCAGCAATATCTTGAGCCATCCGAAGAGCCACTACGGCTCAACGGAGCTCTCCTAGCCTTGACCCGTCCGGCGGCCACATATGTTCTAACGAATAGGTCGGGTGGGCTAGCCCACATAACCGACAACATTCGGGCCTATGATTTATTGTTCCTTAATGTAACATCAAGTCCAAAAACGTGATCGATAAACCCACCACTTTTTCAAAATATTGAGTGGGAGCGGGAGAGGCGACGGCCACCCCACGGCCTCTCTTGTTGACACAAGCAACGTGAAAGAATGGTGACGCCTCGTGCGGCTTTGATTTCGCCCCCTAAGGAAGGCCTTCACCGCTATCAAAATTCAAGGCTTGGTCTCCGAAAGGATAGGATTTTGGGTACTCATTGAGTCACCGACCGACCACTAAGGCGGCACACTGGGTCTATCTAAAGATCCAAATAGTAGGTCACACTCATAAAGGGTATTTTGGTAATACCTTGGCTGAAAAAGGAAAGGTGATTGACGATCACAAATGAGATGTTCGATTCTCAAGTTGATCTTCAATATTAATCGAAACCTCTTTGACCTACCCTAAGCGGCACCGAGGTGAGAGATTAAGTCCTTGGAACGGTAGGATAGACTATAAGTACTTAGTTTATAGTTCCTAAAATTTATTAGCGCTTTATGAACTTGAATTTAATTTACTGTCATTTTACTTTCTGACATCATGTCGTCTCGCATTTCTTTCTTGTTAAATGATAAGTTGACCGAAACAATTTTTCAAAGTGGAAAAGCAACCTCAACGTTGTTCTCGTCTTTGAAAATGTTCAACACACCTTGACTTCGCTATTCCAAAGACTTACCACTCGGTCTTCCAAAGCCGAGAAGAAAGTCGGCGTATGGACCGAGGCGAGACAACAAAGCGTGGGGCATCATGTTAGCCTCAATGTCGGAGATCATAAGGACCAAATGTGAGAACTTTGGCACTGCAAAAGAAATGATGCAGCACCTTGTTTCCATGTTCGGCTCACCTTCTGATCAGGCCCAACATGAGGTCGCCGGGATGGTCGTTAACGCCAAGATGAGGAAAGGTCGATCGATGACGGGTCATGTAATGAACATGATCAATTACTTCGGCCGATCTTTGAGACTCACGGTTCCAAGTTCGAAGAAGTGACTCGGGTGAGCATGATTCTCGAATCACTGTCACCTGATTTCCTCCAGTTCAAGACCAACTACGTCATGAACAAGCTTAAGTTTGACTTGACGCGGTTGATAAATGAGCTGCAGATATTCGAGGGTTTCCAGTCTAACAACCGGGCCCGAGAAGGGGAAAAGAAAGCTGAAGCCAATTTGGCTGAGGCTAAGTCGTCAAACAAAGGGACAAAGGGAAAGCCGAAAGCCAAGCCTGTGAAAGAACAGAAATCAAAACCCATGAAGAAGAAAGGGAAAAAGGCAACTCCTTCCAAACCTAAAGGTAAGTGCTTTCACTGTGGAGAATTAGGGCATTGGCGCAAGCATTGCCCGAAACATCTCAAAGAGGTGAAGGAAGGAAAGGGCCAGGCAAACAAGGCACAGGATAAGACAGGTAATTTACTTGTCTTGGAATCCTACAGTGTAGCTAAAGATGTATCAACTTGGATACTGGATTCTGGAGCTACTAACCATGTTTGTTCTTCTTTGCAGATCCTTAGTTCGTATGAGGAGCTAGAGGACGGGGCACATGTGATGAGAGTTGGCAACGGAGCGATGGTTTCAAAGACAAGAGCGATGGGAGTAGTTCGTTTAATGTTTGGAAATAAAGTCCTTAAGTTGGACCATGTCTTTTATATTCCGCACTTTAGAAGAAATTTAATTTTTGTGTCTGTTTTGCAAGAACAATTGTATTCTTTATCTTTTGAGTATAATAAGATTGTTATTTCCAGAAATGGACGTAACTTATGTTCTGCAATGTTAGAAAACGGACTGTATGTCATTAAACCAACCGATACTCCACTGCTTAATACTGAAATGTTTAAAGTAGCACATCAAAGTTCTGCTAAAAGGCAGAAGGTTTCTCAAAATGATGAAACATACCGTTGGCACCTTAGGCTAGGCCATATTTCCTTGGAAAGAATCAAAAGACTGGCCAAAGATGGTCCTTTAAGTGAGTTATCTGTTGACTCACTGCCAGTCTGCGAGTCTTGCCTGGAGGGGAAGATGACCAAGCGACCCTTCTCGTCAAAGGGTAACAGGGCTAAAGAACCTTTAGAATTGGTACATTCAGATCTGTGTGGTCCGATGAATGTACAGGCTAGAGGTGGATTCGAGTACTTTGTGACTTTCATCGACGACTACTCGAGATTCGGATATGTTTATCTGCTACATTGGAAATCCGAAGCTTTTGGAAAGTTTAAGGAAAACCAGGCATAAGCCGAAAGGCAGTTAGGCAAGTCTTTGAAATGCCTTCGCTCTGATCGCAGAGGTGAGTACATGGATACTGATTTCACTGACTACCTTTTGGAACATGGGATTTGTTCCCAACGTTCACGCCCGAACGCCTCGAAACAGAGTTGCTGAGCGGAGAAACAGGACTTTAATAGACATGGTCAGATCCATGATGAGCTACGCGTCACTGCCGGTGTCCTTTTGGGGACATGCCCTTCAAACAGCGGTCCGCATTCTAAATATGGTTCCGTCAAAGTCTGCAGAGAGAAACGCCTCTTGAGTTATGGAGTGGGAGTAAACCTAGTTTGCGTCTACTACCGTATATGGGGGTGTTCGGCACATGTGTTTAGTTGACAAGACTAGCAAATTGCAAGCACGTCATTTAAAGTATGTCTGTTTGTAGGGTATGCACAAGGGACAAGAGAGGTCTGTTCTATGATCCGGAAGATCGAGAGGTAATAGTTTCAACTAACGCCACTTTTCTCGAGGATCAATATATGAAAGACTTCAAACCTCGAGTAAAGTTGTACTCGAGGAGTTACTTTACGACGAAGTCGACCATTAGTGACACCTCTCTCGTCACGAAAAACAACACCACCGATACACACTGCCGACCCCCGGCCAAATCTAGACCACTCGGACGTACCACCGAGAGTGGTTAAGCCACCAAATCGATGCGGTATGCAACCGAGAGGCTAATATCGCCGTCTCTGATGGAGTGGAGGATGATCTAGTGTCCTATCGCAGGGCTATGGATGACTCTGATAAGGACATGTGGGTTGAGGCGATGAATCGGAGAGATGGAGTCCATGTACTCTAACTCGGTCCTGAAACTTGTGGATTGCCACAGGGTGTACAACCCATAGGCGATAAATGGATCTACAAGAGAAAGCGAGGAGTGGATGGAAAGGTTGAAACCTTTAAAGCTCGGCTAGTGGCAAAGGCTACACACAGAGAGAGGGAATCGACTACGAAGAAACCTTCTCCCCTGTGGCAATGCTGAAATCCATTCGGATCCTCCTTTCAATAGCTGCATGTCTAGATTATGAGATCTGGCAGATGGATGTTAAGACAGCCTTCCTAAACGGCTATCTTGACGAGGAAATATATATGCAGCAACCAGAAGGATTTGTCGAGAAAGGCCAAGAGCACAAAGTGTGCAAATTGCTCAGATCCATTTATGGGTTAAAGCAAGCATCTCGGTCTTGGAATCATAGATTTGATGAAACAGTCAAGTCGTATGGTTTCGAACAAAACTTTGATGAGCCTTGTGTATACAAGAAGGTTGTCAAAGATCAGGTGGCGTTCTTAGTGTTGTATGTTGAAGACATTCTGCTAATTGGACCAAATAAGGGGATGTTGTCAGATGTGAAGAATTGGTTATCCACGCAATTCCAAATGAAAGATTTGGGAGAGGCGAGTTATATTCTGGGGATCCAAGTTATTCGGGATCGTAAGAATAGGATGTTGGCTCTGTCCCAAGCATCTTACATAGACAAGATGTTGTTGCGTTACAAAAGATGATTTAATGCAAAGAAGGGTTTCCTACCAACCCGTCACGGCATTCAACTCTCTAAGAAGCAGTCTCCACAGACTCCTGAGGAAATTGAGAGTATGGGACGAATACCATATGCTTCAGCTGTTGGTAGTCTGATGTATGCTATGTTGTGTACTAGACCAGACATCTGTTATGGCGTGGGTTTGGTCAGCCGATTTCAGTCCAATCCGGGCATGGACCATTGGACGGCAGTGAAGAATCTTCTCAAGTATCTTAAGAGAACGAGGAATTATATGCTTGTATATTCGGGTGCGAACCTGGATATTGCAGGGTACACTGATTCTGACTTCCAGTCAGATAAGGATGATCGTAAATCGACATCAGGCTCAGTGTTCACCTTGGGAGGCGGAGCAATAGTCTGGAGAATCGTCAAGCAATCCAGTACGGCCGACTCAACTATGGAAGCCGAATACATAGCGGCCTCTGAGGCAGCTAAAGAAGCGGTATGGCTCAAGAAGTTCCTGGGAGATTTAGGAGTAATCCCAAATCCAGAAAATCCGATACGTCTCTACTGTGACAACAACGGGGCAGTGTCGAATTCCAGAGAACCCCGGAGTCACCAGAAGTCAAAGCATATAGAGAGAAAATACCATTTGATCAGAGAGATTGCTCAAAGAGGAGACATTTCCGTCACGAAAATCCCCTCAGCCGACAACCTTGCTGATCCATTTACAAAGACACTTTCCATTGAGGTCTTTACGAGGCACTTGGAAAACATGGGTATTCGGGACATGAGTCATTTGCTTTAGAGCAAGTGGGAGATGTAGTTCTTGTTGTAATAGTTAATGGGTGTGCTCTAAAACAATTATTACTTGTCATTCGTGCAAGTGGGAGATTGTTAGATGTAGTGCCCGAAAGACAATTTATGTAATTGTTTTATATTAATAAATGACAGATTTTATTATTCGTCTTATTTGCTTTGTGCTTATATAGTATACACTGCTGCAAACCCTAAGTATATCTGTATGTAACCACTTAGCTCAGTGTATGGAATGCACGAGAGGATTGAGTTAGTGGTGATATACTTGAACTGTTAGTCCGTGGTGAACTTAATCAGAGTTTAGGGTCTCTTGATTAAAACACCAATAATGCGCCCAGAACACTTTAGGGTGTGATAGTCTTATCCGGACTATCGGTAGAGGGTACCTACGTGGGGCATTTATATATGATGGCATTCATATAGGACTGGACCGATTTAATCTGAATTTCCCGATATAATTCCGTAATCGAGGAATCTTATTAAATCATTAGATGATCATATATGGATCAACCTTAATCTGAGGTGATCACGTGTGCCTTTGTCTCGGGTAGTGTTTGATGTGTTAGTTACGGTTCACTTGAATATGTGTTCCAAGCCACTTCTCATTGGCACTATTCCTGATGAGTGAGTAGTTCTGATCTTCACAGACATGGAATCCATTCCTTTCTGCGGGAAGTAGAGAGACAGTCCCCTTATTTGTTAGCCCTAAGAAAGCGATCGATCCCGGGAGTTCACATTTGACTAATTAGCTACTAGTCAGATATGTGTACTAATTGATCATCAGGGGGTTGATGGTAAATAAGGATAAGATATTCTGAGTCGGGTTCACGGAGACTTCCCACTCAGAATAGACGGCCTATGGAGGGTTAATCCGTATGTAGTGATTATATCAATGGACGCTTATTTACTCTATGGGTTGAGTATAAGTATACATCTATAATCGGTAGAGTTCAGTTTCGGGTTTATGGTGGCGTAATCCCGGAATTAATAATTAATGTACTTATTTTGTTCGATGAATAATTAATTATTGGAGCTACTGGTTATAGGTCCATGGTCCCCGATGTGGCTTCTGTAATTCGGAATGATATTCTTGTTATTTGGGCCTCAGTGATAATTAATTGGCTGGGCTAATTAATTGATATGCATGGATATTATTTAGTTGGGCTAAATAATATAATACACATAAAAGACATTTTATGTGGGCTTAAAACCCTACTAGGTGGCGCCTCCTACCTCTTAAAATGCAAGAATTGATTTTCTTGTGTGATTAATTATTTACTTGGTAAGTTGTTAAGGGTGGTTTTATACGTTTTATATTGATATATTTTATAACAAATCTCTCCGTTTTCGTATAATTCACATAGAAATGAAGTGTTAAATTGGTTTATTGAGAAAGTGAGGTTTTAAACGATGTTTTCGCAAAGTTTGAGGTTTTTTATGTTTTATCGTCGAATTTCTATTTATGTGGATATTATCACGCTTTGCGATGTTTTTGATGCCTTGTAGATATACAATGTGGATGTTAAAGAGGTTTAAAAGATGTTTTCATTGAGGTTTTATATGAAAGGAAGGATAAAGAAGGAGTTGATTCAAGAATTCAATCACATTGGAGGCAAAATCAGGCTGGACTGGCGTCCTGGGTGAGCTAGAGTGAACTGGCGTCTGATATGAGTGGACTAGCGTCCATATGATGTTAAATTGGACAGGATTGGATCAAAATCAGTGGACGAGCGTTCAAAATAAAGGAGGACGGGCGTCTCGATCCAGCTCGGCCCGACTCGAAGTTTTTATGCGAGTGGATCGCGTCCGACCCTTATGGACGGGCGTCCCACGGCACCGCTTTGCTAAAACCGACCTAAAACTTATAAATAGACGCGTTTTACGCAACCCTAGACACACCATTCGATCCTGGCCGCCCCAGCCCTTTGGGGCGCCTCAGATGCGTTCCTGCTACCAAAAACATCTTTTCTTCTACTTTTGATTATGTTATTTTGCACACCAACGATGAATAAAGGCTAAGCGATTTGAACAAGCTTGTGAAGCCGATCGAGCATCAACTTGATTTCTTCTTTGGATTCGTTTTGTGAGTTTTATCAAAGCTTGTATCTTTATTATGCTTTTATATTGATTATGCAATTTATATCGAGAGATGGTTGCTTTGTGATGTTTAACGTTTGATGAAAATCGTTGTTAGACCTAGATCACCGTAGTAAAGATTGGACTTTTAACCTAAAAATAACGAGAGTTGCTAGGTTAAATTTCTAGGTTGCTAGATTGAGAAATCTTACACCTTGGTTATGGAAGCGTTAATCTTTAAGATCGAAAGATGAAAGATTAATAGGCGAATTATCTATGAGAGTAGGAATTCATACCTTTGATAGGTGAACCACATCTTTATTAAATCTTCACTAAACGATCTAGGGTAGAAATTGAGAGTTGCGAGATAGGTGGATCATTGCTTGTTCTACGTTAGAATTAATTGAAATTATCTTGTGCCTTGTTCTTCGTTGTGATCTTTGGAGTTTATTTTCTTTTTAGTTTATAGATTAGAGTTATTTTCGTTCGCAATTATCTTTCCTGGCTTTGGACTGACAATCCTCTGTCCAGTTTATTTTTCCGTTTTAGTTTAGGTTTAGTAATAATTAGTAGTAACAATCTTAGGAAAATTAATGAACTAGATACCCCGATTCCCTGTGATCGACTCCGGTATTAATCGCTATACTACGATCCCTACACTTGGGGAATACCGGATTTATAAATTTTATTACTTGTTTGTTTTGTTAGATAAAATCCGTGACATAAGTGATTAATTAATAAAAGATAATTGATTTGTAATTGATTGATTGATTAATCACAATCTTTTATAAATGGAATTATCCTTTATTGTGATTTCTTTTTAATTATTTATTTAATTAATTAGAAACTTGGAGGCCAAGGATTTACTCTCCTATAAAAGGAGAGTTATTCCAAGGGAAATTGCAAGGCATAATTCGACCACCACCTTAGAAAAAGAGAGAAATTTTTTTTTTCTTGTCTGGGGTTTTAGAGGAAGAAAAACTTGGAGTTTTTCTTGGTGTTGCATATCAAGGAGGTTCGTGTATCAAGAAGGGTGTCCACCAACCGCCGTTTGGAGAACACATCGGAAGATCAAGGCTTCTCTTCCCGTTATTGGTAACATGATATTAAACCCCCTTGTAGTAGTTTAAGTCCTTTAATTATGTGTTTTGATATATAAATCGTGATCCATCCGCTGCGCGTAGATCTAATTCGTTTAGATCTAAGAACCTGCATCCTTCACATATGTCCTCACCGGACAATGTTATGAGATTCTGATATGCATTCCAAACAACCTGCAACAATGACAAGTGTTAGAAAAAATCAACAAGATTGAACATTATCATCTAAAAAACCAACTTACATCTCGCGCCTGCATCAAGTCCAAACCCTTTCTCAATGCCACAATGCATTCATCGCAATTGCATTCATCATTCCGCTGATAGGTTTCCATTTCATTGATAGTACCATCTCTCCTTCCTTGAACGCATCGTTTCTGGGGGGAAATGGTGGAAAATGTTCATAAATCCATACCTGAAAACAAACACTCAAAAAGTTGTCAAAGAATTCAAGAAAACCAAAAAGAACCCAAAGATATTAAAATAGACAATGATACCTCCAAGACACTACCATAGCCTTCGAAAGTTTTCGGTACAGATTCGCAAGTGTCGTAGCACCCCAAGACCACTCATGAATTGTATCCAAATCTCTTAAAAATTGAAGATACTCTATACGTATCTTGTCTCCAGACCGGTCTTGGAAAATGGTACACCCCAGCAAATACAACATATAACCCCGTACAACTTGATCAACGGTTATTCCATCCTACTTACTCTTACCTGTAAAATTGATTTTCAGCCAACTTTTCAACAATCTTAACCCACCACAATGATCAAACTCAGTATCCACTATATTCGAATCAATACCGAGAAGCTTGTGCACAAATTGTACCGGTTTGACCTCTTTTGGAATCTCATAGTTCACTGCCTTTCCACTAACCGGTAACCTCGTGATACAACGGACATCGTCGAGTGTAATAATCATCTCAGCAGAGGGTAAGTGGAAGGTGTTTGTTTCTGGATGCCAACTCTCAATAAATCCAAAAATGATAACTCGATTGACTTGCATATAAGAAGTATTGATCAAGTTGTAGAATGGATTGGCCTTTAGCCTTGTCTTGAAATCTTTGCATTCGGCCTCAACATCCCAAATCTTTAATGAAGTTGTGTATTGCTTACAGGATATAAGGCCCCGATGCTATACAATTGCAGCATTAAACGAATCAAACATCAAAGATGTATAAAAACAAAACCGTCAACAAATTGTAGAACAATTTTTAAATTAATATGTGTTTTCTTCCACAAACCGTACGCAACATGGTTCTCCTAATCACCCAGCAATGCATTGGTGTCTACCTCTACACCTCTACCACTATCGTAAGCATCATGTGAGCCCTCACATGTCTCTCTTGTTGCCCATCCACTCCCAGATGCTTATGATGTTGCCATTACACCCCCAGATCCTGCTCTCCCAACGACATCTTATGTTGCCCTTACAGTCCCAGTTTGACCTGCACCACATGTAAGTTGGCCAATATTTGTGGCTTGGGCTGGTTCTTTTACTACTTGCTCACCTTGTCCAACATTTGGGGTTTGGGACGCCTGAGTTGTCACGTCATCAACTTGTCCAATATTTGAGGCGGATGGTGCCTCAAATGTCATCTCCACAATATTTGAGGCTTCAGGTGCCTCAGATGACTCAACCATTAACTCTACAATAGGTTCTAAAGACTCAACCGCAGCCTCATACGCATCTCATGTGTCAGCTCCCTCAACTACCTCTGGAACCAATAAGGGTTGCTCAACTTGTCCCACATTTGCACATTGGGGTGCTGATAACGCTCTAAATGGTACCAATAATTATACCCTTATTCACCCCGAATTCTGTTCAAGAGAGGATAGATAGACTCATTATTATGTGGAATATGTGTTAAATGCTATGTGAGTGTTTCCAGGATCGTAATTCTGCATCTATGTTATTTTTCCGAAGATTTGGTACAGTTTTGTCTCGCTTTGCATGTTTTATAGGATGTACCGAATCTGGAGCATTAAAGAATGGATCTGGACCGAAAGAAGTATATTGGGCCAAGTGATTAAAGTCCAAGAATGAGCCTGCTGAAGAAAAAGGAGAAAAGTCGGCCCGGTTTACCGGAGGCGAGGGCCGGTAAACAGAGGACTTGTTGGACACGAAACTGATTCTGCCGCATTATCTAGGTCGGTTAGGGTTTTAGAGAGTCTTAAGTCGGTCGTTGTATCTATATAAGGCCACGTTTACAGATTATTATATACAATTGTCATAGTTTATTATCAATTCTTCAATTACATTATATATTTTGATGAAATAAAGTATTTGAGCTTTGGAAGAGTTATTTCTGGTTTCCTCCCATCTTCCACCATCTTTAGCTTGAGTAGATCAAGCTAGATCTCCATTGTTGAAGGTATGAAGCTTTGAACGTTCATTTTTGTCTTCAATATGGTAGATCTGTTCATATTTATGTGTTTTAGTTAATCTGCATGTTTAAAAACCCCATAATTTACGTATATTAATCGTAATTGAGCAATGTAGATCCAGGAATAGGAAAAGCTGCCCCCGGTAACCCGGCGGTCTATACCGGTTTACCGGGGCATAATTTAGAAAACCTAAAACTGGGATTCACTACAGCTACGTTGATCGACAGGTTTAATTAACAGTAGGTTAGATCTGGCCAATATGCTTATTGTAATCGTAAACTGGCATGAAATACGAATAGTAAAGTGCTAAGTTTGGACATAGTCTTGAATGGACCCTAGGAAAGTGCAGATCAATGTCGACAGCTGTCTAGGCGGGTTAGCGGTATGAGTTAGCGCTCGATATCAGCAATTATAGTTCTTTATGCGTATGGGCTATTACGGACCAATTAAGGAGGGTGGTTTGCTTATAGATTGTCTTCTACCATTGTCGGAGTAGATAGGAGTAGGAGTTGCACCCATAGCTGATAATTAAAATGAAAGCTCGTGATTAATTTAAGGAAATTATGTGGGAAAGTAAAAGTAACGATTAACTAATCCAAGTTAGTAGATCGGTGAGAAGAGGGAGATGAATACCAAGTTTTTTTCTTTTATGTTATTGTTGGTCAATGACCACCTCTATGTTGCTTCTTGATTGGGTTACAATCGTTTATACTTATAAGTTGCATTGTCTCTGTGGGATCGACCTTGACTCGCATTTACTATACTACTATGTACCTAGTATTCTTGCTAGTAATATCGACGTTAGTGACTTACACGCAATCAGGTGCTATAGTTGTTTCTTATAAATATACATCTTCTTGTCCCTGTGTTGCAACATCCCACAATTGGTTGAGGGACTACCTCTGCACTTGCACCTGTATCAGTTGGCACTACCTCTTGACCACTTCTTGAATTGGTTTTAACGACACTACACTTGCACCAGTGTCAGTTGCTCCTTCCACCTATACATCTACCTGCTCAACTAATACATCATTTTGGACATTCTTTTCGCGTCTTTGATTCTTTTTAAACGCCAAACCAGTTTGTCTCGAACCCCCAGCAACAAGTACATTATTTGGCAGAATTGGTGGATTGCTAACCACTTGATCCTCTTCAGTATCAGTTGGTGCATCACTTGTTTGCTCATTCGCAGCCCTAGATATCGTGCTAACCATAATTCCCTAAACAAAAACAAAACATACGATTCAGAAAACAAGAAGCATAATAAACACTACGCATGGAACAATAATAAAACACTTATGACTAAAACTTCACCGCACCTGACGTTGGAAAGGCCTATACAATGTCAGGATACTGACATTAAGAAACATAACAAAATTTAGTTTCCATTTTTGTGACGACTAACGTTGTAAATTCAATATAAACGTAGGTATGGCTGATGTTCCACATTTAACATATAAAGCTATGTAATGTCAGTTGCTTTGACGTTGGAATTGCATCTGAACATCAATATTCCCGACGTTACGGGTATATATTGTTGGTCCAGAGAAGGATAAAACTATAGTCAGAGGGGGGTGAATGACTATAGTGGAGTTTCAAAAACTTTTCTTGTATTTAAAGCTTTTGGGCAGTGGATAAGCCCCTTCTTACTATGTTGTTTCAAAGTAGTTTGGGCAATCACAGATATATGATATAATATAAGTAATTAAATGAATGCAGTAAGGTAAATTGCTGAAAGTAAATTGACACAAGACTTATAGTGGTTTAGGGTGGTGTAATCCCTTAATCCACTCTTCTCCTGTGATGATTGGAGGAGTTCACTATTGTTTTAAGAGATACAATAGTACGATTGTCCTTGACTTCACAAGCTTCACAATCTACAAGTCTATCACTCATTGACTACAACAGCTTCAGTGACTCAGTCTATTTCACTGCTCATTGGGATCAAATCCTTCAGCAGCTATCACAAACACAACTCCTTCTCAGATGGCTCTGATTCAGTTGCTTGATTGATGTGAATTCGATTCACAAACTTGTTGATCAATCTCAATGCTTGATGTTGAAATATGGCTCTCAGTTTTGAGTTGATCACTGGATATTTCTTTTTCCACACAAATAGAAGACTTTTCACTTTGACAGAGTTTTTGCTCAAATTTTTTTTTCATACTCCTTCTTCATTTATTTTGTCTGTCAATGCCTTCTATTTATAGCCTTGATGATCCTTGATTTGAATTTCCATCTTTTGGCTATATTAATGAGGGTAATAATGCTTGATTTTATTCTTGATTCCCCCTTAATTATATTCTCCTTGATTTCAGTGATCGGATTTTTCTTCAAACGTTTATCAGAAAATCCGTTCTTGATTGATCCTCTATTGATTGGGCATTTAATGCTTGATCCTCTGTATCTTCATCATATTTTGAAATCTGATTAAGTAAAGTTTACTTAGCCATTCTTTGATTGGTCAAGTGATCCTTATGACTTTGCCGCTTAGATCTTTCTTAACTGCTTTGTCTTCACTCAGCCGAAAGTCAGTTTTCTTTGCCAATTCACTGTTTCCTTCATTCTTTCAGTTAAAGGAGAATCCTTGTACTTCACTGATCCTTGATTTGTGTGAGATCAGTGTACACCATATTTAAATATTAAGTTTCATCACTTAAAACATAACTTAGACTTATCCAAGGTCATCACAAACTTCCTTGGTTATAAGTCAGACTATAGCGTCTTCATTGCTTATCTACTGGTACTTGGCTGGCTTTACTCTGCTGAAAATCTGTTTCACTTTGCCGTCCTACCAACTAGTACAATACTTGTCTGACTCAACTTATACAATATGCCAGACTCTAAGTAAAGACTTATACAGAGAATTCTAACTTATTTCAGGCTTTCTATAACAGCTAGTATGGCCATCACCAAAACATAAAAAATGTTCCTAACAATTTCCCCCTTTTTGATGATGCCAAAACCCTCATAATCCTGCACATAAGTATAACAAATTTCATAATAAACAGTGGAATAAAACTCAACAATTTTATTCATCCATTAAGGGCAAATAAAAACATGAGCTCAAAGCATATTGAAGGTACAGTAACTACATTTTACTTAATTCTGCTTTGTACCTCTTAAATTTTGTAGTCTGAACCTCCTCAATGTCTTTCCAATCGATCTCTGGAAACTTCCACTTCCATTATGCCATAGCAGTGTATTCAGATACTCCTTGGAATTCTCTCTTGGCAAATAGTCTGTTAAAGTCAGGCATAGTTTCATTTGCCCTGGGCTCTCCAAAATACTTCTCAAGTCTATCCCTAGCTTCTGCAATATGTGAGTCAGCAAACTTGAGATTTTTGTACAAACCCCATTGGTCTTGTTTATTCATTCTCCCCATACGGTTGAAGAATTTTGCCATATAGTTGAAGTCTTCTTGTTGCCCTGGGCTCTCCAAAATACTTCTCAAGTCTATCCCTAGCTTCTGCAATGTGTGAGTCAGCAAACTTCAGATTTTTGTACAAACCCCATTGGTCTTGTTTATTCATTCTCCCCATAGGGTTGAAGAATTTTGCCATATAGTTGAAGTCTTCTTGTTCCCCATAGGGTTGAAGAATTCGCACACCCCATTGGCGATTGTTGTCCAGAAATCATCTAGGTTTTGTGGTATCAAGGTCACTTTTGCTTGACCCTTATTTGGAAGTTTAAGGTGTGTGCGAATTACCTTTGCTGTGATAACCACTTCTGTGCCGTTGACAGATGCAACAATCTTATCTTCTTCCCACTCGTCACCTTCTTCTGCAAGAAGCCCATAGACATATTTTGCAGTCTTCCAGAAGGAGATTAGAATTTCATAGAAAACTTCGGTGATTGGTGGATTTAGAAAGGTTGATAATTTTAGGTGCTTGCATCCAGCTGCCAATCGTCTTGCTTCCTCATCATTTCCACATATTTTTAAGTAGTGTTCTTCTTGGAAGAACGATCCAGTAGCAATCGATTTCTCATATCCAGTTTGAGTGTTTGAGGAGTGTTGGTCCCTTGGAAAGGCTAACACAAGTTTAGAGGGGGGGTGAATAAACTTGTCACCAAAAACATTCCCCAAAGCTGAAAGTACCCCAGGAACTGAGTTTCTCCGAAACTCAAACTGATGCTCAGTTCAGTTTTGTTCCTGTCCCTTAACTTGTGCGGAGTTCAGCTAACTCAACTGAGTATAAGTCTATACTGACTTATTCTTAGTCTAGTCAACTGGTAGCGGATAGAACTAGCCTTAATATAACAAACAGTTTGTTGACTTGGATTTACCGTGAGAACTAGATAATTAAAGTTGTAATAAAGTAAATAAATGCATGAAATAAATAAACAAGAATTATAGAGGTTCCAGGTGGTGTAATCATGTACGTCCTCTCTTCCCCTGTGATGCGGAGGAAAATTCCACTAGAACTTCTTTGAGATGGCCCGGTTACAAAAAGTTCTAAACTGAAAGTCCTTGACTAATCCCTAGCTTCACTATCTAAACACTTGTAGAACAGGTAGGATTGTTGTTCTTCAATTGTTTGAAACACTGGTCCTTGAAGGGTAGAATTGCCTCTTCACCAGCTCATCACAAACACAGTCTTCCTGACTGCACTCAACTGTCCTTCACACCTTCTTGGTGTTTCACAGTCTAGACCTTTGATGAAATCAAAGTTGAGACCTGAATCAATAACTATGATTCAATTGTGATTTGAGCTTTTCTTCTGGATAAATAAATTTTGCACGGCTCTGTACTTCTTCAAATGATAGATCTTGATTTTTCTTGAATGTGCTTGGACACTTGAAGAAATTTCTTGATCTTTTAATTAAGTACTTAGTAGGAATTCTTTCAAAATTGGCTTTCCCCCTTAATTAGATCATAAATCTGTTTTTAATTCCTCCTGCTCACACACTTCTTGTTGTTGTAGAAGTAGTGTATTTATAGGGGTTTATTCACCATTCATCCTGCTTGAATCTTGTAACGGCTATATTTTGTGACCGTTCTGATTTGTCAGTAATTCATCCAATAAGATTGCTTCCTTTATAACGTTCGACTGTACTATCAGTTTATTGGATGACTGAGTATTCTTATCAGTTTTATACTGAGTTTATCACTTGTCAGTTTCTTGACTGACTTGGAGCGTTAACTGAGATTTTACTCTTCTTCAAATATCAGTACTCCAGTTTTTCATCTGATTATAATTGACTTAATCAGAGTACACCATGACTCATTATCTTCTAAGAATTCATTGTCCATATAATTCTTAAGTCTTCATACAAGATCCATAAAGTCAGTTCAGGTCATCACAATCTTGCCTGAAGTCTAACTTTACAGTCTCGACATAGTCTTCGTAACTTAGTTTGAACCCTCAGTTCTTCGATCTTCCATAACTGAGTCTGTGACCCTCAGTTCTTCAATCTTCTAGATAAGCCAACTGAGTCTGTGTCCTCAAATGAACTTACCTTCTTCGCCATGTTGGTGTGCTCCGTTTTTCAGTTCCAGTTTAACTAAATCTCAGTTTCTTATTTTCTCAGTTCACAGCCTAGAACTATTACAGTGCTTGTCTGATTTAACCTATACAAATATCAGACTCTATAAAATTCTATACATTAATATCTAGATATCTTTTTGCTTTGCACTATAACAGCTAGTTATGACACTTCATCAATGGGGTTAAGAATAATCACTGATTAAGCGATGAATCATCATCAAAACATAAATTTTATTTCCAACAAGAAGGATGAATCCATTGCTTTGAGATTTGAGAGAAGGACTTGATTTTCAGAAATAGGGTTTTTGAATTGCAAGAGAGCGTAAAAAATTCTGAAACTTCTCTAAGTGTTGTTTAAATAAGGTGATTTAGGTAGTGTGAACGTGGTTGAATATGGAAGGATTTTGTGACATAATGGCATGATTTTATGTATATGCATCCCGATATTCGAGTGAAGTGGGGGAGTGGATTGAGGTAAGTAATGATAGATCCCGGGAATCAAGGTGTTTGTAATTTGAAAAATAATATGGTTACCTCCACAATTGTAAATTGATCTCCACGTGTGTAATCTTCCACAGTATAATCCTCCATAATTTCTTGATTTTCCACGTGTATGAAAAGTGATTTGGTTCACACTTTAATTTGCTGGTGACTCCAATCTTCATTTCGGTGGAGTGCCTTAGCTGGTCACTTAGCCGGTGTAGTGACTTTTTCACTGAGTTCTTTGTATTTAATCGTCTCCTAACAATCGCTGAAGTTAACCCATTTGAGTACCGCTTAACTTCACCTTTACATCTCCAGTGAAGGCAAAGGTTTGATCAGCTGGTGAAGTCACTTAGCTGATTACTCCAGTTAACCGCTCTTTGGTACTTAGTCAATTTCAATCATTCTCAACTCAGTTCTCAACATGCTAAATCTTTCATGACTAAGTGGTTTAGTGAAGATGTCAGCTAGTTGATCTTCAGTAGGTATGTATCTTAGAATAACATCTCCTTTTTCAACATGATCTCTGATAAAATGATGTCTTACATCAATATGCTTTGTTCTTGAGTGCAATACTGGATTTTCAGTAATGGATATTGCACTTGTGTTGTCACACATGATTGGAATTGTCTTTTCCTCCATTCCATAATCTCTTAGTTGTTGTCTAATCCACAGTACATGTGCACAACAACACCTTTTCGCTTATATATTCCCGCCTCATTTGTTGATGTAGATATGGAGTTTTGCTTTTTGCTAAACCATGAGACTAGTCTGGTGCCTAGCATTTGGCATGTTGCAGAGGTGCTATTTCTATCTATTTTGCTTCCAGCATAGTCAGAGTCTGAATATGATATTAGCTTGAATCCTCCATCTTTTGGATACCAAATTCCAACATTGATGGTGTTCTTCAGGTATTTGATTATTCTTGTAGCTACTAGAAGATGTGATTCTTTTGGTTGAGCTTGAAATCTTGCACATACTCCTACTGCAAATGCTATGTCAGGTCTACTTGCAGTTAAGTAAAGTAGGGATCCAATGATTCCTCTATATATTTTCTGATCAACATCTTTTCCAGCTTCAACTTTTCCAAGAATGACTCTTGCACACATTGGTGTGTCAGTTGTACCGCTTGTGTCCATACCATACTTGTGTATTAAGTCTTTTGTGTACTTGGATTGACTAATGAAGATACCATCCTTCATTTGCTTCACTTGTAGACCAAGAAAATAATTTAATTCTCCCATCATGCTCATCAGAAATTTGCTCTTCATTAGGTTTTCAAATTTCTCACACAGCTTTTCATCCTCTGATCCAAAGATAATATCATCGACGTAGATTTGTACTAGCAATGTACTTGTTCCTTCCTCTAATTTGAAGAGAGTCTTATCTATAGTTCCCTTGTTGAATCCATTTTTGATCAAGAATTGTGATAGCGTTTCATACCAAGTTCTAGGTGCCTGTTTGAGTCCATAAAGAGCCTTTTTGAGCTTGTATACTTTATCTTCTTTTCCTTTGAGTTGAAAACCAGGAGGTTGTTCCACATATACTTCTTCTTCTAATAGTCCATTCAGAAATGCACTCTTGACATTCATTTGATAGACTTTGAAGTCTTTGTGTGCAGCAAAAGCTAGAAAGAGTCTGATTGCTTCCAATCTTGCTACTGGCGCAAATGTCTCATCATAATCTATTCCTTCTGCTTGAGAGTAGCCTTTTCCAACTAGCCTTACTTTGTTTCTGACAACGGTTCTTTGTTCACCATCTTGTTTCTGAATACCCATTTTGTTCCAATGATGTTGGCTATGTCTGGTCTGTCAACAAGTTCCCAGACTTCATTTTTCTCAAATTCATTTAGTTCCTCTTGCATGGCTGTAATCCAGTCTGCATCTTGAATTGCATCATCTATTGTCTTGGGTTCCACTTGTGATAGAAAGCATGTTAGTATATGCTCCAGTTGTCTTCTGGTTCTAACTCCTGTGTGAATGTCTCCAATGACTTGATCTTCAAGATGATCTCTTAGCCAATTGAGGTCAGGTTGAAGTTGTTCTTCACTTGGTGCTTCTACACCTTCAGATTGTGCATGTGCTTCAAATTCTGGTGCTTCTTCTATTGTATTGTCATGTGGCTCATCTTGATTTTCAAAATGGTGATTCAGAATGGTAGCTGGTATGGTTGTATTTGTATATACTTCCCTTTGTGCTGCTTCTTCTTCTTGATCTTGAAGACTTTCACCATTTGTGTTTGGTTCATCAAAGACTACATGTATTGATTCTTCAGTCACCAATGTTCTTTTGTTGAGTACTCTGAATGCTTTGCTGGTGTTTGAATATCCCATAAAGATTGCTTCATCAGCCTTTTCATCAAAGGAATGCAGTTGATTCATGTTCAAAACAAAACATTTGATCCAAACATATGCAAATATGAGATATTAGGTTTTCTTCCATTCCATATGCAAAACATTTTTCTTTGACTGCTTCAGATCCTTCATTTATCAGTGCCAGTTTGTCCCACATCTCCTTTGCTGTCTTGCAGTCTTTAATTCTCATGAACATGTTGCTATCCAGGGTCTTCAAAATCATATTTTTGCAACAAAGTCTAGATTCGCTCTTCTCCTGTCATACTTGGTCCAATCTTTCTTGGGTTTGTGTACTTCCTTCCCTTGATCTGCTCCTGTGGATACCACAGTCATGATTATGATTGGGCCATCATTGCTTACGTCCAGCATCTCCTCATGAGTTGCTGCAAGATGAGATAGCATTCTTATTTTATATTCATCAAAATTATTAACATTGAAAACATGTACTTTTGACATAAAGTTTGAGGAATCCATAAGTACAAATTAAGGATCTATATGTGAATATTGAAAGCTCGGATTTGAAAACTACTTTGAAAATGTGTGATCTCCTTGTTACCAGAAATTAGATCTGAACAGGTTCTGATACTAGGAACACTGCTCTGCTACCAATTGTTGGTCCCAGAGAAGGGTAAAACTATAGTCAGAGGGGGGGTGAATAACTATAGTGGAGTTTCAAAAACTTTTCTTCGTTTTAAAAGCTTTTGGGCAGCGGATAAGTTACTTCTTACTATGTTGTTTCAAAGCAAATTGCAAAAAGTAAATTGACACAAGGCTTATAGTGGTTCAGGGTGGTGTAATCCCTTAATCCACTCTTCTCCTGTGATTATTGAAGGAATTCACTATTGTTTTCATAGATACAATAGTAAGATTGTCCTTGATTTTCCAAGCTTCACAATCTACAAGACTATCACTCCTTGACTGCAACAGCTTCAGTGATTCAGTCTCTTTCACTGCTCCTTGAGATCAAATCCTTCTGCAGCTATCACAAACACAACTCCTTCTCAGATGGCTTCTGATTCAGTTGCTCCAGTTTATTGTGAATGAGATTCACAAACTTGCTTGATCAATCTCAGTGCTGAATATGAAATTGTAGTTCTTATGTCTGAGTTGATCTCTAGATAAATCCTTGTAAGTTCAGAGAGAAGGCTTTTCAAATTGATAGAGTTTCTGCTTGATTTTCTTTTTCTGGTCGTTGTTTTTACCTGTCTGTCAATGCCTTATATTTATAGCCTTGAATATCCTTGATTTGAAATTCCGTCCATTGGCTATATTAATGAGGGGAATAATCCTTGATTTTATTCTTGATTCCCCCTTAATTATATTCTCCTTGATTTCAGTGATCGGATTTTTTCTTCAAACGTATAGCAGAAAATTCGTCCTTGATTGATCCTCTATTCATTATGCATTTAATGCATGATCCTCTGAATCTTCATCATATTTCAATTCTGTTTTGATAAGGTTTACTTCGCCGTTCTCTGAACGGTCAAGTGATCCATCTGACTTTGCCGTTTAGATCTTCCTTCACTGTTTTGTCTTCACTCAGCCGAAAGTCAGTTTACTCTACCGATTCACTGTTTCCTTCATTACTTCAGTTAAAGGAGAATCTTTATTCTTCACTGATCCTTGATTGGGGTGAGATCAGTGTGCACCATAATCAAACATTAAGTTTCATCACTTAAAGTGTAACTTAGACTTATCCAAGGTCATCACAGACTTCCTTGGTTGTAAGTCAACTTATAATGTCTTCATTGCTTCTCTGCTGGTGGTTGGCTGGCTTCACTCTGCCGAATGTCTATTTTACTTTGCCATCCTACCAACTAGTACAATACTTGTCTGACTCAACTTATACAACATGTCAGACTCTAAGTAAAGACTTATACAGAGAATTCTAACTTATTCAGGCTTGCTATAACAGCTAGTATGGCCATCATCAAAACATAATAAAATGAACCTAACAATTTCCCCCTTTTTGATAATGCCAAAACCCTCATAAGCCTGAACATAAGTAATCCAAATTTTTCATAATAATTAACAGAATAAAACTCAACAATTTTATTCATCTATTTAAGGGCAACAAGTTCAAAATTTATTCAAGTGTTACAACTACATTTTGCTTAATTCAGCCTTGTACCTTGTGAACTTTGTGGTTTGGACTTCTTCAATATCTTTCCAGTCAATCTCAGGGAACTTCCACTTCGAGTATGCCATAGCAGTGTATTCAGATACCCCCTTGAATACTTTCTTGGCAAAGAGTCTGTTGAAATCTGGCATAGTCTCATTTGCCCTAGGTTCTCCAAAGTGCTTCTCAAGTCTCTCCCTAGCTTCAGTAATATGTGAGTCAGCAAACTTGAGACATTTGTAGAGACTCCACTGCTCCTGTTTGTCCATTCTTCCTATAGGATTGAAGAATTTTACCATATAGTTGAAGTCTTCTTGTTGTTAAATTGGCAAGTCTTCTGGTCCTTTTGCAAAAAGTGGTATGGCTGAACTTGGTTTGTTGTTGGTTTGTTTTAGAAGTGCAAACTCTCTTTTGACATCATTGTAGAGTTTGGCCAAATCAGTTCTCATCCTTTCATCTTGATAGCTTAGCCAATCAGCCCATGCTTCATCTTGTGAAAAATGAGGGTAAAGTCCTTCCGGTACTCTGAAAAACTCTCTTACATGGTCCAGTACATCTGCTTCATGTTCTGCTTTGCTTCTATGAGCAGTGAACGTTCTGTGCTCACCAGCAGTATCTCGAGGCGCTCTTTGCCTCTGCTTTGGTGTTTCCTCCGGTGCTAAGTCTGTGTTGACTTGCTCGATCTCTCTTGGTGACTAGATCCTTGCCTTTGTTGTTTGCCGGATCTGTCTCTGTCATCGTCTCTTCTTTGCATAGGAAGAGGAAATCTAGTGCAGGGTTCATTTAGGGCTTTTTCTCTTTCTTCTCTAGCCCTCATTTGCTGTTCTTCTACTTCATTTCTGATTCTGATTTATCTGTCCCTTGCTCTCAGTTGTTCTTCAGTGAAGTTTGGGGGTCTAATAGTTGATCCTTCAGGCTTATCCTGATTTTCCCCCTTTTTGGCAGCATCATCCCTCTGCTGGAGTACGATGCTATTTGTGGCCTCTGCCGTTCCAATCAGAGAGTCCAGCTTTGATTCAATGGATGTGAATCTATTGTTATGACTAGTCAGTTTCTCAGTGACATTGCGGAATCTTGTGCCAAATGCCACTGCCATAGAGTCATTTTCTTGAGAAATGTGTTGCCTGAGACCTGCAAGATTGTTTGTTATATTGATGTTGAGTTGTCTCATCAGGTCTCCTTGGCATTGCACAATGATATTTTGTGCCTCAATATATTCAGCAATGGACTCAAATTTTCTCTCAATGGAGTAGCTTTTGTCATTGAATGCCGAGGTCATGGATCTGAGGTGCACGGCTTGCTGTTCCAATTCTTCAGCCAGCAGGTCTGCTACTTTATCAAAGGTTTCATTTGAGATACCAATGGCCAGATGAGAGAGTTTGTGCCGGATGTCAGCTGGTTCTGGGTCTGTTTGCTGTCCTCTGTCTTGATGCAGAGTCACATCTACATTGACATCCAAATCTTCAAGAATTTGGGTAGATGCGTATGCTGGTGTAGCTTGAGCTGCTATTCCCTTGCAATCGGCTGGGGATTGCCTTCACTGAGAGTGGCAAAGAATGAACCAAAGGTCCACTATGTTTGGGTTGTCAGCTGGAGTGTCAGCAGATAGTGGTTGAGTGGTTGTCTTAGCTAGTGTTGTTGAATTGTTGGATGCATGTGGTCAGAGAAAGGTTCTTAGAAGAATGTTATCATCAATTGCATCCGTGTGTGAGTAACCTCTTCTCCTTGTTTGTCATGATCATCGGCATGATGATCATCATTATCATTGTCATCCCGATCATCTCCATCATCTTGATCAGTATTATCATCGTCATCTCCACCATCTTCCGAGTCATCACTGTGTCTGTCAGAGACCTAGGGCAGTTTTGCCTTTGCTGCATCAACCATGTCCCATAGAGGAGATTCATAAAGTACACCAACCAGAATTGTGATTCCCAGAAAGTTAAAGAGCCATGCCTCCTCAGCAAGCATGTGTTCTGAATCTAGAAGCTGATTTCTGGAATCACCTTCTTTCTATTCAAGATATTCTGTAATTCGATCATAAATATTGTTTGTAGACATTTATGCAGGTTCTTTTGGAGATTCCTCATCATCTCCAGTGTCTCCTGTAACTTCCTCATTTGGAGGTTGTTCATCCTCACTTTCATTTTCTTCTTCTTGTTGTTCTCGCCTCAACATCGAATCCTCTTCTTCTTCTTCATCGATTAATTTTCCAAAGGTCGCCTCCTGTCAGTTATGTTGAACCTTTTGCTTCTTTCTTTGACCGGAGGGATGAGTTGTGGTGTTCTTTCTCTTCCCTCCTCCGGCTTGCTTTTGCTGTTTAACATAGGTAAACATGACCTTGGACTCATGCAATTTGTGAAGTTGTACAACAGGGACTTTGAGACATTGCATCAGATAGTGTAACTGAATCCCATATGATTTTTTCACCCAGAATTGTCCTTTTTTCGTCCTTCCTTCTGTTGTTCCCTTTTTGGCTGCTTTTACTTCACCTTGGATTTGTTATTTGAGTCTTAAAAAGAAGTATTTTGCCCAATTGAACTCCAGATTGTTGTATATGATACCCATTAACCGCATTCTGATTTCTGTCATGGCATTATTTGCTCCCAACTTTCCTTCAATGATTTTGCCGATTAGGGCACTGAATTCACTGAATGGTTTCTTTAGAGCGGATCTAAGACAATTGACCTTCTTAGACCATGGGTTTGCCGTTTTGGCGATGGTTACCCAGAAATCATCCAGGTTTTGGGGTACCAAAGTCACTTTTGCTTGACCTTTGTTTGAAAGTTTAAGATGTTTTCGAATTACCTTTTCTGTAATCACTATGTCTTTGCCGTTGACAGATGCAACGATCGTATCTTCTTCCCATTCGTCACCTTCTTCTGCAAGGAGCCCAGAAACGTATTTTGTAGATTTCCAGAAAGAGATTAGACTTTCATAGCAGACTTCGGTTACTGGAGGATTGAGAAAGGTTGATAATTTTATGTTTTTGCATCCAGCTGCCAGTCGTTTTGCATCTTCATTATTTCCGCAAAGTTTTAAGTAGTGTTCTTCTTGGAAGAATGATCCAGTGGCAATCGATTTTTCATACCCAGTTTGGGTGTTTGAGGAGGATGAAGCCATTGATAAGTGATTGATGTTTAGAAAAGAACACTTCGAGTTTTCAGAGAGATTCAAAAGTAGGGTATGTAGTTTGCAAAAAAGTGTAAAGTTTTCTGAAAATCTCTAAGTATAGTTTATATAGGATGATTTGGGTAGTGTGAACGTGGTTTGAATATGGAAGGATTTTATGACATAATGGCATGATTTTGTGTATGTAAATCGCGATATTCGAGTGAAGTGGGGGAGTGGATTGTGGTAAGTAATGATAGAGCCCGGGATTCGAGGCGTTTGTAATTCAAAAAATAATATGGTTACCTCCATGATTATAATTGATCTCCACGTGTGTAATCATCCTCAGAATAATCTTCCATAACTCTCTTATTCTCCACATGTATAAAAATTAATTTTGTTCACACTTTGATTTTCCCACGATTTCAATCTTTATTTCGGTGAAGTGCCTTGGCTGGTTACTTAGCCGATGTATTGACTCTTTCACTGAGCTGCTTTACTTGCATGTTCCTAACAATCAGTTAAGTCAACTTCGCTGGGTACTAGTGCCTTACCTGCTACATCCCCTATAACGGCAAAGGTTTAAACAGCTGATGAAGTCACTTAGCCGATTACTCCAGTTAGCCGCTCTTTGGTACTTAGTCGATTTCAATCATTCCTAACTCAGTTCTCAACATGCTAAATCTTTCATGACTGAGTGGTTTAGTGAAGATGTCAGCCAATTAATCTTCAGTTGGTATGTATTTTAGGATGACATCTCCTTTTTCAACATGATCTCTGATAAAATGATGTCTCACATCAATATGCTTTGTTCTTGAATGCAACACTGGATTTTCAGTGATAGTTATGGCACTTGTGTTGTCACACATGATTGGAATTGTTTTCTCCTCCACTCCATAATCCCTTAGCTGTTGTCTAATCCAAAGTACTTGTGCACAAAACCTCGCTGCTTGCTTTATATTCTCGCTTCAAACTGATATATAGATATGGAGTTTTGCTTTTTGCTAAACCATGAAACTAGTCTACTGCCTAGCATTTGACAAGTTCCAGAGGTGCTTTTTCTATGTATTTTGCATCCAGCATAGTCAGAGTCTGAATATGATATCAACTTGAATCCTCCATCTTTTGGATACCAAATTCCAACATTAACAGTGTTTTTCAAGTATTTGATTATTCTTTTGGTTGAGCTTGAAATCTTGCACATACTCCTACTGCAAATGCTATATCAGGTCTACTTGCAATTAAATATAGTAGGGATCCAATGATTCCTCTATACATTTTCTGATCAACATCCTTTCCAGTTTTATCTTTTCCAAGAGTGACTCTTGCACACATTGGTGTATCTGTTGTGCCACTTGAATCCATACCATACTTGTGTATTAGGTCTTTTGTATACTTGGCTTGACTAATGAAAATATCATCCTTCATTTTCTTTACTTGAAGGCCAAGAAAATAATTTAATTCACCCAACATGCTCATCTGAAATTTTCTCTTCATTAGGTTTGCAAATTTCTCACATAGCTTTTCATCCTCTGATCCAAAGATGATGTCATCAACATAGATTTGTACTAGCAATGTGCTTGCTCCTTCCTCTAATTTGAATAGAGTCTTATCTAAAGTTCCCTTGTTGAATCCATTTTTGATCAGAAATTGAGAAAGTGTTTCGTACCAGGCTCTGGGTGCCTATTTAAGTCCATAAAGAGATTTCTTTAGTTTGTATACTTTGTCTTCTTTTCCTTTGAGTTGGAAACCAGGGGGTTGTTCCACATATACTTATTCTTCCAAAAGTCCATTCAGAAATGCACTCTTGACATCCATTTGATAAACTTTGAAATCTTTGTGTTCAGCAAAAGCTAGAAAGAGTCTGAATGCTTCCAATCTTGCTACTGGTGCAAATGTTTCATCATAATCTATTCCTTCTGCTTGAGAATAGCCTTTTGCAACTAGCCTTGCTTTGTTTCTGACAACAGTTCATTGCTCGTCCATCTTGTTTCTGAATACCCATTTTGTTCCAATGATATTGGCCATATCTGGTATGTCAACAAGTTCCCAGACTTTATTTCTTTCAATTTCATTTAGTTCTTCTTGCATGGCTGTGATCCAATCTGCATCTTGAATTGCATCATCTATTGTCTTGGGTTCCACTTGTGATAGAAAACATGTTAGCATATGCTCCAGTTGTCTTCTGGTTCTAACTCCTGTGTGAAGGTCTCCAATGACTTGTTCTTCAAGATGATCTCTTAGCCAATTTAGATCAGGTTGAAGTTGCTCTTCACTTGGTGCTTCTGTAACTTTATGTTGTGCATGAGCTTCAAGTTCTGGTGCTTCTTCTGTTGTATTGATATGTGGTTCATCTTGATTTCCAAAAAGGTGATTCATGATGGAAGCTGGTATAGTTGTATTTGTATATATTTCCCTTTGTGTTGCTTCTTCTTCTTGATCTTGAAGATCTTCACCATTTATATTTGGTTCATCAAAAACTACATGTATTGATTCTTCAATCACCAATGTTCTTTTGTTGAGTACTCTGATTTTTAGGTGATTTAATCTTCCATGCCAGATCCAGCTAGTTGATTATTTGTTTTTGACAGCCAAACATGTTTCTGTCTTAGCTGTTTTCCAATCCACCACATACATGTTATCTTCTCTTCTTCCTGCAAGAACCACTGTTGAAGTCTGGCTGTGAATCACTTTGCATCCTTCCTTGTTGAAGTGTACATTGTAGCCTTTGTCACAGAATTGACTGATGCATAGCAGATTGAAATTAAGTCCCTTAACATATGCCACATTCTGAATCTTCAAATTGTTCTTGAGCATTGTCTCTTCCCCCTTAATCTTGCCAGGTTTTCTTTGCCTCCAAATGTGACTTTGGGTCCATCAAAAGCTTTGAAGTCAGTGAGCCATCTCTTGTTTCCTGTCATGTGTCTGGAACATCCACTGTCTATGTACCAGACATCCTACAAAACAAATTAGTTAAGTTTAGGTACCCAACACTATTTGGGTCCATACCTGTTAGCAGTCATGCCTACTACTTCAAGTGTATATCCAAATGATCTTCTTTTTGGACAGTTAAAGTCATCAACTTCATATATATAAGGCATGGCAGAATAACTTCTAATATTTCTACTGAAGGTATTCTGATACTTTTCTCTACTTTTTGGTGCATTTGCATCCTTCTTCACTTTCCAATAAACAGTGGGAAACTTATGTTGCTTCATGTGTCTAGGAACATACCTAGATTGATTTTTCTTAAACACATGATGCATATCATGGAATGCTTTCTTCTTGTATTTTGGAGGTGCAACATTCCAATCATCCTATGAAGGATAAAGTCTTCCTTTACCTTTCAGAAAATCCTTCCTTTTGGTTGACTGGATTGATGATATAGTCTCATCGCTTTATCAAGATCGGGTTTTGACTTCACGATGCACAGATGAGTGGTTGAAACTATGGTCTGTCCCTTTCTGAATTTTGGTTCAATTTTAGTCCTGGATTCAGAATTGTATTGACCATTGTTTCTACTCTCATCCTGACTGTTGTAGCCAAGACTAGATCTAGATCCAAACCTTTTTGAGGGTTTGTAAACTGGTTCATTTGTGATCTTAACTGGTAGGGGGATTTTCTCAACTGATCTGTCAACAACAGATGTATTAACCTCTGCTGTTTGTTGATCATTTGAGTAGGTGTTACGTCGAAAAGTCTTAAGGCTCTACTACCTATAAAACTTGTTCATGCGTTAAAAACAGTTCTAAAATTTATTTAAAAACCGACGCCACCCAAGTGCAAAAGCTTGCAGCTAGTGGTGAAACCGGGTCGTATCCGCAGGGACTTGTATGAAAATAACTTTTGCTTTCGATTTCTTTTAGTGATGATTATGATCTTGAAAACTAGAAATAAAATAAAGGTTGCAAAAGTGAAAAGAAAGACGATACGTGAAAATTTGTTTAGAGAAAGATTAAAACAACTAGAACACACCGTTGATCCACCACCCCACCGAAATTAACAAGAAAGACACACATTCATTCGTAAGTCTTGGATTATTATCTGCTAAAGAGGCATTTTCCCTTTCGGTTCATCGCCTTTTAATTAGTTCACCATTCTCGGTACAACTAAAGCATTTACGGATCAAAGATATGGATATAAAATCCTAATCTAACAATATTCTCCCTCAACTTACGTATGTTGGAAGAATATCATCACTCTCCTTCACGGTAATCTATGAATTCATCAACTTTCGTATCTAAATTCGATTAGCATGCAACACACATATAGTTCATACACATTGCACATAGACAAAGTAAACATGAAGGAAGAACAGGAAAGCTTACTAGAACAAATGAAAACGAAATCCTTGTTTATTCTGGTGATGGTAGCTTCACAATGTGGTTCTAGCCTGGAGTCCTTAGCCAATCATCCTCGGTTATGATTTCAGAATCAGGGCCGTAGCTCCAGCATTACAACAGTACTACTATTCTAATTTATTCTCGGCATAACGCCTACAGAGTATTTACATAAAAGACGGGAAAAGTAAAAGCTTGGCCAAGAGTGACCAAGGAGGGGCGCCTATTACAAGTGAAGGTGGGGGGGGTTTTATAGCCTAAGAATCAAGGGAATATGCTTAGAATATCCTAAGTTTGTTAGGAGGCATGTGGGAGGTGATGATTACTTAGCATGTGAAGGGGATGAGTCATACAAGAGTTAGTTACAAGCATGTGGAGTTTGTTGGGGAGTAATCATTGCCAT
The DNA here is from genome assembly GCA_026214975.1 of Gentiana macrophylla. Lineage (NCBI taxonomy): Eukaryota > Viridiplantae > Streptophyta > Magnoliopsida > Gentianales > Gentianaceae > Gentiana > Gentiana macrophylla. Next base: position 45,571,010 of record CM047814.1, read on the forward strand.
CATTAGTCTTCACATGGAGTAACATGCAACCATGTGAGATAAAATTATCTCCGGTTCGTCCGTAATTCCAGCAGTTCGGTAAAAAAATCATAACTTGAGTTGTAGACCTCCGATTGATGTGATTCAAAATGCGTTGGAAATCTCATTTTAGTATCTACAACTTTCGTCAAGAACTCTTCCCCTGAAAATGCCTCTATGTCGGGTCAAATTTCCATCGAAAAACAGGTTACGGTAGAAGTGCGTTGGACAAAATTGATTCGTTTAACTCGTAAACTCGTGGCATCTTCTTCAAAATCCATCTTTTAGACCTCAAAACATATTGTTACATGTGATATTTTGAAAACCTTGGTCACTAAGTTTGGGCGAATCGAATCAAGCTTTCTTTATTCGAATCGAGCTTTCTTCTTAATCTTCATCCGATCTTCGCTTTAAGCTCCTCATTTAACATGCAAGCGTACTCTACATTTATGATAACATCGTGCAAAATGTAACATCTCATATTCAAAGATTTTTATCAATGAAACCACATAAACAACACAAATTTGCACTTAAACACTTTTAAAACTCATTTGCTCAATAATTCGATTAAACCCTTAATTTCTATGCAAATTATACGAATATGGAGGAAATCGTTATAAAATATAACGTTATAAATCATGTAAAAACACCCTAAACAGTAGGTCTCCTTACTACTTAGTTCAGCTTTTGCTTTATCCAGTTTTTTCTTTAATCTTTTATTTTCCTTTCTTAGATCCTTGCATTCCTTTTCCAGAATTTCATGATTCATCTCAATTTCATCAAATTTAGTCATGAGATTTTGGACTAGGTCTCAATTGGATCTAATGGGAGAATAGGAGATTGTGCAATGGTCGATGTGGGATGCATTTGATGAAGAGTAAGAGCTAGATGTTACCTCGCTTTCATCTCGATTCTTTGGCCATTAGACATAGGCTTGTTTTCTCAGTGTCTGAGCTATCACCTTCATCTTCATCTAATTCTTTGGTCATGAGACATAGACATGCCTTTTCATTGTCTAAGCTGTCTTCTTCATCACTATCATCTAATTCATTATCAGATGATTCTTCATTCTTTTCACTGCTGGATTCAGCCTTGAGTGACTTCTTGCCTTTTCTCTTTTCAGATGCTTTGTACTTCTTCTTTTCATCATCTTTATTATTTTCTTCAGGGCAATCAGCCTTGAAGTGACCTTTCTTGTTGCAGTTTAAGCATCTGTATTCATCATCTTTCTTCTTCATGTCTTTGTTTGACCTCTTGTTTGATGATGATTTTCCTTTGAATGGCTTCTTTTTGCTAAACCTGTCAAAACGTTTAACTAATAAAGCTACATGTTCTTTAAGTTCTAGTGTCTCTTTGCTGATACAATCAGCAAAGTTGCTTTGCTGGGGTGCTATTAGTGCACTGGTTCTTTGTGTCTTTGCCGGAGCACCATTTTCAACGTTCAATTCAAATTCATGAGCTTTTAGTTGGGACATCAGAGTCAGAGTGTCAGTGTTTGCAAGATTTGTGGTTCCTCTGATTACTGATGTTATGGTCTTCCATCTTTCAGGTAAGCCTCTCAAGATCTTTAAGCATACTTCTTTCTAGGGATATGTGTGTCCAAGTCACTGCATTGCGATTCATCGATGATGCTTGAGAATCATGTGTCCATTTGATCAATGGATTCACCAGCCTTCATTTTGAAATTTTCAAATTTCTGTTTTGCAACAGATAATTTGTTTTCTTTGACTGCTTCAGATCCTTCATTTATCAGTGCCAGTTTGTCCCACATCTCATTTGCTGTCTTGTAGTCTTTAATTCTCATGAACATGTTGCTATCTAGGGTCTTCAAAATCATATCTTTTGCAACAAAGTCTAGAATTGCTCTTCTCATGTCATCCTTGGTCCAATATTTCTTGGGTTTGTCTACTTCCTTCCCTTGATCTGCTCCTATGGATACCACAGTCATGATCATGATTGGGCCATCATTGATTACGTCCAGCATCTCCTCATGAGTTGCTGCAAGATGAGATAGCATTCTTATTTTATATTCATCAAAAAATTTAACATTGAAAACATGTACTTTTGACATAAAGTTTGAGGAATCCATGAGTACAAATTAGGGATCTATATGTGAATATTGAAAGCTCAGATTTGAAAACTACTTTGAAAATGTGTGATCTCCTTGTTACCAGAAATTAGATCTGAACAGGTTCTGATATTAGGAACACTACTCTGCTACCAATTGTTGGTCCCAGAGAAGGGTAAAACTATAGTCAGAGGGGAGTGAATGACTATAGTGGAGTTTCAAAAACTTTTCTTCGTTTAAAAAGCTTTTAGGCAGCGGATAAGTCCCTTCTTACTATGTTGTTTCAAAGCAGTTTAGACAATCACAGATATAAGGTATAATGTAGGCAATTAAATGAGTGCAGTAAAGTAAATTGCATAAAGTAAATTGACACAAGGCTTATAGTGGTTTAGGGTGGTGTAATCCCTTAATCCACTCTTCTCCTGTGATGATTGGAGGAATTCACTTTTGTTTTCACAGATACAATAGTAAGATTGTCCTTGACTTCCCAAGCTTCACAATCTACAAGACTATCACTCCTTGACTGCATGAATGTGATTGGTCTCTTCACTTCTTTCACTCGCTTCCTGAGATCAAATCCTTCAGCAGCTATCACAACCACAACTCCTTCTCAGATGGCTTCTGATTCAGTTGCTTAAGTTTATTGTGAATGAGATTCACAAACTTGCTTGATCAATCTCAGTGCTGAATATGAAATTGTAGTTCTTATGTCTGAGTTGATCTCTAGATAAATCCTTGAAAGTTCAAAGAGAAGGCTTTTCAAATTGACAGAGTTTCTACTTGATTTTCTTTTTCTGATCGTTGTTTTTACCTGTCTGTCAATGCCTTCTATTTATAGCCTTGAATATCCTTGATTTGAAATTCCGCCCGATGGCTATATTAATGAGGGGAATAATCCTTGATTTTATTCTTGATTCCCCCTTATTATATTCTCCTTGATTTCAGTGATCGGATTTTTTCTTCAAACGTATAGCAGAAAATTCGTCCTTGATTAATCCTCTATTCATTGTGCATTTAATGCATGATCCTCTGAATCTTCATCATATTTCAATTCTGTTTTGATAAGGTTTACTTCGCCGTTCTCTGAACGGTCGAGTGACCCATCTGACATTTCCGTTTAGATCTTCCTTCACTATTTTGTCTTCACTCAGCCGAAAGTCAGTTTACTCTGCCGATTCACTGTTTCTTTCATTACTTCAGTTAAAGGAGAATCTTTATTCTTCACTGATCCTTGATTGGGGTGAGATCAGTGTACACCATAATCAAACATTAAGTTTCATCACTTAAAGTGTAACTTAGACTTATCCAAGGTCATCACAGACTTCCTTGGTTGTAAGTCAGACTATAATGTCTTCATTGCTTCTCTGCTGGTGCTTGGCTGGCTTCACTCTGCCGAATGTCTGTTTTACTTTGCCGTCCTACCAACTAGTACAATACTTGTCTGACTCAACTTATACAACATGTCAGACTCTAAGTAAAGACTTATACAGAAAATTCTAACTTATTTCAGGCTTGCTATAATAGCTAGTATGGCCATCATCAAAACATAATAAAATGTTCCTAACAATTGGGCCATCATTAATTACATCTAGCATCTCCTCATGAGTTGCTGCAAGATGAGATAACATTCTTATTTTATATTCATCAAAATTATTAACATTGAAAACAAGTACTTTTGACATAAAGTTTGAGGATTCCATGAGTACAAATAAGAGATATTTGTGTATATGTGGAGAAAGCACAGATTTAAAACTACTTTGAGAATTTGTGATCTCCTTGTTACCAGAAATTAGATCTGAACATGTTCTGATACTAGGAACACTGCTCCGATACCAATTTTTGGTCCCAGAGAAGGGTAAAACTATAGTCAGAGGGATGGTGAATGACTATAGTGGAGTTTCAAAAACTTTTCTTGTATTTAAAAGCTTTTGGACAGCAGATAAATCCTTCTTACTATGTTGTTTCAAAGTAGTTTGGGAAATCACAGATATAGGATATAATATAAGTAATTAAATGAATGCAGTAAGGTAAATTGCTGAAAGTAAATTGACACAAGGCTTGTAGTGGTTCAGGGTGGTGTAATCCCTTAATCCACTCTTCTCCTGTGATGATTGGAGGAATTCACTATTTTTTTCACAGATACAATAGTACGATTGTCCTTGACTTCACAAGCTTCACAATCTACAAGACTATCACTCCTTGACTGCAACAGCTTCAATGACTCAGTCTCTTTCACTGCTCCTTGGGATCAAATCCTTCAGCAGCTATCACAAACACAACTCCTTCTCAGATGGCTCTGATTCAGTTGCTTGATTGATGTGACTTGGATTCACAAAATTGTTGATCAATCTCAATGCTTGATGTTGAAATATGGCTCTTAGTTTTGAGTTGATCACTAGATATTTCTTTTTCCACACAGATAGAAGACTTTTCACTTTGACAGAGTTTTTTCTCAGATTTTTTTTTCGTACTACTTCTTCATTTTTTTTTGTCTGTCAATGCCTCTATTTATAGCCTTGATGATCCTTGATTTGAATTTCCGTCCGTTGGCTATATTAATGTGGGGAATAATCCTTGATTTTAATCTTGATTCCCCCTTAATTATATTCTCCTTGATTTCAGTGATCAGATTTTTCTTCAAACGTTTATCAGAAAATCCGTTCTTGATTGATTCTCTATTGATTGTGCATTTAATGCTTGATCCTCTGTATCTTCATCATATTTTGAAATATGATTAAGCAAATTTTACTGAGCCGTTCTTTGATCGGTCAAGTGATCCTTCTAACTTTGCCTCTTAGATCTTCCTTAACTGCTTTGTCTTCACTCAGCCGAAAGTCAGTTTTCTTTGCCGATTCACTGTTTCCTTCATTCTTTCAGTTAAAGGAGAATCCTTGTACTTCACTGATCCTTGATTTGTGTGAGATCAGTGTACACCATATTTAAATATTAAGTTTCATCACTTAAAACATAACTTAGACTTATCCAAGGTCATCACAGACTTCCTTGGTTATAAGTCAGACTATAACATCTTTATTGCTTCTCTGCTGGTACTTGGCTGGCTTTACTCTGCTGAAAATCTTTTCACGTTGCCGTCCTACCAACTAGTACAATACTTGTCTGACTCAACTTATACAATATGCCAGACTCTAAGTAAAGACTTATACAGAGAATTCTAACTTATTTTAGGCTTGCTATAACAGCTAGTATGCCCATCATCAAAACATAATAAAATGTTACTAACATATACACCTGTTTTCCCATATATTGTGTAACGTCAATACATCTAACGTTCAAATGAACAATCCAACTTCAGAGTGGCTGACGTTTTAAGGCCGATCTTCTTCCTCACCCTCACGTCGAATGGTTACAATCTCGTCGGAAATATTTACGGAAAAAAGCGTGAAATCTGTAATTTCCTACCAAATACTATTCTAAATGAAGTAATAACAATAAACCATCATCACTTACGTGTTTGGTTGAAAGTTTGGCTCGTTTTAACCTCCACCGGTGCTCTTTTCACTTTTCCGGCGATGCTCCTCTTCTCCGGCCAACTTGAAAGGTTTGGTTTTTTTTCGTGTTTGGTTTAAATGAAAAAAAAGGGAAGAGGAAACTAAATAGTGAGGTAGTTTTTAAGTATTTTAAATGTAATAATGTTGATAAATAATGTTAAAACGATTAAAGTAATAATATTTTATTTTTAGAAAATTAAGGGACTAAAATGTATATTCCTGAAAAGTTAAATTATTGACATGGTACCACGAGTGATTTAGTGGTATGGTGAAGTAAATGAAAAATAATAAAATAAATGGTGCCGGTAGCAGTTTCGTGGTGTCGATAGAAGCTGCCTAATTTTAACCTTTTATTATTATTATTATTATTATTATTATTATTATTATTATTATTATTATTTATTATTATTATTATTATTACTATTATTTTATTTTTTGTTGTGTACGCGACTAAAAGCACATGTTCATCACGAGCCACTGTAAACGAGCCGAGTCGAACCGACTATTGCTCTAAACGAGTCGAGCGGTTAAAATATTCTCGAGCTCGAGTTCTAACACGAGTATTCTGAACTCGAGCTGAGATTGAAGGAATTTTTAAGAACTCGAGCCGAGCTCGAGTTTTTTTTCAAGCTTGTCGAGTCTAATACGTTTCGAAACTTAAGTAAAAAATAATTCAGATTATCACTTAATAATAACAAAAAAAATATCATATCAACCAATTACTATATGATATTTTATATTAAAGATGAAATTATTTTTATGTGTACCAAACTATGTATTTAATACAAAGTATTTGATAAATGACAAGATACAAATGATATATAAAATCAATGAAAATGTTAACATTTTATACATTGACTGCGAATACAAATAACACATAGTTTTTTTTGGGTCGAAAACCCGGATATTTTATTAACATTGAAAACCGTACAACATTTACATATCAAAGAAAATACACATCATTTACAAAAAGCAAACTAAGTGCTACGGCCACGAAAAATAAAACATCCTTGGGAATAAAATTTGGCGAAAAATAACCTCCCATTAAAGTGGAGTTATTTCCTTGGGAGTTGTGAGAAGTTGTATTTCCCTTCAATAGTTCGGATTATGGCACCAGAGAAAAAAAAAGTGAAACAAAAAATTAAAAACCAAAGAGAATTCTTCATAATTCTAAGTGAGTTCTTGTCGGATTTCAGAAGAAATTAGAGATTCAAAATCGGCAGGAGAAAAGGATCGTCTTGATACAAGAAAGCTGAGGTTTTGAGAAAAGTGCTTAGTTGAAGGATCAAGGTGGCTGCAGATGTTCTTGAGTTGTGCTTTGGTTTTGTTGGCTTTTAAGGTAAGAGGCACTTCCTAGTGTATGATTAGAGTTTTATGAAGTTTAGGTAGAGTTTGGTGTTGAATTCTTGGTTAGAAATTATGTTCTAGGTTGTAGTTAAAATGTTGGATCTTATGGTATGTAAAAGTTGTGTTTTTCTGTTGTTTTACTGTGTTAATTGATGTTGATCATGTTGGGAACGAGTTAGAAATCGTTTAAGAGCAAAAAAGCATGTTTTAGCGCTGTTTCTGAGAGAATGCGTGCGCATTCCTGAGCAATGCGTACGCATTGCCCAAATAGCAGCATTCTGAATCTGTCAGAACGTCGAATGCGTATGCATTCCAGAGCAATGCGTGCACATTTCCCCTAGAAGAAGCTCAATGCGTGCGCATTGTGTGAGCATTGGGCCAGTTTTGTGAAATGTTGTGTTTTAAGCCCTGAGTCCAATTTTAATTGTTATATCTTGATTCAATAACATAAAATGAACATGAACAATCCTTGATTAAGCTTATGATGCGTTTAGCTCCGGCACCGAATGTACACTTCCTAAGAGTTGAAGTTCGGGACCATCGAAAGAGTATGATTGGCTTGTGCCCTGATGAATTGCCATTCATCATTGTCTGTGTATGTGCTAGGCTTGTCCATGCCTAGTGGTCTAAGTATGAGAGTAGAAATGGTAAGGGAGCTTATTTGAAAATACTTGGTGGCTAGTTAATAATTAATAACAAACATACTTGTGTAGTTAAAAGACTAAACAACATGTCATTCTTAGTATGGAACAAGGTCATATCGTGATGTGTGGGCTATTCAGATAAAGCGAGTAACTCTGCTGGCCTTTAAAAGGCACCGGGAGTGGAGGGACCTCGTGAATGAATAACTTTACTAGCCTCGAAGGGGCACTAGGAGTAGAGGGACTTCACCAAATGCGTGTACTATCGGAGTCTACCAGAATAGACTTCCGTGGCTAATTGTGTGATCCATTGACAGGTTGCACCCAGATACTTTATAGTGTGTAGCACCATGAGGAGTGCCCTTGAATGCGGTTGTAACAAAGATAAGCTAAGCTAGAAACAGATAGTCACGACATGTTGATGAGCAAGAAGTGAACCCTAAAATTGAATCGGTCTCATAAAGATAACTTAATAATAATTATTAAACTTTTCGTTGTAAACTCTAATTATACATTAGCTTCTCACTCTTGCTAAGTACTTTTTACTTACCGTCTTTGTATTTTGTTTTGTATGCATTGTAGGGTGAGAAGATGAACAGGTTGACCATGAGCTCATTGAGGATGTTATGTGATGAGGATGATGCTTCCATGTTGTTTTCCTTTAAATTCATGAACATTGTATTAGACTACGGTGTACTTCCATTAAAGACTTGTTGTACTTTCTTTTAATACCTTTGTAAGACAAGTGTTGTACTTTTCTTCTTCTAGACATCGTACTTTTGTAAGGCTTTTCGTTGTTGTAAGTTAAACCTTCGATCTTTAGTATGTTTGTAATCTATTCATAAAGGCATTTATGTTTGTACACGAGCCTTTTGGGCTTCCGTTAGCTTTATTTTGATACGACATGTAGAGGCTTATGTATAATATAGGATTTACAATAATATTATATGTGCCGAACGTTCTCTACCGGATAAGGGCTCAGTATCCGGGAGCGGGCGTTATAGTTGGTATCAGATAGAAGCGTTCATTGCTTTTATAGGCTTCCTTCCTTAAGATAAGATCTCTTTAGACCACCTAGAACCATTATGATCCTTCCTGATCTTTCAGAATGGTAGGTATCCTTAGAGGTACTTGTGTTGGTAAGTTTGGAACTGGAAGTTCTAGGCCTTAGCAAGAAGCTAGTGGTTTGGTTCAAGATGATGGTGAAGTAGTTGTGGTTCATCTAGAAGATATTGATGATCGTGTTGGAATCTACTGTGGTAAAGGGGTCTTAAAGGTTTGGTTACTGCGGATTTCGGTTTGATTCTTGGTATAGGTCAGCTATCCAAGAATTTTGTCTACTTGGATTTTAGACATAAGAAAGTATCTTCCGGTGATGGGTGCACCGAGTAGAAGAGTGGCTAGGGTAGTCTCAGTGGTTTAAGTTATGGTTGGTCAATTTTGGGTTTAGTGTACGAGGTTTGAACGGTTTGGGAATCGGTAGAGTTTTGGTTCAGTGGTTAGCAAGATCAGAATCGGTTAGTTGTTATCCTTGGGAAACTAGTGAAGCTTTGGTTTGGTTTGTGTTGAAGAAAGAATGCTAATTAAGGAAGGTTAACAGTCTGAGCACGTTCGAGTTTCACGGACGAAACTCCTCTTAAGGGGGGAGGAATGTAATATCCCGACTTTTCGGAAAAGGGCAGACGTGTCTTTTTACGAAAAAAGGAATATTATGTTTAATTAATTATGGATTTAAGATTTAAAAGGAAAAGAAAAGAAAAAAATTTTATTGGAATTTAAGGGAAATTATGGGGAGTTATTAGCAATTAAGAAAGGAGGTTTTATTTAGGGAAAAGTAACCTCCCATTAAAGAGGAGTTATTTCCTTGGGAGTTGTGAGAAGTTGTATTTCCCTTCAATAGTTCGGATTATGGCATCAGAGAAGAAAAAATATAGAGAAAAAAAAAGAAAAAAACCAAAGACACTTCTTCATAATTCTAAGTGAGTTCTTGTCAGATTTCCGAAGCAATTAGAGATTCAAAATCAGCAGGAGAAGAGGATCATTTTGATACAAGAAAGCTGAGGTTTTGAGAAAAGTGCTTAGTTGAAGGATCAAGGTGGCTGCAGATGTTCTTCAGTTGTGCTTTGCTTTTGATTTCTTTTAAGGTAATAGGCTCTTCCTACTGTATGATTATAGTTTTATGATGTTTAGGTAGAGTTTGGTGTTGAATTCTTGGTTAGAAATCATGTTCTAGGTTGTAGTTAAAGTGTTGGATGTTATGGTATGTAAAAGCTGTGTTTTTCTGCTGTTTTACTGTGTTAATTGATGTTGATCATGTTGGGAACGAGTTAGAAAACATTTAACAGTGAAATAGCATGTTTTAGGGCTGTTTTTGAGCGAATGCGTGCGCATTCCTGAGCAATGCGTACGCATTGCCCAAACAGCAGCATCCTGAATCGTCGAATGCATGCGTATTCCAGAGCAATGCATGCACATTGCCCCTGGCAGAAAGCTCAATGCGTGTGCTTTGCGTGAGCATTGGGCCAGTTTTGTGAAATGTTGTGTTTTAAGCCCCGAGTCCAATTTTAATTGTTATATCTTGATCAATAACATCAAATGAACATGAACAAGCCTTGATTAAGCTTCTGATGCATTTAGTTCCGGTACCGAATGTACTCTTCCTAAGAGTTGAAGTTCGGGACCGTCGGAAGAGTATGATTGGCTTGTGCCTTGATGAATTAGCATTCATCATTGTCTGTGTATGTGCTAGGCTTGTCCGTGTCTAGTGGTCTAAGTATGAGAGTAGAAATGGTGCGGGAGCTTATTTGAAAATACTTAGGTGGCTAGCTAATAATTAATAACAAACATACTTGTGTAGTTAAAAGACTAAACAACATGTCATTCTTGGTAAGGCACAAGGTCATATCGCGATGTGTGGGCTATTAGGATAAAGCGAGTAACTCTACTGGCCTTTAAAAGGCACCAGGAGTGGAGGGACCTCGTGAATTAATAACTTTCCTGACCTCGAAGGGGCACTAGGAGTAGAGAGACTTCACCGAACGCGTGCACTATCAGAGTCTACCAGAATAGACTTCCATGGCTATCGGTGTGATGCATTGATAGGTTGCACCTAGATACTTCATGGTGAGTAGCACCATACGAAGTGCCCTTGAATGCGGTTGTAACAAAGATAAGCTAAGCTAGAAACAGTTAGTCACGACATGTTGATGAGCATGTAGTGAACCCTACAATTGAGTCGGTCTCATATAGATAACTTAATATTAATTATTAAACCTTTCGTTGTAAACTCTAATATACATTAGCTTCTCACTCTTGCTAAGTACTTTGTTATTACCTCCTTTGCATTTTGTTTTGTATGCATTGTAGGGTAAGAAGATGAACATAGTGACCATAAGCTCGTTGAGGATCTTATGTTATGATGCTTCCATGTTGTTTTCTTTTAAATTCATAAACAATGTATTAGACTACGGTGTACTTTCATTAAAGACTTGTTGTAATTTCTTTTAAGATCTTTGTAAGACAAGTGTTGTACTTTTTTTCTTCTAGACATCGTACTTCTGTAAGGATTTTTGTTGTTGTAAGTTAACCTTCCATCTTTAGTATGTTTGTAATCTATTCATAGAGGCATTTATGTTTGTACCCGAGCCTTTTGGGCTTCCATTTGCTTCATTTTGACGCGACGACGCAGATACTTACGTATAATATTGGATTTATTTAATATTATACGTGCCAAACGTTCTATTCTAGATAAGGGCTCGGTATCCGGGAGCGGGGCGCTACAATAGTATTGATGGATCACTTGTTTCCACATATTCTTGACCCCGTAGCAGTCACGTAGCACTTAGTTGTCTAATAATAACATATATGTATGTATACATGTATAGATATACATATATGCTTTTTTTAGTATATATACAAATATATATATTCGAGTTTGCTCGTGAGTAGTCGAGTCGAGTATTGCACTGCTCGAGTATCGTTCGTTTAATCTTCGAGTCGATTCGATTTTGGGTTCGAGCTAATTTAAGCCGAGTCTAGTCGAGTTTTGGATTAAGTCGATCTTGAGCTACTCACGAGTATCTTGACTCGCTTTATAGCCCTACGAGCCAGTAGTAGAATTCTTTTTTTTTCGAAAATTAATTATTCACAAACACACACACACCATTTTAGTCTTAAATGGGACTCAATATTCATCACTATAGGATTATGACCGTGTAAACGATACATTGTTGGTAAAAACAATTGGTTTACTAGGTGGAAAACATTGGCCCAAACTCATATAAGAGGATGGGCCTCATCCCCAAAACCTAGGTTATGAGGTGATGGAAGTCCATCTCTTAATATGGTGGGTGAAACAACCACAAGTTCCCAATATGGGACACTTTAACAGGCCCCTTCAAGTGTGGGCCGCGCACACAAGGCCAACAAAGAGGCGCAACACTTGCACAATAAAGGGTGGCTCCGATACCATGTGGAAAACACTGACCCAAACCCATATAAGATGAGGGGTCTCATCCCCAAAACCTAGGTTGTGAGGTGAGGAAAGTCCATCTCTTAATATGGTGGGTGAAACAACCACAAGTTCCCAATGTGGGACACTTTAACATACTACCTCCGTCTCACAAAAAAATGTCTACTTTTTGAAAATAAATTGTCCCATATACCGTGTCCATTTAGAAAATCGATACATCATTTAATGTATATTTTTCAAACATACCCCTATCACCATTTGATGTTTGTATATACTTTTCATATTCCAAAAAAACATTTATTATAAAATATGGGCAAATATGACCATTAGTGTTTAAAATACAACACATTAATTATTTTCTTAATCTTTGTGCAACACAAAAAATTGACATTTTTGTGTGGACGGAGGTAGTATAGAATACTGGTGTTCCATATTTCCGTCAAATGGCGTTTTGGGTTTCATTCAGCTTCAGCATTTATGCTATATCCAAGAAACCTTAAGTTTTAATCAGGTTGATTTTCGTTTTCAGAAGAAACGCCTGCGACCTGAAGGATTCTTGTTGGTCCCTTGAAAAGGCTTTGGTTAAGTTTAGAGGGGGGGTGAATAAACTTAACACTTAAAAACTTTTTGAGTTAACAAATTCAAGAATCTCAAGACTGGCGATACCTCGATGAGTCTGCGACACTTCATAAGCTTGCGATACACGAGTTCATCGACAGCTTGAGTTTATCAATTTGTGCAAATGAATTATATCAAAAATTAAGCCTTAATACTTGTTGTTAAATATGATACCAAGTATTAGATACTCATGAGTGTGTGTGTGTGAGTTCGGTTGCTAGATTCAGTAGGTTGATGTGTATAATAAACTAAATGCGTAATGTAAGTGCAGGAAGTTAGTAGGCGATTTTATAGTGGTTCCGGTGGTGTAATCCAGTCAGTCCACTCTTCTCCTGTGATGTTGGAGGTAAATCACTAGAGATCTTTGATGTAGCTATTACAAAGATTCCTATGTTGCTTGTCCTTCACCAATAACTATGGCTTCACAAACTGAAAACTAAGAACAGGTAGGATTGCTGCTCCAAAGTCTTCCACTGGTCCTTGAAGGGTAGGATTGCCTCTTCACTAGCTCCACCACAAACAACAGTCTTTCACACAAAAGTGCTTCACTGTCTTCAGCAGGTTCTTTGTAAAATAAAGAATGAATCAAGTAAATGGTTCAGTTGCAGCAGCTTGATTAGGATGATATAATCAGCAGCTTGCAGTCTTCAAGTGTGTAAACTTGATGTAGCTTGAATACAGAATACACTTGAAGATTTTCTCTGGATCAGTAGCCTTAAGCTCAGTGGGTTCAGCAGGGTGATAAAATGCAGCTCAGAATTATCTCTTGTATTTTCTTAATTTTTCATCTCCTTTTTCTGAGTTGGAAGTCCTCTATTTATAGGTAGGAGTCCATGTGACTTGTATTTGAAATTCAAATATAGCCGTTCCTGGCTTTGTCCCATTTGACTTGCTTTCTGTCACTATTCATAGGACTAACACAGTCAGATTCCTTTTTGACAGTGTGCAGTCTGTCCATCTTTGACTTCTATCCATTGGATAAAATTCTGAATCATCCCAACGTTCTTTTAATCTCTACCATTGATTTGTTTTATAAATCAGAGGTAGTTAGCTCTCCTTATCCTTGTTTTCTTCCAATGTAATCTTGAATTAACCAAGGTACATATATCAGCAGGTTCATCAGTCTGCTGAGATACCTATCAGTCTGCTGAACTATATTTTGCTAATTGTCTTTTATCTAACTTTTATTTATGAAGTTAGATTACACCTTTTTGCTTATAACTAAGTTCCAATCACCATCCAACTTAAGGAACTTAGACCTTGTACACAAGGTATATGTAATCAGTTTAGGTCATCACAGACTTCCCTAAATTTTGATTCCATATCCTTGACTTTAATTACTAAGTTTGATCCCTTAGCCTTCATTAACTGAGTTTGAGCCCTCAGCCTTCAGTCTTCAAAGAGGTTCTGATGAGTCTACTGACCTAACTACCCTACTGACCTAGACTAGTCTGCAGAAATAAGTCAGCTGACCTTTACAGTGCTTGTCTGATCAAACCTATACAGAGATCAACCTCTAATAAACCTATACATTTGATCTAGACATCTTTTTGCATTTGCTCTATAATAGTTAGTCTGGCACTTATCACTAAAACTTAAAAATAAGTCCAACAATTTCCCCCTGTTTGGTGATGATGCCACTACCCTCACCTAACAGCAAAGCAAAAAGATTTAAAACAAAAACAGAACAAATTCCAGTCATTTCTCATTATAATCATTTGTTCAAAGTATTACAATCTAGATACAGCAAAGATAAATCATATAAGGTTTGCTGATCTACTGTCTTTTTTCTCTTTCTTGTCTAGCCTTCTCCACTTGCTCTTGGTAGGCTCTTATCTCTTCAGTCATCTCTCTCATCCATTCATTTTCAATCAGAGTGAAGTCAATGTAGGAATTCACTTCTTTCCACCAGTTCCATGCTTCAGGTAGAATGAGATTAATTTGATTTACTCTGAAGCCTAATTTCATGTAAAGTTCTTTGAATTCATTAAGTGAGTCCTTTGCTTTTGTGATAGGAAAACTCCTTTCACCTCTACCACTTCTTCCACCTCTTCCACCTCTGTAATTTGCCCTCAAGGATTTAACTCTTGCTTCCCAAAACTTTAAGCCCAAAAATGAGTTCAAACTTTCATGAAATCCCTTGTCATGATAAGGTTTCCTTCTGTTGCAGTACTCATTCTTGTATTGTTTAAGGAGATCATCAGTAAGTGGAAGTCTACCAGGTGCAGGTTCCCTGAATGCATTAGTATCATTCTCCTATTTCTTTTTAGCAAAAATCCTTGCAGCCTCTTTTGCTACTGCTGTTTGGCCCTCTTCCTCCTTAGTGACATCATCAACAAACCGGGACAGCAGGCCATGAACACTCTCCTGTGTGATAACCAGATTGCTCAGTTGTCCCTCCATTATTTCAGTTCTTGTATCAACTGTAGTAATCCTTGATTGCAAAGTCTGCTCCAGGAGATTGATCCTTTCAGTAAGCTTAGGATCCAATCCAGCAGATTGAGATGTTCCAGCAGCCTCAGCAGGCTTAGGTGTCTCAGCAAGCTTGTCAAGTTTTTGATGGATGGAAATAAATTGGTCTTTCAAAAACTTGTCTTTCAGTGTATTACCTTGCTTGATTCCTTTCACTTCCAGGGTAAGGTCTACAAGAGCATATTGATTTGAGGTAATGTTGGAGGCAACTGTTTCTGTAGTCCTCCCTCTATTTTCCACCAAATTGATCAGATCATCAAATCTCTGCTCTTGTCTATCAAGTTGAGTTCTTAGATTTGCAATGTCATTTCTTACTGTCCTTAACTCTTCCATGACATGTGTTGGTACCCCACCAGCCATTCTTCCATCAGCTCCATCAGCGGGCTCTTCTACATTGTATTGTGGCCTATGTCTGCGATAACCACCGCAAAACTCATATCCAAATTCCAGAGGTTTGGTCCTTGATATTCCTCCGAGAATAGGATCAAGAGCCGGGTTCTTCAAGAATTGGAACAAATGTCTCGCTGAGGTTCAATATCAACATTTTCTTCTTCGAGCATTTGGAACTCCTCATCACTATAGTCATAGTCCAAAGAAATTGCTCATCATCAACAATAAAGAATCTCACACCATCTTTACCTACAATGGTCTTCTCTCCAGCAGTCTCCTCTACAGCAGCCTCTTCAACAACAATAGGGGTTTTCTCCAAACCCAAAGTTTGTTCCAACCTTTGTCCAGGTGCTGTTTGTAACTCAGCAGCATGTACCTCATGTTCCAACCTGTGTGCAGGTGCTGTTTGATCCTTAGCAACCTGTACCTCCACTTATTGGCTTGGTTCTTGTGCAATTTGTGCCACAATAATCTGATCAGGGAATATATCCATATTTTCTTGTTGAAATTCCCCAATATCACCAATCCTTCTCAGAAGATTTGTAGTGTTGGTTAGAGTGCTTTCAGTGTCAACCCAGTTTTGATATTGAATGGAATCTTCAGAGCTGACACTTGGTTCAGTATGATCAGTAATCCTTTCTTCACCTGAATCCACAGTCTGCTGGTAATCAACATGCTCAGCAGGTTCTTCAACAAATAAGGGATCTATCTCACCAACCATTCTGTTTGCACCAATGGTTATCCCTTCATTGATTTGTGCCTCAATATCATCCATGGTGAGATGTTTCACATCCTCATCCATCTGTCCAGTTTGATGTTCCTCTGTGGATTGACCAACATCGATGATCTCTTCTACCCTTGGTTCGATGAACATATAGCCCCACTTTGGTTTCTCCCGACCGAGAGGATGATTGTCATCAGAATCAGATGAATCACTATCAGGTGTGTACTTTGGATCTCTGAACATTACTGCTCCACTTTTCTTTCCTTCATCCAATATATCTATCAGCCTAGATTACAGCATGGTTGTATCTATTAAGTCCAATAGGCTGTCCACACCTAGCTGATCAAATGCCCATTCTTCAAATCCACTCATTGGATCAGCAGCTGGTTTCTGTCTCTTGTAGAATCCAAACTTCCATTGGAAATATTTTTGCACTTTTGTGAAGTTAGGATCTACTTTGTCCTTCTTTGATGCCTTCTCATATGGCATAGTTGGCTTTCTAGGGGCAGATTCAACACCTTGCTGACCTCCAAAGGTCCCAACAAGTAAGCTCAAAGTTTCTTCAATTGATGCATGTAGGTCAGTAGGTTGCTCTGGTTGTACATTTGTGCCTACTACCTCCATCTGCACCACACTTTCTTCCCCCTGACTTATATGCTCATCAGCAGGGTTAAAAGCAGACTGTTCTTCCCCCTGAACTATTGCAGAATTGCGAGTGGTCTTGTACTAATTTCTCCACTTCCACAAAGAAAGTGCACTCAGAGTCTGCTGTGGTTCTTCAACAAGTTTCTCAACAACAACTTGTGCAGATTCAGTAGGCTCAGCAGCCTTAACAGGTCAGGATTCTGTAGCTTCAGCAGATTGCTCAACAACAACCTCCACATCCTCAGTAGGCTTTATAATGGTTAAAGGTTCAGCCTCAATAGCCTCTCCTACTTCTTCTTCTACTGCTTCCTCTTCCTGATCCCTTTGAGCCTCCAAAACTTTCAATTGTTTCCCCTTGCCATATTTCTTCTTCTTCTTGGCAATCTCCTTCACTCTTTTGGAAAGGGGCTCATCTTCAATCTCAATTACAGTAGACTTTCTCTTTCTACTGGCTTCCTTCTGTTGCTCTCTCTCGAATTTTAGCAATGAGCCTTCTTAGCAACTACAAAGCAGGTCATGAACCTCAATTTCACTGACCCCTCAAGACTCGATAGTCTCAGGCCGCTTGCTTCTTTGTCCTCTTAGGCTTTAACATCTTTGTTATCTTTCTTGTGTCAGCAGCCTTTCTCTTCTCAGTAGTCTTCTTTGATGCAGCAGGTTTAACAACTTTCTTAACTTGCTCACCACCAGTATCACCATCATCACTCTTAGCAGCCTCAACAACATCTTCTTCGTCATCATCCAGTCCAGGGATAGGATAGTTGATTTCTTTCTTGTATCTGGATTGGTTTATCTTCTCAGGTGCAACATCAGGAATTTCCAAATGATTCAGCAGGGCCTGAACCATTAATCCTAGGGGTAAAGCCTTGGATTACCTTTTTCCCTCTTTCTCTTCCTTGGTGACCTTCTTCATGTAATGAATGAAATATCCAGCCCAATCAAACTTTATATTTCTGCAAATAATCATCATAAGTTCTATTTTGGGTCCTGATAGAGTATCCATGCTTCCAACGAGGCCTAAGATATTCTTAGCAATGATTTTGCTCAGCAGATTGTATTCATAACCAATATGTTTCACATTGATGCCTGGAATTGATTTGATGGCTTCATTGTTTTTGATTTTGTCAACAAAATCAATCTTTGACAATCCCATTTCCTCAGGATTTACAGGAGCATCTATTACTTCTGCAAAACCAAACACTTCCCTCAGTAGGTTTGGGGAAACTTCAATCTCCTGTGCATTTACAGTGGTGTTAAATGCTTCTCTCCCTTCTCTTACTACAATGTTTCTCCAGAAATTGACAACATTTGTATAAGAGATTGATTCCAATCTTATATTCAGTACATTCTCCAAGCCCTCATATCTCCTTATCCTTCGACCAATATTGATAGCTAAATCTGTTTTGTTAGCATCAACAACAAAGCCTCGTACACTTTGGCTTGTTCCGATTTGAACATCATCCTTTTCCGCCATTGTTAAAAGAGAAAGATGAAGAAGATAGCTTGTAAATCTGTGTTCACACTGTGTAAATACAGAGAAAATCAATCTGAGATTTTTGTAGTAGCCTCTGTGTAATAGTCTGTGCATATATAGGCAAATGCAGTTGAAACTGTCAGAGCACGTACTGTGCATTTAACCATGATTAATCTGAGTGAATGCTAACTTGACACGTGGACCATTACTTCTCCATAACGTTTGTAACCGTTAGATCGTGTAACTGTGGTTATAAATGATAGAATAAATATCCCACCAATCTTCTTTTTAACTTTAATGAGTTTGACTGAATAACGTATTCTTCAAAGCAATTTTGTCATCGCGGGGGTTGGCTCAAGAAATCACCGACAAATATGCCTCAAAGCCCGGTTCTTGTGGTGACTCTGCCGATCTCTCGATTCTTCTTGTTTTGTTCAATTGATAATACAAGATGAAGTTTAATACCAATGACCGATCCGTCAAAGTGAGCTCACCCAACATGACAAAGACCAATCCCTTGGCAACCTCATTTGCTCAATTGTCCAAACATAAGTACATGGAATTGTTGAAACCAATGACTAATCTGCTAAGTGAGCTCACCCAACATAGCAAAGACTAATCCCTTGGTGAATTCCAAAGACATTGTTTGATTATCACCAACTTTAATAATTCCAAGTTCACCTTAGTTTAACAAATCTTTCACTATCCAAAGTGGTTTAGTGAAAATATCAAAGAACTTGATCTTCAAGAGGGATGTAGAGAACCACCACATCTTTCTTCTCAACATGATCTCTTATAAAATGATGTCTCACATCAATATGCTTGGTTCTTGAGTGCAAAACAGATTTTCTCGTGATTGTAATTGCACTTGTGTTGTCACACATGATTGGAATTTCTTTTCTTCAATTCCATAATCCCTTAATTGTTGTCTTAGCCAAAGTACTTGTGCACAAATGACTTCCAAAGACAATGTATTCAAACTTGATGAGTGGAAGTTGATATTGAGTTCTGCTTTCTTGCTAAACCAGAAACCACCTATTTCCCATTAACTGACATGTTCTTGTGGTGCTTTTTCTATCAATCTTGCATCCAAAGATAATCGAATCTGAGTAGGATATAACTTTGAAGCTTCCATCCTTGGAATACCATATCCCTACTCCCAAAGTCTCTTTTAGGTACTTGAGAACTCTTTTGATCGCACCTAAATGACTTTCTTTAGATTTGGATTGAAATCGCACAAACACTCTACAAAGAAAGGATATATCGTCCTGGCGGCAAGAAGGTACAAAGCAGATCGCCTATCATCCTTCTGTATAAGGTCTGATCAACATCTTTGCCTTCTTTATCTTCATCCAATCTGATATTTGTACTCATAGGAGTTGATATCTTGGTGCTATTTTCCATACCAAATTTCTTCAGCAGCTCCTTGGTGTACTTGGTTTGATGAATGAAGATTCCATCTTTCATCTGTTTAACTTGCAATCCCAAAAAGTAGTTCATTTCTCCCATCATACTCATTTGGAATTTTCTCTTCATTAGATTTGCAAACTTTTCACAAAGCAATTCATTTTCAGAACCAAAGATTATGTCATCAACATAAATCTGTACCAGCAGGGTGATGTCCTTCTCATTGATTCTGAAAAGAGTCTTGTCAATGGTGTCTTTTGTAAAACCATTGTCCACCAAGAATTGAGATAAAGTCTCATACCATGCTCTTGGTGCTTGTTTCAAACCATAAAGTGCTTTGTTGAGTCTATAAACTTTATCTTCTTGATCTTTAACTTCAAATCCAGGAGGTTGCTGAACATACACTTCCTCCTCTAGAATGCCATTCAGAAATGCACTCTTGACATCCATTTGATATACCTTGAAGTTTTTATATGCAGCATGTGCCAAGAATAACCTGATAGCTTCCAATCTTGCAACAGGTGCATATGTTTCATCAAAATCTATTCCTTCTGCTTGAGAATAGCCTTTTGCAACTAGTCTGGCCTTGTTCCTTACAATGGTATCAGATTCATCAAGTTTTTTTTCTGTATACCCATTTAGTACCAATGATATTTGCATGACTAGGCCTTTCAACTAGGGTCCAAACTTGATTTCTTTCAAATTCATTCAATTCTTCAAGCATAGCAATTATCCAATCTGGATCTAAAATTGCTTATTCAACAACTTTAGGTTCCACTTGAGATAGAAAACAAGTAAACATTGCTTCTAATTGTCTTCTAGTCCTCACACCTTGCTGTATGTTGCCAATGACTTGGTCAGCAGGGTGATCCCTTAACCATTGTGGATTCTGGTTAGATTGATTTTCAGCAATCTCATCTTCAGTAGGGTCTGATGTATCTTCAACAGGGGGTTCAGCAGATCCTTGAACTTCCTCAGTTGTTGCATCAGTAGTACTATCAACATGGTGTTCAGCAGGGGCAAAATCAGAAATCTTCAGCAGGGGCAGAATCAGAAATCTTTAAATCATTAAATCTTTCCAAAACTTCAACACAATCTGGATCGATGACTTGTAGATTCTCAAGAGTTCACACAAGCTTCATCTTCCATACCAAAGTGAACTTAGGTTCATCAAACACAACATGGATTGTTTCTTCATGTTTTAATGACCTCTTGTTCAAGACTTCTGAATGCCTTGTCGATCAAGAATATCCCAAGAAAATTCCTTCATCTGATTTTGGTTGGAATGTCTTCAAATGTTCCTTATGATTCAAGATAAAAAAACTTGCTTCCAAATGGATGGAAATAGGATATGTTAGGTTTTCTTCCATTCCAAATCTCATAAGGTGTCTTCAGCATCTTCTTGTTTACTGAAGTCCTGTTTTGTGTATAGCATGCTGTATTAACTGCTTCAGCCCAATATCTTTCAGGTAGCAATGCTTCACAAATCATAGTTCTTCCTGCTTCTTTTAGAGTCATGTTTCTTCTTTAAGCAACCCCATTCTGCTGAGGTGTACCAGCAGCAGCAAGTTGATGTAGTACACCATACTGTTCACAGTATTCTCTTATGACTTTATTGAGAAACTCAAGACTTTGTCTCGACCTGATTTTAACTCATCAAGTAAACTTTTCTCATTCTCTAATTTCTTCAAAAGATCAGGCATCTTTTTGAGTGTCTCACTTTTCTTGTTCGTAAATACCACCCAAGTGTATCTAGAATAATCATCCACAACCACTAAGGGTTATTTCTTTCCTGTAACACTTGTTGGTGTAATTGGTCCAAAAAGGTCCATGTGCATTAGCTCCAAAACTCTATTAGTTGATTGCTTAGTCTTTGATTTGAAGCTTGATTTTGTCTGTTTACCTTGCTGACAAGCATCACATATTGTATCCTTTTTGAATGTGATCTCAGGTAAACCAATCACCAGTTTCTTCTTCACCAACTGATTGATGTCATCAAAATTCAGATGATTCAGCTTCTTGTGCCATAGCCAATTAAGTTCTGACTTAGTATGCACAATCAGACATGTTTCTGGAACTGCAGTAAACCAATCCACAACATACATGTTTTGTTGTCTTCTACTAGCCAATACAACTTGATCACCTCTTTCACTGATGACAATACAGTTATTTTTGTCAAAAGTGACCTTGTATCCCATGTCACAGAATTGTCCAAAGGCTTTCGGCAAGTTGTAGTCCAAATCTTTCCACATATGCAACATTCTTGATTGTAAGTCCATTCCTCACAAGTGTGCCATAACCTCTTGTGTATCCAGGTGTATTCTTGTTGCCAAAATTCACCTTTGGACCATCATTTGCCACATAGTTTGAAAAACAGTGCTTATTCTTTGTCATATGTCTGGAACATCCACTGTCAAAGTACCAGACACCCTACAAAACAAAATCAACACATTTTAGGTACCCAAACCTGTTTGGGTCCATAATGGTCAGTGGTAAGCATGACCCCTGGTATGTTTCCATAAGGTCTTCTTCTAAAAGTGTCATACTTTGGTTCATACATGTATTCTACACTTCCATAAGGTCTAGCTATTGGTTGTGTAGGATTCACATATGCCTTTTGGCCTTTTGGTTTGTAATGCTGTTTGAAGTGATTCTTGTTGTTAGAAGCATTAGCATAACCATTGGATTGTCAGTCTGTTAGAAATGTACTCGTAGTATGGAGTCTGGCCGAGGTCCCCGCCGAGGTCTTGTGTAAGCCCTCTCGCGAGTCCTTTGCTAATTCCATTGCTTAGGTTTTACCCTAGCAAAGATGGTTATACTTGTTGTTTCTAGCAGAGGTAGTGCAGAATATTCCAGGTCATCATCGGTGAGGAACAATCTACCTTTCCCCGAGATAAGTATCCCTAGAATGATTAACATTTTTGGGTTTGGGATTCTTATCCTTGGAATATTTCGACCTTTACCTTTTGTGGTCCAAAGGACTTGGTAGCAGTGTCTCTATCGATCGAGGTCTGTAAGGCACAAAGCAGATCCTATCTTTGGATTTATTCTTTTATTAAGAGTCATTGACTTCTTTGACTTCTCGATTTTGCTTCTTTGAAGCATTCTCAGTAGGCTTTACTGCCTCAGCAACCCTTTTGGGAGTTGGATCTTGTGCAGGCACAAACTTAGGACCAATCCTGGTACTAGGTTCAGTGACCTTACTGGATCCACTCTTGTTAGATTGTTGAGTTCCAAATCCAAGCCATGTTCTATCACCATAAGGCTTTCCATATTTGTATGCATTAGAGGAACAAGATGGTTCAGCAGATTTAGAAGCTACTGGATGTTCAGCAGGCTTATACTTGATTCTGCTCAACATCTTTTCCTTACCTTTGAGAACCCTTAATTCAAAGATTCAATCTTTCAACTTCTACTTGAAGAGCTTTTTTCAAATTTCACAATCTCATAACTTGATTGTATTTTCCTCGATTGATTGAGGATGGCATCCAAAGCTTCTTCATTGTAAGAGTTTCTAGGATTTGAACCACAAGTTGATTCACAATCACTTCCAGCAGAGTGTTGATTGATACAATGTTGTATACCTCCTCTGCTTTCATCCATATTAGCCATTAATGCATAGTCTTCCATGTCAAGAATTTGATCTTTGTGTCATCGATTCATTTCATTTTTCGATTCCACTTCATAACCTGATTCATCTTCAAAGAACCATAGCCTTATTTCCATGTCTTCTCTGTTGGCTCTTGGTCTTCGATGAGTCCGGACAATCGGTCTAAAATGTCCAGGCTTTTTGCGCTTGAAGCAAAGATAATCGTGTTCCTTACTCTGTTTTAACTCGTGATACGATCAGTTTGAAGTGTCCTGGTTTCTTGCAATGAAAGCACGTATAATCATTATCTTTCTTTGGTTCTTCTTTCTTCTTTTCATCGAATCTTTTGTGAAATTCCTTGAATTGCCCTTTCCGCTTTTCATCATCCCGATTTTCTTGCTCATTAGGGCAATCGCTTCTTGCATCTCATCCATCCAGAGATCATCTTGAGCTCCTGATGTCTCTTCTTGATGTTTAGCAGCCAATCTAATGCAGCTTGTCTTTGGTTCCTCTTTTTCAGTGGTAGGAACCAATCTCTTGTTGAATTCATAAGCTTTAAGATCTGATTATAATTTGAAGGTATCCTTTTCATGTAGCTTTCTCATTTCTTCTATTGCAGTTGACTTTCATCTCCCAAACTTCTTTGTCGTAATGCTTCCAAGATTTTTAGTTTATTTCTTCTTTTGAATAACTTACACTCAAGAGGGTAAGTTCATCTAGATAGCATTAAATCTTGACTCCATTTGCTCAATGGTTTCATTTGGTAGCATTTCGAACTTTTGAAACCTCTTTTTGCCACACCGATTTTATTCTTTTAATTGCATCGATGCCTTCATAGATTAATCAGATCTTGTCCCAAAGTTCCTTTGTTTGTTTGCAATCTTTCACCTTCATGTACATATTGCTATCCAGGGTTCTATAAATGATATCAATAGCAATATTGTTGAGGTTTGCTCTCTTTCTATCTACAACATTCCATTCTCTTTTTCGTTTTGGAATGTACTCTGTCACATCACCCATCATTCTCGACTTGGTAATCTCCAGGTGGTCCATCCGTCAAAGACATCCATCATTTCATCATGAGTTGCAGCAAGATAAGCCTGCATTCGACGTTTATACTCATCAAATATATCTAGAGAACACATCAGCATGGTTCTAGCATACTGGCTGTTATCCATGATGCAAAGCTTTGAAAATCAGAATCTTGAAAAAGTTTCAAAGAATTTTCACAAGCACAACAAGTTGGATTACTTCAGAACAGAAGCACTGCTCCGATAACAATTGTTGGTCCCTTGAAAAGGCTTTGGTTAAGTTTAGAAGGGGGGTGAATAAACTTAACACTTAAAAACTTTTGGAGTTAACAAATTCGAGAACTTCAAAGACCTTTACGATACCTCAAGAGATGGCGACACTTCAATAGCATCTTTGATACACGAGAGTCTGACATGCAGCTTGAGTTTCTTGAATTTGTGTAGTGGAATTATATCAAAAATTAAGCCTTAATACTTGTTGTTAAATATGATACCAAGTATTAGATACTCGGTAGTGTATGTGTGTGAGTTCAGTTGCTAGATTCAGTAGGTTGATGTGTATAATAAACTAAATGCAGAATGTAAGTGCAGGAAGTAAGTAGGCAGATTTTATAGTGGTTCCAGGTGGTGTAATCCTGTCACTCCACTCTTCTCCTGTGATGTTGGAGGTAAATCACTAGAGATCTTTGATGTAGCTGTTACAAAGATTCCTATGTTGCTTGTCCTTCACCAATAACTATGGCTTCACAAACTGAAAACTAGGAACAGGTAGGATTGCTACTCCAAAGTCTTCCACTGGTCCTTGAAGGGTAGGATTTCCTCTTCACCAGCTCCACCACAAACAACAGTCTTTCACACAAAAGTGCTTCACTGTCTTCAGCAGGTTCTTTGTAAAATAAAGAATGAATCAAGTAAATGATTCAGTTGCAGCAGCTTGATTAGGATGATATAATCAGCAGCTTGCAGTCTTCAAGTGTGTAAACTTGATGTAGCTTGAATACAGAATACACTTGAAGATTTTCTCTGGATCAGTAGCCTTAAACTCAGTGGGTTTAGCAGGGTGATAAAATGCAGCTCAGAATTATCTCTTGTATTTTCTTAATTTTTCATCTCCTTTTTCTGAGTTGGAAGTCCTCTATTTATAGGTAGGAGTCCATGTGACTTGTATTTGAAATTCAAATATAGCCGTTCCTGGCTTTGTCCCATTTGACTTGCTTTCTGTCACTATTCATAGGACTGACACAGTCAGATTCCTTTTTGACAGTGTGCAGTCTGTCCATCTTTGACTTGTATCCATTGGATAAAATTCTGAATCATCCCAACGTTCTATTAATCTCTACCATTGATTTGTTTTATAAATCAGAGGTAGTTAGCTGTCCTTATCCTTGTTTTCTTCCAATGTAATCTTGAATTAACCGAGGTACATATATCAGCAGGTTCATCAGTCTGCTGAGATACCTATCAGTCTGCTGAACTATATTTTGCTAACTGTCTTTTATCTAACTTTTATTTATGAATTTAGATTACACCTTTTTGCTTATAACTAAGTTCCAATCACCATCCAACTTAAGGAACTTAGACCTTGTACACAAGGTATATGTAATCAGTTTAGGTCATCACAGACTTCCCTAAATTCTGATTCCATATCCTTGACTTTAATTACTAAGTTTGATCCCTTAGCCTTCATTAACTGAGTTTGAGCCCTCAGCCTTCAGTCTTCAGCAGGTTCCTGATGAGTCTACTGACCTAACTACCCTACTGACCTAGACTAGTCTGCTGAAATAAGTCAGCTGACCTTTACAGTGCTTGTCTGATCAAACCTATACAGAGATCAACCTCTAATAAACATATACATTTGATCTAGACATCTTTTTGCCTTTGCTCTATAACAGTTAGTCTGGCACTCATCACTAAAACTTAAAAATAAGTCCAACAATTCTCTTCAATAGTAAGCTGTTATTTTGATTTTTTTACTTCACACTTAATGAAAATTCCAAGCATTCTAGTCATTGTGTATACCATCTGTTTGATTAAAGGCCAGACTGACTACTGTGATGTTTTTTCAGTGTCGTGTCTGGTATAATTTGTGTAGACTGTGAAGAAGGTTGTCATATGGACCTAGCTGTAACGCAAATTTCATGTTAATCCCAAAAAATAACTAAGAAAACACAAAATTGTAACAAATCGAATTTTATTAATTTATAAAATAAAAAGCGGTTACAATCTCTTGAATCCTTTGATTCTCCTCTTTAACTGTTGACAATTATTGGACTCCCGGATTTAGCGGAAGATCTTGACTTTGGTTGATTTCCTCCGGATATGGCGGAAGATTTTGACTTTATGGTTGATTACTCCCGAATATGGCGGAAGAAACGGACTTTGGTTGATTCCTCCCGAGTATGGCGGAAGATTTGAATCTGTGGGTGTTCTCTCCCGGATATGGCGGAAGATCATGACTTTGTTGTTGATTTCTCCCGAATATGGCGGAAGAATGTTTGATTTGGGTAGAGATTTGAGGCGTTGCTTTGACTCACCTTCGCCTCCTCGATTAGGTTGGAAGATCCTCGAAGCTGGTTGAAGAACTCCGGATTTCTTGGTGGATGATCTTCAAGTGATGTTGAAGAACGCCGGATTTGATGGAGAATCGTCAAAGATTGAAGAACACTTGAATGCTCCTTGTGCTCCCTAGATCCCCTCCTTCTTGGTGCTTGAATGCTTGAATGGAGTGCTTGATGGTCCTCTCCAATCTTGAATCCTTGTGTGCTTCCGTCTTCTGTGTTAATGCTCTGTGTTTCTGTGTGTTTGCAAATGACCAAGGCCTCTCTTATTTATAGTGCTGGATGAGTGCCTTGGAAGTAATTCGCATTTAATGCTTTCACTCATTTAATGTGTTCACACTCTTATTGATTCCCATAATATCCGCATTTAATGCGTCCACACTCTCCTGATTGGCTCTAGCAATTTGTACACAATCTCCGCATTTATTATAAATCAATAAAATCTCCTAATTAATTGATTTTAAGAAATTTTTATAATTTATTGATTTTTATATTATCTACCAATATTTAATGTTGGAAATAATATAAAAATACCTAGATTTTATGGCATGTGTAGTATGTGACAAATATAATATGTCACATATATATTTTATATATCTACATAGCCATTTAATTATAAATAATTAAATCTCTTAATTTCTAAGTGATTTTAATTAATCATTTATTTTACATTATTCCCTAATATATATTTTTTAAGGAAATAATATAAAATAAATTTAACTTAGGACAAATATATTATGTAACATGTAACATCCCGACTTTTCGTAAAAGGGTAAAATAGTCATTGGGCGTATTTACTACGACCTAATTATTATTTATCCCATTTATTTAATTAAAAAGGAATTAATTAAAGGATTTAGCTATTAATTATAAAGGATTTAATTATTGGCTATAAAAAGGAAATAATCCCCAAAATAACTTATTTGATATAATGCGCATATTCTGAAAGAAAAAAAAAGAGAATAACGACGGCAACGCAGAGAAGTTTTGGAAAAGACAGAATGTAAACTTCAACCGTGTGATCAATCCGTTCATCTGTTCAAGATGCCGCAGGAGAGAAAAGTGATCAGCGCGAGGAGACGCAACTTTGGAAAATAACATCTCTGAATTTCGTAAGTTTTCAATTTAGCCCTAGTTTTTGGTAACCGTTGAGTTCGATTCTTCAAAAATTCGTATCTTTCAATCCGTAGCTCTGTTTTTCAGCCATGAGTAGTCGAAACGATCGTCTCGGAGCGTAGATTATTCTAAAAATAGTTTGGAAGCAAGTAATCCAGGTAATCTGCGGTTTATTGCACTTTTTCAGTTCGGTTTTTGAAAGGAAATAGGATTTTAGGATTTGTTGCTGATCAAATAGGTTTTGGGTTTGAGGATCAACATTTGTTGCAGTTGCTTGGTGTTTTGCTTGCGGTTTTGCTGGCAATTAAGGTAAGAGGCTCTTCCTAATGAATAATTTTAGTTGTATTATGTTAGGTTGAGTTTTGGAATAGATTGGTGATTAGAAATCACGTTTATGTTAGTTGTTGTCTATGTTAAGCTATGGAATACTTTGATTCGTGTTTCCCTGTTGTTTTTCTGAGTTTTTGACGGTAAACATGGTTGGTTCGGATTAGAAATCGTGTTTCGAAGATTTTAGCGTTCTGGGAAAAACCCAGGCAAACGGGCGTTTGCGATCATGGCAGCTCAAACGGGTGTTTGCACAAGGCAGACGGGCGTTTGAGGTTAGAATTTTTGATACAGGATGTGGCCCTTTTTCACAGACGGACGTTTGGGGCTTGTGGACGGGCGTTCAAGGCAAACGCGCGTTCATAGGGTGTTAAACGGGCGTTTGACCTGTTTATTCCGTTTTTCACTATTTTGTTTCATGTCAGCTTGGTTTCAGGCTTTATAATCATGTCTTTACTGCTTAACCTTATGTGACAAAGCCTTGAATTAGCTTTTGATGCGTTTAGTTCCGGCACCATATGGATTCCTAAAACGAAGAAGTGTGGGACCGTCGAAAGCTTTGGATTTGCCTTGTGCTTCGATAAGCTAGTGTTTATCGATGTCGTGTATATGTGCTAGGTTTTGTTATAGTCTAGAGGTCTTAAGAAGAGGAGTAGACGATAGGTGAGCTTTTATGTGAATCAACTTAGGTGGCTAGTTAAACATCTAATCAAACATATGTGTTAGATTAATAATCTTAAACATCATGCAATGCTTGGTAAGGCATAGTACAATATCGCGATGTGTTCTCTGACTAGACAAAGTAGACTGTACCCACGCCGGTCAATCGATTGGCTAGATAAAGCGTCTGGTGCACTCTGCCGGTCATCACACTATCGGGACTCAGATATTCCTGGGGCTACTAGAGCGTGTCTCTAAGTAGGTTGCACCCAGTTGTCCTAGTACATCCTATTACTAGGCGTAGTGCCCTTGTTATTCATGATGTAACAAAAATAAGCTAAGTTAGAAACGTTTAGTCATGACGTGTCGATGGGCATGGATTGAACCTTAGATTGAGTCGGTCTCATAAAGATAATTTAATAATCATAATAATAACCTTCCGTGGTATAACTTAGTTATTCATTAGCTTTTCACTTTTACTAAGTACTTTGTACTTACCTCCTTTG
The DNA here is from genome assembly GCA_026214975.1 of Gentiana macrophylla. Taxonomy (NCBI): domain Eukaryota; kingdom Viridiplantae; phylum Streptophyta; class Magnoliopsida; order Gentianales; family Gentianaceae; genus Gentiana; species Gentiana macrophylla. The sequence continues at coordinate 45,600,581 of CM047814.1, forward strand.
CATTTTCTTTTGCATGCATTGTGGGGTGAGAAGACGAACAGGTTGATCGAGTGTAGATGGCGGCTTTTGAAGACTTGAAGTCTTGGGGAAGCTTTTAGTTTGTTTCTTCGTAAGGTTGTACTAGACTAGTTGTATTTCTTTTCTTAGACTCGTTGTACTTCTATTTTTTTAAGACCTCGTATTGTATAAGTCTTTGGGTTTTTCGTCGTTGTGTTTTTAACTATCCATCTTTAGTATGGTTGTATCTATTCTTAGTAGCTTTTATATTTTTACCCGAGTCCTTTTAGCTTCCGTTTGCTTTTATTTTGATACGACGACGTAGAGGCTTGCGTATAATATTAGATTTATTTAATGCTATACGCGCCGAACGTTTCTCTTCCGGATAAGGGCTCGGTATCCGGGAGCGGGGCGTTACATAACATAATTGATGTGCCACGTAAAATTTTTGTATCTACAAATGTCCCCTCGAGATTTGTTGTTGAAGGTAAAAATTTTACCGTAACGACGAGTCTCGACACAAACGTTTTTTTTTTTTTTTTTTGTAGTCGGCAGACTTCTTTCCTTTTCTCTCTTTATTATTATTCACATATTCTCGTGCAAAGAAGAAGAAACTTACATTGATGATTTACTTACCCTTTTTTTTTCCTTTAAGTCGGCTAAATTTTTTTTCTTTTTTTTTTTTTGAACTAACCAGTCACAATTGAGCAAATTTTGTCCCACATTGCTTAGAAGAGACTTGATTCTATCCATCTTCTCCTATATAATGAAACCTTCACCTCTATTTCAAGCACACCAATTCTTCTTCAACCCAAAGGAGTCACTCTCAGGCATTCTTCCTCTTTAGTTCGCTAACTGGCCATGTCGACTGCTGATTGGAAGTCGATTGTCATTGACTTTCATCTTTCTCGTCAGCAGTCGACTAAAACTCAATTTTTTTTCTTGTTTTGTTTTGTTTAATTATTTTTCCTTGCTTTGCAGGGTAACCGGAGGCTGTTTCGTGGACGCGAGTGGGATACTTTGTGATACCACCCTGTGTCCGACAAGCAGCTGGTCGAGAGCGCGAGTGGGGTACTTTGTGACACCACCCTGCGTTGAAGATCCAGACATCCAGCTGGTCGAGGATGCGAGTGGAGTAGTTGGTTGCTCCACCCTGCGCCGCACATCCAGGCAGTCAGAGACGCGAGTGGGGTACTGAGTGACACCACCCTGCGTTGAAGATCCAGACATCCAGCTGGTCGAGGACGCGAGTGGGGTAGTTAGTTGCTCCACCCTGCGCAGCAGATCCAAAACGCTTAGCCGGTCCAAGACGCGAGTGGAGTAGTTGGTTGCTCCACCCTGCGCAGCACATCCAGGTAGTCAGAGACGCGAGTGGGGTAGTTGGTTGCTCCACCCTGCGCAGCACATCCAGGCAGTCAGAGACGCGAGTGGGGTACTTAGTGACACCACCATGCGTAACAGATCCAGTCATCCAGCCAGTCAAGGACGCGAGTGGGGTACTTTGTGACACCACCCTGCGCAACAGATCTGGACAGTCAGATGGCAATATTCAAAGAGATTACACGAGAAGGTGAGAGATATCTTGTTGTGCTTCATAATGCTCATGCCGCTATAGAGACTGGGATCAAGCTCCGGATATGTCCTTCTATCGAGTTTGATGTTCTGCCTTCCCATGATATCGCAGCATCGCCGCTTTCTACCGAGCATAGACTTTCACGGGGTGAATCATTCCACAATTTGAGTTCTTCTATACACACTCAGAGCCCTCGCCAACACACCTTTGTGACTCTTGGGCGACACATCATTAATGGGGAGGTACAGTGGGGTCCCCAACATACGACACATGGAGCGTTTGGATATGTTGAACGCTACTGGGAGTGGCTTGAGGATGTTCTTTCCCGCAGTGGTGAGGCGCTTAAGAAGAGTCTTATGTTTGACGCTTTATATGCATCCTTGTTCACCTATACTCAGAATAAGAATGTTGTTCGTGCCTTCTGCGAAGCTTGGTGCCCGGAGACCAACACTTTGCATACTGATGCTGGGGAAGTGTCCATCTCATTGATGGACTTGTGGAAGATCGGTGGTCTCCCTATCGCTGAAGCTAACAGGACCCAATGCTCGTCCTTTGAGGACTCTCCCCAAGAGTTGTCAATACTTGTTTGCAGCTTTTCTCCGTTGCTTGGGTGGCGAGTATGACATCTACAACCCCCAACTTCCCGTTGTTGCATGGATTAATTTCTGGTGTCGCCTGCCTTTGAAGCATCCCAAGCCTACTACGACGCCAGCAAAAGGAGCGAACCGGCCAAGTAAGACATATAATCCAGATTGAGTAATTCCAGACAAGCCATGACCAAGGTCACCCCAAGACGAAACTCTTTTTCTTGAGCTTGGAGTAAACGAAGAGATAAAAGAAGAGACCTACTTGGCGGCTCTTGTTGCATGTTGGCTGTGTTTGTTTGTCCTTCCGACCAGTGGCTTCTTTATCAGACCTTCCACATTCAAAATGGCGAGCCTGATTGCTTCTGGAATGAGGTTATCCCTTGCTGCCCCCGTGCTGGTTAATGTATACAGAGGTTTAGGCGAGATTGTTCACTCGCCGACCCCGGAACGAGCAGATGCTTTTCTCCCATGGCATTATGTGTTCGGATGGATGGCCCGATATTTTGACACTCACCATAGAGTATCGTCTCGTTTGGATGGTCCTTTCATGACCCGTTATTCAGGAGAAGGAGGATCGAAGCCTTTTGATGACTATGCCGCTAGGGAGCTCATCCATAGAGGTCGTGACATTGATTGGAGCGCGACTGCCGCTAGTAGAAGCCGCACGGAGATCAAAGAGAATGATGGGAAACTATATCTAAGAGAGAAGACATTTGTTCTTGCTGCCCGCTCGAGCTTTATGGTGTTGCATCGGAATGGTGCATGTTGGGTCGAGCCATACAGTCCTTGTAGGTTTGCACGTCAATTTGGGTTTTACCAGACCATTCCGAAAGAACTTACGGCCGACCTTCAATCCACCCACATACAGTCAGCTAGCATTTTGTGGAGAAAATTCATCGATCTTCAGAGTTGTTCCAAGCTAGCATTTCCATCCTTCCCAAGCGAAACGAACAACCATGTTTCTTCTGATTTTCGAGCGTGGTGGCTGAAAGTGCATGGTACATATTTGATTGATGGAAGGGCTTCGTTCTTGGAGACGACGGCAAGAAAGAAGAGAGCTGTTCCTCAAGCTAAAGAAATTCCAACCAAGCCTTCTCGTCCTTTGAAAGCATCTCCCCATGCGGCTCCCCGCCTTGCCTCCAAGGTAGTTACAAAAGTCAAGGCGACTTGTACTACATTAAGAGAGAAAAGGCGTCCTGAGGTTGTCTTGGGTGCTAGTGGGAGTTCTTCACATAGTGATAGGAACTGGAAGCGTTACAAGCCCGGAGCTGGGAAACAGGTACTCTCTTACTCTTTGGAATTTGTTAACTTTGATTTGTCTAATTTACCTCATTCACTATTCATTCACTTCGCCTTGTCTCTTTGTTTTGTAGCTGGTCTGCAGAGATCTAGATGAGGTCGGCGGTTCTGCTCTTAGCGAGGATTCCACCAACGGTCCTGACGTTTTTGCAACAGAAGCTAGCAAAGTAGGAAAGGGACGCGTTTCACCCGTGATAGCTGAGAGGTGCGACGTTATTTCATCAACGAACGATGTTGATATGGACTGTGATCCCGATTTGGAAGGCACTGCCGAGACAGAGACCGTAATTGTTAATGGTGATCACGTGCCCGAACATCGAGTTGTGGCTGATGGTCCTCCTAAAAGGGCTTCTTTTGGGTAGGGCCTCACATCTGCTCCTTTGGCTTTACTCGCGCCGCAGCCAGAAGTCTCAGAGTTCCAATCCAGTGTTGTGATTTCAAAAGGTCTCCAAAGCTTGCACAGGGTGCTATGGACATCCGCCTGCCAGAGGATATCGTGTAAACCTATTGATCAATTGGCCTCGATTGAAAAAGGTGTTTATGAAATATTTTCTGAGATGGATCGTGTTGGGGGTTTGGATTTGTCCAGCACGAAAGCTCTTTTGGACACTGTCTTTGAGAATGCTGTCCACTACAAAGCTGCTCTAGATGATGTTTCAAGCAGGCTTTCTCAAGAGGCGCATGGTGAAACACTTTCCATTCTTTGTTAGCGACTTAAGGAAAGTGAGGCGTTCGAGAGAGAGTGTCTTGTTTAGGGTGATTTTCTATGGTTTATAATGTTATATTTTGTAATAATTTCCTCTATAATCTGATGATTTGCATAGAAAGTAGGTATTTATTGGATTTGTTGAGCAAATGAGGTTTGAAGTGGTTTAAGTGCAAACTCGAGCTATTTACGTGATTTTATGAGTATTTTTCATCAATATATATGTTTCTACATTTTGCACGTTTCTATTATCTTGTAGGTACATTTGCATGGCATAGGATGAGCTAAAAAAAGATGTTCAATTGAAGGTTAAATAGAAGGAGAAATATGCAAGTGAAACTTGGAATGAAGATTTGGAAAAGCTGAACGAGCGTTTGATCATTCCGTCCAGTGGACTGGCGTCCAGAAGAGTGGACGGGCGTCCAAGAGGAGCTGTTGGATTCAGGAAAGCATGATTTCTACCGAACGGGCGTTCAAAATTATATAGGACGGGCGTCTTGTTGAGCTCGGCCCGACTCGAAGATTTCAAAGCATCTGGACAGGCATCCAGCATCCTTGGACGGGCGTCCAGCCACCGCCTCAGCCTAAACCGACTTCAAAACTTATAAATAGTCGCGTTTTTCTGAACCCTAAGACACACAATTCGACCCTAGGCGGCCACAAGCCCCTTGGGGGCGACCTAGCTGCGTTTCCCTGCTACCAAGAACACAATTTCTTCTACTTTTTATTTAGATTATTTGCATATCAACGATGAATAGAGGCTAAGCAATTTGAACAAGCCTTGTGAAGCCGTTCGTGCAGCGTTTTGATTTCGAATCTTGGATGTTTTGTGAGTTTTAAATAAAGTTTGTATCTTTATTATGCTTTTATATTGTTATGCAATTATATCGATGGATTGTTGCTATTTGATGTTTACTATGTGACGAGAGTCGGTGTAAACCTAGATCACCATAGGAAAGATTAGATTTTTAACCTAAAAATAACGAGAGTTGCTAGGTTAAATTTCTAGGTTGCTAGATTGAACAAATCTTACACCTTTGTTATGGAAGCGTTAATCTTTATGATCGAGAGATGAAAGATTAATAGGCGAATTATCTACGAGAGTAGGAATTCATACCTTTGATAGGTGAACCACATCTTTATTAAATCTTCACTAAACGATCTAGAGTAGAAATTGAGGGTTGCGGTATAGGTGGATCAATGCTTGTTCTTCGTTAAAATTAATTGAAATTATCTTTGTGCCTTGTTCTCGTTGCGATCTTAGAATTTTATTTTTCTTTTTAGTTATAGAATAGATTTGTTTAGTTAGTTTAGGTCCGCAACTATATTTCCTGGCTTTGGATTGACAACCCTCTGTCCAGTTTATTGCTTTTCGTTTTCGTTTTTAGTTATTTCTCGTGACAATTTAGAAGAATTAAGAACTAGACCAACCTCGATTCCCTGTGATTCGACTCCGGTTGTAGCTACTATACTACGATCCCTGCACTTGGGGTAAACCGGATTTATTTTATTACTTGTTTATTTTTCATTAGATAAAATCCGAGACAATGTCTCCAACACACTCAGTCTTCGTAGGACAAACTTACTGATGTACAAGAAAGGAGAAAAGCGCTCGAGAAAGAACTTTTGCTTTTGAAGAAAGAGGAGGACCAGCTTGTTTCGACCCTTAGTGAGCATGAGACGGAGTTACAGAGGTACACTACTCAATCAATCCAGTTGAGAGACGAGATTACTGACTTGGAAAATACGCCTTCATTGCAGCCGGCTGAAATTGATGCTTTGGAGAGGATGAGAGAGCTGCTAGAAGGCAACCGCCACGATCTGAAAAACTACAAGCTTTTTTCTTAGTTTTGCTTTTGGGATTCTATGGATCATTTCCCTTTTAGTTGAGCTTGATAAAGTCTTTTATTATTGTCTTCCTTTCTAGTTTGGTTTCAACTTTTGTTGTCTTCCTTTTGTATGTAATAAATTCTATTGACATACATCAATAAAAATTTATTATCATTTTCCTTTTCTCACCGTCCACTGAATGTTTTTTTTGTTTTTGTTGGTATGGTCGAACTTGGAGTAACTTCCCAAGTCGCCCTCGTATCCCGTAGAATGCTCTAGGAATCAAGTCAAACGTAGTTCATATTATTTTTGTTTTTTTTTGACAGGATTATCGCAGTTTAGGCTCGTGCTGAGGAGCATTTCTAGAGTTATGCATAGAACTTCTTAAGAAATTTTCCGTTGATTGGGCCAAGCTTGACACCGTCTTCATCCACCAACTTGTAGGCACCATTAGTGTAGACCTCGCGAACAACATAGGGCCCGTCCCATTTTGATGTAAACTTATTTGTGGACTTGTGTGTCATGATGATAGGTCTTCTCACAGCGAGGACCGTTTCACAAACTTGGAAGGATCTCAGGCGGACTTTCTTGTTGAATGCTTTTGACGACCTTGCTTGGTAGCATTCAAGATTTTGCTGAGCCTTAAGCCGTTTCTCATCCAATGCTTCCAACTCCTCAAGGTGAAGTCGAGCATTTTTTTCATCAGTCAAACCTTCTTGGATAGCGATCCTCAGTGAGGGTATTTGCCGCTCAAGAGGTAGCACAGCTTCTACACTGTACACAAGCGAATATGGGGTGGCTTGAGTCGGAGTCCGAAAGGTTGTGTGATAGGCCCACAATGCTTCACCCATTCGCTCATGCCAGTCTTTCTTGTGTCTTGCAACCACCTTCTTCAACAAGTTGCATAACGTCTTATTAAAAGCTTCAGCAAGTCCGTTGGCCGGCGCATTATACATGGAAGACTTGTGCTGCTTGAAGTTGAACTGCTCACACAATTTATCCACCAAGCTATTCACGAACGGATTCCCATTATCCGTGATGATGTAACATGGAACTCCATAGCGATAGATGATGTTTACTCGGATGAAGCGGACTACATCCTCTTTCTTCACCTGGCGTAGTGCAACAGCCTCAGCCCATTTTGAGAAGTAATCAGTGGCAGCCAAGATATAAAGATGTTGGCCTGATGATTTCGGCAGCGGACCGACCACATCCATTCCCCAAGCATCAAAGGGCCATGCCGCTACAGTTGGATGCAACGGCTCGGGAGGTTGATGAATAAAGTTAGCATGGAATTGGCATGCTTCACATTTTCGGGCGTAATCCATGCAATCTTTTACCATGGTTGGCCAATAATATCCCATCTTTTTGATGCGGAAGTGGAGCTTTGGACCAGATTGATGGGCGCCGCAAATCCCGGAGTGAGCCTCTTCTATAACGTGAAGAGCTTCATCCTCTCCTAGGCAACGAAGAAAGACTCCTTCAAAAGAGCGGCGATACAAGGTATCGTTGTGGAGGAAGAAGCGTGGTGCCCGACGTCTTATGTCGACTTTCTTCTTCTGATCGTCAGGGAGTCTCCCGTGTTTTAAGTACTCCACTAATTGATGGCGCCAATCTTCTTGATCTATTTCATAAACACACACAGCATGACTATCATTATCATCTTCCTCCTCTTTTTCAAAGTATGGAGGAACCACCCATTGCTCGCAGACGGGACTTGCATCTTCCCATCACCGATTGCTAGTGTCGCTGCCAAATTTGCTAGAGCATCCGCTTGCTTATTTTCTTTTCTCGGGACATGCTCAATTGTGACATCTCCAAGGTAAGCAATGATTTTCCTTGCATAATTGCAATATGGGATTAACTCTGGCTTTTTTACATCGTAGACCCCTTCAAGCTGGTTGATGATCAACTGAGAGTCTCCATAGATGTTCAGTCTGTATTGCTTCACATCCATCGCCATCTCAAGCCCTAAGATCAAGGCTTGGTATTCTGCAACATTGTTGGAGCAACATTCCGCCAATTTGAAAGAGTACGGCAAGACTTCTCCCTCTGGGGAAACAAAGACGACTCCGGCACCAGCTCCATCTCGTCGTGCAGCCCCATCAAAGTACATTCTCCATGGTGGAAGGACTTCAATCACCATGACATCCTCGTCGGGCAGATCGTCCGAGAGTTCCCACTCTGCCGGGATAGGGTGATCAGCCAAGAAGTCTGCGAGCACTTGCCCTTTGACAGCCTTTTGAGACACGTAAACAATTTCGAATTGCTGAAGTTGGAGATACCACCTTGCCAATCTGTCGGACAACACAGGCTTGGACATGACGAACTTCAGAGGATTTGCTTTTGACACCAAATGTATAGTGTGAGCTTAAAAATAATGCTTAAGCTTCGGATGATTTAATATGAGTGACAAGCGAGCTTCTCAATTGGAGAGTATTTCACCATATGTGGAGTCATTGTTCGCTCAAATAGTATAATGCGTTTTCTTTGCCTTGTCGTTCTCTCACGAGCAAGCGATTACCTCTTGATCGTTCTTGCTTGTGATGTAAAGGATTAGAGGTTTACCTTTAACAAGGGCTGCCAAGACCGGAGCATTCATCAAGTACGTTTTAATGTTTTCAAACGCCTTTTTGCACGAGTTATCCCATTCAAACGGAAGTCCCTTCCTCATCAGATGGCTGAAAGGTTGGCATCTTCCGGCGAGGTTTGCTATAAACCTTCGTATATAGGCCAGTTTACCTTGCAGGCTTCTGCATTTACGCAGGCTACGAGGCTCAGGCATCTTCACGATGGCTTTTACTTTGGACTGGTCAATTTCTATTCCTCGATGTCGGACGATAAAGCCGAGGAATTTTCCCGAGCTGACTCCAAATGCGCACTTTAGAGGATTCATCTTCAATTGGAATCTTCTAAGTCCATTAAAGACTAATCTCAAATCATTCAAGTGGTCAGACTTCTTCTTTGACTTTACAACCAAGTCGTCAACATAGCACTCAACATGTTGGTGTAGCATGTCATCAAAGATCTTCTCGCATCGCGACGTTGGTAAGTGCCCCGCATTCTTCGGACTAAAAGGCATTACTTTGTAACAATATATTCCCTTAGGAGTTCGAAATGCAAAGAATTCTTCATCTTCGTGAGCCATTCGAATTTGGTTATACCTGCACGATCCGTCCATGAAGGAAAGAAATTCATGACCTGTGGTTGCGCTCTACCATTAGCTCAGTGATTGGCAAGGGAAAATCATCCTTTGGGCACGCATTGTTTATGTCCCGGAAATCTACACATACACGAATCTGACCATTCTTCTTTCTCACGGGGACGATGCTCGAGATCCACGTTGGATACTTAACCTCACGGATGAATCCTGCTTCAATGAGCTTGTTGACTTCTGCCTCTATGAGTGGGATAAGATCCGACCTAAATCTTCTTTGAGCCTGCTTGACAGGGCGTGATCCTTTCTTTATGGCCAACTGATGGACAGCTACCTTTTGATCAAGCCCGGGCATCTTTTTGTACATCCAAGCGAAGACATCCTTGTATTCTTGGAGGATTTCATGGTATCTCCCTTCCTCATCTGGAGACAAAAGAGCACTTATGAAAGTTGGACGTGGCTCATCCTCGGTGCCAAGGTTGATTTCTTTTAGCTCATCCACTGTGGACTCGACCCCTTCTTCTAGCTCCTGGGGTGCTTCTTCATCATCTTCTTCAATCTCATCATTTCCCAAGGTGATATGATAGACGGAAGCATGTTCCTTCACTTCATAAAGTTCCATGACTTCTTCTAACATCGTTCTAGTTTTGGCAGGATACGATTCTTCACCGACGGTGATAACATATGAGGATCCAACGCTTTCTTCAGGCTCATTTTCTTGTCGTGTCGGATGCACATCCTTCATATTGTGCTTGGCATCAGTTTTAGTGTAGACCACCGTGCGCATTTTAGCCTTCATTATATTTCCACAATGAACGAGAAGACATGTATGACGCCTCATTCTAGACGGGATCAGGCTCTTGATTTCTTTGGAGTCAATGTTTATCATCTCCCTTCCGGAAGCATGCCTGTGTGTTGATCATTTTCGGCTCTTGACACCCTTAGATTTTGGCGGGTTCTTGGTTGTGACCGAAAGCCTTTCAAAGACCAAGACACATTCTTTCTTGGGTTGCAACCTCTCAAACACCGATGGCCTTTCATGTAGAGGTTCTGGGATGTTTGATGACGATGATTCATCTTCAACTCCAATATAGTTATTGGTTGCCTTCCTTAGTGAGATACGGACAGGCGGTGAGGGATTATACTCCAGACCCTCTCGGGACCCAAAAACCGGAACATTAGCTTTTGTGGATTTTTGCATTTCTCCAGATTCTTCGTTTTTTGCCCCCATTTTTAGAGCAGGGCTTCGGGATCCATTTGCTGCCTTTGCGAGGAGTTTGTAAGCAATAGGATCAAAACCTTCCTTCCTTGTGGCTGGAAATGTTCCATGTTCTATAACCGGACCTTCTTTAAGATGGGTAAACCCCTGTAGAGGAGCATCCGTCCTGCATTTACATTGATCTTGGGAAGTGGCAAACACCCCACTCATCGCTTTGGATTTTTGGTGTTGAGGCAGTGATGATTTTGTCTCTCCATGCTTGCCAACCTCCTTCTTATCTTCTGACGGTGTGGCCTTCTCCTCATCATCTTTTTCTCATGACTTGGAAATGCCTACTATCTTCAAAGGAGTCGGCTTCAGGTCGAATTTTGCATCTACAAAGTGAGTTTCGGCTTCAGTAAAAGGTTTTTCATCAGCAACGACCTTTCTTAAAACACCATTGCGCCAATACTTAAAGCATTGATGAAGGGTTGAAGGGACGACTCCATTCTCGTGTAACCACGGCCTCCCTAGCAACATGTTGTAGGATGTTCTGGCGTCAATCACATGGAATAGTGCGCTTGAAGATAGTTCATCTATCAAGATGTCAAGTCGGATCACACCAATGGCTCTTTGCCCCCCTTGGTTGAATCCATGGATAATAAGGCGACTGTCGGAGAGTTCATCCATAGAGACACCCAACTCTTTCATTACTCGGAGCGGCAATATGTTGACAGCTGATCCTCCATCTAGTAACACACGATTAACTTTTTGCTCACGTGTGTATGCTGTGACAAATAGCGGGCGGTTATGGGGTGCCGATCCGAGAAGCATGTCATCATCTGTGAAAGTGATCTCAACCGTGCAAGCAAGCTTTGCATTGTTTGAAGCCTCTTCCTCAGTCGGCAAATCTTCATTTTCCTTTGCACCATCTCTTTCTTCTGCGTGGATAGCATAACATGGGACAACTTCATCCTCTGAGTTTTCTTCGGTCGTCTCAGCTTTGAGGACTCTTTTGGGCATGTACTCTAATAAGGTGATTGGAGTACGAGGGCTTCTGTACTCGACCCCTTCAGGGAAGATGCTCTTCACTTTCTTGTTTACCTTCCTTTGATTTCTTCTCAGCTTTCATGCCCTTCGGCCTCTTCTTGGCTTGGAAGACTTGGAACAAATCATCTTTGGTTCTTCCAATTTGAAACAAGGTGACTTCCTTTGCTTTTTCTTGCGAGTCACCAGAATCCATCCATCATCGTCTTGTTCGACAGGCTTCAGGTTTTTCTTTTCTTCCGCAATGACTTTTGCTTGTTTGGGAGCCGTTCCAGATTCTTTCTTAGCTATGGGTAGAGAGTCGTTGAATTTAATCTCAACAGGGTTGAGTGATCCGAATTGGATGGTCATGCAATGACCATTTGTTGGCTCTGCTACGGTGATTTGATTTGTTCTTTCCTTCTCTTCTTCAAGCACGATCTTTCCTTCCTCAGCCAAACGCATAACCTAGTCCTTGAAGACAAAGCATTTTTCGATGGGATGACCAAATAAGCGATGATATTTGCAATAGTTACCTTCGTGGTCTCTTGTTGCATCCTCCGGACGCTTTGTTTCTAGAAGTTCAATGAGTTTCAATTTCAACAACTCATCAAAAATTGCAGGTACGTCAGAATCGAAGAATGGATACTTCCTCTGTTGCCTTTCGTTCAGAGTTGGTCTCTGTCTTTCAACTTGTCGTGGCTCAACCTTCCTCCATTCAGGTTGGCTTGATGTCAAGGGTTGTTAACTTTACCGGAGCTACAAAGTGGTAGCGTTGGACTCCTTCTTCTCCATTTTGGGAGAAGCTTTCACGGATTTCTTAATTTCTTGTTTTCTTTCCCTTTCTTGGATCTTGAACAGGGTCGACCTCCATTAGCGTCAATGCTTAACTCCATATCATGCGCACGAGTGGCTAACTCCTCAAATGATTTCGGGAGAATCCCTTTGAGGATGTTTTGCAACCCCAGTGCATGCCCTGGATGCACATCTCGATGACAGAGGCTTCAGACAATTGGTCTTTGCAGTTAAGACTTAGACTTCTTCATATTTTAATGTAATCCACTACCTTCTCTTCTTTCCACTGGCGGGAGTTGGTCAACTCCACCATACTCACAGTTCTACGAGTGCTGTAGAAACGATTGAGAAAGATCTGCTCCAGTTGCTCCCAACTATCCAGAGAGGCAGGGGCGAGATCAGTGTACCAATCAAAAGCATTGCCTTTGAGAGAATGCACAAATTGCTTCACCAGGTGATCTCCATAGGTCCCAGCATTGTTGCAAGTTTCAATGAAATGGGCGACGTGTTGCTTCGGGTTGCCTTTCCCGTTGAATTGCTTTGGAAATTTGGTGGTTGATAACCGCGTGCATTTTCGATCACAATACTTTGGGTGTATGGCTTGATGTAAGTCTGAGATGACTTCACGGCCCCTCCAACCTTGTAGTTGATCGTCCCTATGATGAACTCCTGCAGCTGGCTAATAGGAATGGTTCCGTCGGGGGAGATCTTCAGATTGCTTGCCAAGGTAAAGGACTTGGAGCCTTCCTGGTCCTTGAAAGAGTTTTCTAGACCAACCCTCAAGTTATTCATCATGCAGAAAGATTTAGAGGCCTATTGATCCTTGGAAGTGACATCGTGCTCGTCCTCTTCATCATGCTCCACCTCTTTCCCCTTACTTGTATCTCCAATGGAATCAAGTTTGTTGGTGAGCTTCACAATTTGCATGTCTTGAGTTTGAACATGAGACGTGAGGGCTTCAATAGCCTTTGTGAGGCTAACAATATGCTTCTCCAAAGTGGTGGAATTCGTGATCATTACGTCAGCGGCCATTGGTGACGCGGACTCAGAAGTTTCCTGCGGGAAAACGAGGGGGATGCCAAACACCTTTGACATGCTACGAGTGATAGGACCCGAAGGTGGTCCCTGAGATGGGAAAATAGCCTTAGCAAAGACAACTTTGCGTGAGCACCCTTCGAGCCACGGTCTTTGCAAAGAAAACCTTCGAGTCAGTAGAAGCAACCTTTGGTGCCATTTGTTCTTGAGTGCTTTGGAAAGGAGAGATCGGTCCCACTGGGCGTGCCAGAAATTTGTAACGCAAATTTCGTGTTAATCCCTGAAAATAACAAAGAAAACACAAAATTGTAACAAATCTAATTTTATTAATTTATAAAATAAAAAGCGGTTACAATCTCTTGAATCCTTTGATTCTTCTCTTTAACTGTTGACAATTATTGGACTCCCGGATTTAGCGGAAGATCTTGACTTTGGTTGATTTCCTCCGGATATGGCGGAAGATTTTGACTTTATGGTTGATTACTCCCGAATATGGCGGAAGAAACGGACTTTGGTTGATTCCTCCCGAGTATGGCGGAAGATTTGAATCTGTGGTTGTTCCCTCCCGGATATGGCGGAAGATCTTGACTTTGTGGTTGATTTCTCCCGAATATGGCAGAAGAATGTTTGATTTGGGTAGATATTTGAGGCAGTGCTTTGACTCACCTTCGCCCTCCTGATTAGGTTGGAAGATCCTCGAAGCTGGTTGAAGAACTCCGGATTTCTTGGTGGATGATCTTCAAGTGATGTTGAAGAACGCCAGATTGATGGAGAATCCTCAAAGATTGAAGAACACTTGAATGCTCATTGTGCTCCCTAGATCCCCTCCTTTTTTTGTGCTTGAATGCTTGAATGGAGTGCTTGATGCTTCCTCTCCAATCTTGAATCCTTGTGTGCTTCCGTCTTCTGTGTTAATGCTCTGTGTTTCTGTGTGTTTGCAAATGACCAAGGCCACTATTATTTATAGTGCTGGATGAGTGTCTTGGAAGTAATTCGCATTTAATGCTTTCACTCATTTAATGTGTTCACACTCTTATTGATTCTCATAATATCCGCATTTAATGCGTCCAGACTCTCCTGATTGGCTCTAGCAATTTGTACACAATCTCCGCATTTATTATAAATCAATAAAATCTCCTAATTAATTGATTTTAAGAGATTTTTATGATTTATTGATTTTTATATTATCTACCAATATTTAATGTTGGAAATAATATAAAAATACCTAGATTTTATGGCATGTGTAGTATGTGACAAATATAATATGTCACATATATATTTTATATATCTACATAGCCATTTAATTATAAATTATTAAATCTCTAAATTTCTAAGAGATTTTAATTAATCATTTATTTTACATTATTCCCTAATATATATATATTTTTAAGGAAACAATATAAAACAAATTTAACTTAGGACAAATGTATTACTCCCTCCGTACCTATTTATCTGAAGCAGTTGCCAAAATTCATACATAAATTTATTGAATGAATCTAGACACTTTTTAATTCAAGATTAGTTGTTATTTAAATGTATCTAGACACTTAGACTTTTGGCAACTGCTTCAGATAAATAGGTACGGAGGGAGTATGTGACATTTATTTGTCTATACGTCATTAAAATGTTGCACCTTTTCCTTGGCATTTATTTGTCTATACGTCATTATTTCGGACGAGAGACCAGTAAAGCATTATAGTTCTATTTACCCGATGAGTTAATTCTTTTTCAACCTGATCACTGTCAACTTAGCCGTTGCTCTTCAAAACGGCCTTGTTTGTAGCCTTCAAGATATGTCTTTAACTTTGGAGATTAGTTGCTTGGATGTAGGATGTTGTTAGTTGCAAGATGTGCAGGTGTGAGGGACTACCTCTGCACTTGCACCTGTATCAGTTGGCACTACCTCTTGACTGTAATGTCCCACATAGGAAAAATAGTAAAATGATGACCCCCATATAAGTGTGAGTGATAAAGGCCTTGTCAACTCGGGTTAGCCCTTTTAGACCAAGTGAGGACGGCGGTCTAAGCAGTTGACCGGACCATTTATGACTCATTTAGCGCTACCAGGCCGAAGTGCAGGGTGTTACTGAGAATGGTATCAAAGCCGACTATCGACGAAACTATGCTGTTGCACCGCATAAGAAGACGGTGTAAGGATGGCCTCTAGTTACCTCTGGTAGGGACGATCTGGGAGCGAGGACGCCAGTCCCTTATAAGGGGGGAGAATGTAATGTCCCACATATGAAAAATAGTAGAATGATCACCCCCATATAAGTGTGAGTGATAAAGGCCTTGTCCACTCGGGTTAGCCCTTTTAGACCAAGTGAGGACGGCGGTCTAAGCAGTTGACCGGACCATTTATGACTCATTTAGCGCTACCAGGCCCGGGGTCTGGGGGCGTTACATTGACCACTTCTTGAATTGGTTCTAACGACACTACACTTGCACTAGTGTCAGTTGCTCCTTCCACATATACATATACCTGCTCAACTAATACATCATCTTGAACATTCTTTTCACAAGTCTTCGGTTCCTTTTAAATGCCAAACCAGTTTATCTCGAACCCCCAACAACATGTACATTACTTGGCGGAATCGGTGGATCAATCGTTAACCACCTGATCCACTTCAGTATCAGTTGGTGCATCACTTGTTTGCTCGTTCATAGCACTAGATCTCGTTCTAACCATAATTCCCTAAACAAAAACAAAACATACGATTCAGAAAACAAGAAGCATAATAAACACTACTCATGGAACAATAATAAAATGCGTATGACTAAAACTTCACCGCACGTGACGTTGGAAAGGCCTATACAATGTCAGGATTACGGACGTTAAGAAACAGAACAAAATTTAGTTTATGTTTCCGTGACGATAGTGGTTCTGATGTTGTAAATGCAATATAAATGTCAGTATGGCTGACGTTCCACATTTAACATATAAAGCTCTGTAACGTCAGTTGCTTTGACGTTGGAATTGCATCTGAACATCAATATTCCTGACGATACCGGTGTATACACAGGTCTTCCCATATATTGTGTAACGCCAGTACATCTAACAATCAAATGAACAATCCAACGTCAGAGTGACTGATGTTTTAAGCCCGATCTTCTTCCTCACCCTCACGTCGAACGGTTACAATCTCGCCCGAAATATTTACGGAAAAATGCGTGAAATCTGTAATTTTCCTACCAAATACCATTCGAAATGAAGTACAATAAACCATCATCACTTATGTGTTTGGTTGAAAGTTTTGCTCGTTTTAACCTCCACTGGTGCTCTTTTCACTTTACCGGTGATGCTCCTCTTCTCCGGACAACTTGAAAGCTTTGGTTTTTTTTTTTTTCGTGTTTGGTTTAAATGAAAAAAAAAGGGTAGAGGAAACTAAATAGTGAGGTAGTTTTTTAAGTAGTTTAAATGTAATAATACCCTCAAAAAAATGTAATAATGTTGATAAATAATGTTAAAACGTTTAAAGCAATAATTATTTATTTTACAAAATTAAGGGATTATATTTCTGAAAAGTTAATTATTGACGTGGTACCACGAGTGATTTAGTGGTATGGTGAAGTAATGAAAAATAATAAAATAAAAGGCGCCGATAGCAGTTTCGTGGTGTCGATAGAAGCCGCCTAATTTTAACCTTTAGCCCGTTTGAGTTTGGTTTACAAATAACAAAATGTATATAACACATTATTATTATTATTATTATTATTATTATTTATTTTATTTTATATTTTAGTGTGTACGTGACTAAAAGCACATGTTCATCACGAGCCACTGTAAATGAGCCGAGTCAAACCGACTATTGCTCTAAACGAGTCAAGCGGTTTAAAATATTCTCGAGCTCGAGTTCGAACACGAGTATTACGAACTCGAGCTCGAGCTGATATTGAAGGAAGTTTTAAGATCTCAAGCCGAGCTCGAGTGTTTCATCAAGCTTATCGAGTCTAATACGTTTCGAAACTTAAGTAAAAAATAATTCAAATTATCACTTGATAATAACAAAAAAATATCATTTCGACCAATTACTATGTGATATTTTATATTAAAGATGAAAATATTATTTTTGTGTGTACCAAACAATGTATGTTTTTGGCCCTTCTCTTTCTAAAAACCTCTCCCCACTCTCTAAAAACTCCCTCTATTTTCTCCGCCTCTTCAGCCCACTGTTTCCGGCGCCGGCCTTATTCCAGCTTTTCTTTTATGTTTTTTTATAGCTTGTTGGTTTTGTCTCGATCCACACCTTTCTACTCCGTAACCGTCCTTGGCAAGTTTAGATCTGTTTCTTCATCTCCTTCCTTTTCCGTTTTAGTTTGCGGCGGTGTTACCGGAGGCTACCTCTTCTTCCTTGTTGCTTCTACTTTCAGATCATATGGTCAGTGTTTGAAGAGGAGCAAGATTTCCGGCGATGGATTTGGGGATATGGCTGCCGGATTTGGTATTGTTTTTCCTGGGATTCTTTTTCTGGTCGCCGGTTGGCCTGCCAAGGATTCCTTGATAAAGATCGGTTGCAAGCTGATTCGTTTTGCTCTCTTTGGTTTATTGGAAAGTCAAATGTGGTTTGGAGATGGTGTTTCTTTAGTGACTTGGCGGTTCGTGACGATGGATGGTGGTTCGGGGCAGCCGACGGCTTTGTGTGTCTGTGGTTGTTTTTATGTTTGTTTGTTTTTTGTGTTTCGGATCGGGTCAGTAATAGTCGACTATTCCGGATCGTTTTTTAGGTTTATAGTTTTGTCTAAGTCTGTTTGTACTATGGTTAAGACTGGATATTGTAATTTGGTACCAAATCAAGTCCTCTCTAATGAGGCAGAATTTGGTGGAGATGGATTTTCCCATTTCCTTTGTTTTCTTCTTTCGTTGCTGGTGGTGGTTTCCGGCTTTAGGCCGGTTATGGTCCGGATTTAGTCTGGCTATTTTCCGGCATTGGTCAAGTGTAACTTGTATGTCGTTTTTTTATTTTAATGAAATCCTTTCGTTTCTGAAAAAAAAAACTATGTATTTTTTTTGTGAACGATCGCTTTATTAGAATGGCCTCATCGAGGGGGCGAAAGAAAATTTACAGTGTTGTCTTTTTTGTGTAAATCATAAAAAAAACATATTGTAAAATTATTACTCTAGGTACCAAGCCAATCTGAGATTTATAGCTCTCTCAACTACACTAGACAAAAAAACATACGACAGAGGCATTTCCGCTTCATGACCATGCTTGAAACGATTACGCCACATCCAAATACCATATACTGCTTCTTTCCAAATATATTTCCATCTCGTAGTACCAAAGAGTGACCTCGTATTAGACTTCAAGTTCAACTGCAACCATTCTTCCGGTGTTTGGGATTGAAAAAATTTCTCCGCACATTCTGTTGGCACACATAAATTCCAGACATCTCTAGCCCATTTGCAATCTCGTAAGGCATGCAGAATTGATTCCTCACTTGTGTACAGATGATATAAAATCAATGAAAACTTTAACATTTTATACATGGACTACAAATACAAACATATATATATATATATATATATATATATATATATATATATATATATATTTTGCTTAAAACTCCTCATGTCCTAACCCACTCTGGTCACTAATCCGGAGTCGATCCTTGTTGTTGCTGCGCAGTCATTTCTTTTTACTTCGTGGGAGTTGGGAACAGCCAACATATATATTTTTTTAGTATATATATAAATATATGTTTTTTAGTATATATACAAATATATATTCGAGGTTCTTTCATGAATAATCGAAATGTATTTGCGTTCTTTCGAGATATCGTTTGTTTAATCTTCGAGCCGATTCAATTTCACGTTCGAAATGATATAAGCCGAGTCGAATCGAGTTTTGAATCGAGTTTTGAATCGAGTCGATCTCAAGCTACTCAAAAATAACTTGATTCGCTTACAACCATACGAGCGGGTAGTAAAATTCTTTTTTTTTTCCCTTCCGAAAAGTAAATCTACACACACTATTTTAGTCTTAAACGGGACTCAAAGTCTCAAACATTCATCACTATAGGTTTACGACCGTGTAAAAGATACATTGTTGGTAAAACAATTGGTTTATATAATACCGGTGTTCCATATTTTCGTCAAATGGCGTTTTGGGTTTCATTCAGCTTCAGCACCTTATGTTATATCCAAGAAACCTTAAGTTTTAATCAGGTTGATTTTCGTCTTCAGAAGAAACGCCTGCGACCTGAAGGATTCTCTTCAATAGTAAGCTGTTATTTTGATTTTACTTCGCACTTAATGAAAATTCCAGTCATTCCAGTCATTGTGTATACCATCTGTTTGATGAAAGGCCTGACTGACTACCGTGATGTTTTTTCAGTGTCATGTCTGGTAGAATTTGCGTAGACTGTGAAGAAGGTTGTCATATGGGACCTAGCTTCGTGTCCCCTAGGGCAGCACGCAGTTGTAAAATGCCGCACCTTTTCCTTGGCATATATCCCTCTATATTGGTCATTCTTTCGGATGAAAGACCAGTAAAGCATTATAGTTTTATTTACCCGATGCATTAATTCTTTTGCAACCTGATTACTGTCAACTTAGCCGTTGTTCTTGAAAACGGCCTTGTTTGTAGCCTTCGAGATATGTCTTAACTTTGGAGATTAGTTGCTTGGATTTAGGGAGTTGTTAGTTGCAGGTGTGAATTTTCAACAGACAAGCTGTGGAAAGCTTAAGGGCATTGGTACCGTAATAATAGTCGGCATAATGTCTTAGTTTATGATGAGGCATGTTGTACTCATGCTTTTCTAGTTCTTTCTCCACTTGCAAATTTGAAATCTATCAAGCAGTTGATGACATTATGTTTGAGAGTATCAGTTATAGGCATTTGTGTTGATGATGATTTTGGAGCCCATCTTCCACGTTATGTCTAGAATAGAAGTTACGATGAAAAATGTATATTCCTTGAAGTTATGATGGGCTGACCTTCGAGAATGATTACTAGAATCTCATGGAATGTTTTGAATAGTCATGTAAGTATTGTTAAGCATAACATGTATTTTAATTAACTCCTTAAAGACAGTCATTCGACTTTCTTATATTGTTATGGCTTATGCAATCAGTAGGTTTACTCCTTTTACGAAGCATACCTATTGTGCTTTGCAATATTTGAAGTCTAGTTTGTGCACAAGATGGAGGATAATTTTATTTCAATTTCTTTAATTACTCGCGTAGAGAAAGAGAGTGAGCATTTGGTATGACTTTGCAAGTTAGAAAGAGCTCCAAGTATGATTGGAGACGCCTTAGTTTCGCAAGTAACCTACTTATAACCTAGGAAGGTTATATTACATCTGATTGAGATGTCCCTATATTGCATATGCAATGCCAACATTAATAGTTGACTTTCTGTTACTCCAGATATATCTCCTTAATTCCTTTGTACTATGAACAAGTCGATATTTGCAGTGACCTTTGTTCCTTCAAGTAGAATTTTCGCGCCTGCTCATGAAATGTGCTTTGCCTAAGTTATGTGACAGCGTAGACTTGGAATGTATGCTCCTCATTGAAAGTGTTTCGGTAAATTCTCTTTCAAACTTGGATGTATTTATAGCCACACCTTCTGTAGCATTTTTAAGGTTTGCTTTGATGCCCCTTTGATCATGGGTGTGCTTAGCTCTTAATCATCTAATTTCCACTGTTCCTTAATATAAATAAATAAAATGATTCTTTCTTTATACATTAAAAAATAAAAACTTTACTTGTCTACCCTTTGGGAGTCAAATGAATTAATTTACCATATAATTTCTCTCCCTGCCTTTATTTATAAAAGAAGGATGAATAATTAATTGTTGAATGTGTAATGGTATAATGATATGGTAGTAGCGTGTCGCAGGAAGTGCATCCGAGACGGTTAGCAGGCAGAAGACTTCGTGGCAGAAAAACTAGTAGTAATGATTCCTTCTCTAATTATTTCTTTTGCTGCACCTGCTATTGTGTGGACTATTGTTGAATTTCTTGGGGTTGAAGTCCACCCATCCGACTGCTTATCGAGTTATTTTGCGCAAAGCATACAACTTCCTGAATCCTGATGCATTTTTTTGGAAAGATTGAACACTTTCTATATTTCCATTTTCTTCCATACCAAGTTTTTTGAAATGTTTGCTGCAATGTTTTG
This sequence comes from Gentiana macrophylla, assembly GCA_026214975.1. Classification (NCBI taxonomy): domain Eukaryota; kingdom Viridiplantae; phylum Streptophyta; class Magnoliopsida; order Gentianales; family Gentianaceae; genus Gentiana; species Gentiana macrophylla. The sequence continues at coordinate 45,621,910 of CM047814.1, forward strand.
GAAAATCTGACTGCTAGTGAATTACTGTATATACATACATTAACTTGACCACTCGTTGGAAAGGACAAATTTGAGCGTGAAATAGTTAATGTTTTATATCTGATTACTGTATATAGTTCTTTGATGATGAACTATCTGATTTCTTTCTTCCCATGTGGTGAGCATTAACATCTCTCGAGTCTTAGAACAGAAGAAAAAATGCGTGGTTATGAGTTTCCGTGATAACAACAAGCCTTGTGAGTTGTGAGTGATATGATGGTGCATGAGGTAAGAACCCTTGTACATCAGTAATTGAGTTTTGTCACTCTTTTTTCACCTTTGTCCTATCTAATCATCAACTTTTAGGCTGTCCCATGTCCTTTTATTTTGTCCATGTCTCCTTTTGCACCTTGCTAGAATCTATTATCGGCTTTGCTGGCAAATGCTATCAGGTTCACACCAGTCATACATTGAACAAAGTCAGCTCAGCAAGATTATATATCCATTCTATTCCATCTCTACCTAACTTCTTAGACACTTGCATCTTGATGTTTATATCTTCTTCACCGACCAGGGCATTCCTCCATTTAACGCAGGAAAATATCATAGATGTAGCCTTTGCATAATGTTCCGTCCTATGCCAAGTTATCAAAATGCTTGTTTTAGTTGTAGGCTTGGGGAGAGTTATTGTAAACATCTCAGGTTTCATCATAGCCAAATTCTTCTTTCTTTAGGAGGTTCAACAATTCCAAGGGCTTTTTTTTTAGAGAATAACTGTTTGTATGTAACTTTTCGGACATAATAGATGAAGTTCAAAGTTACTGATGCATTCCAGATGTTCTATGTAAATAGTTGTACGTGTTCTTACATTTTGAATATATATATTTTTTTTTTTACAGGCATCAAGCTTCATAGTCCTCCAATCTGGTCGGGCAAGGCCGGATTTAGTGAAACAGAGAGACGTTTCAGTTCAGTTAGTCTCTCAAGAAGCTTTTCTCCTCTCTTTTTCTCACATCATTTGGATGTGAATTCCAAGGGTCGCATTGTAATTTCTGGTTTTTGGGTTGGGCCGGATATCGACGATGGATGGGGTTTTGTAGACGCTTTTGTACGACGATTATGAAACTATTTAAAAAAAAAATAAAAAAAAAATAGAGTATAAAAACGTATTCTTTTGAATTCCTTGATTGATTTGGCTAACATGTAGAGGCAGTGGTGTTGTTTTTATTAGTACTAGCAAAATGCATGTGCGTTGCACGTGTTGGTATTAGTTAAAATGATATATTTATATGAAATTTTACAACGTAATTTAACGATATACATTTTTAAGTACATTTAAAGTTATACATTGTTAAGTACGTGTTTAACTCAAAATAATAGTATAGTGTACAATGATAACTTTGTATGAGTTGATTGTTTCAATTGTAAATTTAATTGTGCAATAGACACCAATACAAACAGCTTGAATTCAAACAACATAACTTTATAAACATGTTTATTATTACAACATAATACAAACAAGTTTGAGATAAAAGAATGGATCTTGAAAAAACCTCTGGACCGGAAAAATTTCTTGATATGTATGAGAATTTGGATTGAAAGCAATCGGAGACCTCCCACCAATTATTCTATGTAAACGGTCATAAAACATTAAGAGGTTTATTGGTCCTCTCATGAGTTGACAGGAGGCGAGTCTTGTGTATTTTCGTGTCGATATCATATATAAGTCCGGCAAATCTCCCCCATGGCAGCATTGACGGTAAGGGAGGAACGAATATCCTCCACACCAAGAAGTACTATCACAGCCTTAAATTAGTTTGTACCTTTCTTTTGAGCGGGTTGAGTACTTTCAGATGAGCTCAAAACTTATGGAATTTAGGTACCTTAATCTTCAATAGAAATCATTGAGATTTCGGGGAGGATTTCAGTTTCAAGGTGTGATTTATTTCACATGACTGTATATATATATCTATTATATTTGTATTGTTGGCTATGCACTTAATTTTTAAAATAATTATAAGTTAGATGATGACAATTGTTATACAATGACTTTATTCTTGGTAGAATTATTTTATTTATCTTACTCATAGGCAATGAATTAAACTTGTCATCTTACATTTTCATTCTTTTAAATACGATAAGTTCTTTTAGTTTATAAAATCATGTATTTTAACGGTATCAAATGAAGATTTATCTCAAATATCTGTCTCTAAGTTCCTTCTAACCTAAAAACATCATCAAAATATAATGTGTCCAAAAACTTGTGTAATGTGTCAATTACGTACTACCACGGTCCCAAAATGTAAGTTTCATTTGAATTTTTCACATAGTTTAAGAAAGTTGATTAAATTGTTTGTCATTAATTTTGATGAAAAAAGTCTAAAATGTCTTTTGAGTGTTATCAATGCAATAGATGTAAAGTAGTGAAAAGTAAGTAAATATGTAATAAATGGGGGTAAAAAGAGAAAATATAATGAATGGAGTTATATTATGGGACAAAAAATAAAAACCTAAACGGACTTATATTTTGAGATGAAAATAGTATATTTTAGGGGGAAGGGGCTAGAAGGACAAAAAAAATGATAAATGGGTCCAGAAGGACAAATTTCAAAATCAGAGATTAGTAAGGACAAATTGCTAATATAGTGACAAAACTGCCTTTTATAATTTTAATAATGTAAATGCAATAGGAAGAAGTAATAACCCATAAAATATCGTAACATCCAATGAAAAATAAGTAACAACCTAAAAACAGGTAGTCTGACCTCGAAAAAAATCGTAATACCCCAATGAAAAAAAATGTACTAAAAACAAGTAGTAACAATCTTAAAACAAGTAATAACAGCCCGTAAAATATAGTAACGGCCAATAAACAAGTCATAACAGTCCCGTAAAATGTCGTAACATCCTAAAAACAAGTAGTAACAGCCCGTAAAATTAATAGTAACAGCCTATAAAATATAGTAACGGCCTATAAACAAGTAGTAACAGCCCGTAAAATTAATAAAGTACATAAAAAATTGTATTAACGTTACAAAATTAATAGTAACAACCGTAAACCCTAAACCTTTTCAAAAAAAAAAAAAAAAAACCTTTTCTCTTCTCCAAAAGCACTGAAGAGATGAAAACCAAGGCGACAAATAATTGATCATCCCCAAAAACGATTCTTGAATTGATCTCCAATAATTGATCATTCTACAAAAACAGCCTGCTTCTCTTCTCCAAAAACGATTCTTGAATCATCTCCTTGAATCAACAAATAATTGAACATAAATGGAATCAACAAATAAGAATAGAGATGAAAACCAGCGGCAGCAGCAGTAGAAAGGATTCCGACCACCACCAATCGTCACCACCAATCGATTATGGCCCCAGTACGATTCTGGGGCAAAGCTTCCATGGCCCCAATCACCACGCCGCCGCCGCACTCTCTCTCTACCGCCCCAGGCCTCCACTCTCTCCGGTCTCCTCCCGTTTCTCCTAATCGTCCGGCAAGACTCCTCGTTGCTCAAAATTGTGTATCTCGTTCTTACCAAAAAGCGATTAGTCACGAGGTCAAGAGAAGGGACTTGGAGGATAAAATCTGCAAACGATTTGCGAGAAACTTGATGGGGTAATTTAGTGCGACATCCGGTTTGGATTGCAATCGGATTTTTAAGAGGGATGTTTCATAGGTTTAGAGAAGAGAAGAAGAGAGAATGAGGCTGCCGTTTCTTTTGCAAAGGAGCCCAGCCGAATTAGGGAAAGAGATAAGAATTAGAAAAAGGGTATATTTGTAAGTTTATGTATCTTTTGTCCTGATTAATTAGCAATGTCCTTGCATCCTGATTTCTGTATTAATTTGTCCTTCCCGACAAAAACCTATATATTTTATACTCACATTCAATTACAATTGCAAATACTCTTTGTTAAATATTTTATTGTCGCTTAAATTTCGTAATCATAAAGATAAAGGATCATTTATTATGACACATGAGTATTAATGAGTTATATTTATTGTAAGATAAAACTAATCGTACAAGCAAAAATCCGTATGATAATAATCATACGAATTTATTTGAAGGATATTTATATTGTTCGTTTTGTAATTTTTCATGCTTTATTCCACACTTTTGTGAAGCTCTTTGCATCTTCTTGTCAAGTGGCATAAAGTAATTGAACTTGTTCAGTCAGCCCACTACTACCATGATGACTTTCTTTTGTACTTAAGGAATCCCCTGGTGCATGGTGTAGTGGGGATTTAAGGTTGTACTAATCATCAATGCACAAAATTTTTCCCCCACAGCTGGTCACCCTTGTAGTTGGATGTTACTTATTCCATCCAAGAAAGGGATATTGTGCTCACAACACACAGTTTTCCTTGAACACGGCTTTGTCTAGACAAGACATCAACCACTACATTTTCACTTCCTTTTTTGTACAAGATAGTGAAATCCAACCTAAGTAATTTGGTCAACCCTTTTTGTTGTAGTGTAGTGGTTGCCCTCTTATCCAGAATGAACTTCAGACCCCGAAGATCAGTTTTGAATACAGAGGGCTTGCCTTGAATATATGACTTCCGTTTATTTATTTCCATGGAGAGTGTCATGAGTTCCTTTTTGTAGATGAATAATCTCATCTTCTTAAAATTGAAGAATTTCTTATATAAGCCACAAGTTTCTTATTTTGTTGTAAAACAACTCTTAAGCCTTTGCCATAGACATCTGTTTCAATGCAAAAGGCGAAATGAAATTCCAAAATCTGGCAAGAAAAGTACTGGTGATTTGCACATTGTCTCCTTGAGTTTCTATAATGCTTTTGAGGAACTCTGTGACAAAAAAATCCATCTTTCTTTAGTATGTCATTCAAGGACCTAAAAATAATCCCATAATATGGCACAAATCTCTTATATAAACCTGTTACGATCCAAAACCCTGTCGGTTCAGTCATATTATAGGGTTGGGGGCAATTCGACGCGTCTTAAATCATGCTTGGGTTAGAATGCACTTCACCCTCATGTATGATATGGCCTAAGTATTTCACTTGGTTTGTCCAAAAGAGCACGTGGACAATTTAGAATAGTATGGGTTCTTCTTCAAAACTTCTAGAACCACTTTAAGATGTATGTAGAAAGCCATTTCAGGGCTGAAGATTAAGATGTCATAAAAAATACAAGCACAAACTTCCTCAATCAAGGTTTTACCATGTTAGGAACATTTTGTTATGTTTTGATGATGTCCATACTAGCTGTTATAGCAAGCCTGAAATAAGTTAGAATTCTCTGTATAAGTCTTTACTTAGAGTCTGACATGTTGTATATGTTGAGTCAGACAAGTATTGTACTAATTGGTAGGACAGCTAAGTAAGAACAGATATTCGGCAGAGTGAAGCCAGTCAAGTACCAGCAGAGAAGCATGAAGACATTATGGTCTGACTTATAAGCAAGGAAGACTGTGATGACCTTGGATAAGTCTAATTTACATTCCAAGCTATAAAACTTAATGTTTAACTATGGTGTACACTGATCTCACACATATCAAGGATCAGTGAAGTACAAAGATTCTCCTGAACCTAAAAGAATGAAGGAGCAATTGAATCGGCAAAGTGAACTTACTATCGGCTAAGTGAAGACAAAGCGAAGAAGGAAGATCTAAACGGCAAAGTCGGACGATCACTTAATCGTTCAATGAACGGCCAAGTAAAGCTTACTTGATCGATTTTAAAGTAGGATGAAGATATAGATGATCAAGCATTAAATGCACAATCAATTGAGGATCAATCAAGAACGGATTTTACGTAAACGCGTTTGAAGTAAAATCCGATCAACAAAATCAAAGAGAATATAATTAAGGGGGAATCAAGAATAAAATCAAGGATTATTCCCCTCATTAATATAGCCAACAGACAGAATTCAAATCAATGATTATCAAGGCTATATATAAAAGGCATTGACAGACAAAAATATACAATGAGAGCACGGAAAAATCTGAGCAAAAACTCTGTCAAAGTGCAAAGCCTTCTATCTGTGCTGAAAGAAAGAAACATCTAGTGATCAACTCAAGACTCAGAAATACAATTCCAACATCAAGCATTGAGTCTGATCAACAAGTTTTTTGAATCCAATTCACTTCAATCAAGCAACAGAATCAGAGCCATTGAGAAGGAGTTGTGTTTGTGATAGCTGCTGAAGGATTTGTTCCCAAGGAGCAGTGAAAGAGACTGAGTCACTGAAGCTGTTGAAGCCAGGGAGTGATAGTTGTGAAGCTTGTGTAGTCAAGGACAATCAGGCTATTGTATCTGTGAAAACAATAGTGAAATTCCTCCAATCATCACAGGAGAAGAGTGGAAAAAGATATTACACCACCCTGAACCACTATAAACCTTTGTGTCAATTTACTTTCAGCAATTTACCTTACTGCATTTATGTAATTGCTTATATTATATCATATATATGTGATTGCATAATCTACTTTGAAACAACATATTAAGAAGGGACTTATCCGTTGCCCAAAAACTTTTAAATACAAGAAAAGTTTTTGAAACTCCACTATAGTCATTCACCCCACTCTCTGACTATAGTTTTACCCTTCTTTGGGACCAACAATTGGTATCGGAGCAGTGTTCCTAGTGTCCGAACATGTTCAGATCTAATTTCTGGTAACAAGGAGATCACATATTTTCAAAGTAGTTTTCAAATTTGTGCTTTCTATACATATATCTCTTATTTGTATTTATGGATTCCTCAAATTTTATGTCAAAGGTACCTGTATTCAATGATAATAATTTTGATGAATACAAAATAAGAATGTTGTCTCATCTTGTAGCAACTCATGAGGAGATGCTGGATGTGATTAATGATGGCCCAATCGAGATTACAACTGTAGTAGCCACAGGAGCAGATCAAGGAAAAGTAATAGACAAACTCAAGAAAGATTGGACCAAGGATGACAGGAGAAGAGCAAATCTCGATTTTGTTGCAAAAGACATGATTTTGAAGACTTTGGACAGTAACATGTTCATGAGGATCAAAGATTGCAAAACAGCAAAGGAGATGTGGGACAAATTGGCACTGATCAATGAAGGATCAGAAGCAGTCAAAGAAAACTAATTGTCTATTGCAAAACAAAAATTTGAGAACTTCAAATGAAGACTGGTGAAACCATTGATCAAATGGACAACAGATTCTCAAGCATCATCAGTGAACTACAACAACTTGGACACACATATCCATAGAAAGAAGTGTGCCTAAAGATCTTGAGAGGCCTACCTGAAAGATGGAAGATCATTACATCGATGTCGGAGGACAACAAATCTTACAACCACCGATACATTAACTATAATGTCTCAACTAAAGGCTCATGAATTTGAGTTGAGCGGTGAAGACGATTGCACCGTGAGCACATAAGGCCGGTGCTGCTGGTTGCACCCCAAAGAAAGTCAAATAGTTGATTCAAACGACAAAGAGACACGTGAAATTTGAAAGAATAGGTAACTTTACTAGTAAAGCGTTTTGTGAGTTTTAGCAGAAGAGGCAATTCAAAGGAGGTTCATCATCATTCAAGAAGTCTAGCACAAGAAAAGACATGAAGAAAAGGATGATGAATACTGGATGCTTCAATTGCAAGAAGAAAGGTCATTTCAAAGTGAATGCCTTGAAGAAAAGATAAAGATCGGGGACAAGAGGAGGTACAAGACAACTAAAAAGAGAAAAACAAGAAAGCACTCAAAAGTTTGAATCTAGCGGTGAAAAGAATGAAGAATCATCTCAAAATGATTACGATGATGATGATGTGGTGACAAATTCGAAAAAATGAGAAAGCCTACCTATGCCTTATGGTTAATGATTCTAATGAAACGAGGTAACTTCTAGCCCATACTCATCATCAAATGCATCCACATCGACCTTTGCACAATCTTCTATTCTTCCACTAGACTCTGCAAACCTAATTCAAAATCTCATGAGTAAATTTGATGAAATTGAGTTGAATAATGAAATTCTGGAACATGAGTGTGAGAATCTAAGAAAGGAGAATAAAAGATTAAAGAAAGAACTGGACAAAGTAAAAGCTAAAAAAACTGGTAAGGAGATTCACTCAACTGATCAACAAGCGTTAGATGATCACTCATCCAATGTTGAAAGATCAAATGAGAAAATTTCCTACCAGTCAAGTTCACCAATGCACCAGCTTACAAACCCTCAAAAAGGTTTGGATCCAGATCTGGTCTTGGCTACAACAGTCAGGATGAGAATAGAAAAAATAGACAACACAGTTCTGAATCTAGGACCAAGAATGGACCAAAGTTCAGAAAAGGACATACCATAGTTTCAACCACTCATCCTACACCGGTGAAGTCAAAACCCAGTGTAGTGAAACAGCAGACCAAACCATCAATTCAGTCAACCAAAAGCAAAGGTTTTCTGAAAGGTAAATGAAGACTTTACCCTTCAGAAGATGATTGGAATGTTGAACCTCCAAAATACAAGAAGAAACCATTTCATGCCATGCATCATGTGTTTAAGCGAAAACAACCAAGGTTTGTTCCTAGACACATGAAGCAGCATAGGTTTCCTACTTCATATTGGAAAGTGAAAAATGATGCAAATGCACCCAAAAGTGGAGAAAAGTATCAAAATACCTTCAGTAGAAATATTAAAAGCTATTCTGCCATGCCTTATACATATGAAGTTGATGACTTTAATTATCCAAAAAGAAGATCATTTGGATATACACTTGAAGTAGGAGGCAAGACTGCTAACAGGTATGGACCCAAACAGTGTTGGGTACCTAAACATACTTAATTTGTTTTGTAGGATGTCTGGTACATAGACAGTAGATGTTCCAGCTATATGACAGGAAACAAAGGATGGCTCACTGACTTTAAAGCTTTTGATGGACCCAAAGTCACATTTGGAGGCAAAGAAAACCCTAGTAAAATTAAGGGGGAAGGCATAATACTCAAAAACAACTTGAAGATTCAAAATGTGGCCTAAGTTAAAGGACTGAACTTCAACCTACTGAGTATTAGTCAGTGCATGACAAAGGCTACAATGTGCACTTCAACAAGGAAGGATGCAAAGTGATTCACAACCAAACCAACACAGTTGTACTTGCAGGAAGAAGAGAAGACAACATGTATGTAGTAGACTGGAAGACAGCAACAGTAGAAACATGTTTGCTTGTCAAAAATAATCAGTCAGTCAGCTGGATTTGGCATAGAAGATTAAATCACCTAAACTTTAAGACCATCAATACATTATCAAAGATCAAGTTAGTTGAAGGCTTGCTAGAGATCACATTCAAGAAGGAAAGTCTCTGTGATGCATGTCAGAAAGGGAAAAAAAATCATAAGCTCCTTCAACAACAAGAATTCTGCATCTTCTGCATATGGATCTTTTTGGACCAGTCACACCAGTCAGTATAAGTGGAAAGAAATACACTCTAGTAGTGGTGGATGACTTCTCCAAATACACCTGGACTATATTCATGAACAAGAAGAGAGAGACACTCAAGAAGTTGCTAGACTTGCTAAAAAGAATTCAAAATGAGAAGGAACTGAAGATCATCAAGATCAGATCAGTTAGAGGCACAGAGTTTCTAAATGAAATTATCAGAACCTACTGTGAAGAGAATGGAGTACTACATCAACTATCAATGCAGGGGAACTCCACGACAAAAATGGTGTAGCAGAAGAAGAAGCAGAACTCTCAAAGAAGTAGTCGAACAATGATTGCGAAGCATGTTTGCCAAAGAGATTTTGAGTTGAGCGACAAATATTGCATGCTATACTCAAAACAGATCAATCATCAACAAACATCATAGAAAAACTCCATATGGAATATGGAATGGAAGAAAACCTAATATCTCATATTTGCATATGTTTGGATCTAAATGTTTTGTGTTGAACATGAATCAGTTACACACTTTTGATGAAAAAAGGCGATGAAGCAATCTTTATGGGATACTCAGACAACAACAAAGCATTGAGTACTCAACAAAGGACCACAGTGATTGAAGAATCAATTCATGTAGTCTTTGATGAGTTAAACACAAATGGTGAAAACCTTCAAGAACTTGAAGAAGCAGGACCAAGACAAATCTACATGAATACAACAATACCAGCTATTATTCTAAATCACAATTTTGGAAATCAAGATGAACAACCAGTCAATACAACAGAAGAGGTGCCAAAATAAGAGCATGAAGCTGTGGAAGCACCAAGTCAAGAACAAATTCAACCAGATCTCAACTGGCTAAGAGATCATCCTGTAGATCAAGTCATTGGAGACATTCACACAGGAGTCAGAACCAAAAGACAACTGGAGCATATGCTAACATGTTTTCTATCTCAAGTAGAGCCCAAAACAATAGATGATGCAATCCAAGATGTTGATTGGATTACAGTTATGAAAGAAAAACTAAATGAGTTTGAAAGAAATGAGTGGGAACTTGTTGAGAGACCAGACATAGCTAACATCATTGGAACAAAATGGGTATTCAGAAACAAGATGGATGAACTAGGAACAGTTGTCAGAAACAAAGCAAGGCTAGTTGCTAAAAGCTACTCTCAAGCAAAATGAATAGATTATGATGAGACCTTTTCCCCTGTAGCAAGATTGGAAGCAATCAGACTCTTTCTAGCTTTTGCAGCCCATAACAACTTCAAAGTTTACCAAATGGATGTCAAGAGTGCATTTCTGAATGGACTTTTGGAAGAAGAAGTATGTGTGGAACAACCTCCTGGTTTTCAACTTAAAGGGAAAGAAGATAAGGTGTACAAGCTCAAAAAGGCACAGTATGGACTTAAACAGGCACCCAGAGCTTGGTATGAGACACTATCACAATTATCGATCAAGAATGGATTCCAAGGGAACTATAGATAAGACTCTTTTCAAATTAGAGGAAGGAACAAGCACCCTATTAGTATAAATCTATGTTGATGACATTATCTTTGGATCAGAGGATGAAAAGTTGTGTGAGAAATTTGCAAACCTAATGAAGAGAAAATTTCAGATGAGCATGATGGGAGAATTGAATTACTTTCTTGGGCTACAAGTAAAGCAGATGAAAGATGGCATTTTCATCAATCAAGCCAAATACACTAAAGACCTAATTCACAAGTATGGTATGGACACAAGTGGGACGGCAGATACACCCATGTGTGCAAGAGTCATTCTTGGAAAAGATGAAGCTGGAAAAAATATTGATCAGAAAATGTATAGAGGAATCATTGGATCCCTACTATATCTAACTACAAGCAGACCTGACATAGCATTTGTAGTAGGAGTATGTGCAAGATTTCCAGCTCAACCTAAAGAATCACATCTACTAGCAGCCAAAAGAATAATCAAATACTTGAAGAACACCATCAACGTTGGAATTTGGTATCCCAAAGATGGAGGATTCAAATTGATATCATATTCAGACTCTGACTATGCTGGATGCAAGATAGATAGAAAAAGCACCTCTGAAACATGTCAAATGCTAGGCAGCAGTCTGGTATCATGGTTTAGTAAGAAGAAAAACTACATATCCACATCAACAGCTGAAGCAGAATATATAGCAGCAGGCAGTTGTTGCGCACAAGTACTGTGGATCAGACAACAGCTAAGGGATTATAGAATGGAGGAGAAGACAATTCCAATTATGCGTGACAACACAAGTGCTATATCTATTAGTGAAAATCCAGTGTTACACTCAAGAACCAAACATATTGATGTAAGACATCATTTCATCAGAGATCATGTTGAGAAATGAGATGTCATACTAAGATACATACCTACTGAAGATCAATTGGCTGACATCTTCATAAAACCACTCAGTCATGAAAGATTTAGTAAGCTGAAAACCGAGTTAGGAATGATAGAAATTGACTAAAGAGCAGCTAACTGGAGTAATCGGCTAAGTTACTTCACCAGCTGATTAAACCTTTGCCGTTACAGGAGATGTAGCAAGTAAGGCACAGGTACTCAGCGAAGTCAACTTCACTGATTTTTAGGAACGGTTATATATAGCAGCTCAATGAAAAAGTCACTACACCGGCTTAGTGACCAGCCAAGTCACTCCACCAAAGAATATATTGGAATCAATGGCAAAATAAAGTGTGAACTAAATCAACTTGATAAACATGTGAAATCAAGAAGTTATGGAGGATTTTACTATGGAAGATTACACACGTGGATATCAATTTATAATCGTGGAGGTAAATGTATTATTTTTTTAATTACAAACGCCTCGATTCCTGGGATCTATCATTACTTACCTCAATCCATTCCCCCACTATACTCAAATACCACGATTTATATACATAAAATCATGCCATTACGTCACAAAATCCTTCCATATTCAACCACGTTCACACTACTCAAATCATCATATATAAACCACACTTAGAGATTTTTTAGAATTCTTTACGCTTTTTTACAAATCATAAACCCTACTTTCTCCCCTTGAAAAATCAAAGCTTTTTCAAATATTCATCACATTCAACAAATGGCTTCATCTTCTTCAATATCTCCCACAGAACTATTCTTTGAAAAAGCAATCATCAGTGGATAGTTTTTTAGGCCTAAACATTATCTTTCTTTCTATGATAATGATGTACAAGCCCAACGATTAGTTGATGGCTGTACAAATCTGGGGTTAATGACCTTCCTAAACCCCCCCAATAACTGGAATACAACGCTTCTCTCAACCTGAACCTTAGGGTTCGATATCAGTAAGTTCGCGATTTACTTTTGCTTTCAAGTTGCTATTAATTTGTGTTTTGATTTAGAACTTGTTAGAAAAAGTAAGTGAAGGTTGTATATTGTTCTGTTGTGTTAATCCTTGGAAAAAGAACTGTGATCGAATCTTAGTGACTGTGTGTCACTGTGCGATTAAGATTCTTTCACTACAGTGTGATCTAAAGTATTAACAAGTCAGAACCCGTTTAATCCCTTGTATTTTTAGTTCAGTTTTGAACATTGAAAATCATAGCAACTGTAACAAATTGAGAATATAGTGGAAATATCTCTGTGTGGTGATTTATGTGATACACACCTAGGATTGTATGATCTAGGTAATCAACATAAAATCTGTTTTATGTGTGTTTGAAACTGAGTAGAAACATTACCTATATTGCTGATTAATTCTATCTTAATCTGTTAGGTTATTCACTTAAAGCACTGAATATAATGTGAGCAATACTATTGCACATTATAAGCTACCTTTAATAACTCAATCTGCAAAGTTTGTAAATTGACAGAACCTGCTGTGCTTGTATTATCTGCACATCTGTGTTTGATGTGTTAATATTATCCAAAATATATATTCTAATTGACACAAGAAATTGGACTAAATTTTTTGTCTTGATAAAGTACCATTACAGTATTTGCATATTCAGCATTACAACAAATTTTTTTGTTACTTAAGGTGCTTATTTAGTTGCATAAACTGATTGGTTAAATACTTAATAAACGGAAAACCTGCATCTAAATCAATTAGAATTTTCGATACTACTTTCAAGTTGTTTGTAAACTCTTACCCTGCTGTAAGTTGATGCTATTTGCTGCAATAACATCTGAGTATTCAAGCAACAGTAAAGTCAAGCAATCAGCTCATCAAGTTTGTTTAAATAAGAATCAGTTTTGTTTGTTTGCTAAAATCTAAGTTTTGAGAAACACTATTTTGTTCAATCGAAGTTAAGTTAAAGTAATATATAACTTGATCACCTAGTATCTTAGGAACAATACGTTAACCGATTAGTTCTTCCGCCTAATTTGGTCTAACAACTTCCTAAATGGTTGGAACTCCGTGTTTAATTAAAAGCCTTAATAAAGTTTGAAAAACTATCAAGTAAAATTTAAAAGGCTATATATCCTATTCACGCCCCTCTAGGATATAATATTGCACATATACGATCCAACAACTTCCATTTCTTTGAGTTTGCACCGATTATCACCAAGAACATTGAAGGCAGAAAAGGATCAATGGAAATTTTGACCGAGTTACGGGTCAAGTTAATGGCAATTATCTATCAAGGTATTCCTTTTGACTGGTCAACATTTGTATTCAACAGGCTGAAAGATCAAATATAGAAGGAAATTGATCTGACAATTACGGCACCAAACAAGGGTTTGCAGAAGAAAGGTGATTTCAGGGAGAGGAAATCATATGGGTTCCCTTTCGAACACTTGTTTGATACATTGAAAGTGAAACCCATCAATCTGCAGCCTCCACACAAGTCCAAGGTAATGTTCACCTACATAAAAGCATCCATGAAACCCAAACCCTCTACCGGACGTAAAACGAAAGCACCCGAAAGCAGTAGATCGGATTCCGTCACATGATCATATTCATAATACATATGCATTTTATAATTTTTATTCAACACGATATTGATACAATTTCAAAAATATTTCAACCAGTTTTATTTAATGAATAATTATAAAGACAAATAAATTGGTGTGAAAATTCTGACATAGTGTTTCCCTATTTTAGATCGTATGTTTGCTTTTACTCTTTCTTTTTACTGCTTTCGTTTCATTTTGTTAAATCGGTCCGTTTCATACACTAGAGACTAGTCACAACTAGCATTTGCCTTACTTCTTGATCTGGAGGTTCCTGATTTCTTTCTTTGCAAATCAATGTGATAGTCCCCTCTACTAGAGTTGTCAAGTGTGTAAAAGTGCAGGTGTTGTCGCTATCGAGTCAGAGGCAAAAAAATTCCATGGGGGAGTCCAAAATTTGCACGGGACCGTCCAATTTGCACGAGTTTCAACCACACCAACCTTTGCAATCAATGTTTGTTTTGACTAGCCATGTTGTCCAGTCGATGTCATATGTCATAGTGGTCATTAGGGTTCAGGTTGTGTTGTCATGGGGTCAGGGGCACGTCTTTTCATGTAGAGGTCGTGACAAATTTTCACGGGAACATCCAAAATTAGGACGGGATCGTCCAATTTGGACGGTCATAACTCACCACCACTTGACGTGTGGGACCCGCCGATAGCGACCACACATGACATCCCCATTCTGACACTGTACATATTCAGTCCCGCCTCTTTCTCCCAATATATACTATGAGACATCCCCTATATTAATGCAAGAATGAACAAATTGATCAGTCAAAATCTCCTTACAAATACATTTGCTTATTTGATTCCATCTCAATGTTTAACTCGGATTATATATTCCAAGAACATATCTTCTTATTCCTTCAATTCCAACATCCCTTGCAATAGTTCTCTTTCTTTTTCAAGTTCATCTTTTGTCTCTTCAAGCAAACATTTCACTGCATTAAGATCAGAACATTCTTGGAATAAACACCAGTTTTCATCGAGATGTCTAACTCGGATTATCTATTCCCTCTTTACGTGGACCCGCATGCCACTGTGTTTGATAATGAGGGCTGGGAAGATGCGTCCTATGATGAGAAGACACTCTTAACTAGGTTCCTTGATGATGGGGATAGACATTAATTCGAGACAAACTGGATTGGTAAAGTCGTAGTTGCGAGAGAGGGTTATCGTAGGATAGTCTCGCTCGCTCTTGAGAGACTGATTACTCGAGGTGGGTGGTGCTGGTTTTGCAAACACCCCGATGGAGCGGTGAGTATGAATCGGTCTATTGTTCATGAGTATTATGCAATTCTTGAGAGTGGGAGACTTTGGGGAGGCTGCAAGCCCATCGCGAAGCTGCGAGGCATTTCCATCGATTTGGATGCGGGTGGATCAACGGCTACTATGTCATTCCAGAAGTCCCAGATGGTGAAGAATTTTTCAGGCATCATCCTAGGATTGTGCTGGACAATAGAATGGATTTGATGTTTGAACTGGCGAATGCATTTGGTGGGACTCACCTTTGGGGTCCTAACGAAAGGACAAATGATGGTTTGGTTGAATATATTCCTGCAAGATTAAATGCTGAGTGGGTACGTGTCATGCTTATGTTTCTTGCAAATCGCATGCATGGAACCATACATCACGTTCAACCAAACTTGGATATGTACATCCTTGCATACCCAGCTTTATATCATCGAGTTAACGTGGGAGATACATCATGGATAGGGTTAACAGGATAGCGAGGAGGGGACATGGTGATGGTTATATCTTTTTCCCATTTCTTATCACAGCCAAGGCCAGAAGCTTTAGGTACCAGAAAATGACACGGATGACATTGTTTGGCAAACCCCAGCTATCGTATTTAATGATCACCCTTGGTTTATTTAAGAGTCGTCTCATTGTTATCTCAATGTATCACTACTTTTTTTTATGTTTACTTTCCTTTATTATATAGTCTTTTCATCTTCTTCTTCAATCAATAAAAGAGCCAAAATATTTATTTCTTATTATTAATGAAGTTTATTTGAACATCTTCGAGCCAATACATAAAATCATAACCCATTTATTATCAAATAGGTACAGTCGAATAATTTTATTAATGTCAACAGTAAAATATTATATAAAGTTACATAACATAATTTATGCTATTTATTATTACGTGAGACCTCTTAATTGACATATTTAAAAAGAAATTGTGTTGCATAACTTTATCCTCAAAAAAAACTTTATGATAGAATATTTTCTGTTATTGCTACTAAAAAAATATATATGCGTTAATCTTTCTCTCTTATCAGAGCTTTTTAATTAGTGGAGAAAATACACAGTGATGGAGACATTTTACTTTAAAGGTAGGTAGCACAAGAACACAAAAAAGTACGATTACTGATCAAGAGCAAAGTCCGAGAAAATCCATAGAGAAATAGGAGAGATTACGAGAGTGAAAATGGGAGTTCCATCATTCTACAGGTGGTTAGTCAACAAGTATCCAACTGGGCTTACAAACTTAAAAAGAAAGAGTAATGAAATAACTAGAAACAACAAATTGAAAAATTGAACACGATAATACAAGTAATATACATTAAGATTCACACCAACTAGGCCAAAATGCCAAGTGCTTATACATTACGATAAAATAAATATACACACATTTTCTTCTAAAGTCCTCAATCACTTTCAGAACCATGTCTTTCAAGATGCCGCAGATCATCACGAGAGAACTCGATGTGCTTCAACATGTACACCCATAATCTCATTTGCATGACAAAATACACAATAGTACTTAAATATATGTATATAGTAAAAGATAAAAATAGTGAAATGTTTAATTAATCGCAACGTTAACCTACATTGGCATCTATGGAACGTACTCTTGGTTCTTCCTTGTTACTTCAAATGAAGATGTGTTGCCTTTTTCACCATTGGGTGGTTTCACGACATTTAGGGTTCTCATACAACACCATTGGTAGAAACCTTGCCAAGTGTCTTAAAATGTCATCAACAATGTTTTCGTTGCCAGTTCCGTAGAGACAATCGATCGTTGTTATCTTCCATGCGGGAATGTCAATTTCCAAGAGAAGATAATGATCTGCACTGGCAAAATACCATGGTAAAAGTAACGTTGCTTGTGATGTCCAAGACATGGTAAGATCCTTTAGACCTTCGGGCACCATCGGAACAATACTAGTGGGATTTTTTATCCATTCAGATATAACATGGTAAAAAACGGTATAAGCCACCTCTATATTCTTCTTATAGCAATCCGGGCATAACAACATACGATGATTCAATATATCTATAAAGGCATCGACATGCTACACGCGAAAATGTATGAATTAGTCATAAGCTATTCAAATTAACGATGAGGTATGAAAAAACAATATGTAAAATTATAGTCGCATACATCATCAAGAGAGTGCTTTTAGTGGGGTCCTCACTATATACCAAAACTCAACATCAGCTAGATACTCGAGAGGCGTGCCTCCAATAGCATCGATTCCACATGGTATTGATTTAGTCGCTAGTTGAGGCAAATCTTTAGGCACCGGTTCCACCCGTTTCTTCGCTTCTTCTTTCGCCTTCTTAATCTTTCCATGTATTGTCATCTGGTTAGTGACCCAAACTTCAAACTCTTTAAGCTTGTCATTGTCAACCTTCCTACTTGGAGTATCCCTTGATTCTTGCAGCTGTGTTACTTTCTTAGGAATTTCCCACACGACGCCTTTATTTCTCAACAATGAAGAACGTTGTGCAGTCGATCTCATCCCTATACGCCTTGGCTCTCTTTACATAAGTTTCTTATCTCCCCTTCCAACCCCCTCCATATACCTGGCATTTCTTGTTGGCCTAAAGGGGTGGAAGTGCTCGTGCTTAGGATCTTCGGATTCACATCAACATTCACTTCACTTGACCGACCAGTCTCAAGATAGCTACCAAGATCGAATTCTCGACCAGGCAGGTCTAGGTCTCCACACGACAATGACTTGTCATCACTCATTTCACCTGGGCCAAGAGGTGCGGGTGTGATCGGCTTGGCCTCGGTCTGAGATTATCATGTATGTGTTCCATCCCGGGACGGTGATGACTGCTCAACATTACTATGAGTCACCTGAAAATTAAACGGAATGATATGAATTTAAATTTAGGGTAACAAAACAAGTCAATGAAGTTCGTAGCTCATTCATACCTGATTCTGAGCAGGTTCTGTATCGTGGCCTTGAGGTGTATCGGTATCATGGCCGCCTTGTGGGATTCCAGAAGCACCCTGAGAGACTCGTGGCTGTGTGCCAGCCTGGGATTGGGATGACGGATTACCAGCCTATGGATAATTCAAATTCGTGTGTTAACAATATAAATACGGCTGTCAAATTCGTATGTGCAAGATAATTCATACATGTGTACTGGCCTGGATTGCTAACCATTTGACAAATTTTGCATGTTTATCTTAAAAATATCCCAATTCAGCCTTCATATTTTGTTGTTCATCTCTCATGCGACCCACTTCATCATTAACTTGAGCTAACCCACACATCGTTTCACTTAATTGAGCCTTCGCATCTCCTAACTTTCGGAATTAGTCTTTTGTAACTCGGTCTTTGCATCTCTTAACTTTCGAGTTTGTTTTTTCTAACTCGGTCTTATTAACACTCAACTCCGAGTTAGTTTTTTCCACTCTTGTTGGATGATTTGAGTAATTATTGGCCTCGGTTCTTCCAACCGCACATTTAGGGTTATAGTGCTATCGCCTTATAGGTTTGCGGATGTAGGCGCTGCGTGTCATGCGCCTCGAATGGCTACATCGGCGTCCTCTTCATCAATTTGGACGCTCACGTTCTATGGCATGACCAGAGGCACGGGCGGTGTATTTACGATGGGAGGGACCGGTAATTGACGAGGTAGAGCCGTAACATCCGCCGCCGGCAACCCTAGTGAAATTACATAATGTCTATCTTCGGGGATTTTCAGAACATCATCGGGCATTCCTACCTGAATACAGGGAAAAAAAATACGGTTTTAGATACAATATATTTAAAATGTGGATTGATAAAAATGATAATACGATACTTACCCATACATCAAACTTTCTGCAGGCCAGTTTATTGGAATACACCCCGTCATTCGAACATTTCCATCTCAACATCCTAGGATGATCGTTCTCATGTTCCTCTCTCAAAAATGTGTAATTCCCCTTCTGAACGATGGTTGGAATGGCATGAAAAGCCCACAACTGTAATGCATATAGACAACGTACTACCGTTGGCTTAAGCGCCTTCATATCACTTTTCGGTCCAAGTAACTGTAGGTGTTGTATTTGTTTACGCCGGTTCCACATGAAGTTAGTAAAGAGATACTCCCCTCATGGATAAGTTTTGACCCGTTCTAGGTCCTCGACGATATAAAATATCGGCTCGGTATTACGATTCTAGGTCTTGTCCGATTAATATGCCATAAATAAGATACACTAAAGCCATCCGATATACGGTTTCGTTGTCGCATCGCCTTGTCTTCATCGCTGCTAGGATTTTTGTCAACGTGACAGTCCCAGTGCACTTACTTAGTTGACAAGGCTCCTCAAAACACCTTGAGACTCGCTGCAATTGAACGTTTGTATCTCCAAATCTATACCACATTGTCATTGCAAACTCTCTTTTACCGAACTTCACTCTATTCTCGCCAATCTTAAAATGAAGTTCATCGTCGCGGTCAGGATAAACCATTTGGAAATACAAGAATGCTATTATCCTCCCTTTTTACGCCTAGTTATCACGATACCAAGTAATAAATTGATCAAACACTGATTCTTCCAATCTAGTTAACAAGGTATCATTGCCGTGACGATACAACACCAACTCGGATGCTAGTTTTCATAGATTGCTCTTTCCGATGGAACCTCACTTGGGTATCAAACACCTTATCACGAGGATGAATATATTCTCCGTGTGTCCCAACCTGTGGAAAGTTATGAGTGATTATAAATACACATGATTATTTAAATATACACATGATTAATTAATTGCAAGAATCAGTGTCATCTCTCTTATCATTGCAAAAAAAAATTTACACACCACACACACACACACACACACACATATATATATATATATATATATATATATATATATATATATATATATGTGTGTGTGTGTGTGTGTATATGTAACAGTGTGTGTTTTTATGATGTTAAGATTTGATATTTTCCGTATGTATAGTATCTATATATAATATGTATAGTATATATACATATATATATATATATATATATATATATATATATATATATATATAAAAGTAAATAGGATTGTTTCAAAAAATAGTAAATAGGATTTATACGTGTGTGTATGTATATATATATATATCTATTAATATATATATATAAAGTGAATATGATTGTTTCAGAAAATAGAAAATAAGATTTATGCGTGTGTGTGTGCCTATATATATATATATATATATATATATATATATATGTGTGTGTGTGTGTGTGTGTGTGTGTGTGTGTGCGCGTGCCATATGCAAGCATGTATGTGTGTTTACAATGTTAAGAGATGATATTTTATGTAAGTAGATGTGATAGTATATATATATATATATATATATATATATATATATATATATATATATATCTGTGTGTGTGTGTGTGTGTGTGTGTGTGTGTGTGTGTGTTTTTACGATGTTAAGATATGATATTTTCTGTAAGTATATGTGAAAATGACTTCACACAATACCTTTTATAATTGTCTGTCAATAAGAATGACACAATTATAATAAATCAGAATACTTATACACACACATATACGCATATATATATATATATATATATATATATATATATATATATATATAAAACCGAAATGTCTTATCATTTGTTTTGTTTTTCGGAATGTCGTTGTTTTGTGTTGTGTTGTATTGTAACGTTAGAGGGGGGTAAGAGTAGAAAAGAATAGTGTTTTTACCAACGTCATAGAATACTTGAGGATGACGAGGGAGAACAGATGTCAGACAGAGCCGGCAGAACAGAACTTATATTTTCAATCTAACGGGTGCCTCACTTCCGGCTAAGGATTTACCAGGCTGCTGGGGACAGGAAAAGATGCTCTATTGAGCAGACTTAATGAAATTTTCTACGAGCTACCTACCAGGAGCCCCAATACAAAGCCTGTGGATTAGGCATGACTCTGCGGATCAGAAGGAATCGAAAACTCCCTAAGGAAAGCATGCAATTCTAAGAATCCCATCAGGCCGAGGCGTACCATGGAATTCAGTTCGAGATATTTGTTATTGTATTTTCAAACAACATTAATTTGTCATATTACACATTTCAAAGTTAACTAAGGCATACAATACTACAGGCATTTATACTAATCAGTTTCAAAAATAACTAAAGAATACAATACTAGTGGCAATTATACTAAAAGCATTTATACTCCCCGTGATCAGTTATACTCAATGTCAAAATTAAGTCATTAGCAATACTACTATCATACTAATCATACATTACACTATCATAAATTACACTACATTATTCAAATCAAACAATTATAACACTATCATACATATTCACATTGAATTTTATATGAACACCAATAAACAAATGAATTACGACTACGAACTTCATCATACATTTAATCATACCATACATTATTTGAATTCCAATCCAACAATAAAATCACACACTATTGAACATGAAACATGAAATTCTCTAAATTATACTTGAATTTTCGAATTTTACATTAACATCAATAAACCATAAACCCTAGGCTAATAATAGCTTAACATTAAATATTATTGATGTTCATACATATCCATTCAAACTCTAAGCATACATATCCTTTTGAATTCTAAGCACTTCATCATACATATAATCATACAATACATGAATTCGAATCTAAACCCTAAACCCTATAACACTGTTGAATTCCAATCGAACAAATAACATGACATTCACATAATTATACATCAATTTTCATGGTGAAATAAACCGTAAAATGAGGCTTGGACAAGTTTTTGGCGCCGTTGCCGGGGAACCGGACGGTTGCCTAGTTTTTGTTTTTGTTTTTGTTTTTTTTTTATATAGTTAATTTGTAGAATTTATTTTATTTGTTTGCGTTCATAATTAGTTAGTTAGTAGTTAGATTAGTTGTTAGAAATCTGATCCTGTAGTAAATCTTTCCCTTTTGAAATTAAGTTAGATAATTAGTTTGATACTCTGTTTTCTGTTTTCATACTCTGTTTTGCGTTCTTTCTGTCTCAGATTGATCCGGACGGACGTCCAGTATCACTGAACGCTCGTCCAAATCAAGTCTGCTCTATTCTGTTATCTATTCGCTCTCTCACGAACGAGCGGCCCAGCTTAGTCTCAACGCCCGTCCAGCTTCTTCCTCAGGAAGACGCCCGTCGATTAATTGGACTCCCGTGCATCTGTCTGCGCCATCGCTTTTATTTTTATTTCAATTAGGTTTTCTGTTTTTTCGTAGGTAAGTGTCGTAGGTAGGTTTCTTAGGTTGAATCATCTGACTCCACATCTTTCACGATCAAATTTTAGGATAAAAGGTCCGCTTTAGCACTTGATAGTATTTTGGCCATAACTTTCGGCTCGAGTGTCGGATTGGCGCGCAGACCCCAATTCGAAAGCTCGTTCCGACGCCGACGACGACGTGGCGGACGCCAGAGGCAAATCGACACCGTTTTCGAGGTCAAAATCCACTGTTTTCCCTTCCATTTTGGGGTTAGAAGATTTCAACACATGTTTTTTCCTCTTTTTAGTGTTTTCTGCTTTTCTCGCTTTTAAATTTTCTTAGGTAGTTTATAGTTTTGGTTATTAGGGTTTTTCGTAGTTAAGTTTCGTAGTCTTTGATTCCTCTAGGTTTAGTTATCCTTTCCTCCGTCTCTTTTTCCATGCTTTCCTCTTTGCTCGATATCGTTTCTTTTCGAAAAATCTTGCCTATGGACGAAGGCCCACTAGTTTGAACGCTGCGTTCTTTGTAAAATTTTCATTCCATGGCGTTTTCCGATCCTTGAACGAACGTTCACCAGTTTGGACGCTCGTTCAGTCTATTTTCTGGGCAGACGCTCGTTCACATAAGTGGACGCCCGTCCGTCCCCCTTTCTTTCTTAATTTTTTCTCTTTTCTTCTCTTTTCTTTAGGTTTTTGATCTTAGATTAAGGTTTTTAATCTTTTAGATATCAGGTCTTTAATTTATTAGTTTTTAGGTTTCCTTTCCTTAGATTTAGGTTTTCTCAACTTGATTTTGGGATCGGTTTATGCGAACTCGTAGTCACAAGGGACCATTACTTTACTCCTCGACATCGAGCGTACCATATAGTCCGACCCAATAGGCGAAGACTTCGCTTTGACGAAGGAAAAGCCAAGATCAAGAGTTTGAGCTATCTTTTCAAAGGGAAATCGAAGAAATTGTAATAATGGCGGCCAAGATAGACGGACATTGGCGGACTACGCCATGCCCGGTGCAATGAATCGTCAACCCGACTATCGCCTTACCACCATTACCGCACAAACTTTCGAACTCAAACCAGCCTCATTCGGATGATGCAAAGATGCATCAATGTTTCACGGGTTCCCTACTGAAAATCCTCACACACACGTACACACATTCCTGGAGATATGTGGTACGACACGCATTCAAGGTGTGAGTGAGGATGTGATTAAACTTACACTGTTTCCGTTCTCATTGAAGGGAGAAGCTAAAGAGTGGTATAGCTCTCTCCCTCCGGAATCCATTACCACCTGGCCGCATTGGAGAAAGAATTTTTAAGCCAATACTTTCCACCGCCAAGACAAATTTCAAAGTGTTTGAGGGAAATTTATAATTTCTATCAAGCGGAAACAGAATCTTTCTTTGAGGCATGGAAGAGATTTAAGGCTCTTCTTCGTAAATGCCCCCACCATGGGTTAGACTTGCAGAGGCAAGTCAATACCTTTTTCAGTGGATTGACCGAGCTCACCAAGGGCATGGTCAATAGTTCATCAGGTGGGGCTTTCCTGAGGAGAACGCCTCAAGAGGGGTGGGCATTGTTCGAAGACATTGCCAAATATAATTATGCCCCCTCCTTTCAAGCTGTTCAGGCACCACCACCTCCTCCTAGGATCGAGGAGGTGAAAATGCAGAACGAGATTTCCATCTTGAAGCAAAGAAATGCCTACGCTTACCACGTCTCCAAATCCGAGTTATCGACTCTTCATTTTTGAGAACTCTCAAGTTCAGATCTGCGAGAATTGTTCTCGGTCGCCACATGGTTGGGCGGTGTCAATTCATGCCCCCAATTCTTATCAAGTCAATGTCGCCCGTAATCATGGACAAGACAACCAAGTCGCATGCCGGTATGTGACGATATAGGGCATATCGCTCGTTTACGTCTATGATTGGACAGAACGCTGAAATCAATGCCTTCAATGGCCAGCCAAATCAAAGGTTTGGTAATCAATTCACTGGCCAAGGCAACTTTCGAAACCAGGGTTTCCACCCAAATCAAAATCTAAATTCGAATTTCAATCAAAATTTCAATCAAAACTCGAATTTCAATCGAAACCCTAGTTTTAATCAGAACCCGAACTTGAATTCTTCCAATCCAAATCAAGGGTTAAATCAAAGTTGGCCTAACAATCCAAATCCTGCATTTCAAAGTCGGTCCAGCCAACCTTTCTCTCAAAACATTCGTAACTCTCAAGGTCCATCTCACGTTGATGATCTGGAAGCTAGATTGGACTCCTATCAGAAGGAGCTGAAGGAGCAGAACAATAACTTCCAGAGGAGCAAAATAATAATATCCAGCTTGTTGATGAATTCGATCAAGCACCTTGAGAAGCAAATGGGTGACCAAAGAAGCTTCTAGACCATCGTAAGGATGCCAAACTCCACGGAGAGAAATCCCAAAGGTGGTCATGTAGCTCATACTGAATTGAATCTTGGCCAATGCACTGACTTGGTTCCTTCACTTCCATACGGTGGAGGAGAGGCCAGTGCAATGAACTTAAGAAGTGGTACTCAACTGAGTGGTCCCCCTAACCAGGGAAACCACTAGCCCCTCCTGCCAGTGATAAGGCAGGAGGGGAAGTCGAGCACCCATCATCCCCTTGGCTACAAGGCGGTACTCGGTGGTGATCCCGAGAGGTGTAGAAGTTGAAAGACATCGGTGGTGATCCTCGATAGGTGAAAGAATTGAGATTCCTCGAGTGGCTGATCCCTTGAGGAATGAAGAATCAATTAAGAATCCTCAGGTGGCTGATCCCCTGAGGAGTGATGAATCAAATGATCGTCAGGTGGCTGATCCCCTGACTAATAAAAAGAATGATAAGACGGTGAGGTGGAAAGATGTGGAAGACAAAGCAGTTAGTTCGTCCTCGAAGAAAGTATTTTCCGAGGATGATTTGAAAAAGCTTCCATTTCCACCGAGAAAGAGCAACATCCCATTGCATGAAGATAAGAAGTACGGAAAGGTGCTTAATCTGCTGAAAAATACTCAGGTTAATCTTCCACTCTCAGAAGTTTTGGTTGAAATGCCTAAGTATACTAAATTCATCAAGGATGTTGTTTCTTCGAAGAAGAAGTTAGCGAAAATGGATCGCAATTGGTGAGGATTGTTCAATGATCAATTATCCAGACTTACCAATCAAAAAAGGTGACCCCGGAAAATTCGTGCTCACATTGCAGATGGGAGGCTTAGTCTTTCCAAATTCTTTATGTGACTTGGGTGCATCCATCAGCCTGATGCCATTGTCTGTGTGTGAGCAGCTGGGTTTACAAAGTCTTCTAGAACCCACTTCCATGAACCTTCAGTTCGCCGATAGATCTTCTAAGAAAGCTTCAGGGATTCTGAAAGACATTTTAGTCCAGATCGATAGATTTACCTTTCCTGTTGATTGGTACGTCTTAGATATGGGAAAAGATGAGAAAGTCCCCCTGATTCTTGGGAGACCTTTCCTATCCACGCCTAGGGCCCTCATCGATTGTGATGGTGGGCAAGTAACTATTCGAGTTGGTGACCAAGAGGTGAGCTATAGTGTCTCTAAATCCATTCAAGTACCCTCTGGTTCTCCAACCGGCTTTTCTATTGAGGAGTCATTTAATGACTTCAATGACTGTATGGACGAGCAAGTCAAGGCTGTGGAAGCGGAATATGAGCGATTGATCGATAATCTGAATAGTCATGGTATGGTTAATCTAGACCATTAGCAAAATGATTTTGAGGATGAGCTAAGAGAAGAAGCCTTGGCGTAGGACCACTAAGTAAGCTCAAACATGTTGAGTTGAAGAGTGGCGATCTTAAATCAAGTCTAGAGGATCCTCCCGTAGATTTGCATCAAGCCGTTACCTAAACATCTTAAGTATGTGTTTTTAAGAGAAGGTGACAAGCTTCCTTTGATCATCTCTCGCAAGTTATCTCGTATAGAAGAGCTTAAACTGTTAAACGCCTTGCGCAAAAATGAAAAAGCCTTTGGATGGCGGTGGGAGATATCCGAGGATATCTCCCGACATCTCAGATGCACAAGATCAAGACCGAGGAGGGTGCAAAACGAGTTAGACACCTCGAGAGAAGGCTCAACCCTCACATGCAAGAGGTAGTCAAGAAGGAGATCATTAAACTTCTAGATATGGGTATCATTTACGCCATTGCCGATGAAGAATGGGTTTCCCGACTCGTAGTCCCCAAAAAGGGGAATTACTATTGAGAAGAATGAGAAGGAGAAGAGATATAGCATTGAGGCTCACATCGGATACAGAGTATGTATCGATTATCGAAAGCTCAATGAGGTCACACACCGAAAGATCATTTTCCCTTCCATTCATTGACCGGATGCTTGAGCGTCTGGCGGGGCACGCATTCTACCGCTTCCTGATGGATATTCAGATACTTCCGATACCCATCGATCCTGCTGACCAAGAGAAGACCACTTTCACCGCCCTTATGGTACATTCGCCACAAAGCGGATGCCATTTGTCTCAGAATGCCCCACCACCTTTCAAAGGTGTATGATGGCAATCTTTGACGGGCTAGTTGAAAAGTGCATGGAGATTTTTATGGATGACTTCTCGGTCTTTGGTCACTCCTTCGATGATTGCCTCGATAATCTTGATCGGGTGTTGTCAAGATGTGTGGAAAAGACTTAGTGCTTAATTGGGAAAAATGCCATTTCATGGTAGATGAAGGTATAGTCCTTGGCCACAAAGTGTCCGCCAAAGGTATAAGTAGATAGGGCCAAGGTAGAAGTTATTGAGAAGATGAGTTACCCTAAGAATGTTCGGGAAGCCCGAGGTTTTCTCGACATGTCGGGCTTATATAGGAGGTTCATCCAGACTTTTCAAGATCGCCAAGCCCTGCCTACCTTACTAAAGGAAGACGTTGAATTCGATTTTGATGATAGCTGCAAGCAAGCGCTTGAGGAGCTCAAGAATCGGTTAATATCCGCTCCAATTCTTATCTCACCTGATCGAACTTACCTTTTGAGCTTATGTGCGATGCATCCAACTATGCTTTGTTGCAGTGCGCCTTAGGCAAAAGCTTAATGGAAAGTTCCACCTATCTATCTATTATGCCAGCCACACACATGAATCCTTCTCAAGTTAACTACACAACCACCGAAAAGAATTATTAGCCGTAGTCTTTGCTATGGATAAGTTTCGTAGTTACTTGCTCGGGTGCTCAAGTGATTGTGTGGACTGACCACGCTGCTTTGCGATATCTCATGACCAAAAAGGATGCTAAACCGCGCCTACTGCGTTGGATACCGACCCTACAAGAGTTTGACGCTCAAATCAAAGACAAGAAGGCGCAAAGAGAATGTAGTAGCGGATCATGTGTCTAGGATGTTAAATGAGGAAAAGAATGAACCAGATGATATAGATCTTTACTTTCCTCTAGAAAACATCATGTTGATCGATGGCCGTTCTCCTGATGTTCCTTGGTACTCCTCCATTGTGAACTACCTTCATGCCAAATACCTTGATCCTCGAAATGTCTTATCAAGAGAAGAAGAAGTTCTTCTCTCGATATGAAATATTTCGCTTGGGATGAACCTTACCTTTTCAAGATTTGCAAAGATGGTTTGTTTGAGGAGGTGTGTTCCCGACTGAGAGCAACGCGATATAATCGAGCAATGCCATAGTGGACCCACAGGTGGTCACTTTGGTCCTTGGAAAACAGATTGCGAAGATCTTTCAATCCGGTTTTATTGGCCAACGATCTTTAAAGACACGTAAGCTTTCAGAAAGCTTGTGATCGTTGTCAAAGAACTGAGCTTTGACAAGGCGATTTGACATGCCTTTGAAACCCATCCTTGAATGCGAAGTCTTTGATGTTTGGGGCATCGATTTTATGGGACCATTCCCATCATCTTGTGGCAACAAATACATCTTAGTCTGCGTTGACTATGTTTCAAATGGGTGGAGGCAATAGCCACTCCTCACAATGATCATAAAACGGTCATGAAATTCCTTAAGAAGAATATCTTTGTGAGGTTTGGATGTCCACGTGCCTTGATAAGCGACGAAGGACACATTTCTCGCAAACCGACCACCGGAAAAAGTACTCGAGAAGTATGGTGTTCGTCATATAAACCGGCACACCATATCATCCGATGACTAGTGGTCGGGTTGAGCGGCTAAACAACAGTCTTAAGAAAATCCTCGAGAAGACGGTGAATAGTCATAGAAAAGACTGAGTTCGAAGTTGGACGATGTACTTTGGGCATATAGATCGCCTATAAGACCCCTATGGGTACATCGCCATATCAAATGGTCTACGGAAACCATGTCATCTCGCTGTCGAGCTGAGAGCACAGGCGTCTTCGGGCTACGGTTTCTTAACTTCGATTCCCAATCTCTGTGGCAAACACCGCTGCAGCAGCTTGCATGAGCTGGATGAATTCGGACTCCAAGCTTACGAAAGCGCCAGATTAGTAAGGAAAGATGAAACTCCTCCACGATGCCAAGATAAAGAAGAGAGAATTCAAGGTCGGTGAGCAAGTGTTACTCTACAATTCCAGGTTGCATTTGTTTCCTGGCAAGTTGAGGACACGTTGGTCCGGTCCTTCGAGATTCTCCAAATCATTCCCGGAGGTGTGCTAGAATTACGAGGTTATGGTGATCAACCGCTCCGAGTTAATGGTCGAGGTGCAAGCACTATATAGGTGAACATAAAGAAAAACCTTTGATTGTTAAATTTCTCGATATTCTCGGATGTGGTGTTACTCAAGTCGAAGAATTTGACGAGTTATCACCCGACTTGTTCTCCGAGGATGACGGTAGTGATCCGTCTCAAGAAGTTCTAGCGGTAGTCTTTGATATGGAAGAGTTTGAGAGGGCGACAACTTAAACGTCATCAGCGGAGTCGGAGGAGAAAGAACACAACCATGGGGAAACTTAAAAAGGTATGGAGGGCTTTCAAAGATTTAACCCCATGCGTTAAGTGTTGTTTCTGCGGCCACACTACCGACCAAAGCTTAAACGAGGTAGTGGCTGGCAGAAAGGTTAAATGGCCTGATCCAGGCTGAGCTTCAAATGTGTCGAGCTAACGACAATAACCATTAGCGCTACTAGGAGGCATCCTAGATATCCCTTATTATATTAGTTTCTTTCTTTAGTTATTTTTCCTTGTTCTAGTTGTTTTAATCTTATTAGGATTGTGTTGTTTTTGTCAGTCAGCCGTCCTAGGCTTATACAGGGTCGAAGTGTGGTTTTGTTTACGATTTCCTCTTATCTTTATCTCTATCACTTTTGCACGATATGGTTTAATCCCTTGTATCCCCCGAGGTATTTCTTTGTTTTTCATGTGTGCAGGGTATTTGCATTAGCATTAGCAATTGTGCGCTTTTAGATGAAGCCGCTTTTCCGTGGATGGTCCACACCACTGACTTCTTCAAACATTTTGGATCTCGATCTAGACCACTTCCGCACTGCCGCGATTCGACCGCAATCGCCTAAGTGTTCTTTTTATTTTTAATTCTGCACAACATGAGGACATGTTGTAATTTAAGTGTGGGGGAGGGGATTAGTCGATATGTATCTATACGTTTGCTTATATGATGTTATTTCTATGCTAAAATGAGCTAAATTTTAAAAAATTTTTGTTTTGTCTCGAGTGAGCAATGCACGTTTTTGTTCGGTTTGTTATAGTCATTGATGTCAGTATACCATATTTTTAGTGAGTTAGTTGTTTCACCAAGATTTATTTTTCACGTGCCATAGTGAATGATGAGCTAATTTATAAAGTTATACCCCTTTTTGGATTAGTGGTTTTTGATTATCTTGTAAGTCGTGTGCTTAGTGCTACGTATATATCTTGAGATTTATGATAGTTTGTATTTAGTTCCGAGTATGATATATCGTGAATATCTAGAAGTTTGAATGTGATAAGTAACACGGGCTAATGTCAATTAAAAGGATAAGTTAATAGTTGATTAAAAAGGGTGTGTCGAAAGCTAGTCGATGATTTGAGTGAGGTAGGGCATACCACGTATGTCCTATTCCACTATGATGACTAAAAGCTCACGGCGATTAGAAAAAGCTGCCTTATGATTGGAGTAAGGTAGGTGTTATCTCGAAATGTCCTATTCTCGCTATGAGGGCAATAGCTTGTTCTAATGTGTGTTTAAAGTGAAATGGCTAAATCAACTAAGATATTGTTACGAAAATTGAATATAAGGCTTAGTTGTCGTTAATCTTATCCCCAGATAAACCGATGGATATGTTGTGTGGATTATCCTCTCGAGTATTTCGTAAAGGCCCTGATTCATTCGATCATTCTTTTCGGGATATGTCACGCTTGTAGGGTGCATCTTATGAGTGTCATTTATTGCTATTCTACGATGGGGTATTAGCTAGTTTTGCTTTGAGTTTCTCAAGTTTGGATTTAGTGGAAATTTTCTATGGCTATGCACACACACGGGTGAACTTCTAGTTTATTGACTATATGGTATATGTGTTGAAATGTCTATATTCTTTCCGAGCCTTTATCTTGTTTTGTTTTGCTCGGACGAGCAAAAGATAAGTGTGGGGGAGTTGTTAAGGGTGATTTTGTACGGTTTTTAACATTATATTTGATAATGATTTCCTCCGTATTTGTATAATTTGCATAGGAAATGTGGTTTTAAATGATTTATTAAGCAAGTGAGTTTTTAATTAGTTTATTCGCAAAATGAGGTTGTGTATGTGTTTTAATTATGGTTTTACGAGTATTTGGATTGTGTTACGTTTTGCGATGTCTTAATGTGATGTAGATACATGTTGGAGGCTAAATTGATGATCAAATGTTGATATAATTCGAGCTAAATCAAGATAAAGATTGAAGAAGGAAGAGATAATGATCAAGAAACCGGAACCAGGCACTTCATGGGGATTTTGTCCACACTTGTAGGCACTTTCAGGGAAAGTTGTCTTGATGAAAGTTGTAGAGGATTGAAATAGCTTTCCAACGCATTTTGAATCACCTCATTCGGAGCCCTAGAAGTGAAGTTATGAGCAAAATACTGGAGCTGAGTAGTGGACGGGCGTCCATAAAAGTGAATCGGCGTCCGTAATCGTATTTTACATTCGTGAGAGTTCAGACGCGCTCGAACGAGCGCTCATTCTCCGTTCATAGAGGCTGGACGAAGCGTCCCAAGGTGGTGGACGGGCGCCCACGGCACCGACTCAGTGAAACCGACCTAAAAATCTATAAATAGCGCGTTTCACCAAACCCTAAACATACAATTCGATCCCTAAACCCTAGGGAGCAGCTTGGGCTGCGTTTTTACTCCTTTATTTTCCAGTTTTTATGCAAAAAACATCTAGATTAGATAGCTAGATTTATGTTCCTTATTCCATCAATTCGAGTTTGCATAAGGATGCTAGGAGGCTAAATCCTCCTTGAACGAGCGCCAGTGAAGCCGTCCGCTTCAACAGCTTTGATCTCTAGTTCGTGATTATTTTGTGAGTATCTATTAAAGTTGTTACTTTTATCATGTTTTTATATGTTGATTGCGTGCTATATCGAAAGATCCGTGTTTTTGTTTATTGTTTGCTTGATGAAAGTCATGTTAACCTTAGAACACCATGATAAAAGTTTAGACCTTTAATCTAATCACAACGAAAAGTTATTAGATTGAATCTCTAGATTAGAAATTGAAAGATTTCACGCCTAGGTTAGAAAGACGTAATCTTTAACATCGAAAGATCAAGATTAGAAAACGAACTTGTCTCACGAAAGTAGGTGTTCATGCCTTAGATAGGTGAATCACAACTTGAGTAGAGATCACGAAATAATCCGAATTAGTATCAAACGCTGATAGATAGGTGGAACAATTGCTCGCTCGCTCGTTAAAATTTGATTTAAATCACTTGACTCGAATTGCTTAGCTTAGTTTAGTTTATTTTATTTTTCTCTGCGACTTAGTTAGTTTTTATTGCTTCCAATCTTTCCTAGCATTGGATTAATCTCCTCTGTCTAGTTACTTTTATGCAATATTTGTTTAGGTTAGTTTTCGTGACAATAATTAGTTAAAAACAAAAGCTAGGGTTCACAACAAATCTAGTTCCCGTAAGATCGACCCGGCATTAGCCTCCATACTACGATCCTTGCACTTGAGGTTAACCGGTTTATTACTTGTTGTTTTGTATTGATAAAATCCGGGACATAAAAGCCTGTCAAAATCAAATAACAAAATTTAATAGGATTAGCCACTAACAGTAGGATTAGCCAACAAAATCAAATAACAAAATTTAAAAGGCTGTCAAAATCAAATAACCGTAAACCCCTCACAGTAGGTGCTTCTTGTTCATTAGGATTAGCCATGGTGAAATCATCCAAATTTGCTCAAAGAAGATGAAGGATTTCTATGCTCTGAAATCGTCCAAATTCGGTGTTCTATGCGTGTTTCTGTGGAGTAGGTGAAAAGACTGTGAAATGGGGCGGAATGAGGAAGAAGACGGTATAAGGGTTTCAAAGTTGACGTTTCCGTCGAAATTTGGACGAGCCGTCCTCTATTTCGACGAAGCGATCAAATGGATCCGTCCAAATTTGGACGGTTTTAGTGTTTTGGCCAAAAAGGACGGAAACCGTCCAAAATTTGGACGCAACGTCAATATTGTGACGGAATTCGTCACAATTTGGACGTTGCGTCCAAATTTTGGATGGTTTCCGTCCTTTTTGGCCAGTGAATGAATTGGGACGAAAAGGAATGAAAATTTGGACGTTTTGACTATATTTGGACGAAAACGTCTGTTGAGAGAAAAACACGCCAACTAACTGTTGAGCGAAAAATCTACCTTTCAAAATTTAAATTTATAAAAGACTAAAACAACCGCGGGTAAACTAACTCTCTAACCAAAGCAGAGTACCGGATCAATTGTTAGGATAGCTACAGGAGAGTACGAGGTCGAACCCAAGAGATAAGTGGTTTGTAAATACCAAAGTGAACAAAGACAAAAATAATAATTAAAACAACTAAGACGCACCATTGTTCCACCATCCCACCGAAATTAACAAGAAAGACACATTCATTTGTAAGTCTTGGATTAATAATCACTAAAAGAGGCGGTACTTTCTCTTTCGGATTTAGCGCCCGTTGATTAGTTTACCACAGGTACAACTAAAGATTTTACTTAAACAAAGATTTGGATATAAAAATCCTAATCTAACAACATTCACCCTCAACTTACGTATGTTGGAAGAATATTATCATTCCCTTCATGGTAATCGATTTAATTTATCAACTTTCGTGTTCTAAATTCGAACAAAGATGCAACACTACATTACACTTTAAACAAGTCTAAACATGAAGGAAGAACAAGAAATCTCACGAATAAATGCATAAATCCTTATTTAATCTGATGAGGGTGGCTTCACAAGGGTGGTCCTAGCACCGAGCCTTAACCACTCATGACAACGAAAATAACAACGAAATATAAATACATATATAGATACATATATATATATATATATATATATATATATATATATATATATATATATATATATATATATATATGTTTATATATATAGATATATAAAAGACAATAAAGAAAAGAAACAAAACTAAAAACAAAATGAAAAACGATATTATAACAACATATATATATTATATATATAAATACATAAATAGATACATATATATATATATGAAACGATAACTAATTAGTATTTATTACATCGACATTATAACGACATATATATATATATATATATATATATATATATATATATATATATATCTAGGCCCAAACATAATAAAATAAGAAGAAGGGATGGGAGGAAGGAGAGGGGCCAAAGTTGGCCAAGAAAGGGGCAAGGAAGATCAATGGAGATGGAGGAGTTTATATAGGAGAGATATATGAGGAGGTGTATTTGGGGAGAAGTGGTGAATCACCAAAAGCATGTGAAGGTGATGATGATTTTAGCATGTGAAGGTGGTGAGTCATGTATTAGCATGTGGAGTTTGTTGGGGAGGAATCATTGCAAGTAACATGCAACAATTTGAGCCAAAATATCTCCGATTCGTCCCGAGATATCACTGCTCTAGGTAAAATTCATAACTTGAGTTGTAGACCTCGATTGACGTGATTCAAAATGCGTCCGGAAAGCACATTTAAATATCTACGACTTTCGTCCAGAACTCTTCTCCAGAAAATGCCTCTAAACTGGGTCAAATTTTCATCAAAAACAGGTTACTGTAGAAGCGCGTAGGAAAAATTTGATCCGTTGAACTCAGTAAACTTGTGGCATCTTCTTCTTTCCTCAAAATCCATCTTTTAGGCCTCAAAATATATCGTTACTCGGAATCTTGGTCAACCTATAATTCTGCAATAAAGCACAAAATACCAAGCGTAAATCTGACACGACTCTCCGGTTACTAAACCGTACAAAACTTATAAAAATACGATATTTTACATAATTATTACTACTAACATACTTAGATAAATCTAAGGAATTTATGACTCAAATGATATAATAATACTCAAAATGATATCGAAGTGGGGTAAAAGTTATAAAATAACTATGAATTTTTCCTTAACAACGCCCATATTTGGACGCTGAACTCAAAAGAAAAAAAAAAAATTTGACTGAAAAAATATCGAAGAAGATAATGGCCGATTTACCAATTTCCCTATTATATGCAGCCTCCGCCGCCTAAATCTCAAGCTCTGCTTTAGCCATAGTCGTCGATGTTTTCATCGGATCTCGCTCTATCGATGCGCCGTCACCGGAGATGCTAGGCTTTTGTTGCCGAAGTTTAGCTGGGTGTTTATTTTATGGAAGTTTTCGTCTGCAATTTAACAAATGAGGAGGGGTAATTTCGTCCGATCATAATTATTCTGTCATTATAATCAAAGATATTTTAGATGTGTCATATGTGTCTAATTAAGTCTCAAATCACTTATTTTAAACAATTACCCACTTGTTTATTAAAAGTCGACACAGATGTTTTCTATTTTTTTAATAATGAAAATTTGATTTATTTTGGGATGATAATTACTTTTTGGATACGTCGGTAATGATGCAATTTGTGAATAACAAATGATCTTTTCTTTCTTTTTTTACTTGACTGCTAGACGCATAAGTAAATGCAATACATGATCTGAAAAAATGCGGGTGAAGAATGATCAAATGTGAGGATAGAAAAAATCTAGTTTCATTTAAAAATGAACGGAAGGGGAACGGGCAAGGGTTTTATTGTTAACATCCGAATCTTCATCGTTGTCTCTGTTACCATGGCCGCCTACCCATTAGGCGCCAGCGACGCCGGCCCCACCATCGTGACGCGGCCCCCAGCCTGTGTTTTACATAAAAATTGTGGGTTCTATCGACACAACATTTTTTTTTATTTATCATCACCATTTTATTTCAAACATTGAAAAAATTATTTCGAAAACACGATTATTTTTTTATGAAAATAATGTCGATGACACTCGCATTATTATTAAAAACAAAAGTCGTTGACAATGATGTTCATTTTCAATAAGAATATCGATGACACTGACGTTATAGTTATAAAAGTGTC
Organism: Gentiana macrophylla; assembly: GCA_026214975.1. NCBI lineage: Eukaryota > Viridiplantae > Streptophyta > Magnoliopsida > Gentianales > Gentianaceae > Gentiana > Gentiana macrophylla. Next base: position 45,658,179 of record CM047814.1, read on the forward strand.
ACTACTTAAGAACACCACCATTGACGTTAAAATCGAAAGGAACATAAGTGACGCTCCTAAAGCATGGTGCAAAGTAAAAACAATAATATATGTCTAGTGCGGAAGTAGGAAAAATTAATCAAAAAAAGTATTCTTGGTAAAAATCGCGCTTTTAATCCAAAAAAATTGTGTGGGCCTAATCTCAACCAACCCGATATATATCATATGTTTAAAAATAATTAAAGGCCCAATGACCAAAAGATAAAATAAAATATAGGGCCCTATAATGTATATTATTCAAAGGCCAAATGAGCAAAAAAAAAAAAAAAAAAAAATCAGAGCTCTTATAATGTGTATTAATTATAATAAAATAATGGGGTTCTATTTTGACCTCCCTATTTACTACTTGCACCACATTAATGAATTTTTTTTTTAACTTTCGCACATCACGTAATTACTACCTACACAACATAAAAATAACAAAAATTTAAAAACTACACTTTAGTCCCTAAAATTATACAAATCACTAAAATAAGTACTAATTAAATAACAACTACTACATACATACACATTTTCTTCTCCCACCACTTTAATTCAAAAACTATTAACCTTCTTCCCCCAAAACCTCCCCATCGGCAGTTAAACAAAAAAAAAACTGAAAATTGAAAGAGAAGAGAAGAGAAGAGGAAGAAGAAGGGAAGAAGAAGGGAGAGTGGATTTCGAATTGTAGAAGAAAAGAAGAAGGAGAGAAGAACAATCAATTCAATATATTCAAGGTATGTGAATTTTTAAAAATGTGTTTGAATGTTTGTGAATTTGTGTTTAAATGGAAGTGAATTTGTGTTTGAATGTAATGGGTTTATATTGTATGTATTGGGTTAGTTGGATTGATGTTTTTTGGGTTGTTTTTGTTGGGAAATTGTTGTGCTCACAATATCCTAAATATATTGGTTTGATTAATTTTACATCTATCTACATATTATGTGCTATATATATTCATTATTGACTAACCTGCCATGAAGTCATGTGACTTACAACGGCATTTTTATACTTTGTTTTGCGTGTATCCTCAAACACACTTGCACACACAATCACACCATAAATGATTAAAACAATTAGTTAATTGATACATTTATCATAAACTCAATATATGATATGGTGTGACACTAGTACAATAAAATTAGCTTGGGCCTAACACAATTTTATCAACAAAAAAAAAATCTGTTCCAGAAATTTCAATTCATTGGGCCTCTTCTTTCAACCCAAAACCCGGCCCAGTTATTTAATGAACTGAACATTACTCAAAACAATGACTCAAATTTCGACTCGCTATTACCAATAAAAACATTAAACCCACCAAAAAAAAACAACCCTAGCTCATTTCTCACCGCACCCATTTTCGAAATCTCTCTCTCTCTCGGTTTCATCATCGTCTTCATCGCTCCAAACCCGTAAATCTCGCATCATCAAACAATATCTTCATCTCTATGAAATCCTCGCCAAAAAGAAAACCGTTAGACATCATTCTCCTTGTCTATGACCACAAAATCTTCAAACCGAAGCCCTTCTTAACAAACCAAGACTTGTTTGAAGAAAGTCGCAACGGATTAAAAGACTCTACATTTCTCAGATTTTCATCAAAGAAAAGAACTACCATGTGTGTGTATCACTTTCTTTCGATCTAACGATGGTAAGGTCCGATTTGATGAATAATCGGCTCAGGTATCAAATTTCCTTCTTCATCTCCCCTACACATGCGATTAAATCCCAGATAGAATCATAAAAGAATCAAATAGTCCTGCATGTCCATTGTTGTCTCGTCCATATCACTGAATCTAGATCTTGAATGTTTATATATATTTCTGAATCTGTATGAATATTTGAATATGTGTGATAAATCTACACTGTGCTAAAACTATGTTATTTCGAAACCATAGAGTAAAATCTGAGTATCAAACAGTGTGTAATTTATGTGTCTACATCTAGATCTGAATTTGCTAAACACTTTGCCTTGTGTCGATTAACTGAGTTTTCTTTTTGATGAAATCAGAATTCCTGTGTGGTTTGATATATGATCCATTTTAAACAGTGTTTTGGGAAACCTTGTACTCTTTAAACTAGAGAAATCTGAGTTTCAACTCCTGTCAAATGAATTCTGATTAATGATTCAGTTGAATCCGTTCTTATGTGACCTCTGTGATTTAAATTGATATATTTTGTTCACTAAGGACTGCACTACATCCTTGAATCAAATCACTATCACACACTCACAGTAAATCGATTTATGTATGTTTGAATGATGTGACGGACTCTAGGATTGCACTCCATCCTTGAGAAAACACACTCTCACACACCTCACAAAACCTGCATGTTATGGTACTTATTCGATCTTTAAAATCGTATAAAGGACTGATCTGTAAATCATTGTCTAAGTGATATGTGTTATATGTCACAGAAATGATGTCCTATTATATATTTTAGTGTGAACAAAATTATCTCTATATTTGTTTCACATTAATGATATATATATATACACAACTCTACATATGATATATATATGGGCCATTGCATTTCATATAGGAAAGTTCATCTAATAACTAACCTAATAATAATAAAATGAAAATAAATGTCTTGTTTTTTTTTGCAAATAAAAAGTCGACTGCATTTATGACTATCACAATTAGGTTAGTTGTGTTATATCATTAATGAGAATGTGTGCTGTCTTGGGCTGTTAACAAATTAACTAGTGCATCTGAATAGTCTCTCCCACTTGTCTCGATCTACACACCTGCATAATCACCCACACACGCTGCTCATTTATCCAGTGCACATTTAATCCATACACCTCACCACACACTTCACACCTTTATATATTTCATATACATCAAAACTGATCAGTAACTTATTCTGATCAAACATTCCACTCTTACAAAAACAAAGTGCCTTGTAACCGAGAATTGTCTGCTGCTAATATATTATTTTTTAACTAAGTAATATATTGAGGATAAGTGTGGATTGCTTCTAGCTGGGTAGGACTTGGGGATTCTCTCTAGTTGTTGTCTTGGTTTTCTAGTTGCACTGTTCCTTTCACACTTGAGTCTTTGACTCATTTTCAGTAAGTTCACTGTTTTATCTTTTGCTTTCTAAGTGTTGTATTTCAACTGTGCATTTGGAATAGGACTTAGTTTGATTAGATACCGAGGCTTGTATTATTCTGTTGTGTTTGCTTTTAGAAACAGAACTGTGTTTGAATCTTAGTGACTGTGTCACTACTGTGGTTTAGATTCAATCACTACAGTGTGATCTAAAAATCAAACAAGTCAGAATACTGTTTCATCTTGTACTCTTTTTTATTTTCTCATGTGATTGTAATAGTGTAGTATTTATATCTCGTGATTACTTGCTACACTTAGGATAGATCAGTATAACATAAAATCTGGAAAATTGTTGTACGAAATTAAAATAGAACACATTGAATCGCATGCTAAACCGATTAAGATAATCAACACGTTAAAACAGATTCGAATCATTCCATTCACAAGAAAATTAAACCTATACACGTGATATTAGCTAGATCTTCCGCCTAGTTTATTATTTACATTAGGTTAATCAATTAAACTCCAAAAAGGCTAATTAAAATTTTAAAAAGCCGTTAATATCCTATTCAGTGATCTAGATTTATCACTGAATCTAGATCTTGAATGTTTATATATATTTCTCAATCAGATGAATATTTGAATATGTGTGATAAATCTACACTGTGCTAAAACTATGTTATTTCAAACCATAGAGTAAAATCTGAGTATCAAACAAAGGTGTAATTTATGTGTCTACATCTAGATCTCGAATTTGCTAAACACTTTGCCTTGTGTCGATTAACTGAGTTTTCTTTTTGATGAAATCAGAATTCCTGTGTGGTTTGATATATGATCCATTTTAAACAGTGTTTTGGGAAACCTTGTACTCTTTAAACTAGAGAAATCTGAGTTTCAACTCCTGTCAAATGAATTCTGATTAATGATTCAGTTGAATCCGTTCTTATGTGACCTCTGTGATTTAAATTGATATATTTTGTTCACTAAGGACTGCACTACATCCTTGAATCAAATCACTATCACACACTCACAGTAAATCGATTTATGTATGTTTGAATGATGTGACGGACTCTAGGATTGCACTCCATCCTTGAGAAAACACACTCTCACACACCTCACAAAACCTGCATGTTATGGTACTTATTCGATCTTTAAAACTGTGTATAAAGGATCGATCTCAGAAATCATTGTCTAAGTGATATGTGTTATATGTCACGAAATGATGTCCTATTATATATTTTAGTGTGAACAAAATTATCTCTATATTTGTTTCACATTAATGATATATATATATATACACAACTCTACATATGATATATATATGGGCCATTGCATTTCATATAGGAAAGTTCATCTAATAACTAACCTAATAATAATAAAATGAAAATAAATGTCTTGTTTTTTTTTTTGCAAATAAAAAGTCGACTGCATTTATGACTATCACAATTAGGTTAGTTGTGTTATATCATTAATGAGAATGTGTGCTGTCTTGGGCTGTTAACAAATTAACTAGTGCATCTGAATAGTCTCTCTCCCACTTGTCTCGATCTACACACTGCATAATCACCCACACACGCCTGTTCATTTATCCAGGCTGCACATTTAGTCCATACACCTCACCACACACTTCACAGCCTATATATATCATATACATCAAAACTGATCAGTAACTTATTCTGATCAAACATTCCACTCTTACAAAAACAAAGTGCCTTGTAACCGAGAATTGTCTGCTGCTAATATATTATTTTTTAACTAAGTAATATATTGAGGATAAGTGTGGATTGCTTCAAGCTGGGTAGGACTTGGGGATTCTCTCTAGTTGTTGTCTTGGTTTTCTAGTTGCACTGTTCCTTTTACACTTGAGTCTTTGACTCATTTTCAGTAAGTTCACTGTTTTATCTTTTGCTTTCTAAGTGTTGTATTTCAACTGTGCATTTGGAATAGGACTTAGTTTGATTAGATACCGAGGCTTGTATTATTCTGTTGTGTTTGCTTTTAGAAAGTAGGCGTGTTTGAATCTTAGTGACTGTGTCACTACTGTGGTTTAGATTCAATCACTACAAGCAGATCTAAAAATCAAACAAGTCGAATCTTGCTTCATCTTGTACTCTTTTATTTTTTTCGCAATGCATGTAATAGTGTAGTATTTATATCTCGTGATTACTTGCTACACTTAGGATAGACTGTATAGCATAAAATCTGGAAAATTGTTGTACGAAATTAAAATAGGAACACATTGAATCTGCATGCTAAACTGATTAAGATAATCAACACGTTAAAACAGATTCTGAATATGTCCGTTCACAAGAAAATTAAACCTATACACGTGATATTAGCTAGATCTTCCGCCTAGTTTATTATTCACATTAGGTTAATCAATTAAACTCTAAAAGGCTAATTAAAATTTTAAAAAGCCGTTAATATCCTATTCACCCCTCTCTAGGATATATATTGCGCATTTTACGATCCAACAGCTTTTGGTTATTCCGCCATTTTTCCGGTTGGATGGCCGGAGAAGATGATGAAGCGAGGGGCGCCGGTGTGAACAACTTCCGTGGTAGGTTTCAACGCTATCCACACCGACGTCCCACTGTGTGTGGGAAAATAGGGTTAGCATCGAACGCCGGTATATCCGGCGTTGTAGTTGTTTCTACAACGCCGATGATAGTGACGCTTTCGCAATGATATCCAAATTTGATTTCTTTAAAACGCCGGTGATGTTGTCGCCGTAAGATGTTGGGCAACGCCGGGGTGATGACATTTAAGAACATTGGCTTGGCAATTTGTTAGCTCTTAAACGCCGCGGTGTGGGCGTTTTAAGGACCTATGACACGCTGTCTGCGGTGACGCCGGAAGATTGCCATGCCAATAAATCGGCACCATAAACGACAATCGTGATGACGTTGTAAAGGCTTTTTCAACGTAAGTAGTGGTGACGCTTTGAGGACGATTAGGGTTTATAGTTAGTTTAGAGGTTACATTGGTTAATTGATTACCATAATTTCATTAATAGGTTGTTTTATATAGGATATTTTGTGCCCCTATATGTTGTTGTTTTATGCCTTTTTTATAACTTGTTTATGGTAGTCTCTTTTATGAGTTTGTTTATCAAATTATTGTTAATGTTACATTGTATGAGGTTTATGTCTTATCCTTGAGCTTTGTTTATAAATGTCTACTTTCTTTGTTAGTTGATTTCTTCATTTGACTGACAATTTATTTCTTGTATCATTTGTAGGAAATTATGACTAAGACGAGTGTTCGGTAAAAACTAGTTTTATAATTTATAAACCGAAACACCCCAAGTATAAGGATCGTAGTATAGGGTGTTTACGGGTCGTCCTAAGGGAGTGGAATGTTTATCGGATTCAAATATAAATCTATATCAATTATGTCACAATTATCTATCTAAACTAAAGTTGAAACTAACTAAAACCTAAACCTAAGAATTGAAACTAAAACAGGAAATAAAAAACACAAGCTGAAAAATAAGAAAATGAAATATGGGAGACGGCGCTCACTAAAGTGAACGAGCGTCAAAACTAAACCTAATGGACGGGCGCCCGCTATTGCGGACGAGCGTCTAACTACTGGCCCAAGCGTAAAATTGCGAAAAAGTTGCGTGAAATCTAAAGGTTTAAAAACTAAAACTTAAGCTAAACTTAATCTAAACGATTTTGATTAAAACAATTAAAGGAAGACACAATGAGGCAACGAATCCACCCATCAACCAACAACCCCAACTAGATGGTGATCTAAGATGTAGTTTTTAGTAGTGATTTTTCACGAATTCAATTAAATTTCTTCAACCAAATTCTAGGGTTTCGCTTATCTTTTCAAACAAACTAAACATGCAATCAACACGAAAATCACGAGATTGTTTCCAAACTCTTACTCAACTAATCATGCATAATCTCTTAAAACACAATTAGATGCATTACTTTGAACGAAAGAAAACTCAAATAAACGGACTTTCATAAATTTATTCAAGCATAAATTAAACATAGATCGCTTTCATCAAATCTCAATTCAATAAAACTTAAGCAATACAAAACAGATCCAAAGTAATGAAAAACTATGAAATAAACTCACTAAACATAAGCATCGAACTCTCTAGTTGGTTTGTGTTGTTGATAGGCTTCCTCCGTCGACTCACTGCAAGGCTTTTAGCCAACAATCATGTTGGAGATGATTGTTGGGTTGGAGAAGTTCATCTCTATGGATTTAGGGTTCTGGCCGCAGCTTTTTGGTGTGAAAGTGCGATCTCAATGATTTTGATATCCATTAGGGTTAAGAGGTCAGCCGCTTATATATAGTTTTTAAGTCGGTTATGACTAAGTCGGCCTTGAACGCCCGTCCGGTGGATCTTGACTTTGCTTTCTGAGGCGTCCGTCATGCTGCGCGTCAAAACTCTCTCATGTGATTTCCTCTCTGGGCGCCGTCCCATGAAATCAAACGCCCGTCCGATGGACGGGATGCGCACGCTGGCCGGATCGCTTTGAGGTCGGATTTCATCATCTTTATCCAATTTCTTTGAGCCAATTCCAACTCTATCTTGAATAATTCGACTTGAGCTTCATTTATCCACTTATAGCACTCGAAAATCAACACCTACATGATAAATAAACAATGCAAAAATGTAATAAAACCCAAATAATAATAATTCCATTAAATCAACACTTAAAATCATCAATTTTGCATACAACCCTCTTAAAATCATCTTTATTAAATAATTACACTTAAACCCTTAATTCTCATGTAAATTACGCAAATGTGGGAAAATAATAATGAAATAACCCTTTAATAATCATATAAATATGGCCTTAACAACACCCCCACACTTAGCTTTTTGTACGCCCTCGACAAAACAATCAAAACTATAGCTCAACTTTATAAATAATCCACATAGATGTCTAACTCACGTAACAAAAGATACAACAACTATAGCAAATGATACCAACACAGAGATAGATTCGTGTAAGTGTGACAAGCCATTCTCAATCCAACAAGCCTTTCAAAGAAATATCCTCTCGTAAATTCCAATGACTATCCTAGTACTGCATACAATAATTTCTCACTCAAAGCCTTCCCACGCACTCAGTAGGATAATCCCTACAAAGATATCATGCGGTTCTACTGGGTATAAGATCCATGATAACAAAGACTTTACTTTATTCTTATTCATCATTTTTCAAAATTTTCAAATTTGACGATATCGTAATAAGCTCTTACCCCCTCATAGTAGAATAGGATGTTTCGTGATAACACCCTACCTACTCAAATCATAAGGTAGCTATAAACCCGACTATCGTGAGCTATTGGTCATCATAGTGGTATAGGACATACGAGGTATACCCTACCGCACTCAAATCATAAACCAGCTTCCGACAAACGTATTTATTAATAATTGCTCACTCACTTTATTTATTCACTTTTCAAAGTCATAAGTTACATCTCACCTATCACATTCAAACTTTATGATATTCACAAACTTACGGTCTAACTAAGGTGTTACTATAATCGACCTTCCTAAGATAAATCATTAAAAATAATGAAGGGATATAATTCAAAAGTCATGCTTCAAAATCAAAGGCTTTCGTGAGTGAAAAACGAAACTATCTCCATAAAAGTAAAACATGCTATAATTATCTCACTAAGTCACATACTATCATCGTTAGAAAACTACAACTAGCAAGCATCTAGTTCCAATTATATGCTCGAGACTCACAAAAAATTTTAAATTCCGCAGAAATTTAACATTCACTCATATTTCAAAGGATATAGCATAAAAACATACCCAAACACCCCCCCACACTTAAATCACATTATGTCCTCAGAATGTGCCAATATAAAAGAAAAGAAAACTTAGCTGGTTTCAACGGTGGTTGTCGGATGAAAGTTGGCAGAGGTCAGCCGGAGCATGAACATACCGCAACAACTCGAATAGACAACACTTGGACATAAAAGCTTGTGAACCTGCTCAAAAGTATCTGCCACACTCGACATACCATATAATCTCGGGTACACGGGGTATATGAGCAACACATAACACAAAACACTCACAATGAACGTAAGAGGAATAACCATCAACACAAAATCAACTAAAGTGTTATTTCTAAAACAATAAAACAAAACAACCTAAGAAAAGGAAACGAACAAAGAAAACTAGGTTGCCTCCTAGGAGCGCTCTTTTAATGTCAATAGCTTGACACAGATTCCAAAAGATCAACCCGGATCGGGCCACTTTGGTTTGACTACCGCCACCTCGATGATCGTAATCGTGAGCACCAAGCGGCGGAAATGATTTTCACCACAACAACAAGTCAAGTGTGCTATAAGATCATTAAACTTTTCTCTCCAAACTACACTGACTCTCTTCTTCTTGTTCTTGCGCACGATAGGCATAGACATAGTGGTATGATCAGAAGTCTCAACAGAAGATACCTTACGGGTGGATATAGAACGCCATCATCATCGACTCAAAGAAATAAGATGGAATCTCTTCACAAATCAGACATCTGTACTTTCATCTCTTCTTTGGAAATAAAGAATCTCAGGCTTTTCCTTTGGTTGCCCAAAATATTTCTTAAGTCGATGGCCATTCACTTTAAAAGCTTGATTACCATACCCGCTCAAAGTAATTACTCCACTTGGATTAACCTCGAGAATCTCAAATGGACCAGAACCATCTAGACTTTAGCTTACCAGAAACAAATGAAGTCTGGTATTATAGAGTAAAGCCATTTCACCAACTTTGAATTCTCGGTCCTTGATCTTAGCGTCATGGAGTACCTTAGTTCTCTCCTTTGTCGAGTTTAGCATTCTCGTGACGCACGGAGTCTCAATTAACCGAGCTCGCTCAATTGTAACAATCGCTTCTCCCCACGAGTTGGCTATCAAAATTTAAGAATTTAATTGCCCGTAAAGCTCGTGTTCAAGTTCGACAGGTAAATGACAAGCTTTTCCATAAACCATTTGGAAGGGTGACGTGCCCATCGGGGTTTTAAATGCAGTACGATAGGCCCACAATGCGTCATCCAACTTAAGACTCCAATTAGATCGATTATTGTTCACGGTCTTCTCTAAAATTCTTTTCAAGCTCTGGTTGCTTACCTCGACTTGGCCACTGGTTTGGGGATGATATGGTGTACCAATCTTATGTTTGACACGATACTTCTCAAGGATCTTGTCAAGCGGCGCATTGCAAAAGTGAGTACCTTCATCACTAATGAGTGCTCTCGGACAGCCAAATCTAGTAAAGATATTCTTTTGCAAGAATTTCTTCACAACCTTGTGATCATTAGTTTGAGTAGCTATGGCCTCGACCCACTTTGAAACATAATCCACACAGACGAGGATATACTTATTACCACATGAGGATGGAAAGGTGTTGGATCGAGAACACGCAATAAATACTCTAGAGGGGGGGTGAATAGAGTATTATGACCTTTTTAAAAATTCTTCTAACCACTTTAAGAACAGCTTATGCAGCTTTAATACAAAACAAAGGGTTTAACAGAGAAAATCGGAGTAAACACTTAACTTAGTTCGGTTAATGAACCTAAGCGGAAGATCTAGTTTCAATTAACCAAAGGAACCTAAGTTAACTTCATTGATATGTTTCTAAAACAAGTTCGGTTTGTGAAGGTAGGAACAAAGATGTGCGTAATCGAAACTTAATCAATTGATGAAACAGTTGAACACTATAGCAGATTATAACACTTAACCAAAATCAGCACAATAGATGCAGATTCAGATTTTAAGTTGTTGTCCTAGTACATGAATTTCTAGGTGTTCAACTAACAATGCAGCACAGCAATGCAGATTCGGTTTTATCTTGTTTAAGCCTAAAACATGCAATTCTAAGGTGTGTCAAGGATACAAGTCGCTTAAAGCACATATGTGTGATCTACTAGAAATCACACCCACACACAAAGGTTTCACTAGATATCACTTGAGTGAGTTCATTACAAAACAAAACAAAAAGAGATAAAAATTACAACACTTTCATCTTTGTTAAAGTGTTACTAACCGGATAACCAAATTAGTGTTAGTCTTAACACTAAGATGTCTTAAATCCTTAGTAACAACACTTAACATTTTCTACAAAACACACTCACCAAAGGAGTAACAAAATACTCACCAAAGGAGTACTTACCAAGAATCACCGCCTGGATTCTTGAACACTAAGCTCCTTGAATTCGCAACCCAGATTCAAATTCTCCTTGAATCAGATCTCAAATAGAACGATCCCGAATCACAACCCACGCTTGGACCAGTTGTGTGCCCTGTTTATTGCTCCTCAATAACAAGTGGAGAACACTCTCAATGCTTCAACAAACACTCACTAAAGGTTTCCTTAGAGTTGCACTCTACACTCACACCTCACTTTTCTTTAACACTCAAGAAACAGACAGTTTACAGAATACAAGTGTTGTAAGAAAATGAAATTGAGACTTAGTGAATTAAGCTGAGGCTTGGAGAGGCTGTTCTTGTTCTCTGTTTGATGTAGCTAGGGTATATATAAGAAAGGCACCCCAGTTCTCATTTTGGCTGTTAGCTTGCTGTCCAACTTTCATTCAACGGTCCTTTTTTTTTTTTTTTAATCCAGCTGTAATGTCCAAAGGTAAAAGAGCTGTATGCATCTGCACACTTAAACACACATCAAATCTGTGGAAAGAGGACAAAAGGGTCCAGCTTTATTGAAGAGAGAAAACCAACGGTTACAAAGACTTGCAAGAGTCACATATTGCATAGGAAAGAGATAAAGGTGACACATTATTCCAAGTATCACATTATTTAAGATAAGAGTTCTCATATACCAATAATTTAACTTAGATAAAAAATATTACATGAGAAATACATATAATATATATAAAAAAAAATACATCACTCATGATATATATGTATGCACACACGTGATTTATATAGTCACATACACACATAAAATAGGCCTGATATATATATATATATATATATATATATATATATATATAGATGGACAAACAAAATAGCAACACATATGACACTAAATATATATATTTATATTAGGACCAACAGTGTTCAAGAGAAAAGTAGGTAGAAAATGTATCAGCAGACTAGGACTTGATTTTGACAAAAATAAGAGGAAAAAAAAATCAAACCACATATGCATTTTTTTTTTTTTGATTAATCATTTTAATACACATTCAAGATTCAGATAACCACACCAAGAAAAATGTATTAACACAGATAAAAGCTCAGACATCTCATAAACAAAATATTATTTCTTAATACACACATAAGCAAGAGAGTTCGACCTTTATATTTTTTTTTGAATCTAAAAGTACATGGCTGAAAGACTGATTTACGCAGTACATGACACATATACTACCAGTTAATTTACAGAGCATACATTTCGATTATCAGGATATCAGATTATCAAAATAACAGCTTTTATGATTTATTAGAGCACAAATCTGAGACATGCAAAAAGATTTAAACTTTGATTAAAACCAGTGTCGAATAGGCACGCATTTCCCAATTAAACATCATACTAAGGTAGTTAAACACTCAAATTAGACGATTTGAAGCAAGGCAAATATTTTGAGCATTTTACAGATTAAAGAATAGATCTTTAATCTCAGAAACTCAGATTATCATATAAACAGAGCATGACATGGTACGAAAATGGAATAGCAAGAATCAAACTTCCCTGAATAGATTCACGGGTTGATTTTGGTGGATGATAAGTCATCATCGAACTCAGATAGAGTCTTCATTGGCCTCAATATCTCGATTTCACGTCGGAAAAGAAGCATCTCTACCTTTACGGACCAAAAGAAAGCAAGTAGGAGCAAAGTGACACACCGAATAAAGCCTAAGACTTGAACTTTATGCTAGAATCCAACTGTTGCAGAGAGTAGAACCGCTTTTGAAGCTTTTAAGAAACGAATGGAGCATTTGACGAGTCATGGCTATTTTGAGGGTGAAAGAAGCAACTTTCTTCAAACCAGAGATGGTTTCACACGAAAGAAGAAAGAATCTGAGAGAAGATGGAGACTTTTCAGTAGGAGATAATGGAATGGGAAGAGATAATGGGAGGTGGAGTTAAACGAGGGGAGAAAGTGGGGTAGGAGGAGGTTTTCCTAGAAATTTCTAGTAGTAAATGCAAATGCAGAGGGATGGTGGAGGTGGGGTCTTCTAGGAGGTTTTGAAAAAAAAAAAAAAAAGGCGGCGGTAAAAGGTTTGTAGATAAAAGAAATAAGGTTAAATATGATATATATTTTATATAGAATAAATAGTGAAGAAATGTTTTGTAAAAAAAAGTTATATGGATATATAAGGGGAGTAGGTTAAAAGCAAGTTAGCCGAAAATGGGGTTGGGCAAAAATTAAATGGATTTGCAGATAAAGCCTATAATATTAATAGGATACATATAAGATATTTATGTAAAAGCTATATATAGTATGATAAAATAAAAGATGACAAATAATGTGATACAAGCGACATAATTGATGTAATACCATGATAATGAAGAGATGTCTTGATCAAAATCATTTGACACACTTATTGAATTGATCTCATAAAGTGACAAACACAAAGTTAGATAAAATACTTGTAAAACAAATTATGTCACATGTAGAAGTTGATAAAAATAAAGACATTGTGACACACAAAATATTGATCAAACACTTAATATCACATGGTATCAAAACATATTTAGTCATATATAAAATATAAGAAAACTTAAGCTTGAAGTGACTTGATAATTTTCAAACATATGTCACTTAAAGATATAAAACATTTAGTAACATATTTAATTGTATAGAGTAATTATGAGATATATCCCAAAATAAATATATTTTGAAATACATCAACACAAAATACTCAACAATTCTCCCCCTTTGATTATTTTCAAAATATCTCTTTAAAACTTTATTTTGGGGTAAGCTCCCCCTACAAATGAGCTTTCATTTTAAAATGAGCTCCCCCTTAACAAACATTTCTAACTTATCAAAATAAGTTTAATACATATCTTTTTAAAATAAGCTCCCCCTTAATAAAAACATTTCTAACTTATCAAAATAAGTTTTAATACATATCTCTCCCCCTTAGTTTGAAAATTAATCAAGGGCTTCAAGAAAAATTGGAGAGTTAAAAAAAAATGTTATACTTGTTTAAAATACATAATTATCACAAAATACTTGACAATTAGGCCTTAGGAGGGGTAAAAAAAAGTAAAAAGGATGGGAGGTAAGGATCAAAGGAAGGAAATGAAAGGAATATAATATCAAGAATGATACCAAAAGAGGTTGAGTAATGGTAACAGATTGATGCCAAGGACTTTTGTAGATACCAAAATGTTGTCAATAAATCCTGCAAAACAAGAAATAAGGGACTATGGTACCCTTTTTATACTTTGGGTCCTTGAAAATTAGTCAACATGGATTTAGGAACCCAAATTTGCTTAACTTTGGATCCTTGTGTACTAACAAGAGAAGACTTTGGTACCCAAACTTTCCTAACTTTAGGTCTATGAACAAAAGTACTAGAACCATGGGTTCTAAAATGATGTCCATAAGATCTAAAAGGAGGACTGTGTGGGAAATGCTGAAAATATGAAGGGTAAGCATGCAGAAAATGAGATACATGATGATGATGATATGGTGTGTGATGTGAGGGCTGCCAATAGTGATATTTGGTAGCTTGTGGTGTATAAGAATGCTGGAAATGTGTATGAGAAGGTTTATGATACCTAGGAGCATAATGTCTATATGAATGCACATTCCTAGAAGCATGAGAACTAGATGAATGATATGTCTTAGGAGCATATTGTCTAAAAGATGATGAATGACTCTTATTTTCATGATATTTAGGTGCAGAATTTTCAGCATGATTAAAGTGGTGTCTAGGAGTGAAGTTCCTAGAACCTCTTCTATCATATTGAAAAGCATGGTGATTCCTAGGAGCATGTTTTCTAGTGTGGTGATGTGAAGCGTGTGATTCAGCCTTAGGCTGTGATGCAATGGTGTGAGGTGTGTGAGCTGGTGTAGATGATGAAGCTTGTGCATGAAAAACAGATCTTGATTTGAAGAAAATAGAGGGCTGAATTTCAGGGACTGGTTCTTTGCCTTTTCCATCTTTATCGAAAGATTTAGGACTTGGAACAGTTTGAACTTCAGATTCCTTAAGAGATGAGTGAATAGTGTTCAGCTCATTAGAGCTATTTTCAGATTCTTGAATGATCTTTTTGAACACATCTCTCTCAAGACTTAAGGCTTCAATATCAGCCTCTAACTTTAAAACCATTTGTTTGAGCCGAGCTTCTTGAGTTGAAAATTTAAGTTCAAGCTCGCAAGATGAATTGATTAAGGAACAAATTAAATCATCTTTATCACTTAGTTCCTTTTTAAGATGCATAACTTCACATTTTAACTTAAAATTTTCACTAGTTAAAGCAGTAAAATATGGAGTTAGCTTCATTACCTCGATTCGGGAATTTGTTTGAGGAATGCTCACGGATTCAAAGACTATTTTCAAAGAATCAAGGATTGGTCTGCGATTCGAAACAAAGAACCGGATCGATTTGTCGTGATTCAGATCGCTCAAAAACAAGCAAACGCTTCAAAGAATATGTTTGACCGCATGACCGATTTGCTCACATTCGAATGTGTTCAGCAACATCACGATTCAAAGAACAAAGCCGTTTTTACGTGGTTCAACTTTTGATGGAGATTCAAAGCGAGAATCGATGCAGTGCTCATCATCCGAACAAGAGGAGGATGCAGCAGATTTTTCTTTCGTATTGTGCGCGCATGAAACATCCGAATAACTTATAAAAAGCATGTTCATCAGTTCATCTAGACTCATCGCTTGCTAACCGACAGAGATCGATTCGCACTCAGAATCACATGACTTCGATTCATATTATTGTAAGGTTCGGTTCAGGCATTGAAGAACACTTTTGAAGAATGATTAAAAACTCAGATCAGATCGCTTATGAGACAACACAGTCATCTCATGAACATATGCTAATTCCTTAAGTTCTTTAATACTAAAACAGCTTTGGATCTTTTTCTTCTTTAATGAATGAGACGGCGAAGGAAGTCCATTCAGGACTTAGACTTCTCAAAAACTTTCTAAGAATCAATTTCTTTGAAAAACTGCTTTCCTAAAGATTTCAAAGTGTCAACAATCAAAGTAAATCTGGAAAACATGTCATTAATCGACTCATTAGGACTCATTTGGAATAATTCATATGAATGCATGAGTTCATTTATTTTACGAGACGGGTCCGATTTATCATGTATCTTTTTCAATGTATCCCACACTTCTTTGCACTGCGGTTGTACATGAACAAACAGACAGATCTTTCGAAGGACCAAGAGAGTTAACAAGGATGGCCATAGCTCTAGAATTTCGATAAGCTATAAGCTCGCCTTGTTCCAAAGCTTTTCCATTTTTGTCAACCTCAAATCAATTTAATTAGAAATGCAAAGACCATCCTCTACAATAAACCATAGATGCAGTCTAAGCTTTCTAGAAAGTCTTCATTTTATTCTTCCAAACAACATACCTTGTTCCATCGAAGAAAGGTGGCCTTTGACCAAACACTTTTCTTTGCAGGATCATAGTATACAATTTAGAGGCCATAAATGAAGAGTAAAAAAAAAAGTTTAAGGTGATTGTAGTGTACAATGCACAATGCAGATTACAAATGTCAGATGAGTCCAAACAAATCAAAATGACACTGATTTTCGAAGGACTTGGACCAGGTGCAAAGATGTGTAGAGGTGAAGATGTGTAGTAATCAGTGAAGCAACTCGGGATAAAACTTTCAGCCTTATAGACTTAAAATTTAATTAAACTTTGAAAATCAGGTTGTTAAAAAAATTCAGATTAGGCAAAAGTTGTCATGAATTTTGGGCTTTGGCCCAACAAAAATCTGAACTTAAAACTGCAAAGCGGCGATTTAAGTAGCCCCGCAAACTACCAAGCTCACAAGACAAGTGTAAAATATCACAATGTAATACAAAAATAAAATTAAGCTCATACACTTGATAGAACACACAGATTCAAATGGTGATCAACAGATAGGCACGCAAATTTTCGATTCAAAGAAACACTTGCAGATATAGTCACAGAATCAAGACTTAGCCACTGCAATGCTAATTCGAGATAGACAAGATGTTCAAAGACATATATATCAGATAATCACCGATTCAAAGCAAGCACACAAACACTTGCGTATATAGTAAGCGAGATCAAATTCAAAGACAGATATGCAAATATCGCAAATATCACCGATATATCGATTAAGAATAAATTCAAGAAACAAACTTGCAACCAAACACTTAATCTTGCAAAGAATAATAAAAGATAGATCAAATTCAAAGACATATACAAAGAGTCTACCGCAGATAAAGCAAGATTCACCAATTAAGCACTTATCACAAAAATGCGATAAACACGATCACTAAACAAATCAAAACAGAAATCGATCAACTGGTGACTGCTTTTGAAACAGAATGTATAATCGATATCGCAAGGTCAAAACCAAGCTCCGATACCAATAATTTAACTTAGATAAAAAATATTACATGAGAAATACATATAATATATATAAAAAAAAATACATCACTCATGATATATATGTATGCACACACGTGATTTATATAGTCACATACACACATAAAATAGGCTGATATATATATATATATATATATATATATATATATATATATATATATATATATATAGATGGACAAACAAAATAGCAACACATATGACACTAAATATATATATTTATATTAGGACCAACAGTGTTCAAGAGAAAAGTAGGTAGAAAATGTATCAGCAGACTAGGACTTGATTTTGACAAAAATAAGAGGAAAAAATCAAACCACATATGCATTTTTTTTTTTGATTAATCATTTTAATACACATTCAAGATTCAGATAACCACACCAAGAAAAATGTATTAACACAGATAAAAGCTCAGACATCTCATAAACAAAATATTATTTCTTAATACACACATAAGCAAGAGAGTTCGACCTTTATATTTTTTTTTTTTTTTGAATCTAAAAGTACATGGTCAAAGATCGATTTACGCAAAGATACATGACACATATACTACCAGTTAATTTACAGAGCATACATTTCGATTATCGGATATCGATTATCAAAATAACAAATTTTTTTATGATTTATTAGAGCACAAATCGAGACATGCAAAAGATTTAAACTTTGATTAAAACCAAAGGTCGAATAGGCACGCATTTCCCAATTAAACATCATACTAAGGTAGTTAAACACTCAAATTAGACGATTTGAAGCAAGGCAAATATTTTGAGCATTTTACAGATTAAAGAATAGATCTTTAATCTCAGAAACTCAGATTATCATATAAACAGAGCATGACATGGTACGAAAATGGAATAGCAAGAATCAAACTTCCCTGAATAGATTCACGGGTTGATTTTGGTGGATGATAAGTCATCATCGAACTCAGATAGAGTCTTCATTGGCCTCAGCTATCTCAGATTTCGTCAGAAAAGAAGCATCTCTACCTTTACGGACCAAAGAAAGCAAGTAGAGCACAAGTGACACACCGAATAAAGCCTAAGACTTGAACTTTATGCTAGAATCCAATCACAGAGAGTAGAACCGCTTTTCAAAAGCTTTTAAGAAACGAATGGAGCATTTGACGAGTCATGGCTATTTTGAGGGTGAAAGAAGCAACTTTCTTCGAAACCAGAGATGGTTTCACACGAAAGAAGAAAGAATCTGAGAGAAGATGGAGACTTTTCAGTAGGGAGATAATGGAATGGGAAGAGATAATGGGGAGGTGGAGTTAAACGAGGGGAGAAAGTGGGGTAGGAGGAGGTTTTCCTAGAAATTTCTAGTAGTAAATGCAAATGCAGAGGGATGGTGGAGGTGGGGTCTTCTAGGAGGTTTTGAAAAAGAAAAAAAAACAAGGGGCGGTAAAAAGGTTTGTAGATAAAAGAAATAAGGTTAAATATGATATATATTTTATATAGAATAAATAGTGAAGAAATGTTTTGTAAAAAAAAGTTATATGGATATATAAGGGGAGTAGGTTAAAAGCAAGTTAGCCGAAAATGGGGTTGGGCAAAAATTAAATGGATTTGCAGATAAAGCCTATAATATTAATAGGATACATATAAGATATTTATGTAAAAGCTATATATAGTATGATAAAATAAAAGATGACAAATAATGTGATACAAGCGACATAATTGATGTAATACCATGATAATGAAGAGATGTCTTGATCAAAATCATTTGACACACTTATTGAATTGATCTCATAAAGTGACAAACACAAAGTTAGATAAAATACTTGTAAAACAAATTATGTCACATGTAGAAGTTGATAAAAATAAAGACATTGTGACACACAAAATATTGATCAAACACTTAATATCACATGGTATCAAAACATATTTAGTCATATATAAAATATAAGAAAACTTAAGCTTGAAGTGACTTGATAATTTTCAAACATATGTCACTTAAAGATATAAAACATTTAGTAACATATTTAATTGTATAGAGTAATTATGAGATATATCCCAAAATAAATATATTTTGAAATACATCAACACAAAATACTCAACAAAAGGGTCCCATAAAATCTATGCCCCAGACATCGAAAACTTCGCATTCAAGAATGGGCTTAAGTGGCATTTCCATCCTACTACTCGCCCGTCCGGTTCCGCACCTATCACAACCTTTACAAAAGGCTTCTGCGTCTTTAAACAGAGTCGGCCAGTAGAATCCAGCTTGAAGAATCTTTGCAACCGTCTTTGGTGTTCCATAGTGACCTCCGGTAGGACCGCTATGGCATTGTTCTAAGATATCCCACTGATCATGCTCAGAACACACCGTCGAAGCAACCCGCCTTACTGACTCTCAACAAATAAGGATCTTCCCATACGAGATATTTGAGATCGAAAAGAACTTTTTCTTCTCCTCGATACGTCATATCCTCTAAATGACCACTCGCTAAATAGTTGACATAGTCGACATACCACGGCCTAACCGCTTCAAGCTTCATCAATTGCTCACCGGGAAATCAATGCCTATATCATTGTGATTTTCTCGCACCCTCATTTACTAAGCGAGATAAATGATCACCACAATATTCTCACTACCTTTCTTATCTTTAATCACAAGGTCAAACTCTTGTAGAATTAAAATCCATCTAAGTAACCTTGGTTTGGCATCCGCTTTATCCATAAGGTAGCGTAAAGTCACAGTGACTGTCAAACAACAACTTGAGACCCTGAAGATAGCTTCTAAACTTGTCAATGGCAAAGACGACGGCTAAGAATTCCTTCTCGATGTAGTATAATTGCATTGAGCCGGGTTCAAGGTACGACTTGCATAATAGATGGGCTGAACCTTTTATCAAGTCTTTGACCTAAAATCTGCCTTTCTGGCGTAGTTAGAGGCATCGCACATCAACTCGAAAGGCTTGGTCCAGTCAAAAGCAACTAAAATAGGGGCATCGATAAGCTTGTCTTTCGGACAATTGAAAGCTTCTTTGCACTTCGTGATCGAACAAGAAATCTACATCATCTTTCAAAAGATTTGATAAAGGCTTGGCAATCGTAGAAAAGTCTCTAATGAAACGCCGGTAGAAGCCAACATGACCTAGAAAACCTCGCACTTCCTTCACCGCCTTAGGGTACGCCATCCTTTCAATGGCTTCGACCTTAGCCTTATCAACTTGAATACAAAGATTGGACACCTTGTGTCCCAAAACTATTCCTTCATCAACTAGAAAATTGCATTTCTCCCGCTTAAGCACCGATTCTTCTCAACGCAACGCTGGAGTACCATATCTAGGTTCTCTAAAATTTCATCAAAACTATCGCCAGACGAGAAGTCGCCCATGAAGACTTCCATGCATTTCTCAACAAGTCCATCAAAAATGGCCAACATACACCATTGAAAAGTCGCGGGTGCATTGCATAGACCGAATGGCATTCTACTAAAAGCAAAAGTACCAGATGGACATGTAAACGTGGTCTTCTCTTGGTCATTGGGGTCGATGGCTATCCGGAAGTAACCGAGTATCCATCGAGAAAACCATAATACTTGTGACCACTCGCCTTTCAATTAGTTGGTCAATGAAGGGTAAGCGGAAGTGATCTTTGCGTTGACTTCATTCGATCTACGATAGTCGATATGACTCTCAGAGCTTGATCCACGAGACGTAGGGCAACTTCCTCCTTTTTCATTCTTTTCAACCGTAATACCGCCTCTTCTTTGGCACAACTTGAGTAGGTGACCCACTCGCTATCGGCGATTGCGTAGATGATTCCCATGTCAAGCCACTTTATAACCTCCTTCTGACAACCTCTTGCATATGCGGATTCAAATTTTCACCGAGGTTGTCTTACCTTTTAGCTCCTTCCTCCGCTTCGATTTTATGCATGCATATGTCTCCGGGCTGATCCTCGGATATCACCCACTTGCCAACCGAACGCGAGGATGTTTTTCTTAAGCACTTCTATCACCGTGCTTCTTGCTCTTGGTCGAGTTTCAAGAAATGATCAAAGGCAATTTATCTCCATCCTTAAGAAATATATACTTAAGGTGTTTTGAAGAAGCGGTTTAAGCTCTAAATCGCAGGTGGTTGCTCAATACTAGACTTTAACGGGCCACCTTTCTCCTTATGAGCTTGAAGTGGTTGACAATAGAACACCTCATCTTCCCGAGGCTCAACCCCGAGAAAGATGCATCGGATCAAATCATCCATCGGAATCCTCCGGTCAACACTTGCTTCCTTTTTCTTGTGATCGATCATTTTTCTTAACTCTTCATCTTTAAGCTCTTCTCGCCACTCTTCCCAATCATCTACTTCCCAATGTGTAGCTTCTCCAAAACTCTACCTCGTCCCAACTACCCATCGAGCTTCTTCTTCACCAGGGATGAAGTCTTCCCGACTCGCTTCTTTGAAATCATCGTTTGTTGTTTGGGCATCTCCATGCTTCTAACTCAATAACAAGCCCGGTGTGAGCGAGTGAAGATGACTCGTCAATGCCTACGGCTTGAAATGAATTAGAAGGTGGTCCGCAAATCGGCCGGATCCTCAATGTCCATGACTTCGAAAACACCTATCTCTCACAACTCCTCTCGCTTCTTCAAAGTAGGCATCTTTTTCATCCTCATAGATAGCTTCGACAAACGATATTTCATCAATTACGGCTCTTTCAGATGTGTCCCCGTGTGAAGGTGACAGATGTGTCACCGACTCTAAGAGTAATCTGTCCTTTGCAGAAGTCGATGAGAGCGTTAGAAGTGTCCAAAAAGGTTCGGCCTAGAATTAGAGGCATTTCTTTATCAGGTGGATAGTCTAGGATAACCCAATCGGTAGGGAAGACCAAATGTTCAACTTGAAGGAGAACATTAGCTACACAACCGGCTGCATCCGCTAGATTTATCTACCATCTCAAGAGAAATCGGGCGTTCCGCATCCTTTATCTAACCCGAGCTTTTTGCATACGCTTAATGGCGTCACATTAATAGAGGCCCCTGAGTCGCATAAGACATTTTCGAATAAATGGCCTTCGATCTCACAGGAGATTGAAGGTCTGCCAGGGTCACTTCGCTTAACAGCAATTTTCTGTGAGACCATTGCGCAATCTTCTCGAAACACTTCTTCAGCCATCCCCTGAAGCTTTCTCTTGCTCCCACAGAATTCTTTAAGATACTTAGAGCATTTAGGCATTTCAGTTAATACCTCGGCTAAGGGCATACTCACTTTAGTGTCTCTAAGCATCCTCCTCACTCCAAAGATAACGCTTGTCGTTAGTGAGGGCTTTCTTTCCTTTTGGTGGATAAGGAAGGGCTTTATCATTCTTCGTGGCCTGATTCCTTATCGCCTCATCCTCCTTATCCTTCCATCTCACAAACTTTTCTTCCTTTTTCTTAGTCAGGGGTACCGCCCCTTGACTTTCCTTTCTTTCCTCGTCATCAGAATTATTTTCATCCTCCGAAGAATTGTCACTAAGCTCCTCATCGCTGCTTTCTTCGCATGTGGTTTCGATTCCCCTCCCGAACTCATGGCGTCGCCGAGGGGCTACTCATTCCCGACATCTTGCCAGGTCCAGCCTTCTTACCACTTCTCAGAGTTACTTCGTTCAACTCCTCTTCTTGTCCATATTCCCACTGAGGTGTAATGGCAGTGCAAACATTCACATCAGCTTTCGGATTTCTCTCGGTATAACTCGGAAGTTTACCTTGAGGTCTGCTTGCTTGCTGGTCTGCCATTTGACCAACTTGTCTCTCAATTGCTTTAACACTAGTGGACAGAGTCTTCACCATGTCCACCAGCTCATCGAATTTGTGTTGAGGGACACATGAGGTGGTATGATTATTGTTCTGAGTTTGATTCCAGCCACCTTGAGGCCTTTGGGAGTTCTGAACTGGCCTTTGATAGTTCGAGTTGAAAGAATTCGAATTTGAAGGGCCAGGTGGTAACTTGGCTTGATTGAAGTTTTGTCTTTGAAATCCTGAATAGTTCTGGTTCTGGTTGAAGTTTCGGAAGGGTTGGTTCTGATTATCCATTAAGTTTACCTCCTCCGTCATCTCAGTTCCTACCGCATTCCCGGCATCGTAAGGCTGCGGCTCAAGATTGGCCACCGCTTGCTTATCAATTCCATCCGAGCAACCAACAGCTTGTGTATCGTGATTGCTTGTAGTACCTTCTTTCTTAACAATATTGGTCTTCTTAGGAGTCGACCACATATTGTTCTTGGCGATGGTCTCACCACTCTCAGTAAGTGATCTCATCACCTCCCCTAAGAAGGATCCATGAGCCGTGGGAGTCAAGATAGTCTCTATTAGGTTGAGAGACACCTCTATAGAACAGCTTCAAAGAACTCATGTCCTGTCATATCCGTGATTGGGGCATTTCCTCATCAAGAGATTCAATCTCTCCCAAGCTTTGCCAACAGCCTCATCCTCCAACCGCTCAAACGTAGCTATTTCCCGCTTTCATCTCCATAATCTTGCCTCGGTGAAACCCACTTAAGAGCGAAGGCTCTTTTGACATCATTCCATGTATGGAGGGAATGATGTGCTAATGACTTAAACCATCTCGCTTGCTTCATCTTTTAAAGCAAAAGAAATAGCTTCAACTTTACGATCTCGTAATCAACACCAGGATAATGGCCTCGCTTCACGATTTGTATTTAATGTGGACAAGAAGTCGTGCGGGTCTTCTTGAGCAAAGGCCATGGAAAGAGCTATTTTGGACTAGTGCAACTACTCCATTTTTAAGGTCGAAGTTTACTCCCCCATATCGTGGACGAATAGTCTATGTCCTCGAGAAAATCTTGATTAAGATATGGAGTGTAGGGTCCCGGTTCAACCGATTAAAAATTTGGTTTTGGCGGAATTGTTGAAGTTGTTGATTTATGCCACCTTGTCGATTCTTCGCTGTCGCAGAGCTTGCATTTGTTGAAGGAGTAAATTTAATCGAGCTTGGGGATCGATTTGGAATTGGTGGATCTTGATCCGCCATTTTGTCCAAATCGTGAGAAGCCTTCTTCTAAGGATAGATCGTTCGTGCTCGTGGATCAAAGATCGGTCCTTCTTACTTCTCGTTTGCATAAACCAGAAGAAAGGAAAAGGAAGAAATCAACCCTTTGGGGTTGATTAGAACAGGTTTAGAAAAGATTAGATGGTTAAGAGGGAGAAAAGAGAAGAAAAGAGAAGAAAGAAAAGTGATGATTGAACAGACTGAACTGGCGTCCAGTGTTAGTGGACGTTCGTTTAGATCTGAACGCTCGTTCAGTTGAATGAACGTTCGTTCAGAGGACAGAATTGAGGTGGACGGGCGTTCAAGTTGTTGAACGCTCGTTCAAAAGGTTTTTATTATTATTAATATTATTAGATATTTTTATTTTTATTTTTTTATTTTTTATTAATATCTTATTTTCGAATTTAGAAAAGGATCTAGAAACAGAAACAAGAAAAGAAACCTACCTACGAAAAATTTAAAACAGAAAAGGCACTAGACAAGAAAAAACGTGTTGAAATCTTCTAGGGCCAAAATGGAGGGGAAAACAGTGGATTTTGACCTCGAAAACGCGATCTGAACGGCCTCCACGGCGGTTCACCACGTCGTCGGCGTCGGAACGAGCTTTCCGAATTGGGGTCCTGCGTTCCAAACAGACACTCGAGCCGAAAGTTACGGCCAAAATACTACTGCGTGCTAAAAACGATCCTTTGACTCGAAAAATTGTCCTAAATAGAATCCGACAACCGTTACCGACTCCCCGGCAACGGCGCCAAAAACTTGTTCGGTAAAAACTAGTTTTATAATTTATAAACCGAAACACCCCAAGTATAAGGATCGTAGTATAGGGTGTTTACGGGTCGTCCTAAGGGAGTGGAATGTTTATCGGATTCAAATATAAATCTATATCAATTATGTCACAATTATCTATCTAAACTAAAGCTGAAACTAACTAAAACCTAAACCTAAGAATTAAAACTAAAACAGAAATAAAAACAAGCTGAAAAATAAGAAAACAGAATACGGACGAGCGTTCACTAAAGTGAACGAGCGTCTGAAAACTAAACCTAATGGACGGGCGCTCGCTATCATGGACGAGCGCCTAACTATGAACCAAGCGAAAAATTGCGTAAAAGTTGCAGAAATCTAAAGGTTTAAAAACTAAAACTTAAGCTAAACTTAATCTAAACGATTTTGATTAAAACAATTAAAGGAAAACACAATGAGGCAACGAATCCACCCATCAACCAACAACCCCAACTAGATGGTGATCTAAGATGTAGTTTTTAGTAGTGATTTTTCACTTAATTCAATTAAATTTCTTCAACCAAATTCTAGGGTTTCGTTTATCTTTTCAAACAAACTAAACATGCAATCAACACGAAATCACGAGATTGTTTCCAAACTCTTACTCAACTAATCATGCATAATCTCTTAAAACACAATTAGATGCATTACTTTGAACGAAAGAAAACTCAAATAAACGGACTTTCATAAATTTATTCAAGCATAAATTAAACATAGATCGTTTCATCAAATCTCAATTCAATAAAACTTAAGCAATACAAAACAGATCCAAAGTAATGAAAAACTATGAAATAAACTCACTAAACATAAGCATCGAACTCTAGTTGGTTTGTGTTGTTGATAGGCTTCCTCCGTCGACTCACTGCAGGCTTTTAGCCAACAATCATGTTGGAGATGATTGTTGGGTTGGAGAAGTTCATCTCTATGGATTTAGGGTTCGCCGCAGCTTTTGGTGTGAAAGTGCGATCTCAATGATTTTGATATCCATTAGGTTAAGAAGAGGTCGCCGCTATATATAGAGTTTTAAGTCGGTTATGACTAAGTCGGCCTTGAACGCCCGTCCGGTGGATCTTGACTTTGCTCTAGACGTCCGTCCGTCCATCGCTGCGTCAAACTCTCTCAGATGTGATTTCCTCTCCGGACGCCGCCCATGAAATCAAACGCCCGTCCAGCGGACGGGATGCACGCCGGCTTCATTTGATCGCTTTGAGGTCGGATTTCATCATCTTTATCCAATTTCTTTGAGCCAATTCCAACTCTATCTTGAATAATTCGACTTGAGCTTCATTTATCCACTTATAGCACTCAAAATCAACACCTACATGATAAATAAACAATGCAAAAATGTAATAAAACCCAAATAATAATAATTCCATTAAATCAACACTTAAAATCATCAATTTTGCATACAACCCTCTTAAAATCATCTTTATTAAATAATTACACTTAAACCCTTAATTCTCATGTAAATTACGCAAATGTGGGGAAAATAATAATGAAATAACCCTTTAATAATCATATAAATATGGCCTTAACAACGAGGTCCCGTAAGACTGTACGCTTTGCATATAGCGATGAAGGTACCGTGGTGGATCAAGGTGGTGCGGAAGCACCCCCTGAAGCTCAAGTTCAGCCTAGTATTGTTTCAGAACATACAAGGGTGCCATATAAAAGAAGGAGTAAATGACAAAAGAATGTGCAAGCGAGAGATAGGACATGCGAATAAGGCAACTCGAGGTCGGTTTAAGAGAGATGAGATGAGGTAGTTGAGACCACAGAGTCGGTTGAAACACGCTTGGGAGTGGAGGCTCCTTCACATACATTGAGACCGCTGATGATGATAGTGTCGTGGCCAACATTGACTCTGTTGAGACACAGTTGGGAGTGCAGGCTCCTTCACTTACAGCTTGATTCCAAGAAATGGGCCACCACTGAGTCAGTGGAGATGGAGACACAATCGGGAGTGCATCCTCCTTCTGGGACAGTTGAGCCGCTTTTGATTCCAAGATCATGTTGGGCCACCACTGAGTCAGTGGAGATGGAGACACAATCGGGAGTGCAGCCTCCTTTTGGGACAGTTGAGCCAGTTTTGGATTCCAGTACTGTTGGGGCCACCACTGAGGCAGTGGAGATAGAGACACAATTGGGAGTGCAGCCTCCTTCTAGGATAGTTGATCTAGTTGCATATTCTAGTACTGCTGGTGCCATTACAGAACATAGAGCCAATCCAGCCGGGGCCACTATAGGTGAGGCATCAGGTAATCTTTGGTGCAAGTATAGATGTACATCCGGAAGTGCCGGGCACCGACAGAGGCGTATAAATGAGTGTTTACAATATGACAAAGATGATGGTGGTGGTGGTAGACAATCGATGTTCTATTGGGGAAGGATTGGAAGGAGCATGTTGGTTACGCGTTGTTGAATAAGAATGTATGTTTTTTTATGTTTTATAATCTTATTACATATTTGTGAACTTATATTTTTTTCACATAGCTAACTTTATATATAAACTCATTTGAACAGGACCGAGGTATAATTGGATGTAAGTAGTACACATCTTCCTTGAAGATATGGAAGATTGATGCAGAATGTGACGAATTCAAGGCAAGGCTGAGAGCTAACCCGTTGTACAATCTGGTACAATCTTCATATAGCCAAGCGAATCGTGTGGTAGTTAGTGCTATTGTTGAGAGGTGCAATCCGGTAACAAACACTTTCCATTTGCCATTCGGTGAGATGACGATCACATTAGACGATGTCCGATATATCACAGGATTACCGGTTGATGGAATGGTCATGAACTATGAATTTGCAAAAGAGGACAACCCAGTTACATTTGTTCACGAGCTGTTAGGGATTCCAATAGCAGACGTGACAAATGAGTTAGAACATGTTGGTGGACTACGACTGCCCAAAAGTTGGCTAAAGAACTGTCGTGCGGGTAAATACAGTGTAAGAAGCAATCAGGGTGAGGCATCGAGTTCCGGTCAGACTGCGCCGATAGTTACTGCGGATCAAGCTGTGCGCGGATATCTATTGTATCTTCTTGCATGTACTTTGATGTAAGACCGTAGTGGGGATAAGATAAACATTAACTACCTTCATTTTCTACGGGATCTGGATAAGGTTGGTGATTGGGTTTGGTGGTCGCCACACCGCAAATCTTTACCGGCATACCTATCGAAGGCCACTAGAAATAAGATCGTTGGAATTTCTGGATACCTAACATTGTTGGAGGTAACACTTGTTTTTTACATTTTTTTTGTTTTTAGTGTGTATGTTTGAATGCTTAAAGAAATATTTTGTAATATGTGTTTTGCAGGCATGGGTGTACGAACATTTTCCTTCATTGCGACCTCCACCAAACACGAAATTCATTGAAGGGGAGATGGTATGGACATTAAAGTGGAAACATGTTACGGGAATTAATGAAACTGTGGCATTGACATCGTTAAGGCATACAAGAGAGGACTTGGACTTGATGGAGGCCCGAGAAGTAAGTTAACTAAATTTATCTTGTAGGTTGTAACTTGTCTTGTTCTGTTCAACTTACATTATCTTCTATTTTGTAAGTTGTTTGGGATGCTTATCGGCAATTTAGAACGGTACCTGAGAATGACGTATGTTGGTTCTATGGGTGCATAAGGACATTGGACATTGAAGAGGTGTATCACCCAAACCGTGTTGTTCATCAATTTGGCCATATTCAAGCTATCCTCGCCACCAATTCCTCCAAAGGCACCGAATCGAGCGGGAATGCGAAACAATACAATGTCACTCATGAATCACGCGATGATGACTTTATCCATTTTGCAAATTATCTAGTCAATAAGGAACAAAGGATAGGAAAAGCCAGGTTTGATTGGGAATGCACGTCTGAGTACATGACTTGGTATCGAGGTGTTTCCGTGCGTCGTTTGACCGGTGTCCGCAAAAGAAAGCAACGAGATTCAAGAGAGGTAATTGAATATACAATCTATTTTGTTGTTTCCTTTTTCAATTTAATGAACGTTTTTATGTTTAACTAGTAGGAGAATGAATGCAAGGGTAGAGTGATTGATGCGGTACGAGATGCGATTGGAAATGCTTCTAAAAAAGCAAAAGGATTTAGTGAAAGCGCTTGGATGGCGTAAGAGTTCCTGCTACAGTGCATGTACACAAGATGTTGAAGATGACGGTGTCGGGCTTCCAAGAATCTAGTCGATACAAGCTCAAAGACCAAAGAAGCGCTCGAGTACCGCTAAAAAGACTTAGTTGTCTTATAACATTGACACATTTAAAACTTTGACACGTTTATTACTTTGATAAGTTTAATGTTTGGGTTGTTTAAAATGGTGTTTAGATTTAGTATTTGGATTTTGTAGAATACATTGGCTTATGTGAATTGGTTTTTTTATGTTTAAAATGATGCGTATGTTATGTGAATTGGTTTTTTTTTTCCCCGTTGAATTGCTATTTGTTCGTATGCGATTTGGGTTATTTGGCCTTTGATATTTGAATCGGTGTCACTTGAATTGGTGTGGTCTATGGGATTTTTCTATTTGAATTGGTGTGACTTGGTATTTTTGGCCTGTGTTATTTGAAATGCCATTTCTTGGTTCTTTTTTGAAAACGCCGCGCCAGGTGGGCGTTCATAGCACACTACAAACGCCGGTGGTAATGGCGTTTCGAATGTAGTCTTGGTATAGGGTATTGGCTCGATATCCAAAACAACACCACTAATAGCGCGTTGGTATCACAAGACCAACGTTAGTGTCACGGACGCTTTTAAAACGCCGGCTAAAGGGCGTTGATAATACATAATGAACATCGCCTTACCTGGTGTTTTGATGAAACATAGGGGCATGACTCGTTGTTGGAATTTATTGGACGTTCCATTTGTCGTAGGAACGCCAACATGGATGACGCTTCTAAGGATTTTTTGTACAGTCTTTGATGATTTTGGGGCTTAAAACGTCACTATGTATGACGTTTAACTCCATAGTAACATCACTATGTATGACGTTTTAAGGGTTTTTTGGTACATAGAGTATGTTCGTTTCTATGGGATTAAACCGTCACTATTAGGGACGTTTAACTTCAATAGAAACGCCACTATGGTTGACGCTTTAAGGATTTTTTGGTACAGAGAGTATGTTTGTTCTATGGGCTTAAAACGTTACCATGAGTGACATTTCTGACTCAAAAGAAACGTCACTATGGATGACGTTTTAAATATTTTTTGGTACAGAGAGTATGTTTGTTCTATGGGCTTAAAACGTCACTCTGAGGGATTTACAATGAAATATCAAACATAGGAATTTATATTATAGATCATTATGCATCATGCCAAAATACATTAAACTAGTTCAACATATAGCATTTCAATTTACAAAACCGTGTTACATCCTACACCCCCGCTAAGTCAGATAGATTGTCCAAATCAATATGATCCCCCATCCAATGATCATTGACCACATCATGCCATAAATCGATCTTATGTTGATATTTCTCATACCATTCATTTGCTTCCAACATCCGAGCCTTATGCCAATTTACGCCACTCTGTAGAAGTGGACAAGTATCTTTCATAAACAAACGAACAAAATGGATACCCTTGCACAACCCCATCCATATATGGCGAAAGCGGGCCAAACCGAAGGTTTTTTCTTACTAGGAAAGAATGTTTGGTTTCCATGCGAGATGTATAATATGCTTGCGGACACACCATATGCATTGCACACAACCCAACCAAGGTGACTGCCAAAATACTTTTCCACTCCGCATGCTCCTTTTTCATGACAAACACAATCCATGCATTTTTCGTAGATCCATTCTTGTCCGCCAAATAATGCAATATAATGATCCATGTCCGTCATCAATTCATAATGCAGTGCTTTTCTCACCAATGGCCAGTCGTTTTCTGTAAGACCTATTGCATGTGCTATTACTCTAAACCCGCAATTTCCATCACCCTCTACATCAACCATAGACGTAATGTGCTCATGAACATTTGGTGGAAACTCTTTAAGATACATGTTTCCGACGGTAGAAGATACTTTACACTCAAACTTTGGAACCTTTGGCATTCTACCTTTGGATGTCGCTCGAGTCATTGGGGTTTTTTTCTTTTTGACATTAGAAGCACCTTGAGATGCAGGTGGAGTTGGGGTGGAAAAAACACCTTCAGACGCTATCGCGGCATTCACACTCGATAATTCTTTCTCAACGTGTTCAAACTTGCTCATCTCTCTCTTAGTTGAGGAGTCCTCAACTAACTTGATGTGATCCGTGATCGAATCAGATCCGAAATTGCCCAAGGACTTGACTGATGGCACCAATACGACGAGCACCGCGACCCTTAGCTAACTCGTAACTAAGAACCTTGGTATGACCTCAACCCTTAGATAACCCGTATCTAAGAACCTTGGTATACGAACGCCCGTGATCGAATCAGATCCGAAATTGCCCAAGGACTTGACTGATGGCACCAATACGACGAGCACCGCGACCCTTAGCTAACTCGTAACTAAGAACCTTGGTATGACCTCAACCCTTAGATAACCCGTATCTAAGAACCTTGGTATACGAACGCCACAAGGTCTGCTCAGAACCTTGATAAGTTCCGTTTGGAATCCACCAAAACCAACGTGAGAAAACTCACCAAAGCTTAAAAGCTTCAAATATAATATATATCTCAAAATTTGTCTCTCTTATGATTACAATGACTCTTAATGCCTTTATATAGGCTACAGACTCCAAGACTAATTGCTAATCTAGCAATGTGGGACAAAATAACTATAAATAAAAACAATAACAAAAATAAAATACTATCTAACCAATGTGGGATAATAAAAGTTAACTAAAAATAAATAAAAGACTCCAAATAAATTTGAAAAGTTTCTTCTCGATGGGAATCACATCATTCCCTCCCGGTTCCAAAAGGATTCGTCCTCGAATCAAAAGGATGTCGTAAAATGCACCATCAAGGACAAAACAGGTCGAACCAACAACGAACATCAATGATATGCCCGGATCAAATGCAAGGAGTAAATACGGCTTCAAAGAACTAGAACCTCGAGCTGATGACGAATACCTCACCAAAGAAACCAATGCATAGGAATGTCGTGAGTGCTCAATGCAAATTATTTTCTCTGAGCAACAACATAATCATAGGGATTAGAAGCCGGAATAACAAAGACAATACACCGCAAAGGATCAATGAAAGTGTGCTTCGTTTTCCATCAATGTCAATCGGACAAGAACATCCAGAGGCAATATATTGGTTGGATTGGGTATATCAGATGGCCCAGTTTTCTCCTCAACTGGATGATCATCATGTACATGCAAGGAAGATATGATAGAGCTCGAACAAGGGACTAATGAGAGAGAATCAACTTCCTCTATCTCCTCCGCCACGTTCTCAGCCACAAATGTAGGTACACGTGCATCATCAATCTCCGCTACTCTCGACTCATTTTCAATATTCATCTCCACCACACTCTTATCTTCATTGTTTTTCAACTGTTCTTCCACTACAACCTCGTTTACATTTTCTGGTGCCTGAGACTCCTTAATCTGAATATTACTTTGTTGCCTAGAGGGTAGAGATTCAAAAACATGTTTCTTGCCACAAAAGGAAAAGGAATAGCGAGTCCAGGATGCATTATGACGTACATTATGCAAAGATAACCATGATCTCCCAAATATCAAATGTACATCACTCAGTGGCACCACATCACATGAGACAACAACTTTATAACTTCCAATGGACATTGGAACCCGTGCATACCGTGTAACTTTAACCCGATGGTTTCCCACAACAATGTAGTAGGGATGATGAAGTCTTTCCGTCCGCAAGTTTAACTCCTTAACCACATCTTTACTAATTAAATTTTCTTCTTCATCATGATCAATACACAACTCATATTCATAATCTCCAATAAAACATGACGTGTAAAACAAGTTGTTACCTTGACCAACACGGTTACCTCTACCACCATGATCACCTCTACCACTGCGGTTATCTCTACCACCACGGTTAAATTGCTCAGTTACTCCCTTTAACATATTCTTCATCTTATTCATCATATCATCAAAACGTTGTTCTATTTCTAAGTGTCGATCCATCACATTATTAAAATTCCGAAAATAGGCATCCATAGGACTCTCCATTACTCAAGATCGAAAATCACCAATAGGTAGCACACGACAATATCCAGAATTTTATGCGCACTTGATTTTTTTTTTTTTTTTCTTCTTGATTTTTCTTTGTAAAAAGGAAAAAGAAAAAAGAAACGGGAACTTGATTTTTTTTTTCTTTTTTTTTTTTGATAAAGAAGATGCAAAGTGATGATCAAGGCTGAAGGAATTTTTGTATTTTTTTTTTGAGTAGAACACGTAACAGGTAGGAAAGAAAATAAAAGGCTGGAATTTTTTTTTTTTTTTTTTTTTGAATCTAAAGATAATAAGAACGAGATCAAGATTGAGAAAAACTCAAAATCGATTTCTTTTTTGAATAATAAGAACAGAAAGAAAAAAAGGAAGGGCACAGGGAATATGAAAAAAATAAAATAATAGAAGGGATAGTTGGATACCGTCAGTGACTGGCTCTGATACCAATTGATGTGATCCGTGATCGAATCAGATCCGAAATTGCCCAAGGACTTGACTGATGGCACCAATACGACGAGCACCGCGACCCTTAGCTAACTCGTAACTAAGAACCTTGGTATGACCTCAACCCTTAGATAACCCGTATCTAAGAACCTTGGTATACGAACGCCACAAGGTCTGCTCAGAACCTTGATAAGTTCCGTTTGGAATCCACCAAAACCAACGTGAGAAAACTCACCAAAGCTTAAAAGCTTCAAATATAATATATATCTCAAAATTTGTCTCTCTTATGATTACAATGACTCTTAATGCCTTTATATAGGCTACAGACTCCAAGACTAATTGCTAATCTAGCAATGTGGGACAAAATAACTATAAATAAAAACAATAACAAAAATAAAATACTATCTAACCAATGTGGGATAATAAAAGTTAACTAAAAATAAATAAAAGACTCCAAATAAATTTGAAAAGTTTCTTCTCGATGGGAATCACATCATAACTTCCTATTGTTTCCGGAACCCTTAGGGCGGCCACAACCCGTGGTTTTTGTTTTTGGCTCTTGCAAAACCGTATTAACCGGTTGACAAATGTCACGTATCTTCACGATCAACCGTTGTCTCTCCCAAACATCTACCATCTTCAACTTTTCTTCTAAGGCATTCAGAACTGGCACATAGTCTAACTCGGATTCATTTGGAGGTGGCCCTTTGATATCTAGGGTCTTCCAATGAATATCGATCGCTGATAAAGGGATGCATCCTGGCTTCTTCTTAAATCTAGCCATCTCATGTCTACACGGCAATCCATGTGTCTTTCGAATAGTACATCGGCACTCCTTATTCAACGATCGCTATCATTGGTTTTTTCCAACTCAAAGATACAACAAGCCCAATGCGTATATGGATACACGATGTTTAAGCTCTTTAAACAACACAACATCTTTAAATTTTTTTGGCACCATGAAAAGAGACGTCTCGAATGACTTTTTGATGTTTTTGATCTCTTGATCGATCAAGCAAAGGCCGGCTTCCCACTCTGCAACCAAGTCCCCAAGCCCAGTTTTTAGCCAGTTTTTAAATACTAAATGCATTCCCTCGACTCTCGAGGTTGATGTGTTTCCCAGATGAAAAACAGAGTTGGTCCATGCGGAGACGAATGCCTCCTTATGTGCGTTCAATCATGTACAAGAGACATAACCCATGGCGTCTTCACTAAAAATCTTCTTACACTCTTCCAATCTCTCATTCAACTCATCTTCTGATTCTGATTTAACAACCTCTATCCAAGCAGTCATCAAATCTTGCCAAACTTCACTCGTAGTCTTCGTCTTCAGATTCGCCACAAGACCTTTCTCTATATGCCACCTACATATCAAGTTCTTTGCTTTTGGATAAACCACCCGTAAAGCGTTCATTAATACTTCTTATTTATCTGTCACGATACAACATGTTTGATCACTTTTCTCACCAATTGCTTTCCGAAGCATAGTCAAAGACCACATGTAGTTCTCTTCCCTCTCCAAACAAAGTAGAGCAAATCCAATCGAAAATGTCATATCTGTACACGTAATGCCAATAATTTGCAAGAGGGACATCTTGTACTTGTTCGTCTTGTATGTACAATCCATAAGCATCACAGTAGGAAAGCACCTTGCAAGGGACAAGCTTTCATTAAAGGCCCAAAAAACATCCTTCACTACATTTCCTTCGTCATGCCTACATTCCACGAATGATGTGTTCTTATCTGCCAAATTGAAAACCTCTTGCATCACTGTACAGCCTTCTCGTGCCTTCTTCTTTATCTTAGCACGAACATTGTAGATCGCCTTTGATGACGTACAATTCTTCTTATCATTCTTTCTCAACATACGTAGTATATGTTTAGGCATAATACCATTGCGAGTCATTGTTGCAACAAAATCAACTTGTTCTCTATCAATCCGGCCGAGGTATGCATGACCCTCCTCATACTTCAATAACTTGTGATTATGTACACCATTCAATACTCTAACGGTCCACACCTCCCTAAAGTTATCCTTCAAGGTTTTCAATAGAAACGGACAACCGCATTTCTTTGTAGACGATTCTCTTGGCTTATTTTTTCCGGTACCTCCAACCTTTTTCTCATATTCTCTTGGAAACCACCCCTCTCACATTGGAATAAAATGAAATGTGTCCGCTTTCCGGTCATGTTGGATCTCTTTTTCACAATGACAACGCCTTTCTCTCTTGCCAATGCCTTGAGGTGTTTGGTGACGGCTTCATGTGAATCAAATACCTATGAATAATATATGAATGTAATGAATACCAAGTCAAGTTTAAAAATAACATGCATTTAAATAGTACTCCCTCCATCTCAAAATGTTTGGGACGTTTGACTTTTCAACCGCTTACGAAAAGACTAATTAATCCTTCGAATTTCATCAAATGATCTAATACTTTTTACATTTATGTACTTTAAGTTTCACTTTATCATAACCCTAACAATATTACATCAATTAACGAAATTCTAATGATTAATTAGACTTTTCATAAGCGGCTAAAAAAGGAAATGTCCCAAACATTTTGAGACGGAGGGAGTATAAGTTAAGACAAAAAAATAAATAGTATAAGTTTTAGAGACTTACTTGATCAGTTGTAAAAATTGAAGTCAAATCGACTGATAACTCTTCATGTGGGTCATCCATTATTGAGAGTGTGGTATCTCGAACTTTCAGAAGATTTTCTTGATCTTCTTCAATCATTTCATCAGCCAAAAACTGCAAGGAAACGATATTTGTCATAGTCAATTGGATGAGAATAAGAAAATAACATATCCATTTAATAGTTTCTCACCTTCAAATACTCCTCCTCGCCGCCTAAAGATCGCCCCTCATCATTGCTTTTGTCATGATTTGCGCCATTACATTGTTTCTACGGATTCAATAGTAATAAAACCAAGTAAAACACATGTTGGCAAAATGAAAAATTACTGATCCAGAACGTCAATGAGTCTGACGTTGGGTTGGAAAATCCAACGTCGTCTTTATTGACGTTGTAAAGGCAGCCTTTTGCAAGTCAAGCAAAACGTTGTCAGTATTGACGTTTCAATGGAAAAACAAATGTCAGGGAGGATGACGTTAAAAAGAAATATGTTTAAAGTTGATTGGCAACAAAAACGTCAGCCACAATGATGTTGTAGTGGCCAAAGGAGCGTCATCAAGGCTAACGTTTTGGACATGCATATACATCTTCTCTGCTGTTGTAAACGTCAACCATGGTGACGTTACTACTGCCTTACGGGCGACAGTATGGCTGACGTCCCAGAAGCTTGCCATTGACGCTGCGAAACGTAAAAGAACGACGGGGGAAGCCCTAGGGGTGATCGGAAATGGCGAAATAACACTATTTTCTTCCATTTATGACCTCTAAACATGATAATATGTATGTAGGAAGATTACCCATTAACTTAAATCACACATTGAACATAAAAAACGAAATTTTCAATCAAGAAATTACCATATTTGAGGAATCCATCTTCTTCTCAACTTGGCTTGCAAATGATATATCTTCAAGTGAGATTGCTACATCTTCTTTATCACAATGCATTTGTTGTTCATTGTTATGAATTGATTCAAAATGTTGACTTTCAAAATTTGAATTGGGAGATGATGAAGGTTCCATGGATGTAGAGGGGATGAAGATGATGAAGTGAAGAAGTGATGAAGATGATGAAGTGTTTTATGATTAAGGTTTTAATTGAATAGAAGGATAATATTATTTATATAGGTTTTAGGAGGACTTGTTTATAATTTCAAAAATATGTGGTGTTGGTAGTAATTTTTTTATTAATTGTGTAGTGTGAGAAGTATAAAAATAATCAAAATAATCTTGTGGTGCCAAAAGCAAAATTTTGTGGTATAAGTAGTAAGTGGTGCAAAGTAGTAAATAGGGGGGTCCAAATAGAACCCCCTAAAAAAATTATCAAAACATTTGAAAGGCAAGAAGAGACCAAACCTCCTACAATGACTCAAAAATGTTTGAATGGGCTAGCCATGATATCGAATGAGAAGAATATGATTAATGAAATTGACAATTCTAAATTGATCGATGATTTCACATCTAAATGTACTACAAAAGTAATCATAAAGTAGTAATTTGTAAGTATGTTTTGTGTATGCGTATGAATTGAGATTTGTTTCCAAATATGCATGAAAAGAGATGTTGAATTACTACTTTGTAGGTATGTTTTGTGCAATGAATTTGAATTTTGTATTTACAGATGTTAGAAGTGCGATGTTGAACAGTTGAAGTAATATTTTGTAAATATGTTTTCGGAAGAAAAGAAAAAGCTTCGAACTAAAAAGGCCCCTTTGGCAAGTCGCCGAAGACCACGAAGATTTCAGGGTCAGCCCTGTCTGATACCATAAAGAAAATCAAAATACAAGCGTAAACGTAAAGACTGGACTGATTTCTTTTATTGGATTATTAAAAGAATACAATATTTCTTCATTTTATAAGAGAGAAATTCTAATTTAAGATAAAAACTAAACTAAACTAATTATTTGAATAAGATAACTAACGATAAAGACTAAATATTTATGTTGACATAACATGATAAACTTTCTTTTGAACTACAATCATATCTCTAGTGACGTGCATTGAATTGTAAATATTTAGTCATCATCACATATGATCTTTATAATACTCGTACTCATTTCGGTTATAAAAGGTTTAAGATCATTCTTTTCTTTTATACAACTATATATTTCTTTGCTTTGGAACACTATTGACGAAGACAAATTATGTCTCCTATAAAGATTCGGGCTTTCTCTTACATGAATGATGAATAACGCTTTTTGGGGAGAAGGGGTTTAGATGTATTGCGGCTGAGTTCAAGTGGAATTCTTGAAGTGCCTACGTATCCTAGTGATATTCCAGGAATCAAGCCTTACGTAGTTCCTGGAACGTAGTATTTATGAGGACAATGCATGACCTAACCCTAGTATGAGTCGGTTGTTAGCTATTGTCATATTTACCCTTAATTGGGCTTTACCCCTTGCCCAGGTTATCCTGTGGATAAATGGGCTAGCGCAGCCGGTGTGGACTCTGTCCTCGACTTGGATCTACCCGACTTGGGGTGATCGAGTCTGGACTCTTGTCCTGCACTGCTCGTGAGTCGACTGTCGTGTCCTCGATCCTCTGGCTTTGCCTTGGTCTCGAGGATCGACATATATGTATGCCTTGGCTCCTAAGTCGATACTCGACTTGTAGGCTCTGGCTGGTACTCATATCTTAGCGTATACGCCTTCCATAAGACCTTCTCACTGACCACATCTCGAGGTGTTTGACCCGGTATCGCCATAAGCCCCCGGACTGACGAGAGGCGACTTCCGCTGTCCGAGGTCGATCTGCCGCTTTGAACTCATTATCGAGATGGGTTAAAGTTTAGGCGGAGATGGTGTGAACGCTTCACCTACCACCTGTCTCCCTTCCAATCACAACCGTTGGTGATGACGTCAGCCTGGATTCTCGCGATTTGGGGGGGTTATAATTGCAAATCGCCCCCCTAATCACGTCTTTTCAACTGCACGTTTTACCACTAACGCATAAAAACGGAGAGAAGCCTAGAAGGTGCTGCCATTGCTACCATTTCTTTTTCCATCTGCAAAAACAAGTAAGCACTTGCTCCTTCATTTCGCGTCTTTTTTCAGTCTTTTTCGTTGATTCCTACCGTTTTTACCATAGTCTGTCCATTATCCATGTCAAGTAGCGCCACTATTTCTAATAACGTTGAAGAATCTCAGTCGGGCAATCAGACACCTTCATCCGTTCCGTCTAATACACCACCCTCACTAAACCTTCAAGGTCCTTTAGGTGTTATCCGGGAGCCCAAGAAGATGTCGACCAGGATGGATGGAAAGGGACCAAAAGGGTGCCTTTCCTGTCTTAATTTGGATGATATTGAGAAGATACGGCGGAAATACAGACTTCCAAACGAAATGGCGATTTTGCTTCCTTCTGGTCTCCATAGATATGCTGATGCGCCTCCGGAAGGGTATCGTGTGCGTACGCGAGGCCCAATCTGTTAAGTGGGCTTAGGTTTCCTTTGTGCCCTGCAATACTTGCCGTGATTCATTCTTACGAGATAAGTGTATCCCAATTAGGCCCAAACGGCATTCGGGCTCTGATGGGCTTCTTGCTCGCCTGCCGAGTAGCGGGTGTCGGTTTTACGATCCCTCTTTTTCGGTGGTATCACAAAATTGCAAATTTGCTCGACAAGTCCTGGTATACCTTCCAGAAGCGTACGGGTCGACACGAATATGTGTCTCGAGGTCCGTCTTCTCATGGGAATTGGAAGCCTCGATTCTTCTTTATCAGACATGGTCATGACAATCCCTATATCGGCCAGTGGAGGTCGAGGGAGGGAAAAGACGACCGACTAGGTCGTGAAGAGGCACCCGATGAGGCCCGAACTCTGGAAAGACATAAGTTCGAGGTGGTGACAGCGGACCTGAGTCTTTTATACGACCTTGCACGCCTTGCCGAGGCGGGGCCGGTACCGTACGTCGGTCTTCCTGTCGTCGACCAAGAGATGCGTAGGAGACTTCGTACTTGTAATTCTGTATTCATATCATAACTTCTTGCTACGATATTGACTTCCTCTGCTCCTTTTGTGCAGTGGGAAGATTTACCAAGGTTGCCGTTCCGATGGCCGCAGCTGTGGCGGCTGCTGTCGAGGAGTCCAGATCGAGGAGCGTCCCTCCGACCCTCGAGAGTGTACCTATCTCTGAGCCTAATCTGACTGAGGGGGTCGACACGGCCATCCTTGTCACCCAACCAAATCTGCCTTCCACCTCAGGTGAGCTCACCCACTTCCACCGGTCGATTCGAGAGGATGATGAGCTTGATATCATTGACTTCACAACTAGGGAAGGTGAGGGGACTTCTGGCTCTGAGGCTACCAAGAAGAGGTCTGCACTAGAGGCCATGCTCAGGGATCAGCAGAGGGGATCCAAGAAATCTAAGGCCACAAAGCTCCCTATCGATCTTGGGCCAGCCGTCCAGATGTCGGCTAGCGATGTCGAGAAGCTGGATGCTGATGTCCTGGCTTATTCGATTCGCGAGCTGAGTCGTGTGGTAATTACTGACTTTTGTCGATTTCCTCTTCCTTTTTGCTGTGATTTCCATGTCTGTGGTTTAATGTTTTCCTCCTGGCAGAATTACTACCTGAGCAAAGAAGCTGCTCGACGGGTGAAAAAGCCAACCGAGACTGTGGAGGAGCTTAAGAAAGCAAATGGAAAGTTGCTGGACGAGATTGTCTGCAAGTCGACTGCGATCGCTGGTCTGGAATCGCAATTTATCACTCTTCATACTGAAACTGAGGCAAAGATGAAGGCTATGCAGGATGAGCATAAGGCCATACTCGATGAGCAAGAGAGGCAATTAGCTGCATCGAGGAAATCTTTGGAGGAGGAGTTGGCACGGAGTGCGGTCGTCGCTCAAGAGAGGGATCAGCTCAAGGCCCAACTCGATCAGGCCCCTAGAGCGCTTGAAGAGGCGAAGGTTGCCGGGGTGCTCGAGTATCGAAAGTCAGATGAGCTGGGTAATGATCTCGACGTTATCATGCAGACGGCTATTGTTGGAGGCTTTACCAAAGCAATCTGCCAAGTCCAAAAAGCCTATCCAGAAGTCGAGATTTCCCGGCTCGAGGAACCTGCCATGTTCAATCTGGGTGCCGAGGTGATGTATGGCACCTATTTCGACGAGTTCCAACAGGGTGTGTCTCTTGCCCAGAAGTATGGTGGCCCGTCTACAACTCCGACCTCCAAATGCGGCGACAACCTCACGAGATGCTCCTGCTGCCACTCCGACCCTCGATGTCTCTCGCTTAACTTCTCTGCCTTTATTATATGTTGAACTTTGATATTCAAACTTGTTGATTGTCACTGAACTTTATCATTTTGCCCTGACTTTGTTCTGTGCTGATCAACTGTACTTCTGGCTAGTCGAGTTGACTTGGCCTAATTTTGTTTGAAAATGTCTGATTTGTAATTATTTTACTATCTTTTATTCCTTATTCATTATTTCTGGCTCTTTGCATGTCGAGCCTGTGGCTCTGTTAGCTTTTGCCTTTGTATCGTAGAATTGCCCCCCAAGTGTTTTATGAGTTTTAACTCATAATGCACTTAGGTTTTGTGCGGCTTTAAATCGATCCACGTGCCTTGGCGTTTTAGCCTTAATGACTTGTTAGATCTTCGAGTTAGTCCGACATTGCGAACTGTCCTTGTCTAGGTCTAACGGCCCCTTGGGCTTGTTAGACTTCCGACTTGGACGTTTGGCCCGACCCTGCGAACCGTCCTTGTCTCTGCCTTATTCGACCCTCGGGTTCGTTGGGCTTCCGACTTAGACATTTGGCCCGACCCTGCGAACCGTCCTTGTCTCAGCCTTATTCGACCCTCGGGTTCGTTGGGCTTCCGACTTAGACATTTGGCCCGACCATGCGAACCGTCCTTTGTCTTGCCTTATTCGACCCTTAGGCTCGTTAGGCTTATGACTTGGACATTTGACCCAACCATGCGAGTCTTCTTTTTGCCTCATGCAAGTTATGCTTTTGGCGATGTCGAGAGTCCGACCTGTGGATTGGTTCTCCCCACGTCGGTTGTAACTTCGTGCCTTTTGGACTTAGAATATTACAATACAAATAATTTAGTAGAACAGTAGAAAAAAGGAATCATTCTTTATTATAGAATTGTCCCATGGACTGATTGCAAATCTTATAAAATAAACAGAAACAAAGTGATCGACTGAGGCTTAGACGTAATATTTTCTCAAATTATTAGCGTGCCATTGTCGAGGAACCGTAGTACCATCTGCCCGACCTAGTTGATATGAACCTTTGGGGTGGACTTTTAGGATCTGGTATGGGCCTTCCCAGTTCGGGGTGAGCTTCCCGATCTCTTC
Organism: Gentiana macrophylla; assembly: GCA_026214975.1. Classification (NCBI taxonomy): domain Eukaryota; kingdom Viridiplantae; phylum Streptophyta; class Magnoliopsida; order Gentianales; family Gentianaceae; genus Gentiana; species Gentiana macrophylla. The sequence goes on from CM047814.1 coordinate 45,701,144, forward strand.
TTGTCTACTTGCCTCGTTCTTTCTCAAGACTAGATCTCCGACCTTGAAATATTTGTATTTCACCCTCGCGTTATAATATTGAGAGATTTTCTGCTTGTACCTTGCCATTCTGGCTGAGGCCATTTCTCTCCGCTCCTCGAGATTATCCTTCTCTTGTCGGATGTCGGGATCGTTCGTCTCAACATTATACGCTAGGACCCGAGGGGACGGTACGCCGATTTCCGCAGGAATAACTGCCTCGCACCCATATGCTAGGGAGAAAGGTGTTTCCCCTGTCGATGAATTTGGAGCTGTCCTGTATGACCACAGGATGCTTGGAAGTTGCGACGCCCAATCTCGACCTTCAGCTTCCAACCTCTTTTTTAACCCAATTTTGATCTGTCTATTCGTTTGTTCAACTTGACCATTTGCTTGGGGATGAGCTACTGAAGTAAAGTGTTGGTCGACGTGATATTCCGCTAACCACTCTCTGACTTTTCGATCTTCAAATTGAGTGCCATTATCTGAGATTAGAGCCTTCGGAATACCATACCTGCATAAGATATCGACCCATAGGAACTTCTTGATGGTTGCTGCTCGGATGTCGGGCAGAGCTTTGGCTTCTACCCACTTAGTAAAGTAATCTACAGCGACTACTACAAAGCGATTGTTCCCCGGAGCTCGAGGTAGGGGTCCTACGATGTCGACTCCCCACATGTCGAAGGGCCATGCTGACGAGATTACATTCATTTCTTGTGCGTGTTGGTGAGAGATGTTATCGTGAATTTGACAAGAATTGCACCTCTGCACTATATCACCCGCATCTCGTTGCATCGTCGGCCAGAAATATCCCGCGAGCTTACATTTTCGAGCTAGCATCCTAGCTCCACAATGGTTTCCGCATGCTCCTCTGTGGATTTCCTCAAGTAGATACTGTGCCTCTGTCTCAGATGCGCATCTCAACCATGGACTCGTGAATGACTTCCGATAAAGTATGTCGTTGAAGAATGCATATCGAGCCGACTGAAGTCGAATCTTTCTTGACTGTACTTTATCACTTGGTAAAATTCCATCCTTCAAATAAAGGACGATCGAGTCCATCCATGTGGCCTGCTGAGTAATCGGCTGGGCCTCTATCTCGTCATAACTTCTTCCGGTTAGTAACTCTACCAACACCTTTTTATTCGAGACGAAGTTCGATGCTAACTTTGACAGGCGTCCCACCCTCTTTGTTCTGCCGAGAGTACTGCTCAATCTGAATGGATTTGAATTTGGGCTTAAGGCCTTGGACCACTGCTAAATAGTTCCTCATAGTCTCTTCCTTAGCCTCATATTCTCCTTTGATATGATTAACCACTAGTTGCGAGTCACTATAAACGATGAGATTTTCGACCCCAAGCTTTAGGGCCAGCTTCAGACCAGTGATCATCGCTTCGTACTCTGCCTCATTATTAGTTGCCTTAAAATCGAATCGGAGAGCGTATGGGAACTCCTCCCCTTTCGGGCTGACTAATAATAGACCTGCACCAGCCCCTTCTTTACTCGAGGCCCCATCTACATGGAGCATCCATCGTTCTTCTTGACTCTGCTTTTCTTGTTCAAGTTGTACTGATATACCCTCGGCTAAAAAATCTACTAAAGCTTGAGCTTTGATCGCGGTACGCGGCACGAAATCGATATCGTACTGGGCCATCTCGATTACCCACTTGGCGAGTCGACCAGACGTGTCGGGCTTCGCTAGTATCTGTTTGAGTGGTTGGTCTGTGACTACCACGATAGGATGGGCTTGAAAGTATGGCCTGAGCTTCCTTGACGCGTGTACCAATGATAGCGCGAGTTTTTTGGCTGGCGAGTATCGGACTTCGGGGCCATGCAGAGCTTTGCTTACAAAATATATGGGCACCTGGCCTTTTTCTCCCTCCCGAACCAAGACCGAGCTCACTGCCTCCTCGCAAACCGATAAGTAGACCAGCAACCTTTCCCCCACTCGAGGAGACGTGAGAGTAGGTAACTCCGACAAATATGCCTTCAAATCTTCGAATGTTGTCTGACATTCCTCGTTCCAGTGGAAAGGACTGGCCTTTCGAAGAATTTTAAAAAACGGTAGTGCACGCTGGGCCGATCTAGATAAGAACATGTTTAGTGCTGCCATTCGACCTGTGAGTCTCTGAACTTCTTTTGTGTTTCGAGGCGCATGCATATTCTTAAGTGTGTCGATTTTGTCAGGGTTGGCTCGAATCCCGTCGCGCGATACCATGTACCCTAGAAATTTGCCTGTTCTCACTCCGAAGGTGCACTTTTTTGGATTAAGTTTCATCTCGGTATCTCTTAAAACCTCGAATACTTCCCTGGCGTCTACCAAAAACTGCCGCATCGATTGGCTTTTGATGATTAAATCGTCGACATAGACTTCCATGTTTCTGCCAATCTGCTTTGCGAAAATCTTATTGACTGCCCTCTGGTATGTAGCTCCCGCATTCTTTAGTCCGAATGGCATGGTAACATAGCAGAAGGTGCCAAACTCTGTAATAAATGCTGTTTTTTCTGCGTCTCGGGGATCCATAAGTATTTGATGGTACCCTTTGTATGCATCCAAAAATGCAAACACCTCAAAACCGATGGTTGAATCAACTAACCTGTCGATTTTTGGTAGTGGATAGGAGTCCTTGGGACAGGCTTTATTTAAGTCTGTGAAATCAACGCACATACGCCAGCTGCCATCTGGTTTCTTTACCAACACTGGATTGGCGAGCCATTCTGGATAAAGTACTTCTTTCACAATACTTGCCGATAATAGCTTCTCGACTTCAGACTCGATAGCTTCCAGTCGATCTGAAGCGAAATTTCTCTTCTTTTGCTTGACTGGCTTCTTGGCCTGGTCAATCTCAAGTTTATGGATGGCTATGTGGGTCGGTAGTCCTGGCATGTCGGAAGCCTTCCATGCAAACACATCCCTGAACTCTTTCAACAAATGAATCAGTAACTGTTTCTCCTGAGTCGGAATCCAGGCTCCGACTTGGACGTTCTGATTATCTTCTTCTTCCCACAAGTTGACATTCTCAACTGCCTCACTCGAGGCCCAACACTTCTCCTCCTCTTCCTCTGGAATAAGTTCTTCGACGAGGACTTGTTGTACCGCCATCTTACCAGTCATCACTATCGAGTTACAGCTTCTGGCGGTCTCAATATCCCCTTTCACTTCGTGGGAACCATTTCGAGTTGGGAACTTTAGGCTGTTGTGGAATGTCGAAATTATAGCTCGTAGCTCAAAGAGGGCGGGTCGCCCTAAAATAACGTTATAGGCTGAGGGGGCTCTGACAACCACATAGTTTAATTCAAGTGTCCTCCCTTTCTCTGCTTCACCTACTGTCGTAAGTAATTTGATCGAACCCATGGGATGGACTGCTTGTCCAGTGAAACCAAACAATGGAGAGGTAATCGGGACTAGGTCCTTGTCTTTCAACTTCATCCCTTGGAAGGCGGAGTAATATATGATATTAACTGCGCTGCCATTGTTTATACATACTCTCGAGACTTTGGTGCGACTGATCACTGCTTCTATTACCAGTCCTTCGCAATGATTTCTTGACTTGGGGATGTCGTCCTTTGGACCATAGCCGACTTCCGTAGTAAACCTCTGCTGTTTGTACGATCTCGAGCTGTCGCCCGACCCTTGACTGGCTCGATCTTTCTCAGTCTCCCCTTGCCCAAAAATTGTATTAACGTAATTATTTGGGCGATTATCCTCATAGCGGTCCTGACCATAGTAGTCCCTATCGTTATCAGGAGATCGGTCTCTTCTTCTCTGATTCTCTCGACTTCGGGCTCTATCCTGGTCAGGATTTTTCCTTTTAAAATCTCGTTGCCCCTTGGGCTCGAAGTACCGTGATCTGTCGACGACCTCATCCAACTTCCCCTCTTGGATACGGGCTTCGATGTCTTTCTTCAAGTCGAAACATTCTTCCGTCGAGTGACCAGTATCTTCATGGAATTCACAATACTTGGTCGACCTTCGTTTTTCTCGAGGCTTTTTGATTGGAGGTGGCTTCCTTGCTAAATTCTTAGAGACCATTATTGACAGTATCTCTGTGCGTGATCGGTTGAGGGGGACGAAGTCTTTATCTCTTTTGGTCCCCTTTTTCTCTGACCGACCGGAGGAAGGTGGGTCGATTCGGTCCCATACAGAAGGTTTCCTCTCGACTTCCTGTTGTCGAGATTGTGCCTTACTCGATCCTCTAGTGTCTTTTTTCGGATCCATCCATTCGGCTTGGGTGTGCCTTCGCACTGCCTCTTCGCCCTGACAGAATCTATGGACCATATTCACGCACTCGTCCATATTCCGAGGTAGGTTTCTACTTAGCTTTTCGAATAACTTCGTGTTACGCAAACCCCCTACAAACGCATTTATCAGAACTCGATCTTGCGGGTCCTTGACTTGCATTGCCTCGAGATTAAACCTCTTCAGATAATTCAACACCGTCTCGTCTCTCTGCTGCCTCACATTCGAGAGGTGCGTTTCGCTTAACTGAAACTTCTTATTGACGATGAAGACGTCTCTGAATTTGCGGGCTAGCATGGGGAAACTAGATATAGATCCAGGTTTCAGTTTGGTAAACCACTCCCTTACTCGACCTACGAGTAGGGTTTCGAATGCCCGGCACCTCATCTCGTCTGGTGCCCCATCCAATCTCATCTGAGATAGATACCGATGAAGATGGTCCTCCGGGTCGGTGGTGCCATCGTACGGATCTATCTTAGGGATCTTAAACCCTTTAGGTTTAGGAAAGCTTTCAATCTCCTTTGTGAAGGGAGATTCTAAGAACAAGGAGACCGTATTCTTCCCCAGAATTGCATCCAATTCCCCTTTTGTGCCGTCCTCATCGTCCTTATGGTACTTTTTACGAAGCTCTTGTTTCCTTCGTTCAACCGAACTAGAGGATGCATTATCTTCCTGCATCTGTGCGTTCCTGAACTTGTTAGGTGGGATCTGCATCTGTGCATTATGCTCTTCCTGCATCTGTGCGTTCCTGAACCTGGAGTTGCTGTCGTGCAAACGCCTCAGCCACGATCCTCGCCAAAACCTCGCGATCAGTTCCGGCTAACTGATCTATTATTGACTCATATTCAAGAGCGAGATTTTGCTGTGGCTTTGGCTGATTCAGGGAATCTTGATGATTCTGGGGATCTTGCTGGGTTTCTTCCTGGATTTTGTCCAAGACCGGATCTTTTTCCCCCTGTCCTTCTACATCATCAGGATTGTTAGCTCACGAATCTTGAGAGCATCCACGCGCTTTGGACGTAGTCTTTTTCGTGGCTCTCTCCTTCGGCGGCATGATGTTTTCTTTGCGTATTCAATCAAAAGAGGCCCTCCTTCTAGCGCCAATGACGAAGACAAATTATGTCTCCTATAAAGATTCGGGCTTTCTCTTACGTGAATGATGAATAACGCTTTTTGGGGGAGAAGGGGTTTAGATGTATTGCGGCTGAGTTCAAGTGGAATTCTTGAAGTGCTCTACGATATCTAGTGATATTCCAGGAATCAAGCCTTACGTAGTTCCTGGAACGTAGTATTTATGAGGACAATGCATGACCTAACCCTAGTATGAGTCGGTTGTTAGCTATTGTCATATTTACCCTTAATTGGGCTTTACCCCTTGCCCAGGTTATCCTGTGGATAAATGGGCTAGCGCAGCCGGTGTGGACTCTGTCCTCGACTTGGATCTACCCGACTTGGGGTGATCGAGTCTGGACTCTTGTCCTGCACTGCTCGTGAGTCGACTGTCGTGTCCTCGATCCTCTGGCTTTGCCTTGGTCTCGAGGATCGACATATATGTATGCCTTGGCTCCTAAGTCGATACTCGACTTGTAGGCTCTGGCTGGTACTCATATCTTAGCGTATACGCCTTCCATAAGACCTTCTCACTGACCACATCTCGAGGTGTTTGACCCGGTATCGTCAACTATATTCCTTATGATAAATTCTCTTAGAAGCATTGTGCTTTCTTAGCAGTTTTCGAGAATCAATGAGAAATGAGATACAAGCCTTAAAAAATACTTCCTCCGTTCTACAATAATTGAGGCGGTTGTTAAAATATTTTGTTCTATTTTATGTGAGGCAGTACAATTTCTAATGCAACAATTTTTGTGTTTTTATTTGATTTACCCTTATTTATTACACTAGGAGATATAAAAATGAATGGTTGTAATGTATGCCACTTGGTACAACCTTGCTACAACGGTTGTATTATAAAATTTGTCAAATGAAAGGGTCACATTAAATATATTCAAGGACATTCTAGTCATTTCATTGTAAAAGTTAATGCATTTAATTTACATCATTAATATGCGTGATCTTGACAACTGCCTCATATAAATTGGAACGGAGGAAGTATCGAAATTCCACCAAGAAAGGGGGCCATTGAATGTAAAATGAGTATACAAAATTCAAAAATCATGCCGATGTGACTATTGAATGATACAAGGCACGACTTGTCATTCTTGGGAATCGGTAAGTCGAAGGAATTGACTACAATGAACAATTTTCTCCAGTTGCGAATATTGACATTGTCCACACATTCTTTGCTGTTGTTGCTGCTAAGAAATGGAAACTTCACCAGTTAGATGTCAATAATCCTTTTCTCCACATAGATCTGAACGAAGAAGTTTACATGACCTTACAACCAGCATTTCGTAATTGAGGTGTGTCATTTGCAAAAATATCTTTACGGTATTTGTCAAGCACCACGTTGTTGGTTTCACAAAATTGGAAGTTACATTTTAAACCTTTGGGTTTGTTCAGTCATATTCGGATTATTATCTATGGAAAATTAGGGATAAGGACACAATCTGAAATATTTTTAAGTAACAGGACAGCTACATATTTTTTATAGGGAGAAGGACAACTGCATAATTTTTATAGCGAGAAGGACAAACAAATGAATCCTTAAAATCGGTGAATCTCCCAAAGTGAATCCCGAAATCGGTGAATTTAAACGGTGAATTTCAACAAAGAATCCCGAAAATTAGTGAATTTCGACGATGAATTTTGAAAATTAGTGAATTTCGATGATGAATTTCGCAATGAATTTAAATAATGAATTTCAACACAAGTGAATTTCGACGAGTGAATAAATAGTTTTGTCCTTTATGCAAAAGTTTCAAAAAACTGTCATTCTACTCAATTGATGAAATATTTCTGTCCTTCTCCCTCATTCCTCCTATTATCTATTTTATGCAACAACCTTGTGTGCGACATCGGAAGGCCGCGCTACGAGTAGTACACTCATTGGAAGGTCGTTCTACGAGTATTACACCATTTGAAAGGATGTCCCAGCCAATGTGTGCTGTTGCGTTTGGACCGAGACTTCTAATTACATGCTTGGTGTGACTAAGATTGGGAATGTCGTCCTTTATCACGACGATATTTGACAGGATGGTTTGTTTCCTATCATGAGTTCCCAAATTTCTTGGAAAACCAAAACACAATATGCTGTGTATCACTCTTCGAGTACTGAAGCATAATATCGTTCCATGGTTCTAACCGGGTGTGCATTAAAAATGGCTCAATGCACATGATTTGAGAATTCAGGACACAATGTAACCCACGAGAGCGCACAAAACACATTGAAGTTGACTATCATTTTGTTCGTCATGCAAGTCAAAATTTTCAATGCCGCCTACCCCATTTTTCTACTTCGGTGCAATCAGCTGACACTTTCACTAAAACTCTTGAACATCGACAACATTTACACACACAAACTTGAAGGGTATCAGATAGCCATGCATTTAGCCATATAACATTGAGAATTAGTGCGCAAAAAATTGCTTTTGTTAATTGCAACAAAATGAGTGAAAGAAGAAGAAGAAGAAAGGAACATCATAAGTTCTGAAACAAATAAATTATAAATTCACAAAGACCTTGGAGGTTTCTCTAAAACAGCAGAAAGGTAAACTTCAGTTTTAGATTTAGGAGAAATAGCCCACTTGTGTTTTCTATACCTGAACTGCAGAAACATGTACATGTAATCATCAAGATCTTTCCTGCTACAAAAGAATCGATCGATCCATAACAATCCGCCAGGCCTTAACACGCGATCCCAGTCGAAAAGTATGAAATCCAAAAGCTGCAAATCAATCCATCCATCCATGAATCCAGTGGTGTGGATCATGTCCATGGTGTTGTCGAAAAACGGTAGCCTTTGGTTCAATGTCACATATAAAGGTACTAAACCTCTAAGTGCAATTATCTCATTGAAAGGTGCCCCAAGATTTAATGCAGTTGAGATTATTGTCACATTTTGTTCTCTCATTCTTGCTGCAAATGTGCCTGTTCCCACACCAAAATCCAGCCCTATTCGAATCTCCATTGGTTTGATCTCTAAAACATCCTTTATCAAGAAATCTGTTGGATTTGGAGATAATGAAGAATTGTTTTTAACCCATTTAAGCTTTTCCTTCTCCATCTCGAAGCAACCGATGCATTTTGTATAACCTCGTTTCGGGTTCTTGCTCGAAAGGCATTCGAAGTTTCTGCATTGAAAATTGCTCCACCTGACATTTCTTCCATCTGGGATTCTCCATAAGGACTCATTTATAGGATAAGGCCTTAGATAAAGCTTAGATGCTCTCGTTAAGCAACGCCTTCGTGGCACCGGATCACAGCCTTGAATCATTAGTTTCTGTGCCAAGATCCAATCGTCTTTACAGTAAGATCCAATGTCGTAATCCATGTAATCCTCCAATTCTTTCTTCATCAGAACACAAGCATGCCCGATCGTGTTGTATATCTTCTCTGTCCCGTATATATTAATCTTCCCATTCTTGTTCTGTTTTGGGGTAATATACTTCCTGATCTCCTCTGTAATGAAAGCATTAATCAGTGGATCTTCCATTATACGAACCGTGCTATTGCTATCGTTCCTCCCCTCGATTAATCTTGGTAGCCGGATCTGCCTAAGCGCGATATGAGCACTATAAAGAGGTCTAATCACATCTTCTTCAAGATATCTTTTGAACTCCAATCTTGAAATGTTGCTTCTGCCCAGCAAGTTGTCTTTCTCCATGCGATTTACTGCCGATTCAAGTTTATTCTGCAGGGTATCCATCATATTAAGAACTTCATCAACTCGAGCAGACAGAGATCGTACGTCGATTTGGTCTTGGTGGCTTGCATCTTTTGCTGTGACATAGAAATGGCGGCACAGCTGTGACTCGTTATGAAACAGAAAACCGGAAGAGTAGAACATGAACAAACTCGACAAACTCACTAAAATAACCAGACCTCCAAGAATTATTTGTATCCAACCCATTATTCTACCTAATCTGGCCTTTGGTGCTTGATTGTTCCCCATATCGAGATTAATCGATCACCTTAATTAGTAATCCATCCCAGGCCCTGGATTAATATCTAGGAAACACTCTAACTCTAAGCTGAAATTAGTAATTAATCTAAGCCAGTAAGCCACCAGCTAGCTAACCATTAATGATTATGTAATGTAATCCTGCTGAGACACTACACTCTTGTTGAAGATCCATATATCTACTAGCTAGTACGTATATCAAGAGGTACTTTGCTTAATGCCGTTACAAGATTTGCTTTACAGCTTTCAATATTTGACCTCTAATTTTCTTTTTCTTTTTAACAAGTTGTCATGCAGTTCCAACGCCACCAAGTAAGCGCAAATCTCGTGAAACATATAGTTTTTCACAACAAGCACGATATATATATATATATATATATATATATATATATATATATATATATATATATATATGCTCTCTCCGCTTCTTATTATCTCATCGTATTTGAAAAAACAAACAAATTTTAAAAAATGAATAATTGAATTGATTTTCATTATAAAATTCTAAAAAAGTAGGGAATGAGGAGAAGCGACAAAAATATTTCATCAATTAAGTAGAAGACAGCTTTTTGAAACTTTTGCATAAAGAACAAAACTATTTATTCATTTGTCGAAATTCACTTGTGTTCAAATTCACTGCTTAAATTAATCATTAAATTCATTTGTCGAAATTCACTAATTTTCAAAATTCATTGTCGAAATTCACTAATTTTAAGGATTCATCATCGAATTCATCACAAAATTCACCGATTTCGGGATTCACCTTAGATTCACCGATTTTCGGGATTCACTGTTTGTCCTTCTCGCTATAAAAATTATGCAATTGTCCTTCCCCTATAAAAATATGTAAATTTCTGCTTCTTAAAAATATTAGGATTATTATGCATTATCCCTAATTTTCCAAAAAAAGTATTGAAAAGTACAGTGGTGTATTGAATATAAAAGATTGATGGGTTGAATAAGGCTAGAAAGTTGAAAAATAATATTGAAAAGCAGAAATAATATTAAAATATGTATTGAAAATATAACTACGACAAATAAAAAGTAATTTTTAATTTTGGCAACTGCGATATATAGTTAGATAGAAACAAGAGAATATTTGTTTTGTGTTTTTTTGAAAAAGTAATGATAAAGTTACTCACCCAACATATTTTTGTTGTTAGGATTTTTTCATATCTTATTAGGGTATTAGCATCAGACTCTTTATCTTCAACTTTATCCCTACATTAGGGATAAAAAATAGGGAAGAAGAAAGAAAGCTTCAGCATGAGAATCCCTATCCCCACCCTACATTAAGGGATAACTACGATTCCTCCCTACATCCAGGAATGAATCAGAATATCCCTATATATTTTTCATTGCTTTTATTGTTGTAGGAATAGAGATAGGGATGCTGATGTAGAGTATTGTGAATTTAGTTGCTGTAAAGTATGGATATATATTTTTTAATAGTATTTGTGAGGATAGAGATAGGAAACTGGTATGAATACCCTTACAAGGGAAAACAAGCAATGAGATTATAATGATAGAAAAATGGTGTGGATTTGAATGACTAACTCCAACACTCCCCTTTTGAAAACAAATAAAGACTACTACTTACTTTATATAATTTCATTGTTTAATTGACCGTTGACTATGAAAGTAGTGGTGGTGGTGGATATCAAGAAGGAAGATTTTTTTATATGAGGGCGCACAGCCTTGTTTTGCGGCGGAAGTTTGTGCCTTTTGAGCATTTAATAATTAGTTCCGTTTTAAAATATAAGTCATTTTAAACATGTTCAAGTAGATTAATAAATTGGTTGAGTTTCATAAATCTAAAAGTTAAATATCCAAAAAAAACATATTGACTATTATTAACGCAATAGTTATTAAGTAATGAAAAATAGTTGAATTGATAATAAATTAAGGATAAGATAGAAAGAATGTAATAAATATTGCATTGTTAATGTAAAATGACTTATATTGTGGAAAAAAAAAATAAAGATGCACAATGATTTATATTTTGCGACGGAGGTAGTAATAAACAACTCTTATTTACTACCGATGGTGTTAGTATGACATTATTTTATAAAATTAAACTAACATACTCCCCCGTTCTTATTTAACTGCCGCAGTTGCTAAAAACACACATATTAAAGAGAGTAGTTAATGTTTTGATTTAACATCAAAATGACAATAACTCCCCTTGAATATAATTAAAGCAGTTTTGTTTTCTATATATCACCCCTTAATAAATAAGGGTGGATGTAGAAAAATATAATAAATAATGCTTTGAAAATATAACTACGACAGATAAAAATGAATTTTTAGTTTTTGACAACTGCGACAGTTAAATAATAACGGAGGGAGTATTAAATATTTTACATCATTTATAATAATTTAGATCATAATGTGTGATATAATTACATCATGATCAAGGGTAGATCCAGAGGCTAGGGGACCAAGATCCATTTATTTTAATCATAAAAAATAAGTTTTTTTATTAAAAAAAAACAAAAGCAATGCTAATTAATACTTGCAGTGATCTTCAAATTCGCTCTGACGCCCCCACAATAATTTTTTGTAAATATACCATTGATTATTATCATTTGCGTGTAATTATATTATGTCACTTGTAACAATTTTGTTGTAAACTCGCATTTCTGTTTATCACTTCATCATCGTTTCTCAATAAGCGTAGACCATTTTTTAAGAAATATTTTCCTGCAGGTTAAAAATACGTGTAAATGTCACATATTATAATTTCTAAATTGTAAAATTCCCTTTGATTATAATTAACACAAATATTATAAAATACAAAGGTTGTTCGTTAGATAATAAATTGACTATGATTTCCTAGAATGACATATAATTATGACAATTAGATGAAACTAATTCTGCTGCCTTGCTCTTCTTAACAGGTCTTTCAGTGGATGCCAAAGCATCTACTATGGATTGGAGCGGAGCATCATCATCAAAAGGATCTATCTTGATAGTAGTTGTGGTTTTGTTAACATCACCGAAAGAGAGAACTCTCTTACAACCAGTGGAGCTTCATCGTCAGTAGCATTGTTTTGTGAAGATGCTGAAATCTCTTCATTCAACACTTTAGTTGATGATTTGAAGAACTGAACACCATCTTCATGACGTGTCCCTACTGGGTGTTTAGTCTAACCGGCAGTGTACCAGGTCAACTGTAGCCTAGTTGGTGAGTCAATGTCGTATCCCACAAGGAGTGTATTGGTTAACCACCGATTAGGTTCATATTTTCGATCCAAGTCGCAATTTTTGCAAAAGATAAGTGACACTTAATATAACTAAACTCAAATGAAAAATGGAACTAACCAAGACAATGCTTTGTTCCAATGGACTTTCTTAACTATGATAGAGTTGGCTACCTTCCTTCCTCCTTAAGATGTTCAAGAGTGTGGACCGGTGTTTTCCTCGACTAGCAATCCCCCTTCTTTCGAATGAATGAGATCACTCTATGCCTCCTCCTTGACTTAGGTACCCTAAGTCTAATGATTCGACATGATATGCACTTGAACACAAGCCGAAGCTACCCTCGGATAAGAAACCGAATTCCACTTAAGGTCGGTTTTACCTTCTGATTCTTCTATCCCTTTCCCACACTCAATATACCCTTTCGGTCTCTATCAAGTGTGTGTGTGTGTGTGCGAAACTAGGGTTAATTACTTCCTAGATTGCTATCAACAATATCAAGTAGAAGAAGGCTCAACACTACAAGAAACTCAAATGCAAAACTATCAACTCATTCACAATCAAAAAAATCCACCTTCACTTCACATTATCTTGGCTAGTATGAAACTAGCCACTCATAGTTATGAGTTCCAACATATCAATATTAGAATTCATAACAATAAGAACAATTAAATCAAAGTAAAGGCTAAGAATTATATCAATCACAAGCTAACAACTTGAAAGAGGAAAACTTGCATTTCAACCTTCAAAAACTCCAATGGAGAGAGTGTATCCCAAAAGCTACAACCTTTTCAATCTAGAATTCATCCAAGGAATCAATTCAAGAATTCTTAATGTTTACACTTGCAATTTAAAAGCTAAAGTTATGATAATTTTGGCTAGAAGAGCCTTGAAAGTGGAAGTGCCTTCAAGTCTAGAGAAAGAGTTATGTTCTTTCCGCCGCTCCTCGAAATGAAGTCAAGAATAAGCTTTAAAACTTGAAATCCGGGCTTGTCGGCATCCGCCGTCTATGCACTCACTCGTAGTGCGCCGACTGTCTAATCTTGGCTTGATTCTTTAACTTCTTCAACAAGAAACCTCTCTAACACTCGATGGTCTGCCCCAAGCTCTCCCAAAACTAATATCTAACCTGGGTATCTGCAAAACAAAGCCAAAATATGATACCCCGTGATAAGTAAGATTTCGCAATCCGGCTCGATCAAATACAATTTATAGAAACTCGAAACCTTAGGCAAAACTCACTTTCTAACCGGCAATGGACCGGGTCGATCGTAGGTAGTGCGTTCAGAGTCCGAGGTCGATCCCACGAGGAGATTGAGTCGAATATAAAATTTGTGTTAAAATCATAGGACAAAGAGTATATGAACAAGACAAAATATCGAAGCTTTTACTATTACACGGCATAAACAAGGATCTGAATCAAAACTTTTATCCAGAGTAAATTTCATCAAACTAATGATCTACACAATCAAAACCATATTGAGAGAAAACAAATCGAAATCAGGAAACTCACAATAATGAAGATCAAAACATTGTAGATCAAGACTTTTGAATCCCAAATCAGCAAAAGATATCAACCTTTAATTCATACAATGATCCCAGGCACGAACTCCACCAAGCTATCGATCAAATATTGTATTCTACTCTATATACAAAAATCTAAACTAAGAAATTGAAATACGGAGCCTAGTCCAGAGCTCTAATCCGACTATTTAGATATCAACCTGTCATAACAACCGCCGAAGTGGCTGGGTTGAGCACCTAAGCCGGCTTCGAACTCAGTCCAAGCCAATAAAAACCAGAATATATTGTTTTGTTAGGTTTAGATGCTCTTAAATAGGCAAAAATCGCGACTTTGACCTAGTTGGACCGACCAACTCGGCCCATTTGACCTGTCTTTAGTAAATCAGCAATAACTTTCTGTGTAGAGCTCTGATTTGAACGATTAAAGATGCGTTAGAAAGCACGTTCAATTGCCTACAACTTTCATGAAGAATACTTGACCAGAAACTGCCTCCAAGATGGGTCAAAATAAATATTAATGGACAGGTACGGTGAATCTGATGTTGTCGGGGCCAAACGCCAGTTTGCATCCTTGCAAATGCCAGTTTGCCTAAAAATCCAACTTTCTGTATCAAGTGTTAATTCTATGAACGCCAGTTTGACCTGTCCAAATGCCAGTTTGGCCTAAGCTTGATTCAAACACCAGTTTGAGGTGATTTGAACGCCAAACTTGACTTTTCCTTGCTTTCATGCTACTTTCGTGCCACGGACAAGTTTCTCATTCCAAAACATCACCTTCTGGGTTCTCGAGTCACCTAAGTCCTGCAATAACATGTACGAACAAACACCACGCGTAATTCCGCAAAACAAAAGTGCTCGTAAAAGAGTCAAATATCGTCAAAAAGGTGGAGTTTACTATCGATGTGATAGTTTAACTCCCCATGAGTATAACTCTCGATATTACTCTCAAACAGGTCTCGAACTACCCAAAACATGCCAATAAAGTGATAAACGGGGGCTAGATCACATACAAAAGTGCAGTGAAGTTGACTCCCATCAACCACCCCACACTTAGCATTTGCTCGTCCTCGAGTAAATTAGGCGCATTAAAAGAGACCAAGGGATAAACTTCACAAACGCGTATAAAAACACTCACATTGCCAAGGTAAAAGATAAGTAAAACATTGAATGAAAACATCTTGACTCAATCGTTATCAGACAAACGGAATGTGTATGTGTGAAAATTAGCTTCCAAGTCATAGACCAAATCACCGTTCGGATTATAGACGCTTAGCTATCGCGACTACACTAAAGCTCATTTTAATAACATCTCCACTAATCGGGACCAACCAAGTCTAAACATGGTCCAGTAGGACTTTATAAGGTTATAACGTTAGGCTCGAGAAGGGGCTAATTGAAAGGAAATTTGGAACTGGAAAAGAGAAAGTACGAGTGAACCTAATCATCGAAAAATCTCTCGTCATCAAAACTGTGTAAAACCACTAAACTCCTCCACAAAGCACTGAGTAATATCAATAAACGACTCCCGACACTCCAACATCATATATATAATCATAACACTTCTTCTTCAACCTCAACTCTTATTCTTTTGTTCTTCCAACTTCTTCTTTTTCAATTCAACTCTTTTCATTTTGTTTTTCAATTAATTCAATTTCTTTTGTTTTTTTTCAAGCCAAACCAACCTCATCAATAAATAACTCAAGCTCCTCCCCTTCATTATATTAGCTCGTACTAACCAACTCCTCTCGAAAATACGCACCATCTCCCACCCCACACTTGATTCAGCAAGTGTGTCTAAAGCAACAACTAAGTCCACTCGTAGGGTGATCAAAAGAAACGTGACCAATAATATTGCTCAGGGTTAGGGTAATACATGCTAAGTAACCAAAATGGCTCATTTTCGGACGGTGGTCAGACCGTCCTATCAAGGCTTAGAGGCGGTACGAGGGTAAAATGTCGGGATTTTGGCTTATTTGGCTCTAGTCGGGTCAAAGAACCGCCAGGACTGTCATCCCGTGTTTAACCAAGGTCAACCTTTCTATTTCGCCTCGAAGTTACAAAATGGGATCTAGGCAGTCGGAGTGTGCTCAATATCTACCATAATCGTTCACTAGATCCTAAGGCCCATGAAATTGAAGCCAAACGTGCAAAAGAACTTTCGTTTATAAGATAAACTTAGCGTCTTGCTATAAGCATTTACTACTTCGCTAAGTGGTTTACCAAGAGAATATGAAGTTTAAACATGCAAACGGACGTTAAAACCTTGGAAAATTTTAAAATCTGACTCGAAAACGGACACAAAATAAGTATATTACTGAACTGGCTGTTAGGTGTGATGCCCGAAAGACAATTTTGTAATTGTTTTATTTAATAAATGAAATGATGTTATTATTCATATTTATTATTCTCATATTCACCGATGTGACAATAGTATTTACACTACAGAAAACCCTAAAGTATATTGTTTATGTAATCACTTAACTCAGTGTATGGTATATACACAGGAGGATTGAGTTAGTGAAGATGTACTTAAAATACAATTAGCCCGTAGTGAAGTTAATCGAGAGTATCGGGTCTCTCCTTTAACGTGCTATTAATGCGCCAGAACACAATAGGTGTGATTGTCTTATCCGGACTTTCGGTTAAGAGAACCTAATGGGGCATTTATATATGATAGATATATCGTATAGGGCTAGACCGATTTGATTAGAGTTCACGATATAATTCCGTAATCGAGAATTTTTATCGAATCAAAGGATGATCATATTTATGGATATATCTTAATCCTGAGGTGATCACAGTCAACTGCTTGAATCAGTATGAAGTTTGACTTGACGGTTAAGGATTACACTTGAGTCGTGGTCCGAATTACCCCATCTTGGCATTGTATCTTTGGATTGAGTGAGTAGATTGTTATTATCACAGATCGAATCCATTCCTTCCATTTATGGAAGTAGATAAACGATTCCTTTATTTGTTAATCCTAGAAACCGATCGATCGTGCGAGTTCATATTACAATCGATTAGCTACCGGTGAGTTGTATGAATTAATTGATCACTAGGGGTTAATGGTAAATAAGGATAAGAGGTTCTTAAAAGGGTTAACGGTAACTTCCCGATTTAGAATGAATAGATCTATGGAGGATTAATCCATATGTAATGATTATATCAATGGATGCTTATTATTATTCTCGTGAGGAGATAAATATAATCTTATAATCGGAGGAGTGCGATCACGGGGATTATGGTGGCATATTCCTGTGATTGATTTATCGAATATAATTATTCTATAATTATTTATTTGATTTATCGAGCCACGATTATTAGTCCATGGTCCCCGACATGCCTCCTAATATAGCATAGCTATTCTTGGACGTCGAATCCTAATAATATTAATTTAGTTCTTGTTGGATTTTATTAAAACGATATGTGAATTAATTGTTTAGTGGACTATTAAATTAGTTGGGCTAAATAATTAAATATGTGGAAAAGACATTTTCCATAATCTTGGCCCAATTATTGTGTGATGGCAAAATTAATATTGACTAAGTCAATATTGTTAATTTCGCCCCATGCCTCTTATTTTTGGAATAAGAAATTGTTTTCTTGTGATTAATAAGACATGTGCATAAAATATTTATTGGATAAATATTTATGGTAAATAATAAAGATAAATATTATTCTAGATTTGATCTAGAATATTATGGAATTATCTTTTATTAAAAGGATTTATTTTGTTTGATAAATAAAAATCCTTGGAGGCTAAGTTTTACTCTCCTATATAAAGAGAGTTCTCTCAAGCCTTAACACACAATATATATTTTCGACTTCTCCCTATAGTAGAGAGAAGGAAATATTTCGGCTAAGGAGAGAGTGGGAGAAATCTTGGAGATTTTTTCCGGGTAGCATATCGGAAGGGTTCGAGTCGAGAATTCCTTCCACCGGGAATTGCTTGGATCACACGATCGGAAGACTGTGGTGCTCTTCACACCTTCACATTCATCCTTTTGCGGTTCTTCAACTTGAATTTTGAGATTCAAGAGGTATGATCTACATCCCCCTTGTAGAATAGATCTAGTTATTTTATTACGTGTATTATGTAGATATAGATCCATAAAATCGCTTCCGTTGCGGATGGTATTACTAACAGTGGTATCAGTCGCCATGGTGATCTATATTTATACGTATAAAATATTAGATCTAGGAGTGGTAAAACATGTAGATTTTTTGTCCCAATTTTTTTTTTTAAAAAAAGGGGCCGAAATTTTGTTTTATTTTTTTTATGTTATGAATGTCTTGGTTGAAGAGATGGATTGGGGTTGGTACTGTTTACTCGTTAGATCTATTGTAGCTCCTTTGTTTAGTAACAATTGAGCATAGAAATTGTATTTTATTTATGTCTTTTTTTCGAAATTTATGTAAAAGTAGCATCTTTTATTGTATTTTTTTTTGATTATCCGGGCTGGAAAAGATGAAGATCTTGCTGAAAAATTGAAGATCAAGACGAAACCCAATGTATGAACGAGGAGAAACGGATGAATTTTATTAAAAAAACTGCTACAGGACTTTCTGCGACGCTGAAAAGCGTCGCTATAAGTCCTGTTTAATAAAAATGATGCGGCTAGGGTTTATTTTTGTTGCGGCTGCATGAAATTTTTTTTTGCGACCTAATTTTTTTTTTATGATCATTCAACTGCCGCATGAAAAAAAAAAATAAATAAATAAATAAATAAATTATTTTTTGGAAAATAATTAAATAGCAGCCGCATATCAATAAAATAAATATATGATTTATTATAATAAATTGGATTTATTTAATTAAAAAGACATTTTCTCCTCTCGGATGTTCGTGGTTCGTGATCCGGCGGTTCGAGTTCAAGATTCGAAGATCAAGACTCGAAGACAACAAGATTGTAATTTATTTTTCCTAGGATAGATTAGATACGGGGGTACCAACAATCCATCTCGGTGTTTAAATTTTCCGCAATTTATTTTTTATGTGTTCGATCATAAAATAGATATAAAATCGAATTGCCATGACATGCATCATATCATAAATCCACTCCATGCATACATGTAGAATTTTAATTTTGGTAATTAAAATAGGCATGTATACAAACTCGTATAATTAGTTGAAATTTAATTAATACGTGGTAATTAATAAATTTAGTAACTAATTAATGATCCGAGGACGGGTTATGAAATCGTTAGCCCTTTCGGTGTGTGTTCTCGGTGAACCGCCTTAAAGCCCAAACGAGATCACGTTTTCAATTCGTAGTGTCTACGAGATTGAATGATGGTAAAAAACAATAAATCTTGGATAAAAGCGGTTCGCTTATAGGTTGGGTGGTCAATCGAGCTAGGCTCGACCGACTTAACCCTCCTAGTGTGATGTATGCACGGGGTCCGGCAAGACTAAGCTACACCGGAGAACGGAGGGGTGATTCCTTCTTATCTCAATGAGGTTTGTCTTGACCCGATTTCGTCCTCATCATCACATATGTTCCAACGAATAGGGCGGGTAGGCTTGCCTACGTTACCGACACCATTCGGAATCCTTGATTTGATGAGCTTTTATGATAACATCAAAAGGCGTGGTTAGTTAACCCACAACCACTTCCAAATTATTGAGTGGGAGCGGGGCGGCGACAGCCAACCCCACGGCCTCTACTATAGATACAAGTAAGTGAGAGAAGGGTGAAGCCTCGAGGCGCTTTGATTTCGTCCCCCTAAGGATGGTGTTCACCCTATCAACATTCATGGCTTGGTCTCCGAAAGGATAGGATTTACGGGTACTCGTCGGGTCACCGACCTATCCTAAGACGGCACACTCACTCGGCGTACCTAAGAGATCCGATATAGTAGGTCACACTCATAAAGGATATTTTTGATAATATCTAGGCTAAAAAAGGAAGGTAATCAATGAATAAAGGGATGTTCGATTCTCGTGGGATGTCCGATTCTCACAAGTTATTCATTGATGAGATTGTCTCGATTTAACCGTCATCTCTTTGACCTACCCTAAGGCGGCACTGAGATGCGAGGTTAAAACCTTGGAATGGTAGAGTAGACTTATTTTTTTTTTAGTTTACAATTCCTAAAATTTAATATAGTAGTGTTAAACTTGAATTAATACATGTCATTTTATTTTCAGCAAAATGTCTGCTCAAATTTACCTTTCTTGTCAAAAAATTAACGGAAACAACTTTAAGAAATGGAAGAGTAACTTAAACGTGGTACTCACGTATGAGAATGTGCAACATGTACTTACTTCAATGCCCTATCTTTGGCGATCCAAAACCTGGTAAAGCCGAGATCGAGCAGCGTAATCGGCTGGATCGAAAGCGAGATAACCGGGCTCGTGGGATCATCCTGGCGGCGATGTCGGAGGTTATTAGGACCCAGTTGAAGAGTTTGAGTCTGCGGGAGAAATCATGCGAAACTTACTACGATGTTTGGATCACCTAGCAACCAAGCAAGACACGATGCCATCAGGTTGGCTGTTAACACGAAATTGAAGAAAGGTCAAGCAGTGAATGGTCATGTTCTGAATATGATCAGTTACTTAAATGACGCCGGTATTCATGGATCAAAGTTCGATGAACCAACTCAAGTATCGATGATTTTGGAATCGTTGACTCCTGAGTTTATCCCGTTCAAAACTCAGTATCTGATGGGCAAATATGAGTTGACCATGACACAGATGATGAATGAACTGACTATCTACGAGGGCCTGCTATCGAAAGATAAGGTCCAAGTAGGGGATAAGAAAGCTGAAGCCAATATGGCCGAAGCCAGGTCATCAAACAAGCCTAAGGCAAAACTGAAGAAGAAGGGTAGTGTTGCACCTGTGCCCAAGCCAATGAAGAAAAAGACTGCCAAGAAAGTTGACGAGTCCAAGCCCAAGGGCAATGCTTTTACTGTAAGGAGGTAGGACATTGGCGACGCCATTGTCCGGAATATCTTCGTGATGTGAAAGATGGCAAAGTCAAGGCTGTCACTGGGAAAGATTAGAAAGGTAATTTGGAATTACTATTCTTGGAATCTTTTAATGTAGCTAAAGATGTGTCCACTTGGATACTTGATCTGGAGCTACTAACCATGTATGTTTTTCATTGCAGATTCTTAGTTAAATTTATGAGGCTGGAAGAGGGTTCTCAAGTGATGCGAGTAGGCACTTTGGGCGCTCATTTCAAGCTAAAGCGATGGGAGCTGTGGACTTGCATTTTAATAATAGAATTTTACATTTAGACAATGTTTATTTTATTCAATTTGGGAGAAATTTGATTTCTTATTCTGCCTTAGTTGAACAATCATTTTCTGCTTTCAAGTTTGAATGGTGAATTTGTTATTTCAAAGAATGGCTTTGAATTGTGTTCAACTATAAATGAAAACGGTTTATATTTTGTAAGACCACATAAAGCTCCCTACTTAATACTTGAAATGTTTAAAATCGCTCATCAAAGATCTGCTAAAAGGCGAAAGTTTCAAGTAAAAGAAGATAAAACATACTTGTGGCATCTAAGGCTTGGCCATATTTCCTTGGAAAGACTCAAAAGACTTGAAAAGGTTAATGCCTTAGGTGAGTCATCTGTTGACACACCGCCTGCCCGTCTGCGAGTGTTGCCTGGAGGAAAAATGACTAAGCGTCCCTTCTCATCAAAGGGTAATAGAGCCACAGAACTCTGGACTTAGTGCATTCGGACCTTTGTGGTCCGATGAGCGTACAAGCTAGAGGCGGATACAAGTACTTTGTGACTTTCATTGATGATTACTCGAGATTCGGTTATGTTTATCTGCTGCATAGAAAGTCCGAGGCTTTTGGAAAGTTCAAGGAGTTCCAAGCAGAAGCCAAAAGGCAACTAGGCAAGTTATTGAAATGCCTTCGCTCGGATCGCGGAGGTGAGTATTTAGATACTGAGTTCATTGACTACTTGGCTGAAAAAGGAATTTGTTTCCAACGTTCGGCGCTTAGACACCTCAAAGAAACGGAGTTCTTTGAGAGGAGAAACAAGACATTGATTAACATGGTTAGATCAATGATGAGCTACGCCTCACTACCTATATCCTTTTAGGGTTATGCTTTAGAAGCAGCGGTCTATTTTGAATGCAGTACCGTCAAAGTCTATCGAAAAGACACCCATAGAAATGTGGTCCGGACATCGCGAAAGCCTTCGTCACTTCCGCATATGGGGTTGTCCTGCACATGTGCTGATGGACAAGACTACCAAGCTACAATCACGTACGAAAGTATGTTTGTTTGTAGGCTATGCAAAAGGTACACGTGGTGGTCTATTTTACGATCCGGAAGATAACAAAGTGCTAGTCTCGACTAACGCTATGTTCTTGGAGGAAAGTTATATGAAAGACCACATACCTCGAAGTACAATTGTACTAGAGGAATTACTCTCCGATGACATCAGGCCTATTATGGCTGCTGATGTTCCTGTAAACAACACTAATAATACAACAGTCACTTCCGACATTCCTGGTCCACCCAGACGTACTGCGAGAGTGGTTCAGCCACCGGCTCGGTACGGCATGGATTTAGAGGCAAACATAGTCGCTTCTGATGGGGTGGAAGATGATCCTCCGACCTATAAGAAGGCCTTACTGGATCACGATAAGGATAAATGGATTGACGCAATGAATCAAGAGATGGAGTCTATGTACTCTAACTCGGTCTGGAAACTTGTAGAACTTCCTCAGGGTGAAAGGCCCATAGGATGTAAATGGCTCTACAAGCGAAAGAGAGGAGTAGATGGGAAGGTTGAAACCTTCAAAGCACGGCTGGTAGCCAAAGGTTACACACAGCGAGAGGGTATAGACTACGAGGAAACCTTCTCACCTGTGGCCATGATGAAAACCATCCGCATCCTCCTTTCGATTGCTGCATGTCTGGACTATGAAATCTGGCAAATGGATGTTAAGACAGCGTTTCTAAACGGCTTTCTTGACGAGGAAATCTATATCACGACAACCGAGGGATTCATTGAAGAAGGTCGAGAGCACATGGTGTGCAAGTTGCTCAGATCCATTTATGGGTTGAAGCAAGCGTCTCGTTCCTGGTATCATAGATTCGATCACACGATCAAGTCTTATTATTTCGAACAACACTTTGATGAATCTTGTGTGTACAAGAAGGTTATCAAAGATAGTGTTGTATTTCTAGTGTTGTACGTTGATGACATACTCCTAATTGGCAACGATAAGGGGATGATGTCCGACGTAAAAAGTTGGTTGACCACGCAATTCCAAATGAAAGATTTGGGAGAAGCGAGTTATGTTCTAGGGATCCAAACTATAAGGGATCGTAAGAACAGGATGTTAGCTCTGTCCCAAGCAACTTATATAGATAAGGTCTTTGCACGCTTGATATGGAGAACGCAAAGAAGGGTTTTCTACCAACCCGTCATGGCGTTTACCTCTCTAAGACTCGGGGCCTCAAACCCCAGAGAGGTGAAAGCTATGGGAAGAGTGCCATATGCCTTGGTCATTGGTAGTCTTATGTATGCTATGAGGTGTACGAGACTCGACATTTGTTACGGCGTTGGATTAGTCGGCCGTTTTCGATCAAATCCAGGCAACCGCCTTTGACAAATATAAATAATCTCATCAAATATTTGAAGAGAACCGAGAAATTATATGCTCGTCTATTCGAGTGGGAGTTTGGAGCTAGCGGGGTACACCGATTCGATTTTCGATCAGGCAGAGATGATTCTAAATCTACCTGCAGTTCAAGTGTTTACGCTTGGTGGCGGTGCGAGAAGAATGGAGAAGCCAAAAGCAATCCAAAGCACACCGATTCAACAATGGAAGCCGAGTTCATAGCGGCCTCGGAGGCGGCTAAAGCGATTTAGTTAAGAAAGTTCATCGGATTAGGCGTTGTCCCGAATCTTTGAGGATCCCATTACTCTCTATTGTGATAACAATGGGGCCATTTCCAACTCTAGAGAACCTCAAAGCACAAATGAGTCGAAGCATATAGAGAGAAAATCTTTGGGTGATCAACGATTTTGTCGATAGAGGGACATTTCCGTCAAGAAAATCGCCTCCGCCGATAATCCTGTGATCCATTCACCAAGACGCTTTGTCGATTGAAGCTTTTAGTCGACACTTGGAGACTATAGGTATTAGAGACATGTCTCATTTGCTTTAGAGCAAGTGGGAGTGATAGTTTGTGGTATTTTAAATAATAGGGTGTGCTCTAAAACAATTAATCACATGCTTTCGTGCAAGTGGGAGATTGTTAGGTGTGATGCCCGAAAGACAATTTTGTAATTGTTTTATTTAATAAATGAAATGATGTTATTATTCATATTTATTATTCTCATATTCACCGATGTGACAATAGTATTTACACTACAGAAAACCCTAAAGTATATCGTTTATGTAATCACTTAACTCAGTGTATGGTATATACACATGAGGATTGAGTTAGTGAAGATGTACTTAAAATACAATTAGCCCGTAGTGAAGTTAATCGAAGTATCGGGTCTCTCTTTTTAACGTGCTATTAATGCGCCTGAACACAATAGGTGTGATTGTCTTATCCGGACTTTCGGTTAAGAGAACCTAATGGGGCATTTATATATGATAGATATATCGTATAGAAATTTGGACCGATTTGATTAGAGTTCACGATATAATTCCGTAATCGAGAATTCTTATCGAATCAAACGATGATCATATTTATGGATATATCTTAATCTGAGGTGATCACGATCCAACCGCTTGAATCGATATGAAGTTTGACTTGACGGTTAAGGATTACACCGAGTCTGTGGTCCGAATTACCCCATCTTGGCATTGTAATTGGATTGAGTGAGTAGTCGTGTTTATCACGAATCGGAATCCATTCCTTCCATTTATGGAAGTAGATGAGACGATTCCACTTATTTGTTAATCCTAGAAATTGATCGATCGTGCGAGTTCGTATTACACACGATTAGCTACCAAAGTGAGTTGTATGAATTAATTGATCACTAGGGGTTAATGGTAAATAAGGATAAGAGGTTCTTAAAAGGGTTAACGGTAACTTCCCGATTTAGAATGAATAGATCTATGGAGGATTAATCCATATGTAATGATTATATCAATGGATGCTTATTATTATTCTCGTGAGGAGATAAATATAATCTTATAATCGGAGGAGTGCGATCACGGGATTATGGTGGCATATTCTGTGATTGATTTATCGAATATAATTATTCTATAATTATTTATTTGATTTATCGAGAGTCACGATTATTAGTCCATGGTCCCCGACGTGCCTCCTAATATAGCATAGCTATTCTCGGACGTCGAATCCTAATAATATTAATTTAGTTCTTGTTGGACTTTATTAAAACGATATGTGAATTAATTGTTTAGTGGACTATTAAATTAGTAGGGCTAAATAATTAAATATGTGGAAAAGACATTTTCCATAATCTTGCTAATTATTATTGTGTGATGGCAAAATTAATATTGACTAAGTCAATATTGTTAATTTACGCCCATGCCTCTTATTTTTGGAATAAGAAATTGTTTTCTTGTGATTAATAAGACATGTGCATAAAATATTTATTGGATAAATATTTATGGTAAATAATAAAGATAAATATTATTCTAGATTTGATCTAGAATATTATGGAATTATCTTTTATTAAAAGGATTTATTTTGTTTGATAAATAAAAATCCTTGGAGGCTAAGTTTTACTCTCCTATATAAAGAGAGTTCTCCCAAGCCTTAACACACAATATATATTTTCGACTTCTCCCTAAAGTAGAGAGTCCCTAAAGTAGAGAGAAGGAAATATTTCGGCCAAGGAGAGAGTGGGAGAAATCTTGGAGATTTTTTCCGGGTAGCATATCGGAAGGGTTCGAGTCGAGAATTCCTTCCACCGGGAATTGCTTGGATCACACGATCGGAAGACTGTGGTGCTCTTCACACCTTCACATTCATCCTTTTGCGGTTCTTCAACTTGAATTTTGAGATTCAAGAGGTATGATCTACATCCCCCTTGTAGAATAGATCTAGTTATTTTATTACGTGTATTATGTAGATCTAGATCCATAAAATCGCTTCCGTTGCGGATGGTATTACTAACACTGGCATATTTAAACATACAACTCAAACCAAGCTAAGTCTACCACCCCACACTTTGAATGAAACACTGTCCTCAGTGTGTGTATGAAAGAGAAAAAAGATTTAGCTTTAGACCCGGTAGAAAGGCGTGAACGAATCTCATGACATCTTCTTATAAGCGCATCCCGTATACCTAAAGTCAAATAGACAGAAAACAAAACAAACACATGCATGGGACGTGGTCCACGTGCCAAAAGTATACAACAGATACACTGGGGATATAAAATAAAGAAGCCATGCCACACCAGTAGACTCGAAACACAAACAATCACTCAACATGGACCGTAATAGATGGAAAAATAGCCATAAAGGGTAAAAGAACAGAACATCTATGCATATCATATAAAGGCCACAGAGGGTCACATTAAAACATCCATGTCGAGTAGTGAATGCATGTATCACAATCAAATACTCCTCACTATATCAAAAAAAAATTATATATATATATATATATATATATATATATATATATATATATATATATATATTTTTTATATTTTTTTAATGACCCCTCACACACACGATATTTTAAACCCCTCAAAAAGTCATGGTAGCCGAAGGCCCTAAGCCCCAGTTCTAGCCGGACTTACAAGACATCAACCTCCGAAGAGGCTAAGTACCAAAGTCGTATTCAATCCGAGTTCAGGACAATATCACTTCAGCATCCCATGGCTTCTATCGAAATCTAAATAAAACAAGATGATAAAAACCTAGGCCCAAGTTCTAGGACAACCTACAAGATATCAACCTCCGAAGAGGCTAAGTACCAAAATTGCATTCAAACCTAGTCTAAGCAAATAATGTTTTCGTTTTTTTTCTTCTTTTTTTCGCTCTTGACCTAAAACAATTTTTGATATTGACTTTTAAACAATCTCCCCGGCAACGACGCCAATTTGATAAGTAAGATTTCGCAATCCGGCTCGATCAAATACAATTCATAGAAACCCGAAACCTTAGGCAAACCTCACTTTCTAACCGGCAGTGGACCGGGTCGATCGTAGGTAGTGCGTTCAGAGTCCGTGGTCGATCCTACGAGGAGATTGAGTCGAATATAAAATTTGTGTTAAAATCAGAGGACAAAGAGTATATGAACAAGACAAAATATCGAAGCTTTTACTATTACACGGCATAAACAAGGATCTGAATCAAGACTTTTATCCAGAGTAAATTTCATCAAACTAATGATCTACACAATCAAAACCATATTGAGAGAAAGCAAATTGAAATCAGGAAACTCACAATAATGAAGATCAAAACATTGTAGATCAAGACTTTTGAATCTCAAATCAGCAAAAGATATCAACCTTCAATTCATACAATGATCCCGGGCACGAACTCCACCAAGCTATCGATCAAATATCGTATTCTACTCTATATAAAAAAAAATCTAAACTAAGAAATTGAAATACGGAGCCTAGTCCAGAGCTCTAATCCGACTATTTAGATGTCAACCTGTCATAACAACTGCCGAAGCGGCTGGGTTGAGCACCTAAGCCGGATTCGAACTCAGTCCAAGCCAATAAAAATCAGAATATATTGTTTTCTTAGGTTTAGAAGCTCTTAAATAGACAAAAATCGCGACTTTGACCTAGTTGGGCCGACCAACTCGGCCCATTTGACTTGCCTGCAGTAAATCAGCAATAACTTTCTATGTAGAGCTCCGATTTGAACGATTCAAGATGCGTTGGAAAGCTCATTCAATTACCTACAACTTTCATGAAGAAGACTTGACCAGAAACGGCCTTCAAGATGGGTCAAAATAAAGATTAATGGACAGGTACGGTGAATCTGATACTGTCGGGGCCAAGCGCCAGTTTGCCTAAAAATCCAACTTTTTGTATCAAGTGCTAATTCTATGAATGCTAGTTTGACCTGTCCAAATGCCAGTTTGGCCTAAGCTTGACTCAAACGCCAGGTTGAGGTGATTTGAACGCCAAACTTGACTTTTCCTTGCTTTCATGCTACTTTCGTGCCACGGACAAGTTTCTCATTCCAAAACATAGCCTTCCGGGTTCTCGAGTCACCTAAGTCCTGTAATAACATGTACGAACAAACACCACGCGTAATTCCACAAGACAAAAGTGCTCGGAAAAGAGTCAAATATCGTCAAAAAGGCGGATTTTAATATCGATGTGACAGTTTAACTCCCCGTGCGTATAACTCTCGATATTACTCTCAAATAGGTCTAGAACTACCCAAAACATGCCAATAAAGTGATAAAAGGGGGCTAGATCACATACAAAAGTGCAATGAAGTTGACTCCCATCAACCACCCCACACTTAGCTTTTGCTCGTCCTCGAGTAAATTAGGCGTATTAAAAGAGACCAAGGGATAAACTTCACAAATGCGTATAAAAACACTCACATTGCCAAGGTAAAAGATAAGTAAAACAGTGAATGGAAACATCTTGACTCAATCGTTATCAGACAAACGGAATGTGTATTTGTGAAAATTAGCTTCCAAGTCATAGACCAAATCACCGGTTCAGATTATAGAAGCTTAGCTATCGCGACTACACTAAAGTCATTTTAATAGCATCTCCACTAATCGGGACCAACCAAGGCTAAACATGGTCCAGTAGGAATTTATAAGGTTATAACGTTAGGCTCGAGAAGGGGCTAATCGAAAGTGATAAACGGGGGCTAGATCACATACAAAAGTGTAGTGAAGTTGACTCCCATCACCCCGCATAATTCCAATAACAAAACTTGGCATAAAAGCCTAAAATATGGGGTTAGATAATTAAAACTTATTTACATCTTTTGATGTATTTCATCACATAATTGCATGAATTTGATATAAAAGCGCCACTAAAAGCTTAAGAATTGGAATAAAAATACATCATTCGGTTGACTTACATCACTTAATCCTTAGTTAGATCAGCAGTCTCTTTATCACCTATTACGCTCGTTGTTTCAGCTTTATTGTATTTGGTTCAGCGTCAGGGAAAACATATTTGTAAAGATAAATCTTTACAAGGAGGCATTTTCTTGTCATTTCACCTTGAATAAGTTTGTCAAAGAACTTAATTAGTAGATAACATGTTTATCCTCCAAAGCTGCCTCCAATTCTGCTGCCAACAAATGCCCTTGAAATTTAATTACAATATTTTGAGCAAACATGTAAATACATAGTCTGCAAATCGGATTCTTTATGTCAATCAACATGTGTACATAAATATAATGATTGTTAAGCCTATAATGTGCCCGCCACTCAGAATACTTCACTAAATAAGCTGGAATACATTGTAATCACATACACATATGTTAACATAGACAAGCCAAACATACATAAAACCCGTTCTGTTTTTGGTGAAAGGTTCAAAATTTTGAGTATAGTGAAGTGAATATTATTGAATCTCAAATTGACAAATCAACATGTTTATTCAAGTTGTCTTGTAGCAACATTTTATGACCCCTCATATGTTGAAAACACAAGAGACAGATTAGTATGCTTAGGCTAGTTTAGTATATAATCACCTCTTATTTAGCCTCTTTTAAATGCAACGTGGTGAATGGCATGAGAAGCCAGCATCTTGTGAGTAAATTTTGGTGCACACAGTATCAGATGCACCACTGATGATAACTCCAATGTGGCACCAAATTATAAACATACATAGTTGATCGCATATTTCTCAGTCCATGGAAATAATTTTACCACTAAGTAATAGGATATGGTTCATCGCATGAGGAACAAGATGCCCAACCTTCAAATCTTTGTGACATTTTTTGCAAGCCATGTACTAGAATTTGTCTTGTCCTGGAATGAGATTCAGCTTTCCATCAATCCAAGCAATTTTAGCCTATAGTAAACAACATATTTGAATATGATTCAGCCAAGATAAGAAGATAAAACAGTGAACATATCTATATAGAATGTTAATGGTGAACAGAATATTATAGTTTCCAATGTTTCCATTGCATTTGCTATGAGTATGATATCTTCAGCTGATGGCTATTTAAGGAGCATGTTCATATCTTTGTAAGTCATCTTGGATACCAAGCTATCAACGTCTTTTTTGTTCAAAGTGTACCTATTTTTTGTTTACCATCAGAATAAACACACACATATGTATACTTGGATTTAATTCAGAGAAAACAATATAGCAACTATACTGAAAAAAGGAAGAACTAATTTCTTTATTTTTTTCATATCA
Organism: Gentiana macrophylla; assembly: GCA_026214975.1. Classification (NCBI taxonomy): domain Eukaryota; kingdom Viridiplantae; phylum Streptophyta; class Magnoliopsida; order Gentianales; family Gentianaceae; genus Gentiana; species Gentiana macrophylla. Next base: position 45,731,494 of record CM047814.1, read on the forward strand.
ACAACTGCAGGTGATCCTACAAGTAAGGACACAATTCTTATTTTGTGTTGAATGTACGGACCACAAATGAACCCTACCACCAAACTACTTTGATAGACATACTAACAGTGTTATCGTGGTAGTAATATCTAGAAATTGTAATTGCAAGGTTTTCAAAATTACCATTCTTTTAAAGCTGGACCTTCATAAATCACAGGTTCCTTCAGTAGTACGCTATTCAACCGTGAAGAGAAAGACAAACCTGCAATTAACAACAACTTAGTTACTTATTGAATTAACAGTGTTGCAATAGGCATAAACTATGAACTATATGTATATAATATAATCAACTGAAAACATACCATTAAAGGTTGTGACTTTCATTTTCATAGCAACAAACATTACTGTGTCAGGAAGATCTTCAGATAAAATGTCTTCATATTCTTTAATCCTTTCCTTTCACAGTCTCATCATCATAGGAGTTTTTTCTAAAGAAAGCAAAAATGGAGTAGTGAATAAGAGTATAACACTAATTTAATAAAGAATAAAGTGATAGCATAACATACTCGGTATCAACGACAACGAAATCTTGCGCAACCAAATTCTGACCGTACAAATCTTGACCCACTTTTTTCTCAAAAAAGCCTCAACAATCAAACCCTTAATGTCTACACAAAGAAAGTAGCTACTCTATTAGCCACTACTTGTTAACTGATACTGCTTTACCATAATTAATCAAATAAAAGAATCACAAACAGAATGGGTTTTGTGATCTGCATAGCGGTACATCTGATAGAATTGTCTGAACTGAAAATCATAAGGTATGGAAAGCGTCAAATATTAATCCAATAGTTGTACTGATGTTGTGTAATATAAAGTCCATGAGAATTGATAATCCCTAACCTCATAGCCAGGTTTGACCGGTTTCACATAAGTACTGGATACATGATACCGCTTGTAGGAAAGAAATGATGTCTCAAAGTACTCAACATCTTCTTCACAGCATACTACTAAAACCAAAGTTCCCTATAGGGAAACCGCAAACATTCCACCACTGATTGATGTGGAAATCTTTATTGAACTGTAAGATTACAATTTACCATTTTCTTTTTAACATCATCATAAGTAGTTATCATTTGGATATGTAAACCTTCTTTATAAATCAACGAATGTATATGTTAGCAAAGTGTGACTTGATCTCTAATATGGTGGAACTAATCTGGTCCTTGGTTGAGTGATGGTCAGCTGAGTAAGTGCATTCAAGTGTGTGGAAGTTAGCTGGTGAAGTCAGCTGAGGTCCTTCTGTGTCAGCAGTCTACCGAGTATGCTAAGGTTTGTTGAATACATCTGAGTTCTGCATCTGGGCATTGGTTAGATGAGTTGGGTCAGTAGAGTGGGACCCACATCTGAGGCATTTATGGCAACTACGACAAATGTCCTTGGTGGTTAGGGTTTAGAGATATGTGCCTATAAATACTCATCTTGTAATCAATGTAAAAGTGTGAAAACCTCTGAATTTGTAGTTCATAATAAAATATCTATTTTCTGTCCGTGGAGTAGTCGGCACAACACCGGAAACAATCTTGATAGTTTACTGTTAGATTCCATATGCTATTATCTTATTTGCTATCTGGATTCCTTATTATGTTATAACAAACTGGTATTAGAGCATAGGTTTTGGGAATCATCTGTACGAATGGATTTTATCTTCACCGGTGCTTGGCTTCTGTGATAAAAATTCTTTTCTTTGGCAAGCAAGATGTCTATAAATAACGTAAAAATTGATAAGTTTACAGGAAAAAACAATTTAGTCTATGGAAAATCAAGATGCGGGCCTTGTTAAAGCAATAAGGGTTGTGAACTCCTTTATCTGGTAAAGGAGATGCAAATTCTACAGATTATGCCAGTATGGAAGAGAAAACACATTCAACAATCATGTTGTGCTCATCTGATGATGTTATCACTAAAGTTGCTGAGGAAAACACCGCTGCCAAGTTGTGGCTGAAGCTTGAAAGCCTGTATATGACTAAGTCATTAAGCAACAATTTGCTGTTGAAGAAGAGACTATTCAGTCTGAGGATGCATGAGGGGGATCAGTTGAGGGATCATCTTGATCAGCTGAACACAATATTACTTGATCTCAGGAATATTGATGTAAATATTGAGGATGAAGATGCAGCCCTGATTTTGTTGGTATCACCACCAGCTTACTATGAGAACTTTGTGCAATCCTACATAGTTGGGATGGATACAATGGCTTTGGAGGATGTAAGGTCAGCCTTGTATACAACGGAGCCAAGACACAAAGAAGCATGCACAGACAATCAGGCTGCTGGACTAGTAAACATCAGCAGTGGGAAAGAGCATGGAAAGAAGAAGTGATAACGCCCTAAATGGTACCGTTAATTATACTTTTATTCACCCTGAATTCTACTCAAGAAAGGATAGATAGGCTCATTATTATGTGGAATATGTGTTAAATTCTATGTGCATGTTTCTAGGATCGTAATTTTGCATCTGTAGTATTTTCCAAAAGATTTGGTACTTTTTTGTCTCGTTTTGTATTTTTATAGGATGGACCGAATCTGGAGCATTGGAGAATGGATCTGGACCTAAAGAAGCATGCTGGGCCAAGTAAAAGAAGTCCAAGAAGAAGTCTGCTGAAGAAAAAGAGGAAAAGTCGGCCCGGTTTACCGAGTGATAGGGCCGGTAAACCGAGGGCTTGTGGGACACGAAATCGATTCTGCCGCCTCTACTAGGTTGGGTAGGGTTTCTATGAGTCATAAGTCGGTCATTGTATCTATATAAAGCCGCATTAACAGATTATTGTATAAGCATTCAATTATATTCAATTACATTATACAATTTGATGAAATAAAGTTTGTCCAAGCTTTTTAGGAGTTATTTCTGGTTTTCTCCTTTTCTCTACCATCTTTAGCTTGAGTAGATCGATCTAGATCTCCATTTTTGAAGGTATGAAGCTTTGCACATTCCTTTTTGTCTTCAATATGGTAGATCTGCTCATATTTATGTGTTTTAATTAATCTGCATGTTTAAAGACCCCATGATTTACTTAGATTAATCGTAATTGAGCAATGTAGATCCAAAAATAGGAAAATCTGACCCCTGTAAACCGGCGGTCTATACCGGTTTACCGAGGCAATATTTAGAAAACCTAAAACTAGGATTCACTACAGCTACGTTGATCGATATGTTTAATTAACAGTAGGTTAAATCTGGCCAATCTGCTTATTGTAATCGTAAAACTAGCATGAAATATGAATAGTAAAGTGTTAGTTTGGACATAGTCTTAAATGGGCCATAGGAATGTGCTGATCAGTGTCGACAGCTGTCTAGACGGGTTAGCGGTATGAGTTAACGCTCGATATCGGCAATTCTAGTTCTTTATGCGTATGGACTATTACAGACCAAGTAAGGAGGGTAGCTTGTGTATAGATTGTCTACTACCATTGTCGGAGTAGATAAGGTTAGCAGTTGCACCCATAGCTTTAAAATTAAATAGAAAGCTCGCTCAATTAATTTAAGAAAATTATGTGGGCAAGTAAACGTAAAGATTAACTAATCCAAGTTAGTAGATCGGTGAGAAGAGGGGGAGAAATACCAAGTTTCTTTCATGTTCATTGTTGGTCAATGATCGCCTATATGTCGCTTCTTAATTAGATTAGAATCGTTTATAATTAAAGTTGCATTGTCTCTGTGGGATCGACCTTGACTCGCATTTACTATACTACGATGTACCTAGTATTCCTGCTAGTAATATCGACGTTAGTGACTTACACGCGATCAAGAAGAAATCCAAAAAATTTGGGTTCAAAGGTCCTAAGTCCATAGATGTATGTAATTACTGTAAGGAGCAGGAACATTGGAAGTCTAATTGTCCAAAGAAGAAAATGCAGTAAGAGAGAAATTTTGGCACAACAGTTGTGGCTGCTGAGCACTTAGGTGAGGACCTGGTTCTAGTATCTGGGGATTCAGCACATCATGCTGATTTTTGGATCTTAGAATCTGGAGCATCCTATCATATTTGTCCACACATAGTGTGGTTTTCTACTTATGAGCAGATAGATCAGGTCATATCTTTATGGCAAACATCAAGGTCTGCAAGATAGTGGGAATTGGCTCAGTTGAGTTGAGGACAAAGAATGGTAGATTCTGCACGCTGAAAGATGTTAGACATGTTCCACAAATGACTAAGAATTTGGTATCTCTTAATCTTTTGGACAATAAGGGGTTCAATTTCAAGAGAGAGGGTGAAGAGCTGAATGTCTACAAAGATTTAGTTGTGGTCCTCATAGGTATCAAGAGGGGAACCTTGTACATACTGCAAGGCTCTATTGTATCTTGCTTTGCTGTTGTGGCATCCTTAGAATTTCATCAGTCACAGCAGACTAGGTTGTGGCACATGGGACTTGGTCACATGGGTTAAAAAGGAATGCATTTCCTTTCTTCAACAGGTCTTCTTGGGGGATATAAGGTCAAGACTGTGGACTTTTATGAGCAGTGTGTGTTTGGAAAGCTACATAGAAGAAAGTTCTCAATAGGCATGCACAACATAAAGACATCACTTGATTATATATATTCTGATTGCTGGGGTCCATCAAGGGTAGAATCATTAGGCGGTCACAGATATTTTGTGTCCTTTATAGATGACTATTCAAGGATGACTTGGGTGGTGATGATGAAACAAGAGTGAGGCATTCAATAGTTTCAAAGCAGTGGAAGTCTCTAGTAAAGAATCAGTCAGGCAAGAAGATCAGGAGGCTTCGAATAGATAATGGTCTAGAATTCAACTGGTCTGAGTTTGATACATTCTGTAAGGATGAGGGTATTTTTAGACATCTTACAGTTAGCAATACACCTTAGCAGAATGGTGTAGCTGAGAAAATGAATCAAACTCTTCTGAAGAGGGTAAGATGTATGCTCTTTAATGCTGGTTTATCAAGGAGATTTTGGGCAGAGGTTGTAAGCACAACATGCTTCTTAATCAACATGATTCCTCACACAGGGACCAATCTCAAGATACGAGTTGAGATGTGGTCAGGAAAGCCTGCTGGCTACTCAGTTCTAAGGGTTTTTTGGGGCACAATTTACTATCATGTGAGTGAAGGGAAGCTGGAACCAAAAGCCAAGAAGGGAGTGTTTGTAGGGTATGGAGATGGGGTAAAATGTTATAGAATTTGGTCATCAGTAGAGAACAAGGTCATTCTCAGCAAAGATGTTGTTTTCAAAGAAAATTATATGCTTAGTTCATCGAGTGGGAGGATCTGCGAGTCTCGAACGATCTTTGAATCTGAGAGGGCTGACAGTATGGTGGAGCTTCACGTGAAGTCAGCCGGGGTGCAACACTCAGTTGGTCCAAGTCTGCACTTTCATCCGATATGGTCACTTGAACCAGCCAATGAATCCAAACCAAAGAAATTAACATGGGTCAACTGAGAATCAAACATTGGATATTGGTCAGTAGAGTATAGCTGTCACCAGAGCTAAAATAATCAATGTTGGGGACCTCCCAATAGGTATGGGTATGATGATATACTTGGATATGCACTTCATGTTGCAGAAGAAGTTGATGGTTTTGAACATTCTATTTATAGGGAAACAATGACATGTTCTAAGCCATCTCAATGGCATGCTTCCATAAGAGATGAAATGGAGTCATTACTGAAGAATAAGACTTGGGATCTGGTCAAACGGACACAAGATGGGATAGTTGTTACTTGTAAATGGATCTTCAAGAAAAAGAAAGGAATGACTGAGGCAGAAGGGGTCAAGTATAAGGCACATTTGGTTGCAAGAGGGTTCAAACAAAAAGAAGGGGTAAACTTTGATGAGATATTCTTACCAGTAGTCAGACACACTTCAATCAGTGTGTTACTAGCAATGGTGGCACAGCAGGATCTTGAACTTGAGCAGTTAGATCTGAAGACATCCATTCTACATGGTGAGGTAGATAACCGAGCCAGAGGGATTCCAAGTTCCTGGAAAGGATGATTTTGTTTGCAAGTGGAAGAGGTATTTGTATGGACTAAAACAAGCTCCAAGGCAGTGGTATAAAAGGTTTGACAGTTACATGATCCAACTGGGTTATAACCGAAGTCCATATGACTGTTGTGTTTATCACAGTCAGCTGAAAGATGGATCACACATCTATCTTCTCATGTATGTGGATGACATGTTGATAGCTGCAAGAAAGAAGTCTGATGCTCAGAATCTAAAGAACCTTCTCAGTGCCGAGTTTGAAATAAAGGATTTAGGTGCGGCCAAGAAAATTTTGAGGATGGAGATTTGGAGAGATAAAAGTTAGAAGAAGAAGTTATTGTTTCAGCAGGGTTGTATATAGAAGATTTCGGCTAAGTTTGTCATGTCTACTGCAAAACCAACAGATAATCCAATGGCATCTAAATGTTCATTTGTTTGTTTATGCTTCACAATCAATAGAGGAGAATGAGTACATGTCAAGAGTTTCATATGCTAGTGTAGTTGGCAGTCTGATGTATTCATGGTCTGCACTAGGGCTGATCTGGCTCAGGAAGTCAGTATTGTCAGCAGGTTTATGGCTCAACCTGGAAAGAAACACTAGAAAGCTGTGAAAAGAATGTTCAAATACCTTAAGGGTACAACTGATGTTGGTTTCATTTATGGAGGTGATACTCAATGTCCTATCATAGGGTACAGTGATGCTGATTATGCAGGTGATGTGGACAATAGAAAATATATGATTGCTTATGTTTTTACATTAGGGAATTCAGTTGTCAGCTGGAAAGCTACTCTTCAGACAACAATGGCTTTATCAACTACTGAGGTAAATACATGGCTCTTACTGAAGAAGCCAAGAAGGGTATCTAGTTGAAGGGACTAGTCAGTGATTTGGGGCTACATCAGGATAATGCAGAGATATATTGTGACAATCTAAGTGCAATATGTTTGGCTAAGGACCAGGTTCATCATGAGAGAAATAAGCATATATATGTGAGATATCATTTCCTAAGGAATGAGAAGACGGTTCAAGTAAGGAAGATCAACACCAAGGAGAATCATGTTGATATACTTACTAAACCAGTTCAGCAGAGCAAGTTTTAGTTGTGTCTGGACTTGTTGAATATTCAAAGCTTATAATCTCAAAATCTAGATACTTAGCTGAGGGTAGGTCAGCTGAGTGGATTCTGTGGAGAAGTCTGGTACAGTACATCCTGGCATTGACGAATGCATCTGGTACAATACATCTATTTATGCATTCTGGTTGATTTGAAGAAGAGTTCACGTCTAGGTGGAGATTTGACAGCAAAGTGTGACTTGATCTTTAATATGTTAGTCAGCTGAGTAAGTGTATTCAACTCCGTGGAAGTCAGCTGAGGTCCTTCTGTGTCAGCAATCTGCTGAGGTTTGTTTAAACAACTGAGTTCTGCTTCTGGGCATGGTTAGCTGAGTTGGGTCAGCATAGTGGGACCCACATCTAGGCATTTATGGCAATTCCGACAGAGATCATCAGCGGTTAGGGTTTAGGGATATGTGGCTATAAATACTCATCTTCTAATCAATGTAAACCTCTGAATTTTCAGTGCATTGTAAAATATCTCTTTTCTGTCCGTGGAGTGGTCGGCACAACGCCGTAAACCACGTTAAATCTTGTGTTCTTCTTTTTTCCTGTTATCTTCTTGATTGTTTAATGTCCTGTTATTATATTATTAGCTATTTGGAGTCCCTATCCCTATCCTGCTACAACAGTATACACATTTTTATATTCACCGAAAGGATATAAACACAACTTCATAAATGAATGAATGTATTCACATTTTCAGATCACCAAAAGCATATACATAGGCAAGTGAAATTACCATTGTGTCAACAAATAAGTAGCCATGTATGCTGTTTAATTTTCTATGAACATGCTTATTCCACTTTTCTTCCTTTCTAAAACCTGAATAATCACTTTCCAATTCTGCTTCCTTGGCACTACATCATTGATGTTGCTGAGTTGTCTTTCCCATTACTATCAATGTCCAGAAAGGACCCACTTCCAAGCACCACAGGAGGTTAGTTCACCCACTCCTATGGAGGTAGATGAGCCTACCTAGTGTAGTGAAAGTTTGAACTAACAAACAAAACAAGACATAGATACAAAATCAAACCTCGGTAGAAGATCTAACAAACAAGACGTAGATATAAAATCGAACCTCGGTAGAAGATTTAACATTTGCAAGAGAAAAATAACAGCCTACTTCATCCGTGAATTCCTCATTCCTGCCAATCCCCAATTTCAAGTACAAAAAAAATTGTAAAAAGATTTCAGGTTGACCATAAGAATAAAGTGCAGTTTTGACCAACCCTAATTGTGAAAAGGCATAGGTAGCTAAAAATTATAACATGAAGGCATTAAATTTTGAACAACCATCATAGAAAAGCTAATCATTCAGAAAAGAACATAAGAGAGGAAAAAAAGAAGAAGACGAAGATTTTACTCCATTCTACTGCAGACGACGGGGTCAAAAGGCTTTGATCGACCTAGAAGGATACATCTTGAATGGAAGATTTCGCATTCAATTAATTTGTAGGGAAATGAAGATGGAATTGGAAAGGTAGCGGGGAGAAAGAGGTAGTAAATGACTGGAAGTTGTTTAACCTAACAACAATGGTCTCTTTCACCCGGTAACGTGATGAAGACGATGATGAAATTGAGTCGTTGTCCACATCTTCCACGATTCTTTAGCCCTGTCTTTTTTTTTGGAATCAGGAAGCATTGCATAACATAGATATGTATTGCTTGTATCTTTGCCTTAATGAGTATTTCCTTGCCGGCACTAGAAAAGTACATAGTCTCCACCCATTTAGGGCTGTAAACGAGCCGAATAATACCGAACCCTGGTAGGGTTCGGCTCGGCTCGAAAATTTTGTACCTCATGGCTCGGCTCGGCTCGGGCGAACCTGATTTTTCAGGGTTTCGCCTGGGTTCAAGCTTAAAAATAAAAAATATTCGCCCGGTTTGGTCCGAGCGAGCGAACGGTCCAACAGTTCGATCCAAAAAAGCATAAACCAAAAACCAAAAAAGAAGAAGAATGAATTCAATTAGGTTTTCCTTTCCCTTTCAAAATAAAGTATAAACCAAAAAATTTAATTAATTTATTATTATAAAAATAATTAATAAATATAATATAATAATAATTTAATATTTTAAACGAGCCGAACCTGCTTCGATATGATTCGCTCGTAGGATTTAATATCTCGATTTTTAAGGCTCGGTTCGGGTTCGAAAATTCGAACCGGATCACGAATTGAGCTTTTTCGGACCGAATATACCGAACCGTATCGAATACTTACGTTCATTTACAGCCCTACACCCATTCAGCTTCCTTCAAATCCTGTCCTTAATATAATTAAAAATTTCATATCTAGATCTTCTAATCGTAAAAGGCATCCACAAATACTTGCAATTGGAAGATCCAACTGGTATAGAAAGGGTGCCCAAAATTTGATTCTGAAGATTCAAATCAAAGTGTTCCCAAAGTAGACACAAGATTTTTCAAGATTTACTTTTTGTCCTGACAAGCCTTCATAACAATGGAGTATCCTCTTTAGTTCCTCTGTAATTTCCAAACTAGACTGTGCAAACAGAATACCGTCATCTGCAAAAAGTAAATGAGAGTGACAGGGGCCATTTCTCCCAAATCTGAAGGGGACAAGATTCTCATTAAGAATGGCATGGTTGATAGGTTCTGATAAACCTTCTGAATAGATGATAAAAATGATAGTTGATAGAGGATCACCCTGCCTTATGCCTCTAGATGGGTAGAAAACAATTGAATGACAACCATTAACTAGTACTTGAAAGATGCAGGAAGTAACACATTTCATAATATGCTTGATAAAAGTAGTGAGGTAGGCCATTTTAGTTAAAATATTCTTTAAGTAATCCCACTCTATCCTGTCAAAAGCCTTTACCATATCCTATTTGATAGCCATTTGATCCCTGCACATCTTGTTGTTCCCTGATAAGGAATGAAAAGCTTCAGAAGAAGTGATTGCATTATCTGTTATGAGCTTTCCCTTTATGAAGGCTGACTGTGCCTCTTCAATGACAGTGTCCAGAGTCTTCTTTAGCCTATTAGCTATAGATTAGAGATCACCTTATTGATTGTGTTGTTGATCTAACTTTCCTAGATGTCCAATCTAACCGGCAGTGTACCGGGTCAATTGTAGTCTAGTCTAGTGGTCAAGGTCGTATCCACGAGGATTGTGAGGTTGAACACCGAAAAGCTATTATTATCTTGATCTAAGTCACAATAAAACAAGAAGGTAATTGTATCTAAAAATCTACTACTTCAAGGTTGATAAAAGATAAAAAGCCTAGCCAAGACAATGTGTAGACTAGCAAACCTCTATTAGCATAATGGGAATGAACTACCTACCAACCTTCCATTAGTGTTCTAAAGTGTGAAACGGTGCATTCCTAAGCAAGCAATTCCCCCTCGTACGAGTGTATGGAATTACTCTCGACCTCCTCCTTGGTCTAGGTGTCCTAAACCTAATGACTCGGTATGCTACGCACGTGAATGCAATGACAAAGCCAACTATCCCCGGATAAGAAATCGAATGCCTCGAAAGGTCGATTTTACCTTCCGGTTTTCCTACCCTCTTCCCACGCCTAACATCTCCTTTAGGTCTCCATTAAGTGTGTAAATGCAAGCATTAGTCAATTACTCCAATACAAGCAAACCATGCAATGCAGGTAGGAAAAGATTCATCACAATTGAAACTAACAACATAAACAATCATTCCCAATCAACATAAGAGATTAAACTAATTCTACAACATCATCTTGGCTAGTTTAACCTAGCCACTCATAACTACAAACATTAACATAACAAGGCTAACATTCATAATCATAAGAACACTTGAATCAAAATAAAGATTAAGGATTACCAATCACAAGTAAAGAGCTCGACAATGGTGTTCTTCATTCAAGCTTTCAAAACCTTCAATGGAATCAACACTAGTGTAGTTTAACTCCAATCAAGTAGTAGAAGCTAGACTAAGAATCCTTAATATTACAATCAAAATCAAGAGTTAATTTATACATAAAATTCGGCTAGGAGAGCCCTTGGGGCTGGTTTGGTGCCACCAAGAGAAAGGGGGAGTTGGGGAAGAAGATTTGGGGTGTTAAAATTAGGTAAATTCGATCTAAAAAGGGATTATATGGCTGAAAACTGCTTTTCCTGACTCTTGGCGTGCGCCAGTAAAGGTCTGGCGTGCGTCACGAAAAGGTCTAAAACTCTCTGAATAGCTACAGTGATGTTTGGCACGCGCCATAATAAGTTGGCGTGCGCCAATTTTACAGCAGCTCACCAAAATCGACATAACTTGGATTGTAGAGCTCTGATTGATGTGATTCAAATTGCGTTGGAACGTTCCTTTCTCCATCTACAACTCTCATTCAGAAGTATTCTCCAGAAAATGCCTCGAAGCTGGGTCAAATGTCCGTTGAATGTATGCTACGGTAGAAACGCAAAAGACATGATCCGTTTGAACCCATAAGCTTCCGGTACTCTCTTCTAGCCATCAAACTCAACACGTGGCGTCACTCGGGGTGTTGTTCAACCTATAATCCTGCAATACAACACAAAAATACCAAGCATAAACCCGACACGACGCTCCGGTGACTATAACTCAGACAAAATTAATCAAAACACAATATTTTATATAATAATTACTGTCTACACATTTGGGTGAAACTAAGCAAATAATGACTCAAATTGATACAAGAACATCAATAAATGCATGAGAAATGGGGATAAAACATCGTGAAATGAATCAACTAGTTGACTCACATCACAACTCCCCACTTAGCTTTTGCTCTTCCTCGAGCAAATAAAGCGACAAAACAACTCAAGTAAAGAGACAGGGACATACAACATCAAGAAGTAAGAGCTCAACTAGATGATGCAACCATTCATATATATAACCACATGTTAACCGCAATCTCAGAAAGTAGTGGAGTGTGTGTGTGAATATTCCTCAAATTGTTACCAAGCAATCAAATATGAAATCATGCATGCAAAACTTATTAGGTGCAAACCATATGCTTAAGAATGATACCAATCTCCATTAATCGAGGCATTCGGAGTGAATAAGTTAGATTGGGTAGGACTTGCAAATTTGTAACGTTAGGCTCGGGTATTGGCTAATCGAATGAATAAAAATATATATCAAAAAGAACACATGCAAGATAGCAAATCTACACCTTCAATTCCAATGATTTTGAATTGGCAACTCTAACTCTCTCGCATAATTGCCAAAGACGTCTCCTCAACAATAAACATAAGAGATAAAGTACCACTACAATTGATTTATCACCCAAACTTACATTACTTGGACTTGTTGAACTTGTCCTCCAAAATTGCTTTCCAATGCTCACCATTTATTGAATCTTTATATACAACTTTATTAAACTTCAATTGATTATTTTTGAACTTTTTTTTGGATTTTGATTTTTTTTTATTTAACACCAATGGACTCCAAACTTGATAGATACCATCTTAACTTTGTGCCAATAAAGTCATCCAACTCTTGCCCAACTTCTAATGTCGTCACCACAACAATACATAGAAACTTGCTAAACTTGCGAGACGCCAAGGAAATGTAGACCAAAATTAGGCTAAGGGTCGGATTATAATGAGGCTAATCACGAATGTCTAGTTTCGAGTGGGGTCTCACCGCTCTACAAAGGCTGAGAGGGGGACAAGTGGAAATTACGTTCGGGAAGGTCATTTGGCTATGGTTGAGTCAAAGAAATTCCATGACCGTCCCTAACTCCGACTCCAAACACCTTTCTATTTCGCCTCGAAAGGATATCAAGCCTAAGTTCTAGTTGCTATGGAAGCATGCTTACATGATTGCACAAAAGTTTGCATGTTAACAAAAGATCGGAATATACGTACTCAAAGAATTCACACTACAAACAAAGATTCACGATTAAAATGCACTTACATGTCACCAAGGTTACTCACTTCGTTGAGGTACTCACTCTATCAATTGCAAAACCATATATTTTCACAAAAGGTGGTTTGTTCAACTTTAAATTGCTCAAAAATTCACAAAACTAAGTGTTTCTCAAACATTTAATGGCATTACCTTTTGTTGGACTAACTACGTTCCCACTCCCCACTTACGAACTTGCATTGTTCCCAATGTAAAGTGAGTGGTAAGAAAGTAGTTAGGGAAACAAAAGGGAATCAAAACTAGTCAAAACAAGCACCGGGATGCTATAAAAGGGAGGGTGGGTAAGCATGAAAGACAACCAATGAAATGACAAGCAATCCCAAGTACTACCAAAGTATCAACCTAAATGTAGACACAAAAGGATCATTGGCCACACCGAGCCTCACAAAAGAGCAAAAATATTATAATTAACTTTTTTGGGCTGCCTCCAGGTAGCGCTTTTTGTTTAACGTCGTTTGCTCAACGAGATTATACGGTAGAAATGATGGAAATTATACAGATTATCGTGCAGGGATACCACTAACAATTACTCACATAAGCATGCAATTTCAAGCACAAAAGCCAACCAAAAGATAATGCTTAATGAATAATAAGAAAGATAGTACCTGTAGTTTGCTAAATTTATAGTCTTTAGCTAGACTTTTCCTTGCTTAGGTCTCTAATGCACCGGTGGTGGGTCATCCTCACGCACCACATCCGTCTTTTTTATCAATACCGGTCTCCAACATAGATTAGACGAATTCCACCAATCCCAACGATTCTTGACATTTTCCTTTGATTTTCGAGCTTTCGGTTTGTGAACCTTCACATTATTGCTCATGTCTTCTTCAACTACCTGCGTGTTAGTACAATCCACAACAAGGGGACACGAAGTGTCCACAAAAGAACAAGATTCTAGTGTAGTGCGTGGATATTTCAATGAAGTGTAGATGTTGAAGACAGCACGCTCATCATTAACTCCCAAACTAAGCTCTCCCTTACAAACATCGATCATGGCCTCCCCATTGCTAAAAATGGTCTACCGAGGATAAGAGGTGTAAGTACCCTTCCTCCATATCGATAACAACAAAATCGACGGGAAATAAAATTCATCAACATTCACTAGTACATCCTCAATGACTCCCTTTGGACGTTTTATGGATCTATCCGCAAGTTGGAGAGTCATCTCCGTACGCTTGAGCTTGCCTATGCCAAGTTTCATGAAATCATTATAGGACATGAGGTTTATGCTCACACCGAGATCACATAGAACCTTCTTAAACAAAAATCCCCCAATCTCACATGGGATCGTAAAACTCCTGGGGTCTTTAAGCTTAGGAGGGAGCTTATGTTGAAGCACGATGGAACACTCCTCACTTAGACACACCGTCTCATACTCTTCCAACCGTTTCTTGTTGGAGAGTATGTACTTAAGAAACTTACCATATGCCGGCATATTTGTGAGTGCTTCTATGAAAGGGATATTAATAGTTAAGTGCTGAAAAGTGTCAAGAAAACGTGCATACTTTCTATCAACCTTCATCTTTTTAATTTCCTCCTGAGGGGGATATGGTAATGAATCAAGATCGAAATCTTTAGGGACAAAAGCCATACCTCTCTTACCTTTGTCGCTTGATGAAGTGGTAGAAGCTCTTCTCAAAATTTGGGCTGTTGGGGGACGCTATTCATCATTGTCCTGCGCCATTTTTCTTGCCAAAGTCTCTGTTTTCTTCTCTTTGTTAATGGCCTGAACCGGTTGATCATTGGCCTGAGCCATTTTCTTTGAAAGATGTCCATAAACTTTTGAATCATTCCCGGTGTGAGATTTCCATTGACGGTTTCCTCTCTAACATGCTCGTTGAATAAGGTCCATAAGTCACTAGCTCTCGGGTTTTTCAATAGCCTTGGAACCTTTATCCATTCTTCTTCTTTTTCTACTTCAACATACCCATCATTTTTCAAGAAACAATCAACAATTTCTTCTTCTTCTTCACTCCACTCTTCCTCTTTCTTGTCATTCAAATCTTCTTCAACCTCATTGCTTTCCTCATTATGCCCATATGACCTTCCACTTCGAGTAATAATAGCATTGACTTCTCTTGGGTTCTCTCGGTGTTGCTTGGTAATCCACCTGGTGGGCTACTACTATTTCTCTCGCCTCCCTTAGTCAAATAGTCTTCAATACCTCGCATTGATGCTTCCATAGTTCTCATTCTCATTTCGTGCCTACTCATAGATGTCTTCAAAGTACCAACCTCTTGAGACAAAGATACTTATAAAGTCATCATTGTTTGCATATTGGCGGCTTGAGTAGACACAACTCCCATCAATTTTTCCATCAAAAATTTCAAATGAAAAACCTCCTCTGTTGATTGAGAACTTTTTTGATCATGGACTTGTTGAGTAGGAACTTGTTGGTAAAAAGGATGTGGTTCAATAACATTGGTGAGAGTGTTATTCAAATCCCGACGTTGTCTCAATAAACACATTTCTTCTTGTGTAGCTAAATCGGAGTTTGATAATTCTTCGATATGAAAAACACCAAATGTCACATCATCACATTTTTTACGCTTCAACTCTCTCTTCCCCGCGTGTAATTCATCCATCTTCTTATGTATCACCGCCATTTCTCTCAAAATTTCCTCCTCATTCGAAATCTTCTCATCCCCAATGGCAACTTCCGTTTCACTTGGACCGGGATCCCACAATTTCTCATTTCTTGTCACTCTTTCAATAGCCTTATAAACATCTTGGGCCGTGCTCATCATAAGTGATCCATGGCATGCCAAATCAATTTGAGCTCTTGACCCTTTATGCAAGCCACTACAAAATAATTGGACTTGCATGTCCAAAGTATAATCGTGGTTTGACACGCCTCAAAAGCTTCTTAAAACGGTCCTAAGCATTGTCCAAAGATTCAATTAAATCTGGCTTGAAATTAGCAACTGTTACCTTGAACTCCAAATATCTACCTGGTGGAAAGTATTGCTTCAAAAACTCGGTTTGTATATCATCCCATGATTGCAAGTGGTGGTGGGGAAGTGGCATAAGTCATTCCTTTGCTTGACCCTTCAAAGAAAAAGGAAATAATGCAAGACGGGTAAATTCTTGACAAACACTACTTTGGAATCCCGTATTGCATATTTCTTCAAAGTTATAAAGATGTGAATGCAGGTCATCATGGGCCTTTCAATAGAATTGAGCTCTACTCCACTAGACCGAACATACGAGACTTGATTGAAAGGTTTTTAGCATCAATGTGAGGTAGCCGAATAGGATTATGAACTTGATTTTTCTTTGAGTGGCTTGCTCACAAAGCGGTCTATATTGGTAGGTAGATTTGGAAGTGGATCATATGGATATGGTTCTTGGGGTGGTGGAGAAATTGGTGGTGGTGGACTTTGTGGATATGGTTCTTGTGGTGGTGGAGGATAGTCATTTGGATTTAAGGGATTTTGTTCAACTTGGGCATTTCCATGTTCTTGCCTGCCTTGTGCATTCAATAAATTCTCATCCATTTCTTCTTCTTTATTAGATGTTCCTTGGGAAGATTCTCCACCAAGTTCCAAACTACGACGAGCTTGACTACCTTTCTTCTCTTTAACCAAATCCCTAAATACGTATTGATATCCGGAATGATGGGAGTGTCGGGTGCCGTTCCTCGACGAGAATGGTTCATCCACTACAAGAGAGAAACAACAAGAACACAATCAAATAACACTTGGTAAATTACCAAAGAGGTAAGCACCAAAAAGGAAAAAAAAAGATTATAAATGATTGACTTATTCTCAAGACTTTTAAGCTAGTATAAGTATCAACCATTACACAATCCCGGCAAGGTCGCCAAAAAGCTTGATCGGACTTTCTAGATATCCAATCTAACCGGCAGTGTACTGGGTCAATTGTAGTCTAGTCTAGTGGTCAAGGTCGTATCCACGAGGATTGTGAGGTTGAACACCGAAAAGCTATTATTATCTTGATCTAATTCGCAATAAAACAAGAAGGTAATTGTATCTAAAAATCTACTACTACAAGGGTGATAAAAGATAAAAAGCCTAGCCAAGACAATGTGTAGACTAGCAAACCTCTATTAGCATCATGGGAATGAACTACCTACCAACCTTCCATTAGTGTTCAAAAGTGTGAAACGGTGCATTCCTAAGCAAGCAATTCCCCCTCGTACGAGTGTATGGAATTACTCTCTACCTCCTCCTTGGTCTAGGTGTCCTAAACCTAATGACTCGGTATGCTACGCACGTGAAAACAATGACAAAGCCAACTATCCCCGGATAAGAAATCGAATGCCTCGAAAGGTCGATTTTACCTTCCGGTTTTCCTACCCTCTTCCCACGCCTAACATCTCCTTTAGGTCTCCATTAAGTGTGTAAATGCAAGCATTAGTCAATTACTCCAATACAAGCAAACCATGCATTGCAAGTAGGAAACGATTCATCACAATTGAAACTAACAACATAAACAATTATTCCCAATCAACATAAGAGATTAAACTAATTCTACAACATCATCTTGGCTAGTTTAACCTAGCCACTCATAACTACAAACATTAACATAACAAGGCTAACATTCATAATCATAAGAACACTTGAATCAAAATAAAGATTAAGGATTACCAATCACAAGTAAAGAGCTCGAAAATGGTGTTCTTCATTCAAGCTTTCAAAACCTTCAATGGAATCAACACTAGTGTAGTTTAACTCCAATCAAATAGTAGAAGCTAGACTAAGAATCCTTAATATTACAATCAAAATCAAGAGTTAATTTCTACATGAAATTGCCAGAGAGCCCTCAATGGTTTGGTGCCACCAAGAGAATGGGGAGTTGGGGAAGAAGAAGTGTGGTGTTAAAATTAGGTAAATTCGATCTAAAAAGTGGGATTATATGGCTGAAAACTACTTTTCCCGACTTCTTGGCGTGCGCCACTAAAGGTCTAGTGTGCGAACTAAAAGGTCCGAAACTCTCTGAATAGCTACAGATGACGTTTGGCGCGCGCCATAATAAGTTGGCGTGCGCCAATTTTACAACAGATCACCAAAATCGCCATAACTTGGGTTGTAGAGCTCCGATTGATGTGATTCAAATTGCGTTGGAACGCTCGTTTCTCCATCTACAACTCTCATTCAGAAGTCTTCTCCAGAAAATGCCTCTAAGATGGGTCAAATGTCCGTTGAATGTATGCTATGGTAGAAACGCAAAAGACAAATGTTCCGCTTGAACCCATAAGCTTCCGGTACTCTCTTTTAGCCATCAAACTCAACACGCTATGCCACTCGGGTCTTGGTCAACCAATAATCCTGCAATACAACACAAAAATACCAACCGTAAACCCGACACGACGCTCTGGTTACTATAACCTGTACAAAACTAATCAAAACACGATATTTTATATAATAATTACTATCTACACATTTGGGTGAAACTAAGCAACTAATGACTCAAATTGATACAAGAACATCAATAAATGCATGAGAAATAGGGATAAAACATCGTGAAATGCATCAACTAGTTGACTCACATCAGTTGCTGAGGGAGATATGCCTGAAATCCTTTAGAGTTGCTGCTTGAGGAGTCATAGGGACCAAGGTTATGAGAATATCATTAATAGCTGCAAAGTCAACCCCATTATTGAGCACATCCAAAAGCGAAGGTAGAAGACCAGCTTGATATATGTCCCGGTGTTTCTTCCAAAAAATAGTCTACATCCCATTAGGCTAGGGCCCTTCCTCCCTGTGAGTTGCTTTAAAGCCTTATTAATCTCTTCAACAGAAAATGGTGTTAAGAGTGCACCTTGCTGCTCAACAGTTACCTGATTAATTGGCAAGTGGTTAATTATATCATAATGAATTGTACGTACCTACACATGAAGCAAAGAGATTGGTGTAAAACTCCTTCGCATGCCTAAGCATGTCTTTCTGTTTTGTTAAGATATCCCTTGAGTCTGTTGTGAGTGCCATAATCTTATTCTTCTCCTTCCTTCTGGATGTCTTTATATGAAAGAAAAAGGTGTTCCTGACATCTGAAAGGAGCAAATTACATGTAATATTCCGATTTTCTAAAGTAAGCAGACGTGTCATTTTTCATGAAAATGAAATATTATTATTTCTTTTCTTTTATGGAGTTAAGTATTCAATAGATTTATATATATATATATATATATATATATATATATATATATATATATATATATATATATATATATATATATATATATATGTTATATGTATATATAATTAAAGGAAAATCTGATTATTTGGTAATTAAAGGACAATTAAGGAAAAAGGGATTTATGGAGATTGGTATTTAAGGAAATTAATACACATTAATCACATAACCTAAACACAATTCGAAATCAGTTTTACACTTTCTCTCTCAAGCAAAATTGAGAAGAAAGAAGGCTAAGAGAGTTGTTGCAATATCCAAGCGTTGTTTGATCGCTTTCGATCCGAGTAGAGAATTGGAACCGCTGTGAGGAGCACATCGCTTTGGATATCGATTGTTGAGAAGTGTTGTAGATTTTTTTGGCTATTGAGATTGGTTTTTGGCTGCAATTAGGTAAGAAACTCTTCCTATGATCTCAGTTATGATTCGTAAAGAGTAGATCATGTTTTTGAGATGTGTAGATGCTAGAAAGATGTGTTTTTCGTTGATCAAGGATCATAGGTATTCTTGGGATGTTTAGATATGTTTTTCTATGTTTTTCTGTGTTTAATTCGATGCCAATTAGTCAAAAACAGATTAAAAATAGCGCTTTGACGATGTTAGCGCTTTGGAAAAACCCAGCGGACGGGCGCCTCAGATTAGGCGGACGGGCGTCATGACTTTAAGAGCTCAAACGGGCGCTTGCACAGGCGACGGGCGCTTGAGGTTAGAATTTTGATTCGTGATGTAGCCGCTTTTGGCGGACGGGCGCTTGGGGTTTAAGTGATTTACGCTTGATTACGAACGGCCGTCCATGGTTTCAAACGGGCGCCTGGCCTGTTTTACCTTGTGTTTACGGTTTTATCGTTCTAGTTTGTTTTTGGGTTTCATAATCATGTTATTATTGTTTTAAACCCTTATTTATGATATGGTAATATTGGATAACATAAACAAGCCTGAATTGAGCTTCGATTCGCTCAGCTTAAAACACCGAATGTACTTTTAAAGGGAGTTGAAGTTCGGATCCGCCGGAAGAGCATGATAGGTTTGTGCTTTGATGAATTAGCATTCATCAATGACCGTGTAAATTGCTAGGCCTTGTCTTTGTCTAGTGGTCTAGGAAGAGAGTAGTATTTGTGAGGGGATTAATTGAAAACATATAGGTGGTTAATTAATCATTCTAATAAAACACGACTTGACTAGTAAAAGATTAAACAACATGTCTCTCTTGGATAGGCACCGCCTATATCGCGATGTGTGTGCTACTCTCAAGGTGGAAGAACCCGTAGTCAAAAGAACCACAAGTTCGGGGACTCCACCGAGGTGTGCGCATCTATCGGAGTCTACCTATTCTAGCCTCCGTGGATATTGGTGTGATCCACTAATATGTTGCAATCGATATCTCCTGGTGGATATACATCAGGCGTAGTGCCCTTGAGTGCGGTTGTAACATAGATAAGTTAAGTAGAAACGTTTAGTCAATTCGTGTTGATGGACAGGAAGTGAACCCTAGATTGAGTCGGTCATACATAAACAACTAAATTTATAAATATCTTTTCTTAATAAATGATAATTGTTGTCATAGCTTCTCTTTCTTATTAAGTACGTTGTACTTACCTCAAATGCATGTTCTCTATGTGTTTGGGGATGAGAAGACGAACAGGTTGATAATGTTTATGAGGAGGAGTTCGATGATGATGTTTGAAGATGCTTCATTGAAGACTTTACATTTATTTATTTCGTTACTCATTTATTAGACTATTCCTAGTTTTGTTGGTTTAGACTTTTGGTCTTTCGAGACGTGTAGTACCGTTACATTTCTTTTGGATATCGTATTTTCCTTGAATGTAATAAGTTACATTTCCACCTTTAGATGTTATTTCTATTCTTGGATGTTTGGAGATTTTATACCCGAGTCTTTTGCTTCCGTGTGCTTGTTTTTGATACGATGTAGTGGAGGCTTACGATGAAATGAATTTATTTTTATTTTATACGTGCGAACGCCCGCTTCCGGATAAGGACTCGTGTCCGGAACGGGTGTTACAATGGTATCGAGAGCTGCCGCCTTTTTTAGGCTTCCTTTCTTTTAAGATAATTTTTCCTAGATCTTTTAGTAACGCTCGGTTTCTTTGATCATCGTGATGGTGTTCACGAACCTGAGCGGTGCGAGAGACTTCGGAGTTCGCCGGAAAGTCCAACACCGGTCGTAGGAGGCGGTGTTGTGAGGCAGATTCCACCACCTCAGCGGATTTTATCACCACCACCTCGTACTGCGACACCCACACCAAGGTCTCAACAGAGTTTGTCACCGCGACCTTAACAGGAGCAACCTCCATGATGGCACGTGGGGAGCTCGGTTCGCTTTTCTTTGGTGAGCGATGTTTCAAAGAGGATTTGTACCGCCACCGAAAGCTACCTCCACATCAAAGAAACCGCTTATCCCGCACCAATCGCTGTTTACCCTCCACCGCTTAGCGCTTACCTCCACCACCAAAGAGCCACCCTCGCCACTAGTGTTTCACCAACAAAGAGCAGACCTTCTACCCACCTCATGTAGGTCACACCCCTCGACCTACCGTACCATTTTCACCACGGTTCGACCATCAGCAATGTTTTGGTTATCCACCCTTTGGTTTCCAACAATACATAACCCCACAAAGATCACCGAATTACCACCAAGGATACTACCCTTTTCACCGAACCTCAAGCTTAATCCAGCTTTACCTTCAACAACAAGCAGATTTCAAGCAGCAAGTACCTTTTGGTTATCCTCCGGTTTACCCACCACCAAACCCCACCGTTAGACCGCTTTTTGAGCAAGCACCGCCAGTTGATTGGTATACAAGACTGCGGAGAAATAGAGTTCAGGATTTCTTAGGGAATACGGAACCTTCGAAAGCTGAGGAATGGATAAGGAGTTTCAAAAAAGCATACAGGAATGTACATGTGCCTGAGACTGAGATGGCACAACTAGTAGTTAGCTTTCTTTTGGGCGAGCAGAGGCTTGGATAGATGCTATACAGAGTAGCAATGGCAAGGTTACATACTGGGAAGCTTTCAAAGCTATGTTCTTCAACGAGTACTTCCCGGCAACAGTGCAAGCGGATAAGGCAAGTCAGTTTTTGAAACTCAAGCAAGGCAACTACCTCGACAAAGATCTCAAGACACTAACAAGTTCAATGAGTTGGGACGGTTCTATCCTCGAAATGATGAAAGTGGAAGAAAGAAAGATGGCCTTTACAAAGAAGGATTGGCCTATGAGATTCATCCTGCATGTTGGGATTTACAAAGAAGGAACATGGCGAGCTCTTGAATAAAGCCTTGAGGTTGAGACCTTCGTGAAGAAGGCTACAAAGTGGTTATTGGGAACAAGAGGAACTTTGGGACTAGTCAAGGTAATCACCGAGGAGCCCCACAATGTAATACTAAGAAGACAACAAACCATCCGGCAAGCATAGGCCCCAAACAAGGCACCTTTGTGTTCCAAGTGCAACCGAATCATTCAGAGAGTGCAGAGCTAGTTCAGGTGGTTGCTACTTTTGTGGAGAACCGGGGCACTTTTCTAGAGAATGTCCCAATAAGGGGAATAAAGGGAGTACGAGCCGAGGAAATGGGAGGAGCGGCCCAAGCCGACTGGGCCGAGTTTTTGTAAATGACGCTAGAGATGCGAGAACTGTGAGATGATGTTATCTCAGGTACCTCGTTGTAAATTTATGTTATTAAGATATTGTTATAGCACGTTTATTCATGCTGTAATTTTCTTTAAATGAATGAATATGCATCCTAGGTACGATAATGTTAGATAATCTAGTGGTCAGAGCTTTGTTCGATACGGGAGCGTCTAACACTTTTGTGTCGACCAAGGTAGCTAAGAAGTTGAGTTTACCTTCGGAACCTTTAAGAAACACTTTGGAAATAACTACACCGTTAGGGAAGGTAACTATGGTAACTAGGATGATACCTCAAGTGGAAGTTCGAGTTGGATCTTATCGATGCTAGAGTGATTTCACTGTTTTAGACTTTTCAGACTTTGATGTGATTCTTGGAATAGATTGGCTATCCGAGAATTATGTTCACTTAGATTTCCGAGAAAAAAAAGTGACCTTTAAAGTACCCGGGAAATCAGATAAGACCTTTCAAGGGAATGTGTACAAGCCAAGTAAGAAGTGACATCCGATAATTTCAGCGGTCAAGGCAATTAGAGCTTGTCAGGAGGGTTGTGAAGGCTACTTGTTGTATGCAGTGGATGTGGAACAAGTGAAGCCCAAGCATGAAGAAACTCCTGTAGTGGGAGAGTACCCTGAGGTATTTCCGGAAGAGTTACCGGGAAACATGCCGGATAGGGAAATCGAGTTTGAGATCAAGTCGATACAGAGCGCACTAGCTTGCTAAGGCACCCTATAGATGGCACCGGTCGAATTGAAAGAGTTGAAAGATCAACTTAAGGATATGCTTGAGAGGAATATAATTCAGCCTAGTACTTCACCTTGGGGAGCCCCAGTGTTGTTTGTTAAGAAGAAAGATGGTAGCATGAGGATGTGTATCGACTACATGGCGTTGAATAACCTTACCATCAAGAATAAGTACCCCTTTGCCAAGGATAGATGATCTGTTTAACCAGGTTGCAAGGCAAGAAAGTGTTCTCTAAGAGTGATCTTAGGTCTGGTTACCACCAGTTGAAGATCAAGGTGGCGGATATACCAAGACGGCTTTTAGTACGAGGTATGGACAAGATGAGTTCTTGGTCATGCCGCTTGACTCACTAATGCTCCATCTGCATTCATGGATTTGATGCAAATGAGTTTTCATGCCATACTTGGATAAGTTTGTGATAGTGTTTATAGACGACATCCTAGTATACTCTAAGGATGAGAAAGAACACGAGGAACACTTAAGGATAGTGTTGGATACTTTGAAGGAGAACCAGTTGTTTGCAAAGTTTTCGAAGTGTGACTTTTGGTTGAAGCAAGTCGCTTTCTTGGGTCATGTCATTTCTGGAGATGGCATACAAGTCGATCCAACGAAGATTGAGGCAGTTGAGAATTGGCCTAAACCTACCACAGTTTCAGAAGTAAGGAGCTTTCTTGGTTTGGCTGGCTACTATAGGAAGTTCGTGCAAGACTTTTCGAAGATAGCGACTCCACTCACAAAGCTTACACAGAAGAATGTGAAGTTCGAATGGACAAGCGAGTGTGATGCAACTTTTCATACCTTGAAGGATAGGTTGACTACGGCCCCAATGTTGGCGGTTCCGGAGATTTTTTTATAATTACGATGTCTACACGGATGCTTCGGGATAGGGTTTAGGTTGTGTATTGATGCAAGGGGGGAAAGTGATTGCTTATGCATCTAGGCAGTTGAAGATGCATGAGAAGAACTACCCGACACATGACTTAGAATTGGCAGCAGTAGTGTTTGCATTTTTAAGACTTGGAGGCACTACTTGTATGGAGTTAAGGCAATGATCTTCACCGACCACAAAAGTTTAAAGTATTTCTTTACACAAGAGAATCAACACATGAGACAATGGAGATGGTTGGAGTTCGTGAAGGACTATGATTTGGACATCCAAAGCACCATCCAGCAAAGTCAATGTAGTGGTCGATGCATTGAGCAGAAACCGCTGTTTGCGGTTTCAAGCGCCAAGATGTGGCGTAAAGGTTAGATGGGCTGGAAATTAGCAGATTTGATCGATTGAAGACCGGCGCTTGTGGCATCGTTGTTAGCAAGGTCGAGTTGATGGATGATATTCGGGAGAAGCAAGATGAAGATCCGGTTTTAGTTGATTTGAAGCGTGTTTCTAGAGAAAAGCCTACCGTGGGTTATGCCTTGGACAAGAACGGAAATCTTTGGTACCAGGATCGTTTGTGTGTGCCTAATGTTGGCAACTTAAGATAGAAAATTTTAGAAGAGGCACATAGGATTGCTTTTGCAGTTCATCCAGGTGCTACTAAGATGTATCGGGACTTGAAAGAAAAGTTTTGGTGGCCTTCGATGAAGTTGGAAATAGCCAAGTTCGTGGCGGAGTGTGACATTTGTCAAAAAGTTAAGCCAGAACACAGAAGACCAGGAGGAATGCTTAAGTCTTTGGATATCCCCGAATGGAAGTAGGATAAGATCACGATGGATTTCATCACCGGTTTATCAAGACAAAGGGTGGACATGATGCGATTTGGGTAATTGTGATAGATTGACCAAATCCGCCCATTTCTTACCGTATAAGGTTGATATGCTTTGAAGAAGATGACGACACTATACTTGGATAATATAGTGAAGCTTCACGGAGTTCCTATCTCGATAGTTTCGGATCGTGATTCGAGGTTCGCTACCGGTTTTGGAAGAGCTTACAAGAAGCCTTTGGAACCAAGTTAGATTTGAGTACGGCTTTTCATCCTCGCATGTATGGACAATCTGAGAGGACCATCCAAACACTCGAGGACATGCTAAGAGCTTGTGTTTTTTAGAAGTAGGTGGATCATGGGATGATTACTTACCAAGAGCGTAGTTTGCCTACAACAATAGTTATCATGCAAGTATAGCATGCCACCGCTTGAAGCGCTGTATGGACAAAGATGTCGAACGCCACTGCTTTGGGATGAAGTCGCGAAAGACAGACATGTGGCCGGAAATGGTTGAACAAGCTAAGGAAAGGGTTTAGTTGGTTAAGAAGAATCAAAGCAAATTTCAGACAGCGTAGTGCTGTTGGGCGACGTTAGAAGAAGACCGCTTGAGTTTGAAGTCGGTGATAGGGTGTATCTACGAGCTTCACCAATGAAGGGAGTGAAACGCTTTGGACAAAAGGGAAAGCTAAGTCCAAGGTATGTTGGACCATTTGAAATTCTGGAAAGGATTGGACCGTTGGCTTACAAGTCGGGTTACCGTAATCGATGTCAAGCGGTCCATCTGACGAGGAATGATGTTGAAACAACAATTGATCCGGAGATTTTACAAGACAATCTTTCTTATGATGAGAGACCGATCAAGATCTTGGACCGGAAGGAAAATATGATTAAGAGACGGATGATCCCATTGGTTTTGGTTCAGTGGAGCAATCATTCACCCGATGAGGCAACTTGGGAAGTTGAAAATGATATGATCAGTGAATTCCAAGAGTTTGTGGATCTACCAGTATGTTCTAGTTTCGAGGACGAAACTCCTTTTAAGGAGGGAGGAATGTAATATTCCGATTTTCGGGAAAGGGCAGACGTGTCATTTTGTGAAAATGAAATATTATTATTTCTTTTCTTTTATAGAGTTAAGTATTCAATAGATTTTATATATATATATATATATATATATATATATATATATATATATATATATATATATATATATTCGAGTTATATGTATATATAATTAAGGAAAATCTGATTATTTGGTAATTAAAGAACAATTAAGGAAAAAGGGATTTATGGGAGATTGGTATTTAAGGAAATTAATACACATTAATCCCATAACCTAAACACAATTCGTAAATTAGTTTTTACGCTTTCAAGCAAATTGGAGAAGAAAGAAGGCTAAGAGAGTTGTTGCAATATCCAAGCGTTGCTTGATCGCTTTCAGATCCGAGTAGAGAATTGGAACCGCTGTGAGGAGCACATCGCTTGGATATCGATTGTTGAGAAGTGTTGCAGATTTTAGTGGTCGCTGAGATTGGTTTTGGCTACAATTAGGTAAGAAACTCTTCCTATGATCTCGCTTATGATTCGTAAATTGTAGATCATGTTTTTGAGATATGTAGATGCTAGAAAGATGTGTTTTTCGTTGATCAAGGATCATAGGTATTCTTGGGATGTTTAGATATGTTTTTCACGCTTTTTACGGTTTAATTCGATGCCAATTAGTCGTAAACGGATTAGAAATCGCGCTTTGACGATGTTAAGCAATGTTGGGAAAAACCAGCGGACGGGCGCTCGCGACCCTAGTAGCTCAAGCGGGCGTTTGGGGTTTAGTGGACGGGCGCTTGATTACGAACGGCCGTCCATGGGGTTTCAAACGGGCGCCTGGCCTGCTTTTACCTTGTGTTTACGGTTTTATCGTTCTAGTTTGGTTTCGGTTTCATAATCATGTTATTATTGTTTTAAACCCTTATTTATGATATGGTAATATTGGATAACATAAACAAGCCTCAATTGAGCTTCGATTCGCTCAGCTTAAAACACCGAATGTACTCTTAAAGGGAGTTGAAATTGATCCGTCGGAAGAGCATGATAGGCTTGTGCTTTGATGAATTAGCATTCATCAATGTCTCAGTAATTGCTAGGCCTTGTTTGTGTCTTCAGCTGGTCTAGGAAGAGAATAGTATTTGTGAGGAGATTAATTGAAAACACATAGGTGGTTAATTAATCATTCTAATAAAACACGTACTTGACTAGTAAAAGATTAAACAACATGTCTCTCTGATAGGCACCGACCTATATCGCGACGTGTGTGCTACCTCTCGAAGGTGGAAGAACCCGTAGTCAAAAGAACCACAAGTTCGGGGACTCCACCGAGGTGTGCATACTATCGAGCCTACCTATTCTAGCCTCCGTGGATATTGGTGTGATCCACTAATATGTTGCAATCGATATCTCCGGTGGATATACATCGACGAAGTGCTTTGATCGCGGGTTGTAACATAGATAAGTTAAGTAGAAACGCTTAGTCAATTCGTGTTGATGGACACGTGAAGTGAACCCTGATTGAGTCGGTCATACATAAACAACTAAATTTATAAATATCTTTTATTTATAAACGATAATTGTTGTCATAAACCTCTTTTCTTATTAAGACGTTGACTTACCTCAAACGACGTTTTCTTTGTGTTTGGGGATGAGGTAAGACGAACACGCTGATAATGCTTACGATGATGAGTTCGATAATGATGTTTGAAGACGCTTCATCAAGACTTTACATTTATTTATTTCGTTACTCATTTATTAGACTATTCCTAAGATCTGCTTGGTTTGTACTTTGGCCTTTCAGACGCCAGAAGATCAATACATTTCTTTTGATATCGATTTTTCCTTAAATGTAATAAGTTACATTTCCAGCTTTAGATGTTATTTCTATTCTTGGATGTTTGGAGATTTTATACCCGAGTCTTTTGCTTCGGTGTCCGGGAACGGGACCTTACATTACATCTTTCTCTATGTTTCCGGTAATTCTCCTGCATGTTTAAGAGTTGGTCTAAGTCATCCATGAGCCTCTTCTCCTCCATATGGTCACGATTGAGAGATTTCTGCATGGTGGCCAACCTCTCGTGTATTTTCTTAATCGTTTTGATAAAGTGAGCTTTCAAGAAATTCAGCTTGGTTTTTTTTATTTTATTTTTTTTCCTTTTTTTTTATAATAATAAGCCCGCAAAAACGACACCGTACCTAGTTCCGCACTATGGAATCTCCTCGTCAGAATTTCCCGTCGAAAGAATAGCACAGGGAAGTTGGACGACAGTTCAATGATCCCTGGTCTGCCATAACTATTGGCAGCTACATGACGAGACCTCTGAAGTTGCATGTATCATCATTACTAAGGAGATCTGCCCTTCGTCATCTCGTCGCCGCCGGAGCTCTTTTCTCCCTCGTTGTTTTTGCTATTCAGACCACTTCATTTGCCGGTTCGTTAACTACATTCTGTCTATCTATCTAATTTTGTTGTTGAATCAGAAAATCTTTTGTAAAAGAAATTCTTGCGCTTCACAGGCAGAGGAAGAACAAAACTCGAAAACCAACGGCATGTAGGGATCTTATCAGACTTTCAGTCTACAATCCAGCAATGCGTGGTTTGTATTCCTTTCTGCTCTCTTAAGTTTTTAATTAATTGCTCATTTTTATTTTTAGCTTTTTGCGTTTGGGTTGCTCATATTCTGGTCCTTGGGTTCATTACAGTTTGGCTTATAGTAGACAATGTTTAAGATTAAAAGCCTTGCTTTGGGCTCGTGTAAAGGCGGATACTTTACCACACATTTTGAACTTTGAATATAGCAAGTGGCATTTGCATTTGTGAATTCATAGATTTATAGTTGAACTAGTAGATTCATCGACAATTGTGTAGCCTAAACACTGAGATTTTACATGCCATAAAAGAATATATATATATATATATATTTATAGCGGCATATAGTGAAAAAACAAGAGTACCCTCACTACAGTTAATGTATGTGGCTATCCGATGAGCAAATATAATGATGGTGACGCCTCCTTAGATGTTGACTCATCCCAAAACAATACGAGGGATATGCCTGCAGTTGATGAAGATGGTTGTTCTCAGCTTTGACAGAGGCGCGTTTAAGTACTTACTTAATTAATAACAATACCCAGATATGAACAAATTGATATGAGCTTCCGGACAGAAGTTTGCTTTGTGTGGTTGGAGAGTCATATTTCGTTTTAATTTCTACAGAAGAATACATCTGAAGTGGTTGAGATGAGAACAGCTGTTTCTATATACCGGGATGCTTTTTTTTTTTTTTTTTTTTTTTTTATGCTCACACTATTAATTGAAACATGCTTTGTAGGCAAACCGAGGCCTGGGCCTCACTGCTCACATAATTGATCATTGTAAGCTGGTTCTCAAATTCCCTCCTGGAACCAACAGCACCTGGGTGCGTCTCTTTTGTACTCCCATATAGTTACCTGTTCACTGACGGTTTATAATGGCTTTACGATTGTTCCTTTTATGTTCTTTTGTGCAGTACAACGAGCAATTTAAAGTCTTTGAACCCCTTGAGTACAGTTATGATGTGTGTGAAGCCATCCTGCTGTGGGAGCAGGTTAGTAGAATTCTTTAAGACCTCAATCCATGGGAGTACTTTTGATGTGCAAAACATATGAGAGTGAGCTATCTGAAATGCAGTATCGTAACATGACTACAATTTTAACAAGAGAATATCTCGATGTACGTCCCGTGGCTGGTTAGACTATGCACCTCAAAGAATAGCACAGCTGTATGTAACTCTTTTACCTTTTACCTTTTACCTTTTACATATATCTTCTGTCTGCTACTTTTCGCTCCTGTATTCTCTTACTGTAGCAAGTTAATGTTGCTAGTAACTCGTTTAATTTATTCTACAAACTGCAGAGGTACAAAGAAATGCTACAATAAGACTCTTTGTGAGGAGAACCTCAGTATACTTTTGCCGGCAAAGCCTCCCTTTCATCCTCGACAATTTGAAACTTGTGCTGTTGTCGGAAATTCAGGAGATCTGTTAAAGACAGAGTTTGGTATGGAAATTGATGGTCATGATGCTGTAATACGAGACAACGAGGCCCCAGTAAATGAGGTACTTTACCTTCGTTTTATGCTTTTTCCGTGGACATCATTGGCAGGGTTTCATTCCTACTCATACTCTTTCATGTCAGTTGTACTTCGTCTTTTATTGTAAATATATAGGCTTTTAGTTTGTTTCATTCTTGGGTGAGGTGGGGGGAGGTTCCCCATGAAGTTGGTCTTTTAAGCTTGTGCTGTTCTCAATCTGCATTGTTCAAATTTCTTGACCTTAGTTCTGTGAAGTTTGGTTTAGTTGGTGCTGGTTCTCTTTCGTTGCTTCCTTTAGTCTTTTCTACTCCATTGCTTGACAACATAGAGATTTGTTGGTCTTGCTGGCTACCCCTGGTTCTGCACATTTTAAGAGTTCATTTCTATATTTTGCACTGTATCAGTATGCTTGGCCACATAACTTTGCCACCCTTTTGTGCATGTGTGTGGTAAATAAACATTGCCACTCTTTGTAAATAAATATTGCCAATCTGTTCTATTGTTTGTATCGATTTTTATTTTGGGATTTTGAACCTCAACCCAATATACTCATATTCTTTCTGTGTATATAATTTTAGAAATATGCTAAGCATGTCGGTTTGAAGAGGGATTTTCGGTTGGTAGTGAGGGGTGCAGCTGGTAACATGATTACAATTCTCAATGGATCAGGTATGCTTTGCCGCCTCCCCCCTCCCCTCCCCTTACAGCTACACTAAGCATTATTTTTCCTGTTGACTGCCGATTATTCCTCGGCACACGCTGCTTAAAATGTTGTGAACTTCATCAAAGCATCTGTGCTGAGGTTTTATTTATTTATGATTATTATTATTATTTATTTTATTATATATATATTTATATATATACACATTTATTTATTTATCTTTTTTTTTTTTTTTTTTTTGCAGTGGATGAAGTTCTCATAATCAAAAGTCTCACACATAGGGACTTCAATGCAATGATAAAGGTACTTTTGAGTCAGCAGCATCTAACACTTGTAATGTCCTAGTCGTCGCAATCTTTTTGACTAGTTATTTGGATCATTTAATTACTTCAATACATCCTTAGGTTTTGGGACAACAGGGCATTTTTTTTCAACAAACGACCATCCGATTTTGGTTGCTTCAAGTGGTCTCCATTATTCTGAGATAACGTTTGAAAACACGTCCCTATATCTATAGTTAATCATGAATTGATCTTGTCAGTTTACAAAAAGCATAATACATGTGAAGATTAGCCATGTGGAGAAAAGTTTTGTGGAATGATATTTTTCTTTATTCACGTGTAGTATTGCTTGGATCGCATTTTGTGCATAGTATGTTGAATATTATGTACTGTGGAGAGATTTTCATAAGAGTAAACGTTACTATGTTCAGCCTAGTTGTTAAAGTGCTAGGTGAACCCAAGACGAGGCAAGGCCGCCTAGGCAATGCCCGGCTACACCATACGAGTAGAAAAAATGAAGCTGTACATGTATAACCTTTTGAAAATGAACGGTTTCATGTAAAAATGGAGTTGTAAACTTTCAAAAACCCTACATTTAGGTTTATATCAAAGCTTACTAGTGTAAAGAATGATGTTTATGACGTCTTTATTCTAAATAGAACCCTACCTGATGCCACATTACCCAAACTTGGACAGATGAGAATTAATGCAAGATAAAATGACCGAGAATAATGAGCATGCAAAAAATTACGAGGAAGGAGGCGACCGAAAATGGGCGCTTAGTTGACATAGGCCAACCTCTAGACAGGACCTAGCTTCTTGCCTTTGACAGCTATGATTTACAGATGAGAAGAGTTGCTGTTTTTAGTAGAAAAAAAAAAAAAAAAAAAAAAAAAAAAAAAAAAAAAAAAAAAGAAACCTTGTCCAAACTATTATGAATTATCTGGTCAAATATTGTTTTCAGTAATTTCAAATGCTTTAAAAGAGTCCTAACAGGATTTTGCATAAGATTCTTGTGCAGTATAGGGTTGATAGTCTTGTTTTTTATGAAGTTTACATGACTCTTACAAGTTTCAAGAAAAAAAAAAAAAGCAATTGGACGTGATGTGGTACATTTGCTTGATTTACCAACTATTTTTAAATTTCTTTTGGATTGGGAACAGGAAATCCAAAATCCGGTGTATCTCTTCCAAGGTATTGTTCTACGCAGAGGTGCCAAGGGAACCGGAATGAAATCGATAGAGCTAGCTCTATCCATGTGTGATGTTGTTGACATTTACGGTTTCACTGTGGATCCTGGCTACACAGAATGGTAAGCTCCTGAGAGTGAATTTTCTCACCTACTCCTACTCTCTTTTTCTCGCACGTCCATAAACGTGTATATGAAATTGATGGTTTTCCTGGATTTTATGTTCTATGAAGTAAATTCCTCCCCCCCAGAGCCTGATAGGACAGTCAATTACTAAATTATGAACAAAAATCCATTAGCCGGTATTGCTCCCGGTTCCCAAACCCCTGCCCATTAACATGCTTTCTTTGCCTTTGCGTATAATCTACCATGATTTGTATGATCGGAAGGTGTGCTTACTGAATTGGACCTTTTCCAGGACGCGCTACTTTTCGGAGCCAAAGAAGGGTCACAATCCACTT
This sequence comes from Gentiana macrophylla, assembly GCA_026214975.1. Classification (NCBI taxonomy): domain Eukaryota; kingdom Viridiplantae; phylum Streptophyta; class Magnoliopsida; order Gentianales; family Gentianaceae; genus Gentiana; species Gentiana macrophylla. The sequence continues at coordinate 45,764,452 of CM047814.1, forward strand.
CAAGGAAGAGCATACTACCAGCTGCTAGAGTGCCTCGGGGTAAGATTGTTTCCTCTTTGTCCAAAGGGAACCTGTAATGACATCATTCAAAACGTACCGTGATGCCACACTACTGTGTGTTACTACATATATTCGATCTTTTGAAAGGCGATTGTATGTTGTAGAATCGACTTTTAAAAGGTCGAGTGTGGTTGATCCCGATAAGAAATGGTTTTTTTGATAGGATAGGACTCTTGTGGTGTAAAACGATCAGGTCATTAGAATTCACTCCCCCATGAGGGCAAAAAGAAAGCAAGACTGGTCGGATATCCCGAGTAGAGAAATGATACGAAAAGCACATACAGCTGCATTGCACTTAAATAAGAGGAATGAATCGGAGGATCCTCCTAATAATGGTTTGGGGCAGTTCGGAAGTTGTAAGGTGTGGGGAAGTGCAGGGGAATACGGAAGCGGGCCTGTTTCTGGATCCTCTGATATGAGCCAAGTAAGAAGAAACTCGAATTACAGCAAGTGGGAAATTATGCCTATGAAGAGCTTAAGAAAGGAAGCACAAGACCATATTAAAGATATGGAAGGTGTATCTTTGTACAAAATGGATGGAAATAAGCTTGAAGATCTGGTATGTAAAAGTGCATTCTCTTAATTAAGCTAAATCAGATGTACTCTGACGGAATATAGGCGATTTGGAGATATTTATGATGCAGGACACGATCACAATGCGGATATCAGTTGTTTCTTTACGTGTTCAGGCAAGGAGAGGTGAAGTGATATATCTGCATTGCGGTCACTCCACGTTACAACGTTTTGTTTAGGTGGTGCAGCAGGTTGTTTGTTTAGTTGGGCAACAGTCTTGTAAATTTAGAGTTCAAAACTCAAGCTCAATCAGAAGATCAACTTTAGACTGATAGATATCAGAGTTGTATGCTTCTTCCCAAATTGGAATGATTATAATTGTATCCAACATAGTTTATGAGAAGAAATAGCAAATACAGTTCCCAGGAAATGGTCTAATGGTAAAGGTTTTGGGTGCCTTAACAATATGAGACAATTTTAACAACTCCGTAAAGTGTGGCGTATAACAAAGAGCTCAATACTTGAATAATAAAAATGTAGGCCTATAACAATTAGACCAACGTTTGAATTATATGCATTGATAACTTTGATACATAGTAGAAAATCAAAGCCCAACAACATATAAAATGAAGCTTGAATAATATAAATACACGACTCTGATACAATGCAGAAAATCTAAATCCGACAACATATGAGCGGAAATGTCACATCCACAACGCTTGAATAATATAAACGGTTGATTGTGATACAATGTAGAAATCTATGTTCAACAACGTATAAGATGAGAGATCACATTCTCAAAACCTATAGAAATCAATATCTTATTATTGTTGGTGAAACATGCCTAATGTGGGACAACTTTCACAGTACCAATAGAGAAAAAAATGATTAGTGTTGATGATATGACCCTTAAATCATGTTTCAATCGTAGGAGAAACAACAATAGTAACACGTTACATTATTACTGGATCTAAACTTAGTGATAAATGTCATTATATTTTCTAATAATAACCGTGATTTAATTCTCATTTGCTCCCTTATAATATAATAAAAATATTCTCTTCCTCTTTCCCTAATTAAAAATGCAAATAAGTATACATTACATCCTTCTGGGAAAAAAATTACATTACATCATTTGTTATACGGGAAAATAGACCCAAAAAAAAGATTTGAATCACATCTTTTACATAAAATAATATGTGCAAGAGAGAACCCGTGCGTCACATAATTCTAGTTTTTATAAGAGGTGTCATATTTACATTATCTTAAAAAAAAAAATACATTTATTTATCCGTATTCGTATTTGATTTGACAATTTTTTTATTATAAAAAGACATCTTATTATGAATGCAAATCTACTATGCAAGGAGGTTACAATAGATGGCGGCCAAGAACCATAGACAAAGCTTAAGCTCATCCTAGTGGTAAGCCATTGCGCTACTCCCGCCTCCAGAGGGCGCCCGCGCTTCGATCCCCTCTCCTTCCTTTCGTTTTCCGAAAAAAAAAAAAAAAAAACCCACAGACAGCACAACCCTTAAGAGGAAATACATCATGTGCTAGCACGTGCGCTTACCTGATCTCTTAACAAAATAAAAAGAAGTGTATATTAGTTATAAGGCCATCGTTAGAGAATTAATGATCATTTAGGACACTCCGAAATCTTATTTAGTTATAAGGACATTCTAATTTTAAGAAGGAAACTTATTTAGTTATAAGGAAATTCTAATTTTAAGTGGATAAACAGGAAGAAGGAAAAAAAATGAATTTGAGTGTTATACATCATGAATTTGAGGAAGAAGGAAAAAAAAATGAATTTGAGTGTTATAAATAGGAAAAAGCAATTTTTTTTTTTGAGCGCTTCCTCTTTTTTTCCCCTTCCTTCCTTTTTTCCTTCTTCCTATTTATCCACTTGAAATTAGAATGTCCTAATAACTAAATAAATTTCCTTCTTAAAATTAGAATGTCCTTATAACTAAATAAGATTTCGGAGTGTCCTATTACCCCTAATAAGTTGAAAATCAGTCCTTTTAAATAATTGGCTCTAAAAAGAAACATGTACAGAAATCAGAAGAAGAAAATAAATTCTTGCAATCAGAAATAATACATCAGGTATCGGAGAAGTCATACTTAGAAGAGAAAAGATTGCAATGCTGAGGTGTCAGAACCAAGAGGTCCCGAGTTCAAATCCTCCTGATTACAAAAAGAAAGAGAGAAAAGCTTGCATACAGCCGACAAATAATCACTTTTCACAAAGACTTGTTGAAGACCACGATTAAAGCCTCCACAAGGCTATAAAAATCCCGATTTCAAATCCTCCTGATTACAAAAAAAGAGAGAGAAAAGCTTGCATACAGCCGACAAATAATCACTTTTCACAAAGACTTGCTGAAGACCACGATTAAAGCCTCCACAAGGCTATAAAAAATGCCCATAAGCTCACTTGCCTTCAGGGACGGACGAAGGATCCCGGGTGAGGGGAGACGATACTATAGGCGAGTGTAAATTTTTAGGGGGGCAAAAAAAATACACAACATACATAATAGTGTTTTTTCCAAATCCAAGGGGGGCCGATTGCCCCCCCCCCCCCCCCCTCCAGGTACATCCGCCCCTGCTTGCCTCCACATCCATAGGGGGGTAACTTTTATGAGAAACCACACTGCGGCACACCCTACAATCTTGAAAGATTACTCCAAATGCTACCTCTCCATCTACCACCGATGCATTGTATTACCCTTATCACACCAACCGGCAAGAGGTGGAGGGGGAGGGGGGGGGGAGGGGATTCCATAATGTCTGATGCACGTCCCTGCCCGGAAAAACAACAGGGACTAAGGGGAATGACAAATTTTTTGAACTAAAACGATTATCGCCTAGGGATGTAGTTGTTGGAAATATCATAATATTTCAAAAGTTTATATTTATACTGTGATTTTTTTTAATAAATTATATAATTAATGTGTTCTCTTCAAAAAATATATAATAAATGTGTTAGAAAATTATTGTAATCATCATGTGCCATATTTTACAAGCATATATCTATTAATTTCAAAGATTGCTAACTAAAATAAATTATTTTTCTATTGATTAGCATCCTTGTGTTTTGAGTGAGTCTTTCTAGGCCGACACTATTGTCAGAGCTAATGTGCCCAGAGCAATTTTCCAACATTGCCCTTCATTTAGTTTTGATACTTTCCAATGCTGCTTCACTTATTATTTCTACTGGTCCCACTAACAGATAAATGTTCTCTATGTACTTTTTCTTTTTCAAATTTTTTGAGAAAAAAAAACGAAAGATCCCTGTTTCTTATGTCATTGATTTTATTTTATTTTATTTTACTTTTCTGCATATTTGTTTTTTATTTGGTTTTTTTAACCTCCTCATGCTAAATATTTAACTTATCAACTGTCGAAAGAACTATTGAGTAAAATAACATGCAATTAAAATATCACTTCGTTAAGGATGAAATTTAACCCCTCATACTTATTATACATAGCATTCCGATATCAATCATTTCACATGATGACAATGAGGTAATTATTTTAGCCCCTAACATACCATCCTTTTCACTGATACAAAATACGAAAAAAAAAATCCAAAAGGTTGGATAAGAAGTTGGGTAAGAAGACAGTAACAATGGGAGCCAGTGTAAACAGCTTGCTATACTTTTTACAAAGATATAGCATTGACCCTTATGTGGCTTGCATTGACTTTTTTTACACAGTACCCAGATTTCACTAAAAATGCAGTTCAAAGTAAGAATACTATGTAAGCAATGAAGGCTTAATCAACAAGAAGAATAATACAATCATAAAAAAAAAAAACAAAAAAAAAACATCTTCTTACCAGTTAAATCAAAGCCTTCACTTTCACATAAACCGATCAGAATCAACATGCCTTCAAAACAGAGAGAATGTTAAACTCGGTAGTTACATGCCAAACGAAATTTGAGCAAACAAAAATCTAAAGATCTAGTAGGTTTTACTTTTGTTGAGTAGATTAACTAATCAAGAACTTCTTCACCCTTTAACTTAACTCGTTGCATTGCTGAACCAGCAGGATACCATAAGAATCGGTAAGAAATCTTTTGGAATGGTGCAAAACAATGGAACATATAAGCTTATTTTTAGGGGAGACATAGCAAGCTGGGGCGGAGGGAAAAGGAAATAGCTTGAAAAATGGATATCACACAAGTGCTCAGACAAATACTGAAAGCGTCCCACCCTCCTTTTGTATGAAGTCTGTCAAAATATTGAAAGATCGACAATTGTCTCCCATTTCTTTTGTAGACGAAATGCCAGCAAAAAAGCTAGACTGTCAATTCTAGCCATCTTTACTTGATGGGTAAAAGAAATAAATCTGAAAACCCAAACAATTTGTGCAATCTAAGTTTAGGAAGAAGAAAAAACTTACCTATACAGCAATAATGGAATCTCAAAGAAAATATACAGTCTATATTAACAAATTAACGCAGACAAATGTCATTTCTAGCCAATAAATCCGTTTAGTTGCTTCAAAATATGGACAAACAGAAACAATGTAATCTTAAAGAAACAACACATCACATTTAACCATTTTCAAGTTTAATGAAAAACTATCACACAAAAGAGCAAACAATAAAATGGTAACCACAGAAAAGAGAGCTCGTCTTCTTCTGCGACATCATTCTCTTTCAATTGCTTCTTTGTAGAATTTTTTACCTGCAGAATAGCTAAATTTGGCTACAGTGGTTAACGAAATAACGAAAACAATGATCAAACACAGAGCAAAAACATAATTTTGAAAGAACTCACCGGTATCTCATAATTTGCAAAGACTGTGGACGACCTTAAATGCGTTCATGTTGCAACCAATCAGTATTTAAGAAATCAGCTAACAATGTTTAACAAAAGAAAGCTTTAGGCAAAACATGCATTAGAGGAAAAGTAAAAGAATAGAACAGATTCTTTTAGATGAATGCACACAATAATGAACAAAGGAAACTATTATTAAAGAACAATAAACCATAGGTAATTACCTGGGAAGCTCATTGTTTTCAAAGTTTTGCATCCTTTGATCTTCAGGAACATGTTGCTATCCAAGGTTTTTCATTATGGTGTCTTTAGCAACAATATCCAGATTGTTGATCTTTTTGTCTTCTGGTGTCCGCTCATGCTTTGTCTTTCTTACAAATGGTTGATCTCTTTGAGTGGCTTCATCTGTATTTGCTTTCATGATGGTGATTGGATCATCTTCTATCACTGAGACGATATCTTCATGGATTGCAGCTAAGTGTGTCTGCATACGCATTTTCCATTCATCAACATTTGAAATCGAAAAAGTAGGTACTCTAACAATTGTACTATTTGATTCCATGCTGAAATATGATTTTGAAAACACAAGCTTTGGATCACTCCAACACACAAAACACGAAGATGTATGTTTTTAGGAGACACGCTTTGATACCATTTGTTGGTCCGTAATACAAGTCTTGTGAGAGCTTAGAGGGGGGTGAATGAACTCTCTTCGATTTTGGAGTTTCTTACTTTGAGATCAAACCTAGTCAGTAAGAGCAGACTAGCAAGTAGCTCGTCTGGTTTTACTGGTCTGATTATTCTCTAAAAGTAAGTGCAGCGGAATAATGTTATGTTTTAAAGTAAGCCTTGAGCTTGGTTTTCAGTGTTTAGTAGTGTGATATAGAGTATGCAAGTACTGTATGTAAAGTGCTGAAAGTAAAGAAGGCACGAAATGCTATCGATCTTGGAGTGGCATAATCTCCTACGTGACCGCTTCTTCCATGACTCAGGAGGTATAACTATTTTACTCTAGACTAATACAATAGATAAGTGTCCTTGACACCCCGCAGATGCTTCACACCCTAAGTAGCCACCTTGACACCCCGCAGATGCCACACATCCTGTAGATGCTTCAGTGGTCTACTTTCACGCAGCTCTTCTGAAGAACTTCCTTTCGCAATGTAAAATCGCCTGCCTTCTTCATTGCCCTTCACACCCCGTAGACGCTTCAACATGTTCACCCTTTTCTTGAGAACTTGGTTGATGAGTAGAGTTGGTGATGTATCAAATTAATGATACAAAGATGAGAGCTTTCAGCTGGATTTGACTTTGTATATCTTGATTGTAGCTCTCTTGATCAAGTAGATCACTTGATAGTTTCTGTTAAGCTCAGTTGTTGATCTTCTTGATCTCTAGATTTGGATTGGTAAGCTTCTAAGATGAAGATCTTGTTGAGAGATGACTGGCTGGATTTAATTCGATACTTAGCTTCTCTTTTCAAAATTTCTCAACTCCCTTTCTTCAGTTGACCTTCTTCATCTTTATATAGTCTTTGTAGGGTAGGTGTACCTTTAAAGAATGAGTGGCTCTGATTGATTGCTGAGGTGTCCCTTGATATTTTGAAAATCTTCCCATTCAGCTTTTTAACCGTTGGAGCCTTCGTACTTGATGACTTCTAGAAGATAACTTTATAGCATCAAATGCTATTCTTCCACTTGTATGATTTCGTAGCCGTTAGATCAAATGTTGATATGATGGATGGATACACACCCTTTAATTTATCACTTCATTTGTCTTTTAGTCAATTGAGAGAATTTTTGTAGTCTTTGATCTGATCCTTTACTCGTCTGGATTCTTGACTCTTCTGGTCTTCAAAATTTTTACCCGTCGGCTCTTTGCTTTGCTTTCTGGTCTGCTTTGCCTCAGCTGATTCCGTCTTGAGTAGTCTTGATAGATGATTGGACAGGAGTCTGTTCTTCTTGTCTTCAATCTCCAAGCCTATACTATCTTTGACTTTTAATACAAAATCAAAGTCTGACTAATCCTATACAATTTGCATGTCAGACTACTAAGCAAACTTATACTTGGTTTCTAAATTAACTATTTTGGTATCATCAAAACTTATAGTCTATGGGGACCTAACAACTGGGGACATAGCCGGCTTGCATCCTAACATCCATGTTTCTTTGAGAAGATCAAGGATGTATTTCTTTGGGAAACAGAGATGCCTTCACTGGTTATAGCAATCTCCATGCCCAGAAAATACTTCAAGTTTCCCAGATCTTTGACTTCAAAAACTTTAGCCAGTAGATCCTTGAGCTTCTGAATTTCTACATTATCTTCACCTGTCAAAATGATGTCATCCACATATACAATAAGTATAGATCTTTTACCATTAGTAACTTTGACACACATAGTATGATCAGAGTTGCATTGAGTATAACCAATAGTTTTAACAATGGTGGTGAGCTTACCAAACCAAGACCTAGGGGACTGTTTCAAGCCATATAGGGATTTTCTTAATTTACAGACTTTGCCTTTGTTATGGGTTTCTCAAATCCAGGCGGTATAGTCATAAACACCTCTTCTTCTAAATCACCATTTAGGAAGGCATTCTTAATGTCTAACTGAAATAAGGGCCAATCTAGATGTACAACCAGGGATAAAAGAATTCTAACAGAGTTTAATTTAGCTACAGGGGCAAAGGTCTCCTTGTAATCTAAACCATAAGTTTGAGTAAACCCTCTAGCAACAAGTCTGGCCTTGTATTTGTTTAAGCTCCCATCAGCATTGTATTTAATGTTAAACAACCACTTACAGCTAACATGCCTCTTATCAGGGGGAAGAGTGGTTAGGTCCCAAGTTTGGTTACTGATTAGGTTAGACATTTCAGTCTGTATAGCACTCTTCTAGTTAGGGTCTTTGAGAGCTTCATGAACATTTTTTGGTATAAAAGTGGTGTCTAAATTTTTGGTGAACATACAAAACGCAGGAGAGAGTTTCACATAAGATAAGAAAGTGTAAATAGGATGTTTAGTACGCAGTCTTTTACCTTTCCTGAGAGCAATAGGCCTATTGTCAACTTTAGGTGAAGAGATAATACCCGACTGGTGAGGCAACCTATCAATAGAGCCATCTGGAGGTGTGAGTGACACTTTTACCTTGAGAAACACGAGGTATTGCATTTGATTTTCTTCTTTGATAGACCTTTTGAATAGGGTGTCTATTATTCTGCTGATAATACGAAATTTCAGTCTGCTGAGGTTTAGTCTGTTGGGGTTCAGTCTGCTGAGTTTCAGTCTGTTCAGTCTGCTGAGAACATGAAAGTTGTGCTTCAGGTTTTCTTGATCAATCTGCATAGGGGTTAGTGCAGGGGGAATAACAGAAACAAGTATATCAAAAATATCCCAACTTTCAGCACTATCAGAGAATGTTTCAGTTTGTGCATTATAAAAGGGTGTTTCTTCAAAAAAACTTGGCATCCATAGTATTATAGAATCTTTTAGTACTAGGAGAGTAGCAGTTATATCCCTTTTGGTTAACAGAATACCCCAGAAATATACACTTGTGAACTTTAGGATCAAGTTTACATTTGTGCCGAGCATGAATATACACAAAGACAGTACAACCAAATATTTTAAAGTGTATATCAGTGGTGAGGTGTGTGCAAGAGTGAACAACCATTAGAGTTTGCAGAGGAGCTTTAAAGTCAAGGACCCTGTGATGTGATTCCGGATGGAATCAAATCCGATGTTTCGCCCAGGAAGTAACTAGAGGGAACAATGACGAGCTAAGGATCCTAGACCTCGATAATCCAATCAAGATCGTAGGTGAGAACGCCCAACAAATGCTCACGATGCTGGTAAATTCTTAAAGGGTTGAATCCTCTACTACGAAGAGAACTCTCACACGCATGTGATTTTTGTGATTCCCTACAACGAAGAGAACACTCGCTCGCAAGTGATAAATCAAAGGCAAGAAGACTTCAATAAAAGCTAAGAAGCCAAATTTTATATCATCATAATTGTGTGTTGAATGAAAAGCTAGTGTTTGCTTTATATAGGCTTACAACCAAAAGAACTAACAATGAAAAAGCAACGTCGGAGAAATTCCCACTAATAAAATGCCCCTACCTCCTATTGGCCAGAAATGAAATGTTCCTATTGGCTAATAAAAGAATAAATAAATAAAGTGCTGAAAATCCAATATAAAATAAAACCAACTCCTAATTAATTAATAATATTCATAAATAGCACGAATGATGGTAACCTTCGAGCATGAACTGGATCACATCATTCCCTCCCGGTTCGAAAGGATTCGTCCTCGAATCCACCTGGATCGAATAGCAAGCGTGGCCGAACATATGTGAGGAGGCCCTCATAGTGAAGTACATCCAGGAAAAGTAAAGAGGTGAACACTTGAGTAACCAGCCTCTTGTACAAACGAAGGGGACCAACATAATAATCAGCAACCACAAAATCGAAAGGATGACAATGCACCAAAAATGGATCATGATAAATATGTGTTGCGTATATCTTTAAGTGCGCAGCGCCCAAATTGACGTGGCAACATCGTCAATGCCTCCAACAAAAGGAGCACGTACCTGCAAAGAAAATGCTGGGGCAACACAATACAAGGGTGGCTCAATGGTGGCCACCTGTGTTTCCGCATCCTCAACAGTCATCTCAACCACGGAAGCATCATCAACATCAACTATAACCTCAGAAGTGACAACACACTCACTATGCTCATCAGGAACATCAACCAACGCATCTACATGTGTACTTACCTCTTCCACATTGGCACAATTCAACTCCTCAACAGTAGGGCAAGTGGCCACAAACCGTGTGTTCTTGTCCTCTCTCAATTTTTTTTCAACATCAACTACATCACACTGTTGTTTATAATCCTTCCAAAGCAGGTCAAATGCTTTCTTCGATTTTAGTTCAGCTTCTTGCTTCCTATGCTCTTCTTTCTTCGACCTCTCTTCCACCATCCTCTCAAATCCTCCTCTCTTTGACACAAAGACTCACCACCTCTACCACATCTAGCTCCTCTACCTCCCCTATCATCACCTCGGTTTGCACCAGTAGTCGAGTAGCAAGTGCATCACGAATCTGACGCATCTCTTCACGTAATGGTGCAAATGTATTATGCAACTTGTCAGATACTTCCCGTTTCACGTCTTCGAATTGTCGTGTCAATTCAGCTTTCTGCGTCTCAAACTTCTCCTTTAATCTTTCATCCAAAATTTCATGTACCTCCTCAACAACTAATCCACGTCTCGTGTCAAGGACATACTTCTTGCCCATACCATAAAATGAATACCAAGTACGGGACGAATTATACCTGACTTTATACTCACTTAACCATGCCTGTCCGAAAACTATAGATTCACCTCTCATTGGAAACACGTCACATAACATGTCAGATTTATAACCATTAAGTTCAACGGGAACCCACGGTTGTCTTGTAACCTGAACCCGACGACTTCCAGTATGAACGTAATAAGGACGAGGATGCCTATACAACAAAGAAGTCCAACTCTTTAACCACCGCATTACTAACTAAAGTCGTCTCTTCATCGTGATCAATGCAATACATATTCCTTATCCCGAATAAGACAATGTGAATAAAATATGTTGTAATCCATGACCAAAATAATATATATCCTCACAACTCTCGTGTTTACACTCACCCTTATGCTCAATCGTAATGAAATTTTTCGACAGCAGAATTACACAGGTGTGAAAATTTTCACACCCTGGTGTGAAACCCACGTATTTAATGACCAACCTACTATGATTCTGGGAACACTCAAAAGACCAAAGTTGTAGAACAGAGAGTTTTATAAAGGATGTCAAAATATCAGATTTTTTGGACTTATAAAAGTCGATCAACCGAGTATTTCTCGGCAACTGGTGCAATCTGTCAGAATTCTCCAGATTGGTAGCAGTGTCTTATGGTGCCGATTGCGATTAAACTACAGAGAATTTGGAAAAACTCAAAAGATAAAAGTTGTAGATCAGAGAATTTCCTATACGCTCACCAATTTTCGGGTAATTCAGAATCGTGTAGACCACAAAAATCGAATTCAAACGATGATTTACAGGTGCAGTTTTTCTGGGCAGATCGTTTGTATTGGTCGGCCTTTTTAGACAGGGTATGCGTCGAATATGGATTGGGTACAAAGACAAAAAGTGTACTTAGAGATGTGTTGGAGATGTGGTAAAAATTTTAGAATTTTTGGAGGGGTTTTTGTTAGGGATCGGCCTGCCACAAAAACGGGTCTGGGAAAAAAACGGGTCTGGGAAAATAAAGTTAGGGTTCTTGGGATGAAGGTTTGAAGATTTGAAGATCTTCAATTTTTCCGGGTAAGATGGATGAAGATTTGACAAATTATGGCTGGGGAGGTTGGGACTGACAAATTTCACATTGCAGAGAACTAAGATTACAACCTTTGAATTTTTCAGAAAATAAGTTTTTCAAATAAGCAAAACTTCGGTGGCCTGGCCTATAGTGCCACACCATTACATCATCAAGATTAAAACTACTGACACTTGCAGCAAATTGCAACTTGTTCTTTCCAGAATATTCGCTCTTATTAATGATAAAAAGTCATGAACATGCCTTAGCATTGCCAGTTATCCTCTGAGAGATATGATCCTGAAAAGTACATTGGTTAGCAGAAAAAACAACATCCCAATTTAAGTCTTGAGTTAACTTGCCAACAGAAATCAGATTACAATCAAGCTTTGGAACAGAAAGGACATTTTTTTAGCATAACAATGTCAGAGATTGTTACATCTCTAGTCCCTTGGGCATAGGAGATGGAACCATCATCAATCTTGACTTTGTGTATGTAGTCACAAGGTTTAAAGTTTGTTAGAAGATTCTTAGTACCGGTTGACGATGACAAATTATGTCACCTTAAAGATCCGGGCTTTTCCTTATGTTAATGATGAATAATCAAGAACCCTAATGCCAAGAACAAAGAAGGGGTTTTGTATATTTGCGGCTGAGTCTAAGTGGAATTCTTAGAGTGCCTACGTATCCTGTTATTCTTCCAGGAATCAAGCCTTACGTAGTTCCCGGAACGTTGTATTTATAAGGACAATGCATGACCTAACCCTAATATGAGTCGGTTTGTAGCTATTGTCATATTCACCCTCAATTGGGCTTTACCCCTTGCCCAAGTTATCCTGTGGATATTGGGCCAACGTAGTCGTGTGGACTCGTTCTCGATATCGACCGCCCGACCGGGATGATCGACTCCTGGAACTCACGTCCTGCACTGCCCGTAGGTCGATAGTCGTGACCTCGAATCCCTAGCCATACTTCAGGCTCGAGGCTCGACATGCATGCCATGGCTTCCAAGTCGATAATCCGACTTGTATGCCTTGTCTGGCTCATGTGCCTTAGTAAATACTGCATCCATGAGGTCCACTCGATGATGATATATCGAGGTTCAGAACCCGGTATCGCCATAAGCCCCCCAGCACTGGTAGAGGCGACTTCCGTTGTCCGAGGTCAGATCTGCCAATTTGAAATCCTCTTCGAGTTGGACTAAATCTTGGGCGGGAAATGGTGTAACCGCTTCGTATGCCACCTGTCTCCCCAACCAATCGTGGCCATTCGCTGTGACGTCAGAGCGCACTATCCTTTCATCTTCTGCCATAAATGACGTCGTCCTTGATTCTCGCGATATCTAGGGGGTTATAACTGCCGGTAACCCCCTAATCACGTCTTTTCACTTATCACTTGGCAACCTAAACGCATAAAGAGGGAGAGGAGTCCAGACGGTGTTTTCCACTGCCATCCATTTCCTTCTTCAACTCCAGAAAACAAGTAAGCAACTTTTTCTTCCTATTGTCTTCTTCTTCTTCCTACCATATTCGCTCAAATCTGTCCATGTCTAGTAGTACGACAGTCTCCGATAGAATAGAGGGATCTCGTTCCGGTGATCAAACACCACTATCCGCTCCTTCAGAACAACCTCTGCACCCAAACCTTGAGGAACCCTTGGGTACGGTCAGGGAGCCCAAGAAACTATCCACCAGAATGGATGGAAAGGGTCCTAAGGGGTGCATTACCTGTCTCACCACGGATATCTCAACCAATCACAGCGGAGATATGGGCTTTCTAGCCTCAACCGGTGGTTCACTTCCTTCCGCCACCATCGCTTTGCCGATGAGCCCCGTAAGGGTTCTCAGACGGCTATGAAGCCCAGCTTGTCGAGTGGGCTAAGGTTCCCTCTGTGTCCGGCGGTCCTGGCTGTTCTTCGTCACTACGAGATTGGCGTATCTCAACTGGGCCCGAATGCGATCCGGACTTTGATGGGCTTCGCTAGAATTTGCTTGCGTGGTTGGTCTGAAACTACCACTATAGGATGGGCTTGAAAGTATGGCCTAAGCTTTCTCGATGCGTGTACCAACGATAGTGCGAGTTTCTTAGCTGGCGAGTATCGGGCTTCGGGGCCATGCAGAGCTTTACTTACAAAATATATAGGCACTGGCCCTTTTCCCCTCTCTCGAACCAAGACCGAACTCACCGCTTCTCGCAGACCGATAAATAAACCAACAACCTTTCCCTCTCGGAGAAGTGAGAGTAGGTAGTTCTGATAGATATGCTTTTAATTCTTCGAAGGCTGTCTGACATTCGTTGTCCCAGTGGAAAGGACTGGGCTTTCGGAGAATCTTAAAGAACGGTAGTGCACGCTGGGCTGACCGAGATAAGAATCTATTCAGTGCTGCCATCCGACCTGTGAGTCTCTGAACCTCTTTCGTATTTCGAGGTGCCGGCATGTTCTTTAGTGTGTCGATCTTGTCGGGGTTAGCTCGAATACCGTCTCTCGATACCATGTACCCTAGAAATTTGCCTGTTCTCACCCCGAAGGTGCACTTTTTTGGATTAAGTTTCATTTCAGTATCTCTTAACACCTCAAATACTTCCCTGGCGTCTACTAGAAATTGCTTCATCGATCGGCTTTTGATGAGCAGATCGTCCACATAGACTTCCATGTTCCTACCAATCTGCTTCGCAAAGATTTTATTGACTGCCCTTTGGTATGTAGCTCCAGCATTCTTTAGTCCGAATGGCATGCTAACATAACAGAAGGTGCCGAACTCTGTAATGAACGCGGACTTCTCCGCATCCCGAGGGTCCATAAGAATCTGATGGTATCCCTTGTATGCATCGAGAAACGCGAATACCTCAAAACCGATGGTCGAATCAACTAACCTGTCGATCTTAGGCAGCGGATAGGAATCTTTGGGGCATGCCTTATTCAAATCCGTGAAATCCACACACATGCGCCAGCTGCCATCTGGTTTCTTTACCAACACTGGATTAGCAAGCCATTCTGGATAAAGTACCTCTTTCACTATATTTGCCGACAGTAACTTCCCGACTTCGAACTCGATGGCTTCCAATCGATCTGGCGCGAAGCTTCGCTTCTTCTGTTTTACTGGCTTTCTAGCCTGGTCAATCTCGAGTTTATGGATGGCGATATCTGTCGGTAGACCTGGCACGTCGGACGCCTTCCATGCGAAAACGTCCTTGAACTCTTTCAGCAAGTCGATCAATAACCGCTTTTCCTGAGTCGGGATCCAGATCCCGACTTTGACACTCTGATCGTCTTCCTCTTCCCATAAGCTGACATTTTCCACTTCCTCACTCGAGGCCCAACACTTCTCTTCCTCTTCTTCCGGAATAAGTTCCTCGACGAGGACTTGTTGTACCGCCATCTTACTGTTCATCACTATCGAATTACAGCTTCTGGCGATTTCAATATCCCCTTTCACCTCTTGTGAACCATTTCGAGTCGGGAATTTCATGCTGTTATGGTACGTCGAAATTATAGCTCGTAACTCGAAAAGGGCTGGTCTACCCAAAATGACATTGTAAGCGGAGGGAGCTTTAACGACCACGTAGTTTAACTCTAGCGTCCTCCCTCTCACTCCATCGCCTACTGTCGTGAGTAGCTTTATGGAACCCATGGGATGGACTGCCTGACCTGTGAAACCGAATAATAGAGAGGCTATGGGCACTAAGTCTTTCTCTCTGAGCTTCATGCCCTGGAATGCCGAGTAGTATAAGATATTCACAGCGCTGCCATTATCGACGCATACCCTCGATACTCCGGTGTGACTTATAACCGCTTCAATCACTAACCCCTCACTATGACTTGTCGACCTAGGGACGTCGTCTTTAGGGCCATACCCGACTTCCGTGGTTAATCTCGGCTGCTTGCGTGTCCTCGAGCTATCGTCTGGTTCTCGACTGGCTCGCTCTTTCTCGCTCTCCCCCGGCCCAAATATCATATTCACGTAATTATTTGGGCGATTATCATCATAGCGGTCCTGACCATAGTAGTCCTTATCGTTTTCAGGAGATCGGTCTCGTCTTCTCTGATTCTCTCGACTTCGACCTCTATCCTGGTCAGGATTTTTTCTTTTGAAATCTCGTTGCCCCTTGGGTTCGGTGTAACGCGATCTGTCAACGACCTCATCCAACTTCCCCTCTTGGATACGAGCCTCGATGTCTTTCTTCAAGTCGAAACATTCCTCTGTCGAATGGCCTGTATCCTCGTGGAATTCACAATACTTTGTTGACCTTCATTTTTCTCGAGGTTTTTTGATCGGAGGTGGCCTCTTGGCTAGGTTCTTGGAGACCATGATTGATAAAACCTCCGTACGTGACCGGTTGAGAGGAGTAAAATCTTTATCCTTTTTACCCCCCTTTTTCTCTGACCGGCCCGATACAGGTGCCTCGATGCGATCCCAAACAGATGTTTTTCTCTCTACATCTTGCTGTCGAGACTGGTTCTTATTTGATCCTCGACCATCTTTCCTCGAGTTGTCCATCCACTCGGCCTGGGTGTGCCTACGCACTGCCTCCTCGCCTTGACAAAATCGATGGACGACATTCACACATTCATCCATGTTTCGAGGGAGGTTTCTGCTTAACTTCTCATATAGCTTTGTGTTGCGCAGCCCTCCCACAAATGAAGTGATCAAGACTCGATCCTGTGGATCCTTGACCTGCATGGCCTCAAGGTTAAACCTCTTCAAATAATCTAACACCGACTCGTCCCTATGCTGCCTCACATTTGTGAGGTGCGTCTCGCTCAACTGAAACTTTTTGTTGACGATGAAGGCGTCTCTGAATTTTCGGGCGAGCATGGTGATTCTGGAGATGGATTCAGGTTTCAACTTGGTAAACCACTCTCTTGCTCGACCTACGAGTAGAGTCTCGAATGCCCGGCATCGCATCTCGTCTGGTGCACAATCTAGCCTCATCTGGGATAGATACCTGTGAAGATGGTCCTCCGGGTCGGTGGTGCCATCATACGGGTCTATCTTAGGAATCTTAAATCCCTTGGGTTTAGGATAATCTTCAATCTCCTTGGTGAAAGGAGACTCTAACCACAACGAACCCTAGGTCTTCCTCAGATTATGTCTAACTCCCGCTCGACGCTATCTTCATCGATGCGTGTATGTGCTTCGTTGGATTTCTCGCTTTTCCTTTCGGCGTAACTTGAGAAGCGCCGATCTCTTCGAATCGAAATGGCTTAGGCTTATTGACGGCGATATTCGGACCGCTTTCCACCTGGTGTCTTCTTTATTCTTGCTCGTTTCGCTCGTGTAAATGCTTCCGCCATTATTTTTCTCGAGCATTGTGATCTGTCGCCGCTAACCGATCCACCATGGCTTGATACTCTAGGGCAAGGCCCTGAGTTTGCTTTGGTGGATTTTCCGAGTTTGCTTTGGTAGATTTTCTCGGACGGTCTCTAAGGTTTGGATCTTTATCTCCCGAGTCTCCATACCTGCCTGCTCACTTATCTCATGGATTCTGTGGATCTACGTTTTTGGAGGTGGTTTTTCTGGCGGTTTTGTCTTTTGGAGGCATGGTGATCTTGACGTATTCAACAAAAGAAGGACCCTCCTTCTAGCGCCAATGACGATGACAAATTATGTCACCTTAAAGATCTGGGCTTTTCCTTATGTTAATGATGAATAATCAAGAACCCTAATGCCAAGAACAAAGAAGGGGTTTTGTATATTTGCGGCTGAGTCTAAGTGGAATTCTTAGAGTGCCTACGTATCCTGTTATTCTTCCAGGAATCAAGCCTTACGTAGTTCCCGGAACGTTGTATTTATAAGGACAATGCATGACCTAACCCTAATATGAGTCGGTTTGTAGCTATTGTCATATTCACCCTCAATTGGGCTTTACCCCTTGCCCAAGTTATCCTGTGGATATTGGGCCAACGTAGCTGGTGTGGACTCTGTTCTCGATATCGATCTGCCCGACCTGGGATGATCGACTCCTGGAACTCACGTCCCCAGACCGCCAGTAGGTCGATAGTCGTGACCTCGAATCCCTAGCCATACTTCAGGCTCGAGGCTCGACATGCATGCCATGGCTTCCAAGTCGATAATCCGACTTGTATGCCTTGTCTGGCTCATGTGCCTTAGTAAATACTGCATCCATGAGGTCCACTCGATGATGATATATCGAGGTTCGTAACCCGGTATCGTCACCGGTGATATGAGAAGAGGCCCCTGAATCTATGATCCAAGGGTTCTTAATTTCAGATATACTAAGAGCAGAGAGTAGCATACCAGACTTAGCATGAGTAGCAGACTCAGTTAGGGTAGATTCAAACACTTGCTGGAATAGGTAAGTTTTGAGGGCCTCAAGTTGCGCTTTGCTAAAGGTGGGGCCATCCTTCTTTTCTTCAGATGCCAACTTCCCATGACTTTCCTTGGTATTCTGACTTGAGGGTTTCCAGTTTTCAGGTTCGCCATGTAATTTCCAGCAGATTTCTTTGGTGTGGTTAGTCCTCCTACAGTGATCACACCACAACTTATCCTTCTTGCTTTTGTGGTGAGAAGCAGAATTCCTGGAGTTATCAGAGTGGTCAAAATTCTTCCCTTGGGACATAAGAGCTGAGCCTTCAGCAATGGCTTCAGGAGTGGTTCCCTTGAGCATAAGCTTCCTCCTACTCTCCTCATGCTTTATTTCAGAAAAAACAGCCTTCAGAGAGGGAAGGGGCTTAGTGGACAGAACCCTACCTCTCACATCATCAAGGGATGGGTTTACGCCCATGAGAAACTTGAATATCCTTTTTTGTTCCATCGCCTGTTTGTAGATAGTGGCTTCATCAGTATTCTTCCATGAAAGTTCTTCAAACATGTCTAGTTGTTGCCATGCTCTGGTGAGTTGATTGAAGAACCGAGTAACAGTGAGATCCTCTTGGTTATGTCCTTGAATCGGAGCCTCTATCTCATAGATCTTAGATGTGTTATCATTCTTAGAGTAGAGGTCTCGAGCAGCAGCCCAGATTTCTTGGGCTGTATCATAGAACATGAAGCTCTCACTAGTATCTTTGGTCATGGACCTGAGAAGGATAGTCATAACAAGGTTATTTTCAGTATCCCATGCTTCAAATTTTTCATCATCTTCAGTTGCTGCAACCTTGGATACAGTGATGAATCAGTCAGCCCAGAATTTTGATTATTCTGTGGTTCTGCTGATGTAACATCGGAGAGAGAAGACATAGTGAAAAAATTTCAAGACCGAGCTAACAAGTCTCTGATACCATGAAGAGTTTGAGAGAAATAAATTAAAGGAGAAAGAACTCTTCTATATTAATATGATGAGGAAGATGAGTTTAAATAGGGGATACAAATGTCTTGGGGATGGAATTAATTCATAACAGCTAGCAACAGACAACATCATTGAATACGCTGTCTCTTGTGTCTTCTAACAAGAAAGCCTAAATAAAAAAGGATGTAACGGCAGAAAAATAAATAAGTAACATCTCAACCATACATAGTTAAAGGAATAAGGCATCCCATTAATATGTATAATCAGATTAATTTGTTGATACAAATAATAATATGGTAATATTTCTAAAAATTTGCTACGTAATTTGAATCGGAGAATGAAGAAGATTTCCGGATCTACTATGAACGGACCATCTGTTATTTCAAAATCTCATGGCCGGAATGCTTCGCCCCGTACATAATACATCCGGAAAGTAGAGTTCACGAATCTAATATGGCCGGAAATTGCTTTCTCCCCCCCGGGTGTTTAGAATGCCAGGAGTTATATACGGATTCCGTATATATTATTCCCGTGAAGCCCCATTGCCGTATGTATTAATTTCGGAATCAAACACTCGCCCCGTCAATAGCATCAATTGACTTTATATACGGAATTCCGGACCTATTAGACCCGTAAATGCTAAATTCCGGATGTATATGTGAGGAACACCTAAAATCGGCCATGGACATAAAGTTTGGCCTGAAAAAAAAAGTCAGGCCCTTAACGGGGCCTAAAAAAACATTCCCTACAAAACCTTCATATTCTCTGAAAGTTTTGCCTTCTATATAAAAGAATGAATGTATTGTTGACTCTAACACAAACAAGTCGGTTCAAATTGTTCATTGAAAACCCCTTTTTAAAAAAAAAAATTTACTAAGGCCTCCAATGAAGGCTTATGCTCTTTGCAATGCTTGATGTTCATGATTTATATCGGTGCAATGCAATCTCACAAGAGAAACTACCACTTAACATATTTCAGAATAACTACTTAATAATAATAATAATAATTGTATTTACCAAACAGCCCCAAACTGTGAATAGGGTAGAACTAACTTTGTGGATCATCAAAGACAAAAGAGAGAAAGACATATTGCATAGGTAGAGGAAGCAAAGCTGAGAATTTCTTTCATAGATTGGGGACAGGGCAATTGTACTGATTGAAAAGTTGAACCAATGCAGACTTATTGGCAGCGATAGTAAGTTGATGATACTCCCCCTCTTCCCCTTGACGAGGAACAGCAAGAAGATTTGACAACGATTCCACTAGAAATTCCCTAGGATCCTTGATTCCCTTCAAAGGGTCTTCTTCTCCTCCGGTCTTCTGCTTCTTTTCGGGGGGAGACAACCCTTCAGCATTATCTGGAATTTCAGTCTCCTTCGCCTGCTGCTCAGGTCGTGAAAGAAGTGTCAGGACACTGTCCAACATCACACCGAATAAAGGGCGACTGAACAAAGGGCTTTTAGGATTCTCACAAGCTTTTTGAAGAATGTGCGTTAGTTTCTCTATGCAAAGGGAAGCTACATCAGGAGCTAGGTCGCCTACCAAAACAACACGCATTATACAGTTCATAGCATATTGATTTTCTTCAGAGCCAGGATAATCGAGAACCCAAAAGAGGTTGTTCATCATGGTTGGTAGAATCGAACGAATATCTTCACAAGTATACCTAGCTCTATCCTCATCATCTTTAATCAGCAAGAGTTTCTCAATGCAGATTGCCGCATACGAGTGAATCACCAAATCAGGTGAAGTAAGCAACCGTGATAAATCAGGTACAAGTCCCAATACCATTTCTTTTGATATCTGATTTCTGAACAATATGAGGAACTTCAGGGCTCCAGCTTTCATCATCCGAAAAGATGCGACATCCGACTGACCTAACGTTTTAGCAATCAGTGACGCATAACAGAATTGGACATTCAACAAGTCGTCGGTTGAAGCACAAGTCTCACCATCATTTTTGGTGGCAAGAGACAAAACCAAACGAATAGCACAGTCCCTGTATTTCCAATTGCGTTCGCTATTAAGGTCATACACATTACAACAACAACTGATTATATCTGTAACTTTTTTGCTGACTGTATCCTTATGATGCATAGCAATTCCTTTGAGGAGCTCACTTGCAATATCTCTCCTTGTGTTCATATCGTTTCCTTCCATATCCCTCTTAACGAACTCTGATGGATCCGTATCAAACAACTGCTCCTCCTTATCCAGTAACATTACACTAGGAATAACAATACTCTCACAAATCTGCTGCAGTATATCACACCTAGAAAGCAGGATGTGATTATCACTTTTGCTAACCGTAATTAGAAACTTAATAGCAGCGATAGTAAGTTGATCCCTGCCAAGTGAAGAATATGACACAAGAAGACTCAGTACGTCGTCCACAAAGCCACTCAAATAGCCTTGTTGGAACAACGCATCCTTCTTTGTCACGTAAAGGCTAATATTCTCACAAACAGATGCACGCAGCTCATCAAGCACATCATCACCATAATCTTCAAGAGCAGGATACTCATGTATAAGGTACTTGCTGAACTCGAGCATCCACTCCCACATATGGTCCTTAAAAAACTGAGGCAACTCTTGAAAATTTAACGAGTAAAAAATAGAACAACAAAGCATCTGCGATTAGATATAAAGCTTAAGGATAGGATCAATACAAGACTTAAGGATGGGACCCACATCAGTAGCTGCCTCTACATCGGGACATACATCAGTAGGTGCCTCGGAAGCCATCAGTTGATCTACATCAATATCATCATTACATGAGTCGTATTCGAAATCACTACTTAGATAATAAGCTGGACTATGTGGATGATAAACATGTTTAGAAGATGCCTTGGCTGCATAAGCTGCCTCATCTGCCCTAGCCTTAGCTAACATCACTTTAGTTGCCTCACTATAAGCCATCGCTTGATCTATCAGGCTTGCAGTTTGTCTAAAAACTCCCAACAGCGGCTTGGCAAAAATATCAACACAATATTTCAAATCTACAAGCACATCATCATTATTATTCTTGGAGGCACACCTAAACTTGACGAACAAAGAATTTACCGTAGCTAAAAGTCTATTAATCGATTCATAATTTTTACTCCTGCTAAACTCCTCAACATAAACGACGATCATACGCAGCATTGCTATCTCTGTCCCAAAATATATCAGTTCATTTAGTTTTTTTTTTTTTGTCTCATAATATAAATTC
Source organism: Gentiana macrophylla (assembly GCA_026214975.1). NCBI lineage: Eukaryota > Viridiplantae > Streptophyta > Magnoliopsida > Gentianales > Gentianaceae > Gentiana > Gentiana macrophylla. The sequence goes on from CM047814.1 coordinate 45,786,624, forward strand.
ATTTCGATAACTAGAAAAGTATTTATTATTTTTTTTTTCTTTTACCCTGTATTTATTATTTATATCATTTTTTCACTACTTTATATTAATGACAATGAAATGTCATTTTAGACTTTTTCATCAAAATTAATGACACATAACCAATTTAACCAACTTTCTTAATATGTGTGAAAAACCCCAAATGTACTTATATTTTGAGACGGAGGTATCAGTATATACCGAATGAGAATCGGTCTAAATGTGACGCGCGTCGTTTTCGGATCCCGAGTTATTATTTGAAAAAAAACGTCCGACAGGCGACAAGCATACACTTTACATTTTTTTAGAAATATATATATGTAAGTAACGTGTGACATCATTATCAGAGTAAAGCGGAAATAAAAGCTAGCTAGGAACGACTTGGGAACGCCAATAGACAACAACGGATCAACCAATTTTATGTTGGAGAAATGTGAATTAAAATTAATACCGGAAGGGAAAACCGAATGGACATGTGACAAATGTGTTGCATCGGTTCGGTGAGAGGTTGCACATGTTCAGTTGAATCATTTTGGAAGGATACAACAGGTAGTGAATTACCTCCATTCTCCTATAAATTCCTAGCACACAAATGAAAATAAGGCTGTAATTTTTTCATAAGAAATTTATTCTCTTTAAAAGCCTGCTTCTTATGTTGTTCATAGCATCCGAAAATACACTTAGCATATTTTTCGAGTCAAGAACAGATTTATAAAACATGATCGGTTCGCTTGCTCCATTTTTTAAGTACATGTAACGCCCCAATTTTTTTAAGGTTATTACCGTCTTTTCATCATTATGTGTCGTATTAAATTACGAAATCACATAAATAGGTGTTCGGTTTGGATTGAGACTCGTTTAAATAAAAAAGATAATCATTGATATTGTTTTCTGATATACCAAACCCGCAAAACGATCTTACGGATCTAACATCCGACCCGGACAGTGGTCTTACGTCACCTATCGACTACAACTGCCTTTGGCCCGCATAAACATATGCCAGATCAGGCCGCAAGCCGCATACTCAAACTACCCGCAGAGGCTTCATTGGTTGGGGGCCGATCCAGGTCCTCTTTAGCCCGAGTCTGCTATATACAGCGAACATGATTCACACTTGACATTAATCAGGGTAACACACAGGACCATCGAGATATTGATCCGGCATTCACTGAACCCGCAGTGAGATGGTTATTCCTTGATAGTACTTAATTATATCGCATCATAGTTAATTGTGTCTTGTCATACTTAGCCTAATCGTCATTAGCAATCCGCCTATATATAGTGACACACTTGTAACTTATAAACGATCGATTAATATAAAAAGCAGACCTGACTCTGCCAATTTGCCGACCCTAGCTTCATCTTCTCCATTCAGTGAACCCGACCACCGTAGTTCCTAATAACCACTACTTTTCACCAGAGAAATCAGTCACAAATAGCTAGATATCCACTTAAATTACTGTTACTGCAAACCTGGTATTTCCGAAAATATCAGTTGGCTCCGTTACCGGGAAAATCATTATTGTTTAGCATCTTCCGATCGTTTGCACCACCGCAAATTCGGTTACACGGCGTCGCCGGCGAGATCGCGCAACCATTTTCAACTTTCTAATAAACAAAAGCTTTGATTTTCTGGGTTGTATGGCCCATAAGTCATTGTTTTTATCAAGATAGTTACAGATTAATCAAAACAAGCTTGGATTTTACAGATTTTGGCTTAGTTCTTGCTCAAAGTCACCTCAGCATCGAAATAAACCTCCATCAGCGCTTTCACAGCTCAAAATTTAATTCTTCATAATCTCCAGGTTGGTGTACGTATTTAGTAAGCTCAACTATTCCTACATAAAGAAGGATTGTTCAGACTTGTGCTTGTTGGAACTATTTGGGGGTTATACCACCTGAGCTTCACCGGATTCTGGGTTTAGATTTACTCCGGTCGGCGCCGCCCACTTTACGTATACATTTGGCAACCTACCTTTGCTTACTCACCAAGTCACTTGTCAAATCAGCATGACTGGCGGGAAAAACATGACACCTGCCACACCGGCCAAGGGTGGCAATCAGGATACTCCATGTGGCGCATCAGCGTCACATCAAAGTGGACGCAACGGGGAAGCACATTCCGCCGGAGGTAACGGCAGACATGAAAATGAGGCCGACATGCGGTGTTAGGTCCCCATAGATTAGAAATTTTGATGATACCAAAATAGTTAATTTAGAAACCAAGTATAAGTTTGCTTAGTAGTCTGACATGAGTTTTTGTATAGGATTAGTCAGACTTTGCTCGTATTTGAATAATCTAAGTTAGTATAGGCTTGAAGACTTGAAGACAAGAAGGCCAGACTACCAGAAGACCAGACTCTCATTCATCAATCAGGACTACTCAAGTCAAAGTTCTTATAAAGAAAAAGCAGACCAGCAAGCAAAGCAAAAAGTAGACAAGTGAAGGATCCAGATCCAAACTAATCAAGGAATAGACCAGAGACGACCAATGCTCTCTTAAATGACTAAAAAGATAAATGAAGTGATAAATTAAAGGGCGTGTAGCCATCCATACGATCAACAATTGATCTAACGGCTACGAAATCATACAAGTGGAGAAATAGCATTCAATGCTATAAAGTTATCTTCTAGAAGCCGACAAGTACATGCTCCAACGGATAAAGCTGAACGGGCCAATTTCAAAAGTTCAAGTGACAAATCAACATTGAATCAGAGCTACTCATTCTTCAACGGTACACATACCCCACGAAGACTATATGAAGATGAAGAAGATCAACGAAATAAATAGTTGATCAATATGCTAAGTTCTTGAAAATCTAGAAAGCCATCTCTCAACAAGATCTCTCAACAAGATCTTCATCTCAAAGAGTACCAATACAAATCTAGAAATCAAGAAAATCAACATCAACTGAGCTTAACAGAAATCATCCAGTGATCTACATGATCAGGAGAGCTGCAACCGAAACTTCAAAGTCAGATTCAGCAAAATCTCTAATCCTTTGTGTCATTAATTTGATACAGCTCTCACTCTATTCAACAATCAAGTTCTGAATAAATCGGCGAACCTGTTGAAGCATCGGCGGGGTGTGAAGGAACAATGAAGAAGACAGACGAGTCATTGGAGAAAGGAAGTTCTTTAGACAAGCTGCGAGCAAATAGACCATTGAAGCAACTATGGGGTGTCAAGGATTGGCTATTTCGAGTGTGAAGCATCTGCGGGGTGTCGAGGAGACTTACCTATTATATTAGCATAGAGTACAATAGTTAAACCTCCGACGTCACAAGAGAAGCGGTCACGTAGGATATTATGCCACTCCGAAGATCGATAACATTTTCTGACTCCTTTACTTTTAGCACTTTACTTTCAGTACTTGCATACTTTACATCACAATACTCAAAACTGGAAACCAAGCTCAAGGCTTATTTTGAACTATATCATTATTCCACTGCACTTATTTTTTGAAGATAACCAGACCATTAAAACCAGACGAGCTGCTTGCTAGTCTGCTCTTACTGATCAGACTCATTCATTAAGTAAGAAACTCAAAAATCGAAAAGAGTTCATTCACCCCCTCTCCTAACTCTTACAAGCCTTGAATTATGGACCAACAAGTGGCATCAGAGCATGTCTCCTAAAAACAGAGGCCTTCGTGTTCTGTGTGTTAGAGTGATCCATTGCTTGTGTTTTCTAAAGTCAAAAAATCATTATTTCAGCATGGAATCTAATAGTACTATTGTTAGAGTACCTACTTTTACTATATTTTGATGAATGGAAAATGCGTATGCAGACGCACTTAGCTGCAATCCATGAAGATATGGTCACACTGATAGAGGATGACCCTATTACTATAATGAAACCAAACACAGATGAAGCCACTCAAAGAGCTGAACCGTTTGTGAGAAAGCCAAAGCATAAGTGGACTCCTGAAGATAAAAAGATCAACAATCTGGATAATGTTGCTAAAGACACCATAATGAAGACCTTGGATAGCAACATGTTCTTGAAGATCAAAGGATGCAAAATTGCAAAAAATATCTGGAAAAACACTGATCAACTACTATGTAGGCAATGAAGATGTCAAAGTCAACAAGTTCGCAGTTGCTGTTCAGAAATTTGAGACCTTCCAAATGAAGTTTGGAGAAACTGTTGAAAAGATGGAAGCTCGCTTTCATGAGATCTTAAATGAACTTTAAATGCTAAATCGAAAGTACACTCAAAAGGAGATCAGTATGAAGATTTTGAAAGCTTTTCCAGAATCTTGGGATATCATAACCACTATCCTAGCCGCTACAAAAGATCTAACAACACTAGACACAGTGGAACTCGTTTCTGATCTAAAAGCATATGAATTTGAGCTGAATAACAAATCTAAGAAGAATATTCAAGAGATTCCAGCTCTTATTTCTCCCACTAGAGAGACATCAAAACCAATGGTTGAAACGGTCAAGCAGAGTCAGATTGACCAATTGTAAGATCAAATGGCACTAATCGTGAGACATGTAAAGGTCTGTCTCACTCTACCAGAAAGTTTCAACAACAAAATCAGAAGAGAAGAGATGATGACAATCGAGTCGATTGAAGAGACGATCGTAGAGATGATAGAAGGGACAACAGTGATGTTCAAAAGAAAGATGATCATCAAGCAAGAAAGAAACAAGAAGATTTGTTCTGCTATAATTGGAACAAACCAGGAAATTTCAAATCAGATTGTCCAAAACAAGTCAAGAGAACCAGGGATGAGAACAGACGTGAAAGGACAGACGACAAGTGTAAAAATAGACGAGCTTATAAAGCAAACGACAACTATTCACATGAAAGCTTGGCTGAACCCTTATCCGATTAGGATGATAATGCGTTCATGGCAATAGAGGACAATGATGAGGTAATATCACTATTCTCAAACTCAACATCCTCATTTGGTTCATGTTCCAACGTTGCTGTTCCAAATCTTGAGACTACAGATATTCAAGAATTTATCAAAGATCTTAACAGCGAGTTTGAAGAAATTCAAGCAAACCGTAATCTAGTAAAGAAAGAAAATGAATATCTCAAGTCTGAGAATCTGAAACTGAAAGCTGAGCTATTCAATCTAAGAAATAACAAGCCTTCTATGTTAGATGGAAACAAACCTGATCTAAATAAGGCAACACAAATTCAGATAAAGCCTATCACATCGATCATTCCTGAGTATAAATCAGCCAAAAGACCTGGAGGCAAGTCAAGTCTGGGTTACTAAGAACAAACAACACTTGACAAGTCTAACTTGAAGTTCATATCTGAAAATGGTACTCTGATCAAAATTTTCTAGGTGTCCAATCTCACCGGCGGTGTACTGGATCAATTGTAGTCTAGTCTAGTGGTCAAGGTCGTATCCCACGAGGAATGTGATGTCAAACACCGACAAGCTATTATTATCTTGATCTAAGTCGCAACAATCCAAGAAAGTAAATGTTCTAGCATTAACTACACTAAAAACGAGTGATCAAATGATAAAAGACCAAACCAAGATAATGCATTGATCAATCAAATCTTAATTAGTTTCATGGGAATGATTTCCCACCAACCTTCCAATGGTGTTCAAGTATGTGAACCGGTGCATTCCTAAGCTAGCAATTCCCCCTCATACGAGTGAATGAAATTTCTCTATGTATCCTTCTTGTTCTAAGAACCCTAGACCTAATGATTCAACTTGATATGAACTTGAATGCAATGATATTGTCAACACCCTCCGGATAAGAAATTGAGCTCCACTTAAGGTCAACTTTACATTCCGGTTCTCCTACCTCTTTTACCACACCTAACATCTCCTTTCGGTCTCCATTAAGTGTGTGTGTGCAAGCATTGGTTAATTACTCTAACACAAACAAACCATACGATGCAAGTAGGACAAGATTCACAACAATTGAAGCTAAGAAACATAAACAATCATTCCTAATCAACTAAAGGAGATTACACTATTACAACAACATTATCTTGGCTAGTAAGATCTAGCCATTCATGAATATGGATTCCAACATGTCAAAGCTAGAATTCATATTCATGAGAACAATTAAAACAAAGTAAAGGCTAAGAATTTACCAACAACAAGCTACAAACTTGGAGATGGAAACTTTCATTCAACATGAAAAAGATTCAATGGAATTGGTACACCAAAAGAGATGAAACTTCTACCAATAAATGATTCTAGGAAATCAAACTAAATTTTCTTAATGTTTACAAGGATACTAAGAGCTAAAAATCTATGAAATTTAGGCTAGAAGAGCCATGGGGTGGAGGTGCTTTCAAGAGCTAGAGAGAGGGTGATAAAAGTGTATCCTTTGTGAGAGAGTAAATTAGACTATTAATTGCTCAATCTGCCCTATTGGCGTGTGCCAGTGACCTTGGTGTGCACCATTTCCTTCTTTAATGTAATTGGCGCACGCCACTGTTGATTTGCATGCACCAAACTCTAAGTTGGTAGTTGGCTGCTGACACCATGCATTAAATGCTCTATCAGATAACAAATTCATCACATTGGCGGGGACTTCGAATCTAATGGCGTAAGCCAGCTACTATCGGCGCGGGCCATTTATGTAGGAAAACTCTCTGATAGCCTCTAGAGGCCGATTGGCGTGGGCCAAAGCTATTGGTGTGGGCCATTTAGTCTTGAAAATGTGCATTCTATGACCTTTATTCCATGGGTTGTTCCTCGATCAACTCTCGAGCTTTGACACTCCAAAATCCAAGTTCTATGCCTTGGTACATGTGCTACAAAACAAAACACAAAGATACCCCATGTAAATCCGATAACAAAACTGGCTAATAAGCTTAGATAATAGACAAAAGATTGATTTTTTTATAATATCTACTATGTACAAAAAATGGTCCAAATCATCACAATAGTTGCTCAAGTTGATATCATCTAGTTGACTTACATCAATCACTCCCCACTTAGCTTTTGATCGTCCTCGAGAAAATAAAGCGACGGAACAACTTAAGTCACAAGATAAGATAGTGCAACTGATCGCATGCAAGGGACTTACTAGTAGTAGGACTAGGTCTATCATAGCAGAGTATTGGCGAGTCAAGGTCGAATCCCACAAAGACTCGTAAGAACGCAAATTAATCAAGACTGAGTTGTCACAATATTGGTCTACGACCAAATATAATATAGGAAGAATAAAAGTGGTGCCAATAAACAAACAAGATTATGCAAGTTCAACCGGAGCACACAAGAGTTTCTAATATATTAGTCTAATAATGAGTTATTAGTTATTCCCCCTCATGTCATGCATTAGTCATCCCCGTTGGTAAATTATAATTCATTGTCAGCTACGGGTGCAATCTCCTAACCCTATCTACTTTCACTGTAAGGACAACAGACAATCTATGTGCAACTAACCTCCTTCATTGGTTGTATTAGTTCACACGCACTAAGTTTTAGAGTTGCCGGCTCAAGACCAAGAACCTACCTAGGCAGCTATCGACTATGACTAGAACATTCCTAAGAATCCATCGAGACAATGTTTGAACTAGCACTTCACTAACAGTCCTTCATGCTAATTTACGATGACATGCAAATAGTTGATCACTAACATGTAAATTAAATATGTCGATCAACGTAGCTGCCGCCGATTATCATGAACCAGGATTTACTAGGTATTCAGATCTAGCGATATAGACCGTCACAGATCTGAAAAACGCAATAACTATTTCATGATTTCTTCACCAACGAATCAGTTACATAGGGTAAAATAAACTAACCACCACATAATTAAATTAATAAACAATTAAAACATACTAGTCAAATAAAACAACGACTGATCTACATTTTGAAAAAGACAGAAAACCATACCCTCAAAGATGAGTGTAGATCTCCCTCGGCTCTCTTCCTAGGAGGCGAATCCGTCGACTCCGTGACTAGAACTCATAACATAAAATAAATAAAGAACAACGAACTTTTATTGCATAATATTTGTAAGTTTCGAGGCACAATTGAACACATTGAATTCTGAGGCCGATGCCTCTTATTTATAGCTAAGTAAACCAACTAAGAAAGACCTAGAACTACCCCTCGTCCAAGAAAACGCGTTTCGGAAGATTCTAGTAGCTCGATTAATCGGCGGCAACTCCCGATTATCGGGGGCATTTTTGCCCTTTTTCTTCTACCGACTTAACTTGGAAGGTTCTGGAATACCCTAGGCCCAATATTTTTGTTCAGCCCGCTCCATAATCGTCCACAATGCTTAGCCCAATATTCATATCCCGAAAATAATCAAATAACGCACGAAATAATATCGAATAAGGGAAAATAAATGAGAAGTGCAAAATACTCGACTCATGAACCCGACACATGACATTTAACTCAAATGGTTCATAATTATAGGTCGAAACAACTATTTTTAGCTCATAATGGATAGAATGTTGATGTCGTAGGATATACTGTTTTAAGCGTCATAGCCCTTTGCTTGTCCTCAAGAAGAGTATCAAGGCGGAATGTACCTCCAAGAGCAATCCTCATCAACTACCACATATTCAATAAAGATTTCCGGCAGAACACACATCAAGACACAATCCATAAGCTCACCATTAATCATTACTTACCATGCATCAATGTGTCATGTGATAAATCCTTCGTGATAGTGCATTCGTGAGGATAATCAAGTTGTATTAACCCCAAAATCTTAACTTACATGCGTATACACTTGCTCCCTTTGCCTTCAGACTTGGTTACACAACATGGCACCTTAATCGGTCCGGATGGACTTGGGGACCGAGTATTACTCTTAGGTCCTCGTTTGTTTCTTTTTTTTATGAGAGGGTCGTGCCCTTTTTGCTACGAGTTCGCTTCCCTCACTGCCTTTGTTATTTTTTCTCTTTGTTCTTTTCTTTTTTCTCTTTTTTTTGGGCAGATTTCTCACTATTTTTTTCCTCTCACTCTCGCAAGCCCGATTTGTCCCGGTTTACCTTTTGTGGCATTCAAGCTGCTTCCCTTGTCTTACAACAATTAGTTAAAGTATATACACAAACAAATAATGATTCCCGGTTAAAACGACTCGTCTTCTCATCTCAAACGCTTCTCACTCAGATTATGTGCTCAAATAATTGAGTGCAACGGTAGAATAACAATTAATAGGTTACTAATTCATGCAACATAACACATTCTAATTCTTCCATACTAAATTGAATATGCTATAGATAACTTCAAATCGTTCTTGGGCTCCTTTTCTACCGATTCCTTACTCAGAACGTTCAACAGGCAAGCTAAAAACAATGTAAAATTTTCAAAATGTTCAATCTCAAGCTAAGACCGCCTACTACCCCCCACTTATTATAGGCATTGTCCCCAATGACAAATAATAAAACAGAAAATAGAAAAAGGTAATTAGCTCTGGACTTGGTTAGCGGAGTCAAATAGTAAATCATAGAGCATAATCATTAGCTCCTAGGTCATCCATCTTCCATGTATTTAACTGCATTCCAAAATACTTCCAAAAACTGTGAGTAACATGTGAAGGGCAATAAGAAAATAAGGTGGCGGTAAGTGTGCATACCTCAAGAATGTGCAAAAACAATTTAAGCCACTTTATTCTTTATTGGCCTACGCAAGACGCGAAACATTTTACGAGGGTATCACATGAGAACCGTGAAGGAAAAAACCACATATATCTCTAGTCAGATGACTAAAGATATATGTGATGAAAAAAAACCTTGCGATTGCCATGCTACTTTATTGACTCAAACAACTCAAAATAAACAAAAGCAGTCATTAGAAGTTTATAGAAATAGTTCTGAATTTATAGTCACCAGCTCGACTGTACTGCTCGGCTCCTTTATTCGTAGATTGGATCATCCAACATAAAGACTTCCAATTCAGGGTCATACTTGCGCTCTAGGTAATGCTTCAGCCTGTGGCCATTTACTATGGAAGTCTTCCTAGAGTCTTCATTCCTAACTTCACACGCACCTGAATTGAAGACTTTTGTGACTACTTGTGGTCCAAACCATCTAGACTTCAGCTTCCCAGGAAAAAGATGAAGACCCGAATTATATACCAGCACCTTATCTCCAACTTGAAATGTACGGTTGAGAATCTTTTTATCGTGCCGGAGCTTCATTCTTTCCTTGTAAATATTTGCATTCTCATACGCTTGAAGTCTAAACTCCTCCAATTTATTTAATTCTAATAATCTCTTCTCACCGGCTAAACTTTCATCCATGTTTAGGAACCTCGTAGCCTACAAGGCTCGGTGCTCGAGTTCTACCGGTAGATGACATGCTTTTCCAAACACTATCATAAACGGTGACATCCCAATTGTTGTCCTATAAGCAGTTCTGTACGCCCAAAGAGCGTCATCTAATTTCAAAGACAAATCCTTCCTCGTGGGATTCATAGTCTTCTCCAAGATACTCTTTATCTCTTTGTTCGTGACCTCCACTTGTTCTTTTGTCTGGGGGTGATATGCTGCTGCAATCTTATGTCTAACCTCATATATCAACATCAATTTCTCAGACAACCTAATACATAAATGGCTCCCTCCGTCACTAATTATGGCCCTGGGCACTCCAAACCTCGTCAAAATGTTCTTCTTAAGAAATCTGAGGACAACCCTAGCATCATTAGTAGGTGAGGTCACTGCCTCCACCCATTTAGAAACATAGTCAGCTGGTACCAAGATGTAACAATTTGATTTCGACGATGTGAAAGGCCCAACAAAGGCAATTCCTCATACATCGAATAACTCCACTTCTAAGATACTATGCAGTAGCATCTCATTCCGCCTAGAAATGTTACCAGTCATTTTACGGGAATGACATGTTCTTGTAAACTCGTATGCAAATTTATGAATTGTCGGCTAATAGAATCCACACTGCAGTACCTTTGCTGCTGTCTTGTCCGGCCCATAGTGTCCTCTAACTTCTCCGGAATGACATTGGCTCAGAATACTTGGAATCTCATCATCATGGACGCATCTCCTAAGAATGGCATCAGGCACGTCTTGTATTTGTAGGGATTGTCCCAATAATAATGCTTTGGATCTGTAAATAACTTCTTATCAGCACTCGTGAATTCTGGTGGTAGGTACCTTCCTGCTAGATAATTTAAAATGTTAGCAAACCAAGGGTATACCTTTCCCACTCTTAATGTATTTTGTTGGGGCTGAGATTCTGCTGGAGCTACTATTGAGACAGAAAAAAGTTGTTCATCAGGAAAGCTCTCCATAAACTCAGTCGGTTGCTCCTCTTCTAGCAAAGTTAATCTTGATAGGTGATCAGCCACCTGGTTCTCAGATCCCTTTTTATCTTTGATCTCGACATCAAACTCTTGTAAGATTAGAATCGATCTCAACAATCTTGTCTGGGAGTCTTGCTTGGTTTGAAGGTATTTCAGAGCTGTGTGGTCAGTCAATACAGTGACTTTCAATCCTATCAGATATGGTCGAAACTTGTCAAATGCAAAGATAACAACTAAGAGTTCCTTCTCTGTAGTCGCATAATTTCTCTGGGCACTGTTGAGGGTATGACTAGCATAATAGATAGGCTTAAATATTTTATCCTCTCTTTGCTCCAGGGCTGCTCCTAGTGCCGTTCGCTTGCATCACACATAAGCCCGAAAGGTTTGTTTCCAGTTTGGTGCTACTAGAATTGGGGCGGTTATAAACATTGTCTTCAATGTGTTGAATGCTTGCTTGCACTCCTCTTCAAATACAAAAGGCACATCCTTTGCAAGTAATTCCGTCGAAGGTCTAGAAACTTTAGAGAAATCCTTAATAAACCTCCTATAGAAGCCTGTGTGGCCAAGGAAGCCTCACAACGTCTTTAAGTCGGTTGGAGGGGGTAAATTCTCTATTACCTCTATTTTTGACTTATCAACCTCCATTCCTTTCTTTGAGATCTTATGACCCAACACTATACCTTCTGTGACCATGAAATGACATTTTTCCCAGCTAATTACAAGGTTGGTCTCTTCACATCTCTTCAGCACTCTACTCAAGTTGTCCAAGCATTTATCAAAGTTGTCTCCAAATATAGAAAAGTCATCCATGGAAACTTCTAGAAAGTCTTCCACCATGTCTGCAAATAGTGACATCATGCACCTTTGGAATGTTGCGGGTGCGTTACAAAGTCCAAAAGGCATGCGATTGTACACAAAAGTTCCATAGGTACATGTGAAAGTTGTTTTCTCACGGTCCTCAGGGGCAATATGGATCTGGTAGTAACCAGAATATCCATCTAAGAAACAATAAAAAGCATGACTGCTTAACTTTTCTAAAATCTGGTCAATGAATGGTAGGGAAAATGATCTTTACGAGTTGCGTCATTCAGTTTCTTGAAATTGATGCAGACTCGATGTCTAGTAATTAGCCTCACAGGGATCAATTCACCGAACTCATTAGGTTGAACAGTGAATCCTCCTTTCTTGGGCACCACATGAATCGGGCTCACCCATTCACTGTCTACAATTAGGAAAATGATACTCGTTTCCAACATCTTTATAATCTCCTCCTTAACAACATCCTTTAATTGTGGCATCAACCTCCTTTGAGGTTGTGCCACATTCTTTCTTCTTTGGGTCTACAAAGATTTTATGCATACACACCGAGGGGCTTATTCCTCGAATATCTGCAATCGTCCACCCAAATTCTCCCTTATGCTCTCTTAGTACTCTTAAAAGTTTCTCATATTTTAAAGGTGATAGTGATGATGAAATTAAGTGGGGAAAAGTATCGTCTTGTACGTATATGTACTTTAGGTGAGTTGGCAAAGGTTTCAACATTAAATTCCTTGGTGGCTCTTCTAACGATGATCTTAACAACTTTTCAGTCAACTGTAAGTCAAAGAACTTGTGCCATGAAGGTCTATGAATTGGTCCTCCTACATCTATAGAAGATATAGGCTCTACTTCTCGTACTTGACCTTCGCTACACCCAGGCCATGTTTCCTCATTAGTTCCTTCATCCTCTTTCAGGTGCAAAATCTCTATTACTTCAGGGTCTAGTGCCACTTGCTCATGTAATTTAAAAACAAGCTTGTCTATGGCATCTAGAATGTAACATGCTTCTGCCTCATCTGGTGTACACCTCATTGTTTTCATCACATTGAATGCTACGATGTCCTCATTTGCCCTTAGAATCAGCTCACCCTTATGCACATCTATCAATATTGTACTTGTTGCTAGGAAAGGTCATCCTAAGATCAGTGGAACATCATGGTTAGCTTCCACATCTAATACTACAAAGTCTACGGGGAACACGAACTTATCAACTTTTACCAGCACATCTTCCACCACTCCACAAGGTTGCTTTATAGACCTATCGGCTAATTGAAGGGTTATAGATGTATCATTTAACTCTTTCATGCCTAACTTATGGAAAATGGAGAGTGGCATTAAATTGACACTGGCTCCAAGATCATGTGAGGAAGCTCCCAGGATCTTTACACTTAGGAGGCAGTTTGCGTTGCAAAACCGCTGAGCATTCCTCATTAAGGAAAATATTCTCAAGGTCTAACAACATCCATTTGGTAGAGACTGCTTCCTTCAAGAATTTTGCGTATTCTGGCATTCCGGCCTGAGCTTCTACCAAAGGTATATTCACTTGCAATTTCATAAACATTTGTATGAACTTTTTATAATGAGCATCATCATGATCGGTTTTATATTTCCTAAAGGGATAGGGTAAAGTAGCAGGATTAATAGTTACAGTTCGTGAAGACTTACCTACTGCCTGCTGTAGCTCTGCGTACTCGTTTGTTGAATCTGCAGACGCTCGATTAATCGGCGTGGTGCCCCGATTAATCGGATCCCCTTTTCTTCCTGATTCTGCTACGTTCTATTCATCCTGGTTCTCTGGTTCTTCTCTGATAACAGGTCCAGGTAATTCCTTTCTGCTTCTTGTCATTATTGCATTCACATCATTCGGATTCTTCTCAGTGTTACTTGGTAATCCTCCCAGAGGATAGGCTGACACTGTTCAGAAATCTGCCCCACTTGGTGCGACAGATTCTACACTAAGGTTTCCTGATTGGTCAGTCTTGCATCATTCTTCTGACAATATGTGGTGCAATTTGCACTGAGCTCGGTCATGGACTTTATGAGTTGACTGACCATGTCAGTCACAGTTGAGCTCATTTTATCCATTGCTGCTTCCCAACCACCCGTCTTGTTGAATTGAGGCATGAATCCCCCAGTCTGCCTTGGTCTCTCTCCACTTGTAGGATTACTTAGTCGAAAACCAGGGTGGTCGTGAGAACCCGGGCGATATCCGCCCCCATAAGGATTTCCTTGCCTCCCTAAATAGTTTACACCTTCGGTGTTGGTTTCTTCCACTTCTTGACTTTATCTACTTTGGCAATGTGGTGTTGTATGCCGCCTATTTTTTCGTTCATCGCCATTAACCGGTATAAGATATTTTGAGATGTATCTTCTTCAAATACTCCTTCAGCGACCTTTACATTTTCAATTTGATGTTTCCCCCATTGGCTTGTAAGTTCTATTTGTTCCAACTTTTCTTCAGCTTCTTCAGGTGACAGCAACGCAAAACATCCGTTGCTCGATGCATCAACTCTCATTTGTTCACTGGGCCGCAATCCATGATATAAACTATATATTCGTACGGGCAGAGTGATATCATGGTGGGGGCATCTCCATTGTGTTTCCTTAAAACTTTCCCAAGCTTCTCCGAAAGTCTCGACTGGTTTTTGCTTGAAATTCATGATATCTTGTCTCATATATACTGACTTCCCAATTGGGCAGTACTTATTCATAAATTTCTGCAGTAAATCAGTCCAAGTTTTGATCGATCATGGTGCTAGAGACAATAACCATATCTTTGCCTTATCTTTCAGAGTGAATGGAAACAATTTTAGTTTAATGTTGTCTTCAGGCACTCCTGCTGGTTTGACCGTGCTGACTATCTCCAAGAAGTTAGTGATATGTACACTAGGATCTTCGTTCGGTACTCCATGAAAGGCAGTGTAATTGGTCACCATTTGTATCACGTTTGTCTTTGGGTGAAAGACCTCTGCCGCATTCTCTGGCAGAACAATCGCTGGCACAAATTGCTCAATCGTGGGCATTGCATAACTCAGTAAAGTTCTTCTATCTTCTTGTACCACAACTTCTGCTCTGTTTCCTCTTCCATTGACACCGTTTTGTCCATTCTGTGCCATTAAGTTAGATGTATCCTCCAAAGGTGGAATTTCTTCTTCCTTCTCACTGTGATCTCCTTCGTGTGAACTCACGTCATCCGCCAGCCTATCAATCTTCTCTTGAGCTTCCTTTAACTTTTGTTTAGCAAAATTTTCAATATTAGGTATGAATCTCTCGAGTTTGGCCGCTAAACTCCGTGTAACGTACTACAAAACATAAAAAGAAAACGAAAAAGTTAGTTACTTGCCTCGGCGGCTATTACACTCGCCTGGCAGACTAAAAAATACAGACTCTGACTACTACTCGACACTGAACTGACAGAACCGATTCTGTTGAATCTGGGATGCTCGATTAATCGCGGGTCACCCTCGATTAATCGGGTGAGATTTTTTCTAGATTCATACAAAACATACTCTTTACGACTCCAGTATAAACAGAATATACAACAGACTCGAAATTTATAGAAACTAAATATACAAACACTCAATCTCAAATTAAAATTTATTCTTGACAGTCCCCGGCAACGGCGCCAAAAATCTTGATCGCGTGCAAGACACTTACTAGCAATAAGACTAGGTCTATCATAGCCGAGTACTGGCGATTCAAGGTCGAATCCCATAGAGGCTCGTAAGAGCGCAAATTAATCAAGATTGAGTTGTCACAATACTGGTCTACGACCAACTATAATATGGGAAGAATAAAAGTGGTGACAATAAACAAACAAGATTATGCAAGTTCAACCAAAGCACACATGAGTTTCTTATGTATTAGTCTAATTATGAGTTATTAGTTATTCCCCCCCCAGATCATGTATTAGTCATCCCCGTTGGTAAATTATAATTCATTGTCAGCTATGGGTGCAAGCTCCTAACCCTATCTACTTCCACTATAAGGACAACAGACAATCTATGTGCAACTAACCTCCTTTGTTGGTTGTATTAGTTCACACGCATTAAGTTTTAGAGTTGCCGGATCAAGACCGAGAACCTTCCTAGGCAACTATCGACTATGACTAGCACGTTTCTAAGAATCCATCAAGACAATGTCCGAACTAACACTTCACTAACAGTCCTTCATGCCAATTTACGATGACATGCAAATAGTTGATCAGGCTACTAACATGTATGTTAAAATCTATCGATCAACATAGCTGGCGCCAATTATCATGAACTGGGATTCAGTAGGTATTCAGATCTAGCGATATAGACCATCGCATATCTAAATAACGCAATCACTATTTCATGATTTCTTCACCAGCGAATCATATCTATACATACATGGGGTAAAATAAACTAACTACCACATAATTAAACTAAATAAACTTTTACATCATACTAGTCAAATAGAACAACGACAGATCTACATCTTGGAAAAGACAGAAAATCATACCCTCAAAGATGAGTGTAGATCTCCCTCATCTCTCTTCCTAGGAGGCGAATCCGTCGACTCCGTGACTAGAACTCATAAAATAAAATAAATAAAGAACAAATAATTTTATTGCATAATAATTGTAAGTTTTGAGGTACAATTGGACACACTGAATTCTGAGGCCGATGCCTCTTATTTAAAGCTAAGTAAATCAACTAAGAATGACCTAGAACTACCCTTCATCCAAGAAAACGTGTTTCAGAAGATTCTGGTAGCTCGATTAATCGGAGGCAACTCCCAATTAATCGGGGGCATTTTTGTCCTTTTTTCTTCTACCAACTTAAATTGGAAGGTTCTGGAATACCCTAAGCCCAATCTTTTCATTTAGTCTGCTCCAGAATCGTCCACAATGCTTAGCCCAATATTTCGTATCTTGAAAATAATCAAATAACGCACGAAATAATATCGAATAAAGGAAAATAAATGAGAAGTGCAAAATACTTGACTCACGAACCCGACACATGACATTCAACTCAAATGGTTCATAATTATAGGTCGAAACAACTATTTTTAGCTCGTAATGGATAGAACGTTGATGTCGTATGATATACTATTCTAAGCATCATCAGGAACATTAACAGATAAGATCTCAACTAGGTGATGCAACCTATCGGAATTATAACTACATGTTAACCGCAGTTTAAAGGAGTAGTGGAGTGTGTGTGAATACACCTCAAATTCGTTATCAAGCAACCAAATATGAAATCATACATGATTCACTCAAAAGATGCAACCATAAGCTTAAGAATGATACCAATCTCCACTAATCTAGACATTCGGATTCAAGAAGTAAGACTAGGTAGTTGACAAAGCGGCTTGTAACGTTTAGGCCCGGGTAGTTGGCTAACCGAAAGGATAAAAAGGATGATCAAAGAGAATAAAGCAAGATAGAAAGAGTCTACAGCTTCATCTTGTCGATCAAGCACCACTTTAGTTTGGTTGCCTCCCAAAACTTACATTACTTGGATTTATAGATTTGAGCTTCGAAATTGCCTTCAATAACTCACCATTTATTGCTTCTTATTTGCACTTCACTTGAGCCAAATATTGGAAGCTTTTATTGAATTTTTGGAGATTTGATTTTTGTTTTGTACCAACGGACTTCGAACTTCATAGGATACCCTGGTGTCGTCCAACTCTTAGTTTCCATTTTCATTACCTGCACAATCCATAAAAACTTGCTAGCTTGCGGGATGCCAAGGGAATATAGAACAATATTAGGCTAAGGATCGAATTATAATCAGGCTAAATACGATTGGCTAGTTTCGACTGGGGTCTTGCCACTTTACAAAGGCTGAGATGGGGTCAAAAGGGAATTAATGTTCGGGAAGGCCATTTGGCTATGGTCGAGTCAAAGTTATGCCAAAAATCATCATCCCTACTCTGATTCCAAACACCTTTTTATTTCACCTTGAAAGAATACCAAGCTTAAGTTCTAGTTACAAATAAGAGTATGCTTGCACAAATGCATGAAAGGTTGCATGTTAACAAAAGATAGGAGTATACGTACTCAAAGATCACACTACAATCAAAGATGCGCAGTTAAATTGCACTTAAACTTCACCAAGGTTACTCACTTCGTTAAGGTACTCACTCTAACAATCACAAAACCGTAAATCATGCCAAAATATTGTTGTTTACATTTACATTGCTTTAAAATTTACCCAGCTAAGTGTTCCTCGAACATTTAATGACGTTAGTTAAACTAACTACGTTCCCACTCCCCACTTACAAACTTGCATTGTCCTCAATGGAAAGTGATTTGTAAGAAGGTAGTTAGGGAAACAAATGGGAATCAATATGAACGAAAAATGGTGAAAAAAGGTGCAAAATCATGGTTGGTGCATGCCAAAAGTGTTGGCGTACGCCATTTGTGAAAGTGTGCTAGACAGAGAGGTGCAGTTGTGAAATGGCGTACGCCAGAGTGAGCTGGCACGAGCCCATATGGTACTATATCCTATCAAAGAATTCCACTAAATAAAGGGTGCACACCAGTTAGGGGTGGCGTATGCCAATTTCCACAGAGAAGGAAACTGGCAAAAGCCAACAAGATTTGGTGTAAGCCATTTAAAATGTAGCACAAAATGACAACAAGGGGAATTCCACGCATGGGGTAACCGGAAATTAAGCATCATGAAAGAAGGAGCATAGCACAGATGCAAGAATGTGAAAATCAACCGGAATAACCAAGGAGTGGTAGCATACAAACCACAAGTGCAATTATGAAAACAAGTGCTAATGTGCTACAACAGATCGAAACTCAGTGGGAATTGTTTGCAACACAAATTATTACAATCCAACACTAGTACTGAAGAAGCACAATGCAACAATAGGCAACCAACTCAATCATGGGGAAACTAATGTTCATCAGAATCAGATAGGGCAAAGGAAGAGGACGAAGCACCAGGAAAGTCAACAGGAACCAAAGCACGGCGAACAACCTGACTCAGAAAGTACTCGTCTGTAGGAAGGAAATGAACATGAGCCACCTGGGTACAAAGATAGGAAATGATCCAGGAAAATGGATGGCCGGAAGTGGCCAAATGGAAGTAGCATAACCAATTGCCTGACGGTGGATCAAAACGCCTCAGTCAATGCTCTCCCCAACTCAGATGGCACAGAGTAGCAGCATCTCATCATCAGTTATCTCCTCAAAGTCTTCAGATGGGAGGACACGAGAGTTGATAAAGCATTTCCATGCCCTATAATCTTGAG
The DNA here is from genome assembly GCA_026214975.1 of Gentiana macrophylla. NCBI lineage: Eukaryota > Viridiplantae > Streptophyta > Magnoliopsida > Gentianales > Gentianaceae > Gentiana > Gentiana macrophylla. The sequence continues at coordinate 45,805,919 of CM047814.1, forward strand.
ACAAGGCAGGCACAGAGAAATTATGACCGGGCCCCCACTCTCCCGGGAACAGGGCATGAGTGGCCTCAGACAATTTGTAAACAAAGCTGCTGTCACTTTGAAAGTTCCAAAGGTTCTCATAATGGGAGTGGGAATGTGCCGCCTTCGCCAGACTGGAAAAAGAGGCATTGATGGCTGCAAAAATGAAGGGCACAACAACCTCACGAACAGAGACAAAAAAGGTGGCCTCAACAGACAGAGTCTCAGATTGAACGGCATAAAACTCAAGTACCATGGAGACATTGATACGACCACGGGGTGCTTCCACCTACTTCTTCCAACCGTTCCACTGAATATGATATTTTGCATACCCCTCAATCTTGTGTGTGTTCAAATCCCTCTCGATGAGGATCGGGTGATGAGCGAAGTGCTCAGAAAAGTGGGTTTGGGCAACACGAGAAGCGGTATCAATGAAAGACACGAGGTTATTGGAGGAAGAAGGCATGATGAAGGATGCAAAAAGAAAGAAGGAAAATGAAAATGGTTGAATTGATAAGAATGAATAGAGGATGTATTAGGGGGTTTACAGGGAGGGAAGATTTTTGGGGGGAAATTTGATGGTAAAGAATGAGAGGTCATGTCTCTTCAGTTGGAAGAAAAATGGTTATTGGCTTGCGCTAATAGTGCAATGGTGCACTCCAATGCCACTAAAGGTGTGTCCCTAGGCTTCCGTGATTAAAGTGGCGTTGCTGTGCAGGTGTGTTGATGCACGCCAGTAGTGATTGGCATGAGCCAATTGAGAGTAAAGTGCAGTATGAGTGTGGACAAGATGGCATACGCCAATTAAGGTTGATGCATGCCAATTATTCAGAAAATAACATCGGGGCAAGCCGACCAGTTTTGGCGTGAGCTAATATGCCACAGAATGTGAAACAACAGCTAAAATGAGTGTCAATCCCAAATATGCAAGCACCACTAAGTAAGGACCTAGGCACAGATAATGCAACAACAACAAGCAGGGAAATGCCATCTAAGCAAAGAAAGCAAGCTACCAAGTTTCATAGAAAAGCATACACAAGCACCAAGTACTAGTATTAGACAAACGAGGTGCAAACAAGTTCCCAATAGAGTAGAATAACACCACAAATAATGGTAGCACAAACATCACAGAATATTACAAATCCCAAAAGATAGTAAAGTAGCTACCACAGGCGTCTAATCAAAACAAATCAAGAAAATTTTGGTGAACAACAACGAACTAAGATCAAACATCTGAACCAGAAGCAGGAGCAGTAGGAGCACTAGAATAACCAGCAGAACTATCTTGAGGAATCACACCATGCTCCTCAACGTCTATAGTACCAACATCTCTAGCTGCAACTGCACTCATCGATGCAAAACTCAAAGGACTCAAAGAAATCGGCTCCTCAAACTCAAGAAGAAGCGGGTTTGTGACAAAGATCTCGAATAGGATCCTCAGATAGAGCCGCTGAAATCAATGTATGGAAACTCGTGCCAGTGGAACCAGCACCAATTGACAAGGTGATCACTGATCCATCCAAACCCAAACCACTCAGACCACCACTGATAGAAGACACTAAAAGCGAGGCACTCCCCAATCATGTACCTGTAGATACATAGCTAGGAACACCACAATAAGCCATGGAATTACGAGAGGGTATGGAAGAGGCTGGGTGATGGGCTGGAATAGGCAAGGAAGGTACCTAACCAGGAAGGGTATAGGGCTCAGACTGGCAGTCATCAAACTCCTCCGGATCAATCCTATCAATGGCATCGTAAGCCATAGTGAGTGCACGCTGACCTCAGAGTCATGAACGCAAATCATCGGACCATTACCGACATATCTCAAATCCTAAAAGCATATTTGCACTCTGAGAAACTTGACCGCCACGAAGGATGGCTATCTCTGACTGAAGGAAATCTAACCAATCCGCCACAACTGGATCTCGGATGGATGAAGACCGAGGAAAAAGAGAGCCACGCTGACTAGATGAGGATGCACCCTGATGAGGGAGGTCCTTGGAGGAGGTAAGCTTGGCTAGAGATGGAACGGGATTGGTAGGCTTATGCTCATAGATGTTAGGACAAATCAAAATATTAGAAAGTAGGAAAAGACATCACCAGGAAGGTTCTTGACCTTACCTCGGGTACAAAGGGCAGAGATGGGGCATGGGAAGGGCATGTTACCATCCTTGCGACGATGAAAGGAAAACTCAACAGCTTCTCGGAAGATAATCTGCCCGACATTGATGGGTACGTCAATCAAAATAGCGAAAATGAGACAGACCTCTTTAAATATGAAAGCACTAATGTGCCGTGACGGACTGATCCTATGATTAACAAAATGATTTAAAACCCAAACATCCTTATAACTCCCTCAAAACATAAATCATTTATCCTTCCAAGTGGCGGTAGGGTGAATAGTTTGCCGGGCTTCCATGGCCTTCATAAACAGATTGGCCTCTTGATAAAGTCCCCAAACTCTACCATAAGTGGTGTCTAAAGTAACATCAGGGATAGCAGAGAACTCATTGATTATTGTAGGAGAAAAGGGAATGGTGGAGTTACGGATGGTGACAGACTCAATCCCCTCCATAGACTCGGCTTCGGAAAGCACAGAATAAAACTCAGCTACCATGGTGGCGTTAATGTTGGAGGAAGGAGCTGCAGCTAAGTTTTCCCACTTACGCTTCTTAAGGATCTCATGAATCTTAGGGCTAACCGACTTAAGGTCTATTCCATGCTCTAGGTGAATAGTATGCTGGATAAAGTACACATCAAAATGGTTCAGAGCAATCTTGGAGGCATCTCAGAAGCACTAAGAGCATGAGGTTGAAAGGGTACGAACGGGTCGGGCTGGTAATTGGTCTTTCTTTTCTTATTGGGGTCTCCTTTTATGAGTGTTAGATCGGGAAGACGGCCCAGACATGGATAGGGTGCTGATCAAACACAACAACAATCCAACAAATCAAAAACCCATCCTTCGGTTTCAATTGTCAAGATAACAATAATAAATAAAGACGAACTTGAAACGAAGAGGATAAGCTATAATACCTTGTTGTTTGTGAAGGGAGCCACCGGAAATGAAGAGGAAGAGATGCCGGAAAGTGTGGTGAACGCCGGGAATGGAGAAGCAGCTACCGTAAAAGATCAAAGTGGTCCTCCTTCGTGTGAGAGGAGCAAAGAGAAAATGAATGTGTGATGGGGAAGATTTTGAGGAAATGAGAAAATGGAAGTTTTTGGTGGTGAAGTGTGGAGAAAATTGGGAGAAATGAGGAGAAAACCAATGGGAATAGAGGAGTAATGGAGGAGAGAGATGAAGAGGAACTGGTTATAATTCAAATCCCACTCGATTGGCGCACGCCAGTCCTTTATAGCGCACGCCATTTACACGGAAAAACTCTCTGTGCTTTCATCCTCAGAATTAGTGCATGCCACTCTTTTATGGCGCGAGCCATTTACACAGTTGAACTCCTAGTATTGCTACAGTAACTCTCCCAGCAAAATGGTGCGTGCCATCAGCTAATGGCTCAAGCCATTTACACAATTGAAACCATCTGCTTTATTTCTTAAGAACTGGCTCAGGCCAATCCTGATGGTGTGCACCAATTATATACCACAGAGTCCCAACCAACCCACATCATGATCCAAGTCCAAATTGTTATTCCCCAAAATAAACTAGACATATGATGACACAACAAAATTATCATTTTACGGGATGTCTCCAGGTAGCGCTTTTGTTTAACGTCGTTTGCTCGACGGGATTATACGGTAGAGTTAATGGAATTATACAGATTATCGTGACAAGTACTACTAGCACTATCCACATAGCAATTTAAGCATGAAAATCTAACCGAAAGAAAATGCTTATAGAATAACAAGAAAGATAGTACCCGTGAGTTGCTAATTTATAGTCTATAGCTAGACTTTGCAATGCTCAGTTTGATGGTTGATAGCATCACCTCCTCCTCTTGAGTGTGCCTTCTTCTTCAATGAAGAGCTTAACACGATGACCATGTGCCATAAATGTGGTTTTTCCATCACTCAATTCAACTGCTCCAGATTCACGTGTCTTTGTGACAGTGAAAGGGCATGTCCCCCTAGACCTAAGTTTTCCTGGAAACAATCTCAAATGTGAGTTATACAAGAGAAATTTATCATTCACATGGAACTCTCGATCAAAGATCTTCCGGTCATGGAATGACTTGGTTCGTTCCTTGTAAATTTGGGCCTTCTCGTATGCATCGAAACAAAACTCGTCAAGCTCGGTGAGTTGGAGAAACCTATGTTCACCCGAGGCCTTTTCATCATAGTTAAGAAACTTGATGGCCCAATATGCTCGGTGTTCCCATTCAATGGGTAGATGACAAGACTTGCCAAATACTAGTCTATAAGGTGAACAACCTATAGGAGTTTTAAAAGCCTTACGATAAGCCCATAATGCATCGTCAAGCTTCACCGACCAATTCTTATGGTTTGCATCCACCATTTATTCAATGAACACTTTCACCTCTCAGTGGGATACCTCAACTTGCCCACTAGTTTGTGGGTGGTACGGTGTTCTAATCTTGTGTTTCACGCCATATTTCTCAAGAAGTTTAATGAATGGTCGATTGCAAAAATGTGTCCCTCTATCACAAATGATAGCCCGAGGAGTACCAAATATCGTGAAGATGTTATTTTTAAGGAACTTCAACACCACGCCGGCATCATTCGTGGAGAGAGCTTGGGCTTCAACATATTTCGAAACATAGTCAACCGTCACTAAAATAAACTTGTTACCACATGAGGCAGGAAATGGACCCATGAAATCAATGCCCCATACATAAAATAGTTCACACTCCAAGATAGGTTGGAGAGGCATCTCATGTCTCTTAGATACATTTCCTCTTGCCAGGAAACACAAGATTTAGGCATGTATGAACATGTAATTAGTTTTGATTAATTTTAGTAATTAATTAAATTAATTGAACAAACGGAATTTTATCTGGATATAAAATTCACATGATAAAAATAAAATTTACTTGGTAAATTTGTTTTTGGGATCTAAAATTCTTTGAGAATTTCGATTATGTAGTGTCTACATAAATAGGATTTTAATAACCGAAAATTTGGAAAATCGTGAAAAGATGGACACTAACTAGACGGTATTTGGAACCGATAAGTTGGTGATTTCTTTTCATGTTTTATTGTTTTCGGATTATTAAAAAAAATCCGAGATCCAAATTTTTTTATCATGACATTATTAGGACTATAAATTTCTTTGGTGAATTTTAATTATGTAGTGTCTACACAAGAGATTTTCTAAATAATCAAAAAAATTGAAAATCATGAATATAGTGTCACTAGTTAGACGGTATTTAGAACCGATAAACTAGTGGGAGCTTTAAATTTCATGATTTATTGTTTTTTCGAATTATTAGAAAAATCATAAGTCCTAATGCATTAGGATTATAAAAATTCTTGGTGAAGTTTAATTGTGTAACGTCTACACAAGGAATTTTAATAAATCCATAAAATTGGAAAACCGTGACACTAGTTAGATGGTATTTGGAACCGATGAACTAGTGGGAGGATAAATTTAAATATTCATGATTTATTGTTTTTCCGGATTGTGAAGAAATTCTGAAAATCCTAATAAAACTACCTATTTTTCAAAATAACGAGTGGGAGCGGGGAAGGTGACAACCGACCCCACGGCCTCTACTGTTGACACAAGCAAGTGAGAGAATGGTGACGCCTCATGCCGCTTTGATTCGGCCCCCTAAGGATGGCCTTCACCACTATCAAAATGCATGGCTTGGTCTCTGAAAGGATATGATTTTGGGTACTCTTTGGGTCATTGACCGACCCTAAGGCGGCATACTCGGGGCGTACTTTGAGATCTGAAATAGTAGGTTACAATCACAAGGATATTTTTTGGAAATATCTTGGCTGAAAAAGGAAGGTAATCAATAACTAAATGGAGATGTCTAACTCTTAGTTAATTGTTGAGAGAGATTGTCTCAATTTAATCGTCACCGTTTTGACCTACCCTAAGGCGGCATTGTAGGTGTGAGATTAAATCCTTGCAATGATAGGATAAACTGCATGCATGACATCACGTTTATTATTCCTAAAATCATTATATGTTGTGGTGTATGATTTGATTTATATTTTTGTCATAATTTATTTTTGCAACTACATATCATCTCAAGGTATTTAAACTACTAAACACGATAAATTGATTGATGATGACTTCGTAAAAGTGGAAAAGTAACAAGAACGTTGAACTTGTTAATCGAGAATGCAATTAATTTTTGGTAGAGGATTCTCCTCTTGAGCCTTCAAACTTAAGTGACAAGAATGTCACTGTTGTCATTTGTGTTGAACAAGAGACAAAACAAAATTAGTTCGAAGATGAAGATAATGATTTGACATCAATCTTACTGGACATCTGACAGTTCATGAGTAGTGTATACTCAAATGAACTGCTAGTTCACGGCCATTTCCTTTAAAGAAAGCCAAGAATGGGAAGGTAAATGTCTACACGTGTAAGTCATCTAAACTAAATAAGTTAAAGGCTAAACCGAATATTAATAAAAGAAAATATAGGATAAGGAAAGTGATTTCAGATCACTAACCTATGAATCCTTAGAGACTTTCTTAACCGAGTAATTTGACTCAGAAGCTAAAGCTCTTTTGTAAGAACAAGGTAGCTGGGCATTCATGATTGAAGAGAGTTTGAGAAAGTAATAATACTTGAGTAAACTTCAACTTGGTTTATTCATCATAAAAGAGTGAGTATAAATAGGTACAAGTAAGTGAGAAAGGTCCTAGTAGAGTATAAGCTAGGAGAGAGCAATTAATTACTAGAGTCGGCTAGTATTAATTGCTATAGTTGTCTATTACCTAATAAGACAAAATAGAGTTATTTTATGAATTTATGACATATTAATTGTTTATACAATACAATTAATATGTCTTACAATTAATATGTCTCACAATTAATATGTTACACTAATGTAATGTAATATTTCCACAATGATGAAGAGTAGACTATGGACAATTCTTTCAGCTAAAATAGTGGGAGTGATATTAGGAAACAAATTTTGGATTTTAATCCTTGAATATCGCAGAAATTTAATTTCTGTTTTTCAGATTCATTGGAAAGAATGGATTCACTTTCAACCCGATAATATAGTTGCCTCAGAGAAAGTGAATATGACATTTGTATACGATTATGAGACTCAGACTTTTGTCTGATAAATTCAAAACCACTAAGTAATTCTGAAAAGGTATAAGTAACACATCATAAACTATTAAGACAAATGGTTTCCATATTTAGATAAACGATTCTACAGCATCTATTGACTAGTGCATATATCCTAAAGATAAGATCTTAAGACTGGTTAAGGGTGATTCCTATCTCCCAGACTAAGAATACTATCTCAAAGGAAAAAGGACTAAGTAACCTTTCAATTAGGAAAGGGTAATAGAGCTAAAGAAGTATCATAGCTTGTTCATATTGACCTTCAGGGTCTTATGAAGGATACAAGCTAGTGGGATCTTTTGAGTAATAGACCTTCTATCTAATGACTACTCGAAACGCCGATTAGTTTATCTTAATATTTGGAGGAATCTCTGATATTACCAGAGAAGCGAGTATTCCATGCTCAGATATAGGCTATAGCATAGTTTTGGCACTGATGCTCGGCCTCCCTCCGAGTGAAACAATTTCACTGAAAGGATAAACCATGTATTGCCTTACATAGTTATTGATATGCTACATTACACTGCTTAACTCAATTAAGATATTGGTTGCAAAATAACGGTTTACATTATTATGTAAAACCAATAAGTCTACCTCAGAAGATGCTTATGAATTTGTGGATGATGAGTGAATGAAATTTACTCCACTTCCGTAAATAGAGGCATTTAGCTCTAGTGATTGAAGGTAGGACCGGAGATTTTACATACACGTTAAGATGGTGACTGTTCGTGAAATATCTTAATGCAATGAGTAAAGGTTGGTTATAAGATTCTTAATATCGGATAGTGACGGTTACACTGTTACATCCTTTCTAAAAGAATGTTTAAATAACAAACTTAGACCTTGAAGCACGGTTACTCAAGGAGTTACTTTCTGATTTAATCAGACCGCATCCAACATTGGTTTTTGGGGATAACGCTGATGAATTGTACTAAACCAGATCAAAATATCAATCCACCCAAATGCAGTGGGAGTATGGCTTAATCATTGACCCGCTGTGGTTATGCAGTCTCTACAGTCTGCTTGGGGTGATTGACCACCTATGATTCTTCTGGAAGGGCTGTATAGGATTCTTACAATAGGAGGTTGGTTTAAAGCCATATACCTATAAATGGAGTTTTCGTACTCCAGTTCTATTCATACTCTTGTAGAACAACCTGAGTGTCTCAGGCCCAAAAAGAGCAATTGGATCTGTGTGAAAAATAGTCGAATGAATGAGAAAGTTTATCTTTCTAAGCAAAGCCAATTGGTTTAGGGGTAATTCCCTGAGAAGTATATAGTTTTCTAGGTGTCCAATCTTACCGGCAGTGTACCGGGTCAATTGTAGTCTAGTCTAGTGGTAAAGGTCGTATCCCATAAGGATTGTGAGGTCAAACACAAAAAGCTATTATTATCTTGATCTAAGTTGCAAATTAACAAGAAAGTAAATCTAAATATCTGCTACTACAAAGGGTGATAAAATGATAAATAAAATAAAAAAAAACCTAGCCAAGACAATGCACTAATCAAGCAAATCTCTACTTGCGTCATGGGAATGAACTACCCACCAACCTTCCAATAGTGTTCAAGTGTGTGTTGTCGGTGCACTTTTAAGCTAGCAGTTACCCCTCATACGAGTGTATGAAACTACTGTATGCCTCCTCCTTGGTCTAAGCACCCTAGACCTAATGATTCAACTTGATTAATATATTGAGTGCAATGAATGAACAATAACCCCCGGATAAGAAATCGAGTTCCAATTAAGGTTTTACCTTCCGGTTCTCCTATCCCTTCTCTCACACCAAGCATCTCCTTTCGGTCTCAGCTAGGGGTGTGTGTGTGTGTGTGTGTGTGTGTGTGTGTGTGTGTGTGTGTGTGCAAGTGCTAAGTGATCAATCCAACACAAACAAGCGATACAATGCAAATAGGAGAAGATCCACAACAATTGAAGCTAAGCAACATAAACAATCCTTCCCAACCAACCAAAGAGATTATACTATCACTACAACATTATCTTGGCTAGTAGGAACTTGCCACTCATGGATATGGATTCCAACATGTCAAAGCTAGAATTCATATCAATGAGAGAAATTAAAACAAAGTAAAAACTAAGAAATTACCAACAACAAGCTACAAACATGAAGATGGAAGCTTCATTCAACTTGCAAGAACATCAATGGGTTTGATACACCAAAAGAGATGAACTTTTTCCACTAAATTACTTTAGAAATCAAACTAGCAATCCTTAATGTTTACAAGGTTATTAAAAGCTAAAATCTGAGAAATTTTGTCTAGAAGAGCCTTGGGGTGAGTTGCCTCCAAGAGCCAAAAGAGGGGGATGCAGATGGAATTGATAGATCTAAAAAGGGGTTTATATAGTGTCAATCCCAAATATGAAAATACCACTAAGCAAGGAGCTAGGAACGGGTAAAGCAACAACAACAAGCAGGGCAATGCCATCTAAGCAAAGAAAGAAAGCTACCGAGTTTCATAGAAAAGCATACACAAGCACCAAGTACTAGTACTACACAAATGAGGTGCATAAAAGTTCCCAACAGAGTAGCAACAACACCCCAAGTAAAAGTAGTACACAGAGCACAAAATATTACAAATCCCAAAAGATAGTAAAGTAGCTAGGCCACATGCGTCCAATCAAAACAAATCTAGAAAATTTTGGTGAACAACAACGAACTAAGATCAAACATCTGAACCAGAAGCGGGATCAATAGGAACACTAGAAAAACCAGCAGAACTATCATGAGGAATCACACCATGCTCCTCAACGTCCATAGTACCAACATCTTGATGACGCTTAAAATAGTCCATCCTAAGGCATCAACATTCTATCCATTATGAGCTAAAAATAGTTGTTTCGACCTATAAATATGAACCATTTGAGTTGAATATCATATGTCGGGTTCGTGAGTCGAGAAATCTACACTTAATGTTTATTTTCCCTATTTCGATATTATTTCGTGCATTATTTGATTATTTTCAGAATACGAAATATTGGGCTGAGCATGATGGACGAGTCTGAAGTGTACTGAACGAAAGGATGGGGCCTAGGGTATTCCAGAACCTTCCAAGCTAAGTCGGCAGAAGAAAAAAGACAAAAATACCCCCGGTAAACCGGGAAGTGCCGCCGGGTTACCGGGAGTCTAGATCCTTCCGAAACGCGTTTTCTTGGACGAGGGGTAGATCTAGGTGTTTCTAAATCGGTTTATGTAACTATAAATAAGAGGCTTCGCCTCAGAATTTTGTGTAACACACAACTATTACAAGTATTATGCAATAAAAAGTTCTTTGTTCTTTATTTTATTTATTTTATGAGTTCTGGTCGGAGAGACGACGGAGTCGCCGCCTAGGGAGAGATCCGAGGGAGATCTACGCTCATCTTCGAGGGTATGATTTTTTGTCTTTTCCAAGATGTAGATCTGTCGTTGTTCTACTTGACTAGTATGTGCTAATTGTTTATTTATTTTAATTATGAAGTAGTTAGTTTATTTTCCCCCATGTGTTATAGATCGGATTCGTTGGTGAAGAAATCATGAAATAGTGATTACATTCTTCAGATCTGCGACAGTCTATATCGCTAGATCTGAATACCTAGTAAATTACTAGTTCATGATAATCGGCGCTAGCTACGTTGATCGACATATATAATTTACATGTTTTTAGCCTGATCATCTAATTGCATGTCATCGTAAATTAACACGAAGAACTTACAGGTGAAGCGTTAGTTAGGACATAGTCCGATGGACCCTAGGAACATGTTGATCAGTGTCGACAGCTATCTAGGTGGGTTTGCGGTATGGGTTGAACTCAATATCGACAGCTCTAGTTCTTTATGCACCTGGGATATTATGGACCAATTAAGGAGGGTAGCTTACGTATAGATTGTATACTACCAGTGTCAGAGTAGACAGGGTTAGGAGTTGTACCTGTAGCTGAACAATGAATTAAAATTCACCAATGGGGAGGACTGTTGCATGTGTGGGGGGAATAACTAATTACTCATAATTGAACTAATACATTAGAAACTCTTGTCGCTTAGTTGAACTTGCATAATCTTGCTAGTTAACTATTACCAATTTTACCACTGTATATTTAGTTGGTCGCAGACCGTTATTTGTGACAAGCTCAATCTTGATAATTAGACGTTCTTACGAGTCTCTGTGGGATCGACCTTGACTCGCCAGTACTCTACTACGATAGACCTAGTCCTATTGCTAGTAAGTGCTTTGCACGCGATCATATCTCTACCTACAGCTGCACTCACCGGTGCAAAACTCAAAAAAATCAGCAAACTAGCTCCCTGAAACTCAGCAAGAAATGGGTTTGACAACATCTGAATAAGATCCTCAGATAGAGCCATTGAAATCAATGTCTGAAAACTCGTGCTCGTGGAAACATCACCAACTGACGAGGTGATCACTGATCCATCCAAACCCAAACCACTTAGGACATCACTTACAGAAGACACTGAAAGCAAGGCACTCCCCAAACATGTACCTATAGCGATAAAACTATGAACAACACCAAAAGCCATGGAATGACGAGAGGATCTAGAAAAGGCTGGGTAGTAGGCAAGAATAGGCAAGGAAGGGACCTAAGCAGGAAGGATATAGGGCTCAGACTGGCAGTCGTCAAACTCCTCCAGAATAATCCTATCATTGGCGGCATAAGCCACAGTGAGTGCAAGCTGACATCAGAGACATGAATGCAAATCATCAGACCGCTGCCGAAACATCTAAAATCCTAAAAACATATTCGCACTCTGGGGAACTTGACCGTGATGAAGGATGGCTATATAAGACTCAAGGAAATCTAACCTATCCGCCATAGCTGGATCTCGGATAGATGAAGAATTAGGAAAAAAAGAGCCAGGCTGACAATAGGAGGATGTACGCTGAGGAGGGAGGTCCTGGGAGGAGGTAAGCTCGGATAGAGATGGAACGGGATCGGTAGGCTTCTGCTCATAGATGTTAGAACCAATCCAAATATCAGAAAGTGGGAAAAAGACATCATCGGGAAGTTTCTTGACCTTAGCTCGGGTACAAAGGGAAGGGCATGTTACCATCCTTGCGATGATGAAAGGCAAACTCAACAGCTTCTCTGAAGATAATCTGCCTGACATTGATGGGTACGTCAGTCAAAATAGCAAAAATGAGACAGACCTCTTTAAATGTGAAAGCGCTAATGTGCCATGACGGACTGATCCTATGATTAACAAAATGTTTCGAAACCCGAACATCCTTAGAAGTCCCTCAAAACTTAATTTGTTTATCCGTCCAAGTGGCGGTAGGGTGAATAGTTCGCTGGGCTTCCATGGCCTTCATAAACATATTGGCCTCTTGGTCAATTCCTCAAGCTCTAGCATAAGTGGTGTCTAAAGGAACATCAGGGATAGGAAAGAACTCATGATGATTGAAGGAGAAAAGGGAATGGTGGTGATACGGATGGTGACAGACTCAATCCCCTCCATAGACTCAGCTTCGGAAAGCAAAGAATAAAACTCAGCTACCATGGTGTCGTAAATGTCGGAGGAAGGATTTGCGGCTAAGTTTTCCCACTTACGCTTCTTAAGTATCTCATGAATCTTAGGGCTAACCGACTTAAGGTCTATTCCACGCACTGGGTGAAGAGTACGCTGGATAAAGTACACATCGAAACGGTTCAGAGCAATCTTGGAGGCATTTCTATGGAAGGAATTTGCCTTGTTAGAAGCACTAAGAGCACGAGGTTGAATTGGTGGGGACGGGTGGGGCTGGTCATTGGTCTTCATTTTCTTATTGGGGTCTCCTTTATAAGTGTTAGGTCGGGAAGATGACCCAGACAAGGCTAGGGTGGTGATCAAACACAAGAACAATCCAACAAAATCAAAAACCCATCCTCCGGTTTCAGTTGTCAAGATCACAATAATAAATGAAGATGAAATTGAAACAAAGAGGATAAGCTATATACCTTTTTCTTGTGAATATCACTGATAGGAGTCAACTTTGCATGACTCCGCACTCTTTTAGCCCCCATTTTGATGCATATTTGGTATATTTTGACACATTAAGGTCTCAAAACGGGTTGGTATCACATGTTTTAGAGCACAAGGGCTTTTATCATCTTTTGATGGTAAAGCCTCATTTTTATTGATATTAACCCCATTCCGAGCACTTTTACCCTCCGGAATCGTTTGTTAGTCTTGTTCGTTCATGAGATTGTAGGGTCTAGGTGTCACAAGAACCCGGAAGGCGAAGATTTATGATGAGAAGTATGATCAAGGTGCAAGAATGAGCCAAGGAAGAAGAAAAATGAAGAAAAGGAAGAAAAATAGTTGGTATCTTCACGCTACGTTATGCTCAACAGCAATTTGACCTATGATGGAGGCATTTTATGGTCATGGATTCTTCATTAAAGTTGTAGAAAATTGAAATTTCTTTCCAACGCATTTTGAATCACTCAAATCGGAGTTCTACACGCGAAGATATCATGATTTTACTGCAGCTAGAGAACTGCATCATCTCAAACGCGCGTTTCAACTCTCAAACGCGCATTTCAAACTGTTAATTTTGGACAGAGAGCACATGAAGCGAAACGCGCGTTTGGGAACCTCCAAACGCGCATTTGGAGTCATTTTTCTGCAGATTTTTGCCCCTATAAACACCCCCTTCCATCAAATTTCTTTAGATATTCTCCCCTCTCTTAGCTAAACTATACCCACTCTTTAGCACGAATTTCGTAATGGATTATTCCACTTTCTCTTAGCATAGATTAGCATAAAGATAGCTTAATTATTCCATTTCCAAGCTCAAATTCTCATTTTAACTTCAAAGCATCCACCTTTTAATTAGTTCTTTATTTTGTACTTTTGGATCTCAAACTCGAATTTCTTCAAATTAATGGTAAATTTCTTTTCTCTTTTACTTATTATGGCTTTCATTTCCTGTTTTATGTATGTTTTGATTAGTATAATGAGTAGCTAATCCCTCTTCATAGTCGAATCATGTGAAATTTAGTGAAATCACCCTTTGGGTGATGAAATTGGGAGTGGGTAGTGCTTTTTAATGTCTTATCTCGCTTGTTTAACGTCTTAGAACTTGCTATAACATCGCTAGATTGGATTGTACACCCAATTTAGTAATCACACACATCAACCTTACATATGTATTTTGCGGGGAGATGTGGGATAAGGGGTTCTAAGATCGCGGCGTAGACTCGGATTAGCTGTTAAGCCCGAGCCCAATGCGTGGTTACTCGTTTTAACGTTTAAGCGGCTCTAGTGCGTAACATGTCTTGTTAGTGATTCTTCTTTAGGGAAGGGTATTTAACATGGCATAAGGTGTTAGGAGAGAGTTATTCGGACCTTAGCACCGAATTAGAGATGCGTGCCCGTGAAATTGATTGCGAGAGTTCGTTTGTTATATTGCACACTCCCGGTTTTGTCCACCCTTAGGGTTGAAACTAGCTACTTTGATCATGTTTCGGCTATGTCCCTTAGTATAACATTAAAAACCGAGTCTTTAATCTTTTTTCTTCCTTTTCAATCTTTAGACTCGTTAGTAAGAATCACCTTAGTGTCGTTGTAATATACAAGCACTTTAAAAAGATTGATAACCTAGACTAAGTAACACGTTCGCTTTGGTACTCACAAACACTTTTCCTTTGGGTTTGACCTCGTACTCCTGTAGCTATGCTAGCAATCGACCCGGTACACTACCGGCTAGAGAGTTAGTTTGCCCACGGTTTCGAGTCTTTATAAATTGTTTTTGGAGGGTGAATTTTAGCTCAATCAAAATGGTGCCGTTGCCAAGGAAATGTGTGCTATTTGTGATAACTTGCAAGTGAACCGAAGGCTTGGGCCTAGGTTTTATTTTATTGTTTACTTGTTTGCTTTTTACAGTGCATGACCCGGAGATCTCAAACACCACTCGAGCCATACATAGACGGGATTGAGGCTTACGCGAGGCATAGAAATAGTCAAAGAAGAAGAGGTTATCAAGTGGAGGAGTCGATTCCGGTCTTTGAAGAGAATAGTTTGGGTGAGTTGGGAGAAGGATCCGGTATGGCACAAGACAATGCACAAGGCTTTGAAGGAAATTTTGGGGACAATAGTGGGGTCCCGAATCAAAACCTGCCTCTTGTCAACAACAATGCACAAGGAGGTGGGAATGGACAAGGAAATAACTTTGGGAATGTGAATGGGCAAATGCCACAAATGGTCAACATGGGGCCGAAGGGAATCAAATTGATCCCCTTGTTATGCAACAGTTCAATGCATGGATGTTGAACCAATTTCAACAGAACCAAAATCAAGCTCACAATCAAGGTGCGAACGCGATACCCAATTGGTTTAACGGTCAGCAAGAGAAAAATCAAGGCGGTTTAACTTGTAGGGACTTCGTGATGGCTCCCACGGTAACCATGGGGCATAGCTCAATTCGAATGCCACCGGTAGCCGCCAATAATTTGGAATTGAATAGATATATCATACATTTTTTAGGAGACAATGCTATATTCAAGGGAACCGCCATGGAAAACCCTCACTTGTTCATTGATCACTTTCTCCAAATAGTCAACAGAACGAAGATCAATGGGGTGAGTGATGAAGCGCTCAAACTTATGCTTTTCCCGTTCGCCTTGAAAGAGCAAGCTAAGCGGTGGTATGATTCGTTGCCTAATGATTCTTTACACACATGGGAGGATGTGATTAAAACTTTTCTCCTCAAGTATTATCCCCCATCGAAGACCATGGATATGAAAGAGCCCATCATGTCATTCAACGCTTACGAAGGAGAAGAGCTACATGAGTCATGGGACCGGTTTAAGGCTTTGTTGAGAGAGTGCCCGGGGCATGGGTTGAGATCTTATGAGGTGGTTCATGCTTTCTTCCGGGGTTCGGAACAAGTTCATCAAAGTACCTTGCACGCTTTGTGCAATGGAGATATTATGAGTATGGTGCCCGAAGTAGCAATGAACCAAATAGAGAAAATTTCTGAAACCTCAAAGCAATACGTGTCTTCAAGTAGAAAAAGGGCCAAGGAGTAAAAAGCCGGGATTGGTTGAAGTGAAGGAAGTGGAAACAAATGAGCAATGTCAAACTAAGGTGCAAATGATGGAGCAAAGGTTGGAGAACCTTGAAAGAGAAAATGAAAAGGCAAGGCTTTGCCAAATATGTGGAGGCCTGCATTCGGCTAAGGATTGTGGGATGACACACAAATCTCAAAATATGTCATATCCATGATCCTTAATGCAAGGACAAGCGTCACAAGATAGCCCAACCTATCTAGCCAAGAAAATGATGAACATGTATGCCATGGGGCAACTGAGTGCGGGGCACTTGGGCTACAATCCGGTTACGAATCAATTTCAAAGCGCCGAACAAGGCCAACAAAACGAGCAACCGTTTGTGGATAATTCTCAATGTTATGAGGTGAATTATGTGGGGCAAAGTCAAGAAGGTAATTATGATCAACAAAGTGATGGTTCTTGGAGAAATAATAATCAAGGTTGGAATCAAAGCCATCAAGGGAAGAATTGGAACCGGTATTTTGATCGAGTCCAACAACAAGCTTATAGGCAAAATCAAAGTTCATTTTATCAAGCGCCTAACCAACAAGCCCAATACTATCCTCAACAATCTCAACATCAACAACAAGCTCACTACCAACAACCTCAAGTTCAATCGCAAAATCAAGGCCAATGCCAAATTCAAGGGCAAGGCCAACCTTCTCACGGACAATCTCAATTCTATCAACCCTCTCACCAAAGACAACAACAAGGGGGTACTTACCAAGCAACTCCTCCACCACTTGCTCCCATTCTGCAAAAGAGCTCCACCGAAAATCTTTTGGAACAAATGTGCAAGACCATGCTAGAACAAAGCAAACATTTGAAAGATCAAGCTTGGGTTATTGCGGAAAAAAATCGGGAAATAAGAGAGTTCAAGGTGAGCACAGGGTCCGCCATTCGGAATCTCGAAATACATATGGGTCAAATCACCGATAATGCCACGGTGAACTTGAAAGGAGGCTTACCGAGCGACATGGAAAATAATCCCCAAAATGTGAAGGCCCTATTTTTGAGAAGTGGTAAAGAGGTGAATGTTGATAATGCTCAAGGAGAAAGGACTCAAAATCTGTCAAAGCGAGAAAGGGGTATTGATGAAGATGATGATTTCCGGTTGAGGAAGAAAACTTGGAAAAAAGGGAATATTGAGACAGAGTTGGAAGCAATGAGAAGATAATTAGAGGAAGTAAAGGAAGAGTTGGCAAATGCAAAGAAAGAGAAAGTGACAGACAAGGAGAAGGAGTTTGTGGCAATTGACATTGAAGAAGAGGAACCGAGTAGAGCAATGGAGAAGAAGGGCACAAGTGAGACCTCACTTCCACACGTGAAAGGTAAGAATGGTATAATCCCGCCTCCCTCTCCCGATTTTGATTTGAGTACTTTACCCTACCCACCTAAAGGTCATGTACAAAGTCGTTTGAACCAAGCTCAGAACCGTTTCATTGAAATTTTGCTTAAAATTGACTTGACCATTCCCTTTCTTGAAGCACTTGCAAACATGCCTGCTTATTGTAAAGTCTTAAAAGGCTTGTTAAATTATATGAGTAAAATGAGAGGTTTGGTATGTTTGAATGAAGAGTGTTCGGTGATTTGTAATAGTAAGATACCTCCGAAAATGAGAGATCGAGGTGGGTTCACCATCCCTATTACTATTGGTGATACTGTGATTGAAAATGTGTTGTGTAACCTAGGAGCTTCTGTGAGCTTAATGCCTAGGGCCTTGTACGAAAATTTAGGGTTTGGTGAGCTAGAACCCATGGGGATGACCTTACAAATGGCGGATAGGTCGGTTAGGACACCTATGGGTGTAGCGGAGGATGTTCTTGTGCAAATAGATAAATTTACCTTTCCCGTAGATTTTGTCGTCTTAGACATGGCGATGGATTCTAAGACTTCGGTTTTTCTTGGTCGTCCTTTCTTGAATACAAGTGACGCTAACATAGATGTGAAAAGTGGTAATATTACTTTTCATGTGGGTAAGGAGAGCGTGACATTGAATGTGTATAAGTCTAAATCCCTCGCTTGTCATTCTATCAAATCCACTTTTGCTTGTGCTTGTGTTGCCACTAACCCACAGGAAGTTATGGAGCTAATTGAAAAGGACGCGGTGAATGCACAAAAGGTCATTGATGGAGTGAAGATCAAGACCGAGGATAAACCGGGATTGCCCGTCTCACCATCATTGTCTCAACCGGACCATAAGCCACTCATCATAGAACCGGGAATTGAACTCAAAGGCAATGTGAAGAAAAGAAGCACTCCAAGCAAAGGGCACCTTAAAGAGAAACCGGAGCGGGAACCAGAAAAGAAAATATTGTGTGTTTGGCAAGAGGTAACTTCACGAGCTAGAAGAGGTACCCCATGTGTTAACTCCACACCTTTAAAACCCCCTCGTGGTGTCTCTCATGAATATACTCATAATTGATATGCTATGTGTTAGGGTGCTTTGTGATGCTCTGTGGTTCGGGTCGTTGTTTTGAGTATTTTGTGGTATGAGTCTGTTAGGTACCATTAAGTCGATGCTAACGACGTTAAACAAAGAACTTCTACCTTTTCTCTCCCGTGCCAATAGTATAACTTTCAAAAGATTGGCAATGTATAAGTCATCCCGTCGAGCCAACAACACAAAACAAAGGCGCTTGGGGGAGACAACCCACATTTTTGGTAGTAATAATGTGTTTGGAGTGGTCTTTGGGTGCAAGAGGGAGAGTTTTGTCTTAAAAGAGAAGTTGGGGTGAAAATTTCCTTTTGGTTCCGGCTCTTGTACGTAGACGGGGATGATTTTATGTGAGCCTCTGTGGCCTTATTTTATGCGTGGATGCTCTTTCTTTTGATTATCTTTACATCCAGTGCGATTCCCGTCTAGTAAGGTCGATATTTGTGGCATGGCTTCTACCTTTATAACTCGTACCTATTGCTATCCTTTGGCACGTGGACTTTTCCCGTGCATGTGTTTGCTTTGTTTTCTGTCTATAGGGCTCCAGGTGCTCGAGATGGACATTGAAAGAAGATGTCACGAGATTTCTAGTGCGCCTTTCTGCCGGGTTCTAAAACAGCTAAGTCTTTTACTCCTTTTTTCGCACACATTGAAGACATTGGTGATTTCAAAGCGTGGGGTGGTGGACTTAGCCATTTTCGATGTTTTGAGTTGCATTATACCTTATATGTGTTGAAACTCAGTCTTTGACCGGTTACGAGTCGATTTTTTTGGGCAATTTTTAAAAATTTTCAAGGGTTTTCAACACCGTGGGTATGTGTAATGCTCACATTTGATTGGTACTTGTTTTAGCGGGATTTCGAATGTGTCCATTTTGATTCAGTCTTATATTGGAAATGGAGGCTTATTATACACGTTAAGCTACACCTGTACACAATTTGGTTGCTACACTCACTCATATCTCTAGTATTCGAGGTGAAATAGAAAGGTTGCTTAGGTAGGATACGGGATGACAGTTCCTGGTGCTTCTTTGACCCGACCAGAGCCAAATAAGCCTAATCCCAACATATGACCCTCTTAGCCCCTCTCATCCTTGATAGAATGGTCTGACCAGCCTTCGTTTTATAGCCGTTTTGTTCTGTGCAATGTAAAACCCTACCCTGAGCCTTATGTTTGGTCATGTTCCCTTTGATCACCTTACGAGTGAATCTAGTCTTTTGCTGAGACACACTTGCTAAGACAAGTGTGGGGTGGTAGGTTTTGTGATATCAATGTTGGGTTAGTGTTCTTCTTGTTTTGGGGGAGCTATAAGGTGGAGTGGAGGTTATGTTGGTAATTTTTGTATTGGGTTGGCCCAAAAGCCCAAAAAGAGGTCTCTTCTCTCTTAAAAAAAAAAGAGAGAGAAAAAAAATTATATCTTAGTTGCAATAAAAGCTCAAAGTATATAGAAATAAAAGGTTGGAATCAAAGTAATGAGCATAAAAGTGTTTTATATGATGTTAGAGTTGGGATAGTTAGATAGGTGCTAATTTATTCGATCTCGCCTCATGACGCTTGAAACATAGTTGAGTTTGGCATTGAGTTCGGGTATGTTAGTATCCTATAGTTCCCAAGTGCTTAAAGTAATCAAAGAGGAGTTTGGATGGTTTGTATGGTAGAGATGAAGTGGTACACTTGTTGATTAGGTTCACTCGTACTTCTTTTTCTCCAGTTCCTAAATATCCTTTTCGGTTAACCCCAATACCCTAGCCTAACGTTATAACATTAAAGTCCTACTTGATCGTATCTATCCTTTGTGGCCTCGATTAGTGGAGATGCTAGGTGGTATGAGATTTGAGTGTAGACATGTTGATTGGGATTAAAACCCAATAACCTTTTTGAGTACTTGTTCTAGCTTTGCACCACACACACACACCATTTGCTTTATAATATTGTATTGCAGTGTACATATTCGTTGTCTTACTTGTCAAGTACCTCGAAAGTGTGAGTATTGCACATATGTCACAAAGTTGAATCCCTTGGTTTGTTTTAAAACGCTTAATTTACTCGAGGACGAGCAAAGGCTAAGTGTGGGGAGTTTGATAGGAGTCAACTGTGCATGACTCCGGCACTCTTTTAGCCCCTATTTTGATGCATATTTGGTATATTTTGACACATTAAGGTCTCAAAACGGGTTGGTGTCACATGTTTTAGAGCACAAGGGCTTTTATCATCTTTTGATGGTAAAGCCTCGTTTTTATTGATATTAACCTCATTCCGAGCACTTTTACCCTCCGGAATCGTTTGAGTGTCTTGTTCGTTCATTAGATTGTAGGGTCTAGGTGTCACGAGAACCTAGATGGCGAAGATTTATGATGAGAAGTATGATCAAGGTGCAAGAATGAGCCAAGGAAGAAGAAAAATGAAGAAAAGAAAGAAAAATAGTTGGTATCTTCACGCTATGTTCTTTTCAACAGCAATTTGACCTATGATGGAGGCATTTTCTGGTCATGGATTCTTCATGAAAGTTGTATATAATTGAATTATATTTCCAACGCATTTTGAATCACTCAAATCAGAGTTCTACACGCGAAGATATCATGGTTTTACTGCAGCTAGAAAACTGCATCAACTCAACCGCGCGTTTCAACTCTCAAACGTGCGTTTCAAACTGTTAATTTTGGACAGAGAGCACATGAAGCGAAACGCGCGTTTGGGGATCTCCAAATGAGCGTTAGGAGTCATTTTTCTGTAGATTTTTGCCCCTATAAACACCCCCTTCCATCGAATTTCTTTAGATATTCTCCCCTCCCTTAGCTAAACTATACCCACTCTTTAGCACGAATTTTGTAATGGATTATTCCACTTTCTCTTAGCATAGATTAGCATAAACATAGCTTAATTATTCCATTTCCAAGCTCAAATTCTCATTTCAACTTCAAAGCATCCACCTTTTAATTAGTTCTTTATTTTGTACTTTCGGATCTCAAACTCAAATTTCTTCAAATTAATGGTAAATTTCTTTTCTCTTTTACTTATTATGGCTTTCATTTCCTGTTTTATGTATGTTTTGATTAGTATAATGAGTAGCTAATCCCTCTTCATAGTCGAATCATGTGAAATTTAGTGAAATCACCCTTTGGGTGATGAAATTGGGAGTGGGTAGTGCTTTTTTAATGTCTTATCTCGCTTGTTTAACGTCTTAGAACTTGCTATAACATCGCTAGATTGGATTGTACACCCAATTTAGTAATCACACACATCAACCTTACATATGTATTTTGCGGGAAGACGTGGGATAAGGGGTTCTAAGATCGCGGCGTAGACTCGGCTTAGTTGTTAAGCCCGAGCCCAATGCGAGGTTACTCGTTTTAACGTTTAAGCGGCTCTAGTGCATAACATGTCTTGTTAGTGAATCTTCTTTAGGGAAGGGTAGTTAACATGGCATAAGGTGTTAGGAGAGAGTTGTTCAGACCTTAGCACCGGAATTAGAAGTACGTACCCGTGAAATTGATTGCGAGAGTTCGTTTGTTATATTGCACACTCCCGGTTTTGTCCACCCTTAGGGTTGAAACTAGCTACTTTGATCATGGTTCGGCTAAGTCCCTTAGTATAACGTTAAAAACCGAGTAGTTAATCTTTTTTCTTCCTTTTCTATCTTTAGACTCGTTAGTAAGAATCACCTTAGAGTCGTTGTAGTATACAAGCACTTTAAAAAGATTGATAACCTAGACTAAGTAACACGTTCGCTTTGGTACTCACAAACACTTTTCCTTTGGGTTCGACCTCGTACTCCTGTAGCTATGCTAGCAATCGACCCAGTACACTGCCGGAAATGGAGAGGAATAGATGCCGGAAAGTGTGGTGAATGCCGGGAATGGAGAAGCAGCCGCCGTATAAGATCAAAGTGGTCCTCCTTCATGTGAGAGGACCAATGAGAAAATGATATGTGATGGGGAAGAGATTGAGGAAATGAGAAAATGGAAGTTTTTGGTGGTGAAGTGTGGAGAAAATGGAGAGAAAAAAGGAGAAACCGATGGGAATAAGCGAGTTATGGAGGAGAGAGAGAAAGAGAAACTGGTTATAATTCAAATCCCACTTGATTGACTCACGCCAGTCTTTTATGGCGCGAGCCATTTACACAACTGAACTCCCGGTATTGCTATAGTAACTCTCCCAGCAAAGTGGCGCGCGACATCACCTAATGGCTCTAGCCATTTACACGGTGGATACCTTCTGCTTTCTTTCTCAAGAACTGGCGCAGGACAATCCTGCTGGTGTGCGCCAATTATATACCACAGAGTACCAACCAACCCACTTCAGGCCCCAAGTCCAAATTGTTATTCACCAAACTAAATTAGACATGTGATAACACAACACAATTATCATTTTACGGGCTGCCTCCCGGTAGCTCTTTTGTTTAACTTCATTTGATCGACGAGATAATATGGTAGAGTTAATGGAATTATATAGATTATCATGAAAAGTACTACTAGTACTACCGACATAAGCACATAGCAATTTAAGCATGAAAATCCAACCGAAAGATAATGCTTATGGAATAATAAGAAAGATAGTACCTATGAGTTGCTAAATTTATAGTTTATAGATAGACTTTGTAATGCTCAGTTTGATGGTGGATCATCACCTCCTCCTATTGAGGTGAGCCCTCTTATTCAATGAAGATCTTAACACGATGACCGTTTGCCATAAATGTGGTTTTTCCATCACTCAATTCAACTGCTCTGGATGCATGTGTCTTTGTGACAGTGAAAGGGCATATCCACCTAGACCTAAGTTTTCCTGGAAACAATCTCAAACATGAGTTATACAAGAGAACTTTATCATTCACATGGAACTCTCAATCAAAGATGTTCCGTTCATGGAATGACTTGGTTCGTTCCTTGTAAAATTGGGCGTTCTCGTATTCATCGAAACAAAACTCGTCAAGCTCGGTGAGTTGGAGCAACCTATGTTCACCCGAGGCCTTTTCATCATAGTTAAGAAACTTGAAGGCCCAATATGATCGGTGCTCCAATTCAATAGGTAGATGACAAGACTTGCCAAATACTAGTCTATAAGGTGAACAACCTATAGGTTTTAAAAGCCGTGCGATTAGCCCATAACGCATCGTCAAACTTCACCGACCAATTCTGACAGTTTGCATCGTTTATTCAAAGATCATTTTCACCTCTCGTTTGGATACCTCAACTTGCCCACTAGTTTGTGGGTGGTACGGTGTTCTGATCTTGTGTTTCACGCCATATTTCTCAAGAAGTTTAGAATGGTTGTTTACGACTAATTTTATGGTTTATATCGAGTTATTCCGTAACAATATCTTCCGTGTTTTAGTGATTTTTATAGAAAAATCACTTGCTAAAAGGATAAATTGGAAGAATGGGTTTAGAATTTATTAAAATGCAAATTCGAGCTATTTATGTGGTTTATTAGTCATTTTCTATCTATATATATATATTTCTACAGTTTGCACGTTTTTACCCCTTTGTAGATATACATTTTCGAGCTAAAAAGAGGATTAAATGGTGTCAAGGATCGAGTTTATACGAAGGAAAAGAGATAAAGGGGAAGTCGGTTGAAGATAAAGATGAGAAAATCACGTTTTACCCAAGTTGAACGCATGTTTGATGTGGCGTCCAGTGGACGGGCGTTTGAAGTACCGGACGGGCGTCCAGAAGGAGATTTTTGATTCAGAGTTTGATGATTTTTAGTGGACGAGCATCCAAATTAAAGAAGGACGGGCGTCTGACGTGACTCGGCCCGATTCGAAGATTTTACTGAAGCTTGGACTGGCGTCCACCCTTCTGGACGGGCGTTCAAGGCCGACTTAACCCTAGCCGCCTTAAAATTCTATAAATAGCAGCGTGTATTAAACCCTAGGAGACATCTCATACGCATTATTCACTCATAACAAACCCTAGCAGCCGCATATCCTATAGAGAAAACAAGAAAATGAACTCTTCCATCCCAACAATCATGATCACCAACATGATTGTTGGCTAAGCAATTCGCGGTGGGACAACGGATGAAACCGATCAACATCAACACCAACTAGAGAGATTTCTGCTGTATTTTTAGTGAGTTAAGTTACGGTTTTTCGTCAATTGAATATCGTTTTATATTGTCTACGTTTTGTTTGAATCAAAAGATTGATAAAACTACTTTTATGCTTTGAATTTATATGAGAATATTGTTCAAGCTTTGGTTTATTTCAATTGATGCAATTAGTTGTAATTCGAGAGATCGTTTATGATTAATTGAGTAGAGTTTTGGAGACGATCTAATGATCTTGTTATGCATGCCGTTTAGTTTTGCTTGAAAAAGATAACGAAACCCTAGAATTCGTTTAAGGAAATTTTATCGAATTCGTGATAGATCATTACTAAAAATCGTATCTTTAACTTGCCATCTAGTTGGGGTTGGGTTGGTTGATTGGTGGATTCCCGTTGCCTTGCCGTTCCTTTTAGTTATTTGATAAACCAAATCGTTCGTATCGACTTTGATTGCTTCGTTTAGTTGTTTTTCTAAAACCCTAGTTTTTACATACTGTTTTTTCTGCATATTTTCTGTTTCCAGCGTGTTATCGGACGCCCGTCCACCCTTGGTGAACGCCCGTCCATAGTCGAATTTTCCTGTTTCCTGTTTTAGTTTAGTCTTACTCATCGTTTTTATATTATAATTAGTATAGACCTTAGTTTTAGGTAATAAATTGTGACATAATCGATAGAATAATTGCACCTTAATCCGATAAACATTCGACTCCTTAGACGACCGGTAACACCTTTACTACAAGCCTTATACTTGGGGTGTTCCGGTAATTATAAATTTAAAACTAGTTTTTACCGAACAAGTTTTTGGCGCCGTTGCCAGGGAGTCGGTAACGGTTGTCGGATTCTTCGTAGTGTAGTTTTCTGTGTCAAAAGGGATCGCTATTGCACACGGTAGTATTTTGACCATAACTTTCGGCTCGAGTGTCCGTTTGGCGCGCAGGACCCCAATTCGGAAAGCTCGTTCCGACGCCGACGACGTGGTGAATGGCCCGTTTTCAAGGTCAAAATCCACTGTTTTCCCTTCCATTTTGGCCCTAGAAGATTTCAACACGTTTTTTTTACCGTCTTAGTGCCTTTTCTGTTTTAAATTTTTCGTAGGTAGGTTTTTTTTCTTGTTTCTGTTTCTAGATCTTTTCTAAATTCGAAAATAAAAAATAATAAAAATAAAAAAAATAAAACCTTCACGAGCAGCGCTCACCCATACCAAGCGCCCGCCTCGCCTTCAGATTTGTCTTCGGGCGCCGATTCGAAACTGAACGAGCGTCCACTTCCAGAATTTCCCCTGAACCAGCGTTCACCAACTGAACGCCAGTTCACTCTCTTCAATTGTCACTTCTTTTCTCTTCTCTCTTTCTAAACCCTCTAATTTCCTCTACATTCGTTCTCATCAACCCTAAGGTTGATTTCTTTCCAATCTGCTCTTCTGGTTTATGCAAACCAGGAGTAAGAAGGGACCTCTTATCTTTAATCCCGAGCCTGAGTGATCTATTCTCAGGAGAAAGCTCTTCCCTGATCCAGACATTATGGCCAACGAAGTTCAAAATCCAGATCCTCAAGCCCAAATGAATCTGATCCTTCAACGATGCGAGCAATACAAAGAACAACCGAATCAACAAGTCGGCATAAATAATCGGTTTCAACAATTCCGTCTGTGGAAATATTACTCAGCAGACTCAGCCTGCTGAGACTTCAGCAGGGTGCTCAGCAGATTCCTGAGCCTTAGGATTTCGTGCATAATATTTTTGTACACTTTATTTAATTATAAAAGACATATTAATTGTGATACATATAAACAATTAATATGTCAAACTCTAGTTTACTTTATGTCATAGACACAATTAATATGTCATAGACATAGCTTTTACTTTTACTTTTGCATGCTTGCCGCCCACATCTACATACTCAAGTGGCCGCCCAAGCTAGTGCTAGTCTCTCTCAATTGTATCTATTTATACACCTCTCATATCAATGAATAAAATAAGTTGAAGTTTACTCTTGTGTTTATCACATTCTCAAACTCTCTTCATGGTATCAGAGAGCCTTACTTGAGTTCTAAAAATCCATTTGCAAAACTCGGTTCTTTTTTCGTAAAAATGTCAACATTATCGATGTTTCATCTTCTTCAAGAGACTCACAATTTGCCTCAAAGCAGATCGGATAATCGAAACACTCTTCTTTTACAAATCATAAACTTGATGGTAACAATTACTTGTTATGGTCAAGGTCTATGAAAATGTATATCTCCGGCCAGGGCAAGATGGGATATCTGTCAGTTCCAAACACCGCCTCTGTTGGCCCGACCCCAAGTTTGAAGCATGGGACACGAGAAAATAACCAAGTCATGACCATCCTCACGAGGTCTATGACAAAGAGATCAGTGAGAACTTCATGATGTATGACACACTGCTAAGGAAATGCAGGACAATGCCGAGACCTTTACTCAAAAAAGGACAATACATCTCAAGTCTATGAACTCGGCTCAGATTCAAAATTGCGCACAAGGGGATATGTCTCAGAACTCAATACTTTAATCAACTATCTAAGGCATGGCAACACCTAGATATGTTGGAAACTCACCCTGGAATGATGTTAAAGATCTTTGCACTCTTTAAAGACATCATCGAGAAGAAGAGAGTATTCAAATTCCTTCATCGGATCGAATCCTACTCTTGATGATGTCGAGGTAGAATTCTTGCTACTAAACCTCTTCCAAATCTCAAATCCGTGTTTCTTGAGGTCAAACATGAGGAAAGCGAGGAGGAAAGTGATGTCGCTTTGAACCCCTGCGACAACCCTACTTGAAAGTGCCACCTGCTTGATCGTCGGGAACCTGCTTGAGGCTCTTGAGGCTTACGAGGAAGCCTGGCCGATAAAACGGGAAGGCGTTCGCGACCACCGCAAACGCACTAATCACACCAAGGACACTTGCCGGAAGCTACATGGCAAGCCTAACTCCTCCAAGACCTCCGGACACACTGCCAAGGAAAGTCGAGGCGGACACATAAGTGAGGAAGAAGATGACAACAGTTGAATGCTCACTTTGCTTGCATTCAAAGCCTTTCTAACTCAACAAAGGGAGGTAGTCACTCTCTTGACATAGCCTCTCATGCCAAGACAGTAAAATTCTACTCATCTATTAGTAATGAAACCTGGATTGTTGACTCTGGGGCCTCTTCCCATATGACTGGTAATAAAAATCTCATTACTCAACTTAAGCCATGTCCCCAAATTCACAATATTAAGACTGCTGATGGATCTATCTCTAGTGCAAAAGGTTTTGGTCGGTGCACGACTTACTAATCGGATATGCTGCAGAATGTCCTATTTGTTCCAAAATTAGATTGCAATCTCATATCTCACAAGAAACTTACTAAAGATTTGAACTGGATTTGTTGTTTTTAATGAGAATCGATGCACATTCCAGATCATTCCTCAAAGGCGTTGATTGGGACCGCTAAACCTTGCTCAGTCCATTTTATGGTCAACCTGCTGAAAGATGTAAGATCAAGATCTGAATCGCTCAAAGACTGCACTCAAAACCTAGACAATATCATGTTATGGCATTATAGACTAGGACATCCCAGTTTTAGTTATTTAAAGTCTATAGATCCTGAATTGTTTAAAGGTTGTAATTTGAATGATCTTCAATGTGATATTTGTCAGTTTGCTAAACTCACCAAATCTGTGTATGCAAAATTACCTTACTTACCATCCACACCATTCACCTTAATTCACAGTGACGTATGGGGACCCTCAAGAGTAAAAAGCATAACAGAAAGAGGTGGTTTGTTACCTTCATAGATGACCACACGAGAACCACTTGGTTATTTTTAATGAAGGATAAGTCCAAGTTGGACCCATTTTTCAAGAATTTTACAACATGGTCTCCACTCGGTTTGACACTAAGATCAAAATCTTGAAGACCCGACAATGCTCTTGAATATTATGAGTCTCATCTCGTAATTTCTTGATGGATAAAGGGATTGTCCATATCGATGGTTGTGTTGAAACCCTCAAAGAAAATGGGGTTCTTGAGAGAAAAACAGAGCATCTGCTTGAAATGGCTAGGTCTATTATGTTTACCACAAATGTTCCAAAATATATGTGGGTGAAGCCATATTGACTTCCACATACTTAATCAACAGACTTCCCAAAGCAGGTACTAGGCTTCAAAACTCCTATCAAAACCCTCTTTGGACACACACTCTCCCCCCATCTTATTTCCCGATTACCTCCAAAAATCTTTGGTTGTCTTGTGTTTGTCTATATCCATGCCCAACACGAAGCAAACTTGATCCCAAAGCTCACAAGTGCATATTCCTAGGATATGCAAAGGGGCAGAAAAGGTTACAAGTGCTACTCTCCTTCGAAAAAAGATTTTACAATTCTATGGATGTAAAATTTTTTGAAAGGACTCCTACTACTGACAGCAAGTCCACTGAGGCGATCAACGATGGAAATCGATAGAAATTGACCTAAACCCCTTCCTTCAAAGCACTCTTAACCCTCAAAGAACTCATCGATCCTCACAGATGAACCCCGTGACTTACCATCGATCCCCAAAGAACCAAGCGACTCGAGAGCCTGCTGACCACGAGCCCACGACACTCGGCAATCTGCAGATCCTCAGCAGATTCACGACATTGATGAGCACCTATTGCTCTAAGGAAAGGAAAAGATCATGCACCGATCATTCTATTCATACTTATTTATCTTATGATCGATTGTCTCTGTCTTTGCCATGTTTACACAGGACTGGATTCTCACTCTATCCCTAGAAATATTCGGAGGCCCTTCAAAATGATAAGTGGAAGGTCTGCTGTTATTAAAACCGAGATGACCGCTCTCATGGATAATCATACTTGGGACCTCACAACTCTTCCCAAAGGCAAGAAGACAGTTAGCTGCAGATGGTTATTCACTATTAAATACAATGCTGATGGTACAATTGACAAGTACAAAGCCAGATTGGTAGCAAGGGGATTCACTCAAACTTATGGTATTGACTATAAGGAAACTTTTGCACCAGTGGCAAAACTCAACACTGTCAGGGTTCTGCTCTCTCTAGCTGTCCAACTGGACTGGCCTCTACATCAATTGGATATCAAAAATGCTTTTCTCAATGGTGATCTCACTGAGGAAGTCTATATGAATGTACCTCCTGGTTTTGTCAATCCCCACACTCAGGGCAAGGTATGCAAACTCAGGAAATCTCTATATGGTGCAAAGCAATCCCCAAGAGCCTGGTTTGGAAAACTCACCACTGTGGGTTAAAGCTCTGGATATCATCAATGCAACTCTGATCACACCATGTTTGTCAAGAACCAACCGGAGGAGGTCCATTCTAATTGTATATGTGGATGATATCATCCTTCTTGGGAAGACTCTCATCAAATCCGAACTTGAAGACTCTCTTGGCAAAGGTGTTCCAAGTTAAAGATCCGGGCTACCTCAAGTACTTTCTTGGTATGGAAGTAGCTAGAAACACTAATGGCATTTCGAGTCTCCCCCAGGAAGTATGTCCTGGACTCTTCAAGGAAACGGCATCTTTGGGATGCAAACTCTTTGTATCTCCAGTGAGACCCCAGTCATACCTCATCATGCATGGTGACATTCTTTGTCGAGGAAAGAACAATATCAAAGGCTTGTAGGCAAACTCATATACCTTTCTCATACAAGACTGATATTGCATATGGGAATCGATCACAGTCGATCAATTCATGCATTGCCCTCTTGAGCAACATTGGGATGCAAAGAATAGGATCTTGAGGTATTTAAAATCCACTCCTCAGCCAAGGCCTGCACTTCACCAAGTCTCCCGATAGATCAATCAAGATCTACACCGATGTCTTGATTGGGTGGATGTCACATTGTGAGAGGTCTACCACAGGCTATTGCTCATATATATGGGGAACACAGGTTACTTGGAGGAGCAAGAAACAACCCTCTTGTGTCAAGCGATCTTGAAAAATGAACTAAGGGCACTTGTACTTGGCATTTGTGAAGCTCTATGGCTAAAAAGTGGTGGCCGAACGAAACCAAAGTATCGACAACCTATCACACTCTGTTGTGATAATAATTCAGCCTTATGCATGGCGAAAGATCCATCCATCATGATAAAACCAAGCATGTGGACATTGTGATTTTTTTACGAAGGAGAAGATTGATGCCAAGATTATTCAACTCCATTATGTTCCTCAAAGCAGATCGAATCTTGATATTCTTACCAAGGCTATTCCACCTCTTATGTTCAAATAGACTAAGTAGCAAACTTGGTTGCATCAACATATACTGACCAGATTTGAGGGGGTGTGGAAATATTACTCAATGAGACTCGGCTCTTGAGACTTTCACAGTGCTGCTCACAGATTCACGAGCCTTAGGATTTCGTGCATAATATTTTTGTACACTTTATTTAATTATAAAAGACATATTAATTGTGATACATATAAACAATTAATATGTCAAACTCTAGTTTACTTTATGTCATAGACACAATTAATATGTCATAGACATAGCTTTTACTTTTACTTTTGCATGCTTGCCGCCCACATCTACATACTCAAGTGGCCGCCCAAGCTAGTGCTAGTCTCTCTCAATTGTATCTATTTATACACCTCTCATATCAATGAATAAAATAAGTTGAAGTTTACTCTTGTGTTTATCACATTCTCAAACTCTCTTCACCGTCAAAACCAGCTAAACCAGTTAAATCAAGACCCCTATGCTCCCTATCTTGACCAAGACTTTCTGGAAGGGCATAGACCTATTCGCCCTCCAGACATGGGGCAAGCAAACTTCGATCCGAAAAATGGAGTGGTAGGGGATGGGTCCGGAATAGTTCTTTTCATGGCACTTCTTGGCGAAGATCCTCATGACTTCTTGTCCACCTTCGTTCAAATCTGCGAAGCGAGCCACTATCCTGGTGTTGATTCTGAGATTGTCAAATTAAAACTCTTCCCGTTTACTCTAAAGGGTGAAGCAAACCGTTGGTTCAAATCTTTAGCCCATCATTCTCTCCGTGCTGAATGATGTCAAAAGAGCCTTTGCTCTGAAGTTTGTCTCACCTGGGACAATCATGGACATGAAAAGGGAGATAGCCACATTTGAACAACTTGATGGTGAGAGTGTGGGGAAAGCATGGGAGAGACTAAATCTGTTGATGAGGAAGTGCCCCAACCATGGATCTGATGAGACATGAGCTACTGAGAGTTGTTCTACAGAGGTGTTTCTCAACCAAATAGAGACTTCCTTGATTCATTGCTCATGGATCATTCCTGGGGAGGTGATGATGTTGCTTCTTCTGGGTAGTGAAACTATAGCCAAGAATAACATGTGGTCAAGTCCTAGGAAGACCAATGTTAGTGGGAATAAGAAGGAATCTGCTGCGAGCAATTCTGAGACTAAGGTGTTAGTTGCTCAAATGGAAGTAATTAGCAAGCAGCTAGCCGATTTACAAATGCAGCAGCAACAAGGGCCGTCAGATGTGAACTACCTAGGAATGCAGGCGGGAAATGAGATGACTGAGGAAGTAAATTTAATGGAGAATCATAACCAACCCTTCAGAAACTTCAATCGAATCGAATTATTCCGTTTTCAACGTCCCAATCTTAATCAATCCAATGCACCACCTGCCCATCAAATTCCAAACCTTCCTTCAGCTCAAGCTATCAAAGACCACCTTACGGGTGGTTAATCAATCTCACAATCCTAACTCTCGAGAGACCCCAAGGTGGTTGGAATCAAAACCAACCTCATAACCAAACCACTTCTTGTGTCCTCAACATAAGTTTGATGAGCTAGTAGACATGGTGAAGACCTTGGCTACTAGTGTCAAGACAATAGAGAGAGCAGGTTGGTCGGATGGCGGACCAAAGCAAACAGACCCCACGGTAAACTTCCAAGTTATACCGAAAGAAACCCTAAAGCAGATATCAATGTTTGCATTGCCATCACACCTCAATGGGATTATGGGACCGAAGAGCTGAATGAGGTTACTTTAAGGAGTGGTAAGGTAGGACCCGGAAAGATGTCGGAAGCAGTAGCCCCTCCCGACGCCATAAGTTCGGGAGGGGCAATCGAGTTAAATACCGAAGGAAACAGCGAGAGGAGAGCTTAATGATGATTCTTCGGGTGATGAAAATGATTCTGATAGAGGAATGAGGAAAGGTCAGGTGGCTGTACCCCTGACAAAGAAGAGGGAGGAGAAGTTTGTCAGATGGAAGGATAAGGAAGACGAAGCCATAAAAAATCAAGACATGAACAATGATAAAGCCCTTCCTTATCCACCAAAGAGAAAAGAGAATACCCTCAGTCATGACAGACAATATGACGGTGTGAGGAGGATGCTTAGAGATACCAAAGTGAGTATACCCCTAGCTGAGGTATTGACTGAAATGCCTAAATGCTCTAAGTATCTTAAGGAAGTTTGTGGAAGCAAGAAGAAGCTTCAAGGGATGGCAGAAGAAGTTCTAAGAGAAAATTTCTCTATGGTTTCACGAAAGTTGCTACTAAGCGAGGTGACCCGGAGACCTTCAATCTCTTGTGAGATTGAAGGCCACATGTTCCAAAAACGTCTTATGCGACTCGGGGCCTCCATAAATGTGATGCCATTGAGCGTCTCGCAAAAGCTCGGTTTAGATAAAAGAATGCGGGAATGCCCTATTTCTCTTGGATGGTAGACCCGATCAAGCCGCTCGGCGGCGGTTGTGTTGCCAATGTCCTTCTCCATGTTGGAGGCTTGGGTTTCCCTACCGACCGGGTTATCTTAGACTATCCACGACAAAGAGATGCCCCAATTCTCGGCCGGACCTTTTGGATACCTCTGCCGCCCTCATCGATTTTTGTAAGGGTCGATTACGCTTAGAGTCGATGATACATCCATTACCTTCACACGAGGAAAAGTCACGAGAAAACCTCGATTGAAGAAATCTCGTTCGTTGAAGCAATTTATGAGGACGAAGAAGATGCCAACTCAAAGAAGAGATAGAGCTAACAGAGATAGGTGTTTTCGAAGCTATAAACATTAGAGATCAAGCTGACTATGGATCATCTTCACAACTTGCTCACACTGAGCCTGTCAATGAGCAAGAAACATGGAGATTCCCAGCAATGAACGATGATTTCAAGGAGCTGCATCAGGAAGACTTTAACCCTATAGAAGAGGAAGCCTGATGGGTAATTGGGATGAAGTGGATTTACGGAGAGAGACTACTCATTGGGAGGTTGATGATAAGGAACAGCTAGCAGAGGAGCTAGAAGAAGAAGAGTTGAGAAAGATGATCAAGCATGAGAATGAGAAAGCGGGTCTTGATGAAGGATCCCTATGGATGATGTGATCCAATACCTTTCTGGGGTTGTACCTCGGGAAGATGAGGTATTCTTCAGTCAACCACTTCAAGCCCATAAGAAAAAGGTGGCCCCTTAAAATCCAGTATTGAGCAACCACCTACTGACTTGGAGCTTAAACCGCTTCCGCAACACCTTAAGTACATTTTTCTTAAGGATGGTGATAAGTTACCCTTGATCATCTCTTCAAAACTCGAGCCCGAGCAAGAAGCACTGCTGATAAAAGTGCTTGAAAAGAACATCCTCACGTTCGGTTGGCAAGTGGGTGATATCCGAGGAATTAGCCCCGATGTGTGCATGCATAAAATCCGAACGGAGGAAGGAGCTAAGAAAGTAAGACAACCTCAGCGAAGGCTGAATCCGCATATGCAGGAGGTTGTCAAGAAAGAAGTTATAAAGTGGTTAGACATGGGAATCATCTATGCAATCGCCGACAGTGAGTGGGTTAGCCCCACCCAAGTTGTGCCAAAGAAGGGAGGTATTACCGTGGAAAAGAATGAAAAGGGGGAGGAGATAGCTTTACGCCTTGTGGCGCTCTGAGTGCATCGATTATTGCAAATTGAATGAAGTCACCGCCAAAGACCATTTCCCCTTACCCTTCATTGACCAAATTATTGAAAGACTAAGTGGTCATAAGTATTATTGTTTCCTCGATGGATATTCTGTTTACTTCCGGATAGCCATCGACCTCTAATGACCAGGAGAAGACTACGTTTACGTGTCCATCGAGCACTTTTGCTTTTCGCATGAGAATGCCTTTCCGGGTTATGCAATGCACGTAAACGTTTCAACGGTGCATGTTGGCCATTTTCGATGGACTTGTGGAGAAATGTATGGAAGTTTTCATGGATGACTTCTCGATCTATGGCGATAGCTTTGATGAGATGTTGGAAAATCTAGATATGGTACTTCAACGCTGTGTTGAAAAGAATTTAGTGCTTAAGCGGGAGAAATGCCATTTTCTAGTAGATGAAGGGATTGTTCGGGACACAAGGTGTCGATCTTCGTATTCAAGTTGATAAGGCTAAGGTAGAAGCCATTGAAAAAATGTCGTACCCAAAAGCATCATCAAAGAGGTACGCGGTTTTCTTGGTCATGTTGGCTTCTACAAAGATTTATTAAGGACTTTTCCACAATAGCCAAACCTTTATCTAACCTTCTTAAAGATGATGTTATGTTCTTGTTTGATGAGAAATGCAAAGAAGCTTTCAATTGCCTGAAGGAAAAGCTCATAAGTGCCCCTATCTTAATTGCACCTGACTGGACTAAGCCTTTTGAATTATTATGTGATGCCTCTAACTACGCAGTCGGCGCAGTTTTAGGTCAAAGAATTGATAAAAAGTTCAGGCCCATTTACTATACGAGCCGCACCTTGAACCCGGCTCAATGCAATTACACCACGACTGAGAAAGAATTCTTAGCCGTCGTTTTTGCTATCGACAAGTTTAGAAGTTACCTTCTAGGGTCTCAAGTTGTAGTTTGGACAGACCATGCAGCCCTACGCTACCTTATGGACAAAGCAGATGCAAAACCAAGGTTACTCAGATGGATTCTAATTTTGCAAGAGTTTGACCTTGAGATCAAAGATAAGAAGGGTAGTGATAATGTTGTGGCTGATCATCTGTCTCGCCTAGTAAATGAGGGTGGCGTAAATCACAAGGAAATAGGCATTGATTTCCCTACTGAGCAATTGATGAAGCTTGATACAGTTAGGCCGTGGTATGCTGATTACGTCAACTACTTAGCAGGTGGGCATTTAGAAGAAATGACGTATCAAGAGAAGAAGAAGTTCTTTTCTGATCTAAAATATCTCGTGTGGGAGGATCCTCATCTGTTCTCAAGGTGCAGAAGGCGGGTTGCTTAGAAGGTGTGTTCCGGAACATGAGCAATGGGATATTCTGGAACAATGTCATAGTGGTCCCACGGGAGGACACTACGGAGCACCCAAGACAGTTGCAAAAATCCTCCAAGCCGGATTCTACTGGCCGACTCTTTTTAAGGACGCAGAAGCCTTTTGTAAAGGTTGCGATAGGTGCCAGAGAATTGGGAGGCAGAGTAATAGGATGGAAATGCCACTTAGGCCCATTCTGGAATGCGAAGTCTTCGACGTGTGGGGAATTGATTTCATGGGACCCTTTCCATCGTCGTGTGTGGAAATAAATACATTTTAAATGCATGTGAAGACTACGTCTCTCCAAGTGGGTGGAGGCAATAGCCACCCAAACTAATGATCACAAAGTTGTGAAGAAATTCTTGCAAAAGAATATCTTCACCAGATTCGAGATGTCCTAGAGCCCTCATTAGTGATGAAGGTACTCATTTTTGCAACGCCGCTTGATAAAGTTCTTGAGAAATATGGTGTTAGACACAAAATCGGTACACCATATCATCCCCAAACAAGTGGACAAGTCGAGATAAGCAACCAAATCCTTAAAAGAATTTTAGAGAAGACCGTGAACTCAAATAGATCCAACTGAGTCTAAAGTTGGATGGCGCACTTTGGGCTTATCGCGCTTGCGTTTAAGACCCGATGGGCACGTCACCCTTCCAAATGGTCTATGGCAAAGCTTGCCATTTACGATCGAGCTTGAGCACAGAGCTTATTGGGCTATTAAATTCTTGAATTTCAGCGACAACGACTTTGTGGGGAAAAGAGACTATTGCAATTGAGCAGAGCTCGATGAGTTCCGACTCGTGTCCTACGAGAATTCTAGGATCGATGAAGGAAAGAACGAAGGCACTCCATGATCACGAAGATTAAAGATCGGGAATTCAAAGTGGGAGACATGGCTTTGTTTGTATAACACCAGGCTCCATCTTTTGTCGGTAAGCTTAAATCTAGATGGTCCGCCCCCCTGAGATTCTTGATGTTCATCCTGGTGGTGGAGCCATTACGTTGAAAGGGTGCGGCGATCAACCGTTCAAAGTCAATGGTCACGGATTAAGAAGTACTTTGGGCAACCAAAGGAAAAGCCTGAAGTACTATACTTCCAAAAGAGAAATGAAACGGTTGAGTCGTTTATTTGTGAAGAGATTCCATCCTACTTCTTTGGGGTGGATGATGACATTATTACCCCTATCCTTGCAGATCCTTCTGTCAATGCTCCTGAGCCTGTTAGCATACCTAAGCCGAATCTGAGAAACAAGAACAAGAAGAAAAGAGTCAGTGCTGTATGGAGAGAAAAGTTTCATGATCTTATCGCACACTTGACTTGTTGTTGTGGCGAAAACCATTTCCGTCCTAGTCATTCTGATTCTGACGGAGAAGTGGTTAGCCTCAAACCCAAGTGGCCTGATCCAGGTTGACTTGGTTTACTCTGTCAAGCTAATGACAATAAAGAAGCGCTACTAGGAGGCAGCCTAGTCTTTTAAGTTCTTTTTTTAGTTAAGTTTTTAGGTTATTAGGAATAAAACCTTGGTGAGTTGGGTATTGGTTATCCTTGTCCTATTTGTGGTTGTTTTATGTGTATACATGTTTACTCATATACCCCTTGTACCCCGAGATTATATGTTATATCGAGTGTTGCGAGATCGTTTGAGCGAGTTTGCAAGTTATTACTTTCAATGTTGTATGTTCCTGATACGAGTGCAGCGGTTTATTCATGCTCCGGCCTGACCTCTGCCAACCTACAGCCCGACAACCACTTTGAAAGCCAGCTAAGTATTCTTTCCTTTTTTTTTTTGGTTAAATGTAAATATATAAAACCAAGGTATGCAAACTACAAGAGTTAACATCCTAGACAAAGATCTAGAGTAGAATCTACAAAATGTTGAGAAGAGGTTAGATTTGTTGATTTGAAGTAGCATAAGACCCCTGAGGTTATATGCTACAAGAAACAACAGCCACTAAACCCCTATCAACACCCAAAAAACTACAAAAGAGGGGTCATATGAGAGCAAAACTCACAGAGCCTATCCCTAGGGGTGTAGAGAAAGAAAATTATCTCAAACAACCACCAACAACTACCAAAATTGAAAACAAAAGATGTACAAAACCCTAACATCATGGGGTGAAAGTGTACAAGGGAAAAGCAGCTTGCATTATATAAAAGATATGAGTCTTTATACAATGCAAAACATCAGGAATCTTCATCAGATAACCTTCAAATCTTCTCTTATTCTTTCCTTTTTACTTGCACATTCTGAGGACATAATGTGATTTAAGTGTGGGGGGGTGTCTAAATTGGGTATGTTATCATGCTATATCTTCTGAAAATGAGTAAATGTGATTTTCTCGACAATTTTAAAATTTTTCACAGTAAACTTGGATAATTGTAAATCTTGAGCATGTAATTGAAACAAATGGCTTGCTAGTTGTAGTTTCCTGACAATGATTTTATGTGACTTTGAGAGATGATTATAGCATGCCTTTACTGATTTGAGATAGCATTCATTTCACACTCACGAAAGCCTTTGATATTGAAGCAATAATTTTGAACTATATCCTTTCGCTATTTTAGTGATTTATCTTAGAGAAATTTGTTCTTAATAGTAACAGTGAAGTAACACCTAAGTTCAGAACGTGCACTGTGAATATCTGAAGGTTTGAATGTGATAAGTGAAACGTAACTAATGTTTTTGAAAAAGTCGAGTTAATAATAAATAAATGGGTGTGTCGAAAGCTGGTTAATGATTGGAGTGCGGTAGGGCATTATCTCGAAATGTCCTACACCACTATGATGACCAAAAGCTCACGACGATCGATGAAAAAGCTACCCTATGATTTGAGTAAGGTAGGGTGTTATCCCGAAACATCCTATTCTACTATGACGGGTAAGAGCTCATTCTGATGTGCGTCAAAGAAGAAAACAAGAAAGTGAAAAAACCTAAAGACTTTGTTATCGGTGAACTTATACCCAGTATAAACCGAATGATATGCTGTAGGGATTATCCTACTGAGTGCGCGGGAAGACTTTGTGTGGAACGATTACTGCCTATACCTAGGATAGTCATTAAAATTATTTGAGAGGATATTTGTTTGAGAGGATTGTGAAGATTGAAAAGGGCTTGTCACACACACCGAATCTATCTCTATGTTGGTATCGCTTGATATAGTTGTTGTATCTTTTGTTACGTGAGTTAGGGATCTATGTGGATTGCATGAAAGTGAGCTAGTTTTGATTGTTTTGTTCGGGACGAACAAAAGTCTAAATGTGTGGGAGTTGTTTACGACTAATTTTGTGGTTTATATCGAGTTATTCCGTAACAATATCTTCCGTGTTTTAGTGATTTTTATAGAAAATCACTTGCTAAAAGGATAAATTGGAAGAATGGGTTTAGAATTTATTAAAATGCAAATTCGAGCTATTTATGTGGTTTATTAGTCATTTTCTATCTATATATATATATTTCTACAGTTTGCGTTTTTACCCCTTTTGTAGATATACATTTTGAGCTAAAAAAGAGAGATTAAATGGTGTCAAGGATCGAGTTTATACTGAAGGAAAAGAGATAAAGGGAAGTCGGTTAAAGATAAAGATGAGAAAATCACGTTTTACCCAAGTTGAGCATACGTTTGATGTGGCGTCCAAAGTGGGCGTTTGAAGTACCGGACGGGCGTCGAAGAGGAGATTTTGATTCAAAGTTTGATGATTTTTAGTGGACGAGCGTCCAAATTAAAGAAGGACGGGCGTCGATGTGACTCGGCTTGATTCGAAGATTTTATCAAGCTTGGATCAAGCGTCCACCCTTCTCGACGGGGCGTTCAAGGCCGACTTAACCCTAGCCGCCTTAAAATTCTATAAATAGCGGCGTGTATTAAACCCTGGAGACATCTCATACGCATTATTCACTCATAACAAACCCTAGCGACCATGATATCCTATAGAGAAAACAAGAAGATGAACTCTTCCATCCCAACAATCATGATCACCAACATGATTGTTGGCTAAGCACTCAGCGGTGGGACAACGGATGAAACCGATCAACATCAACACCAACTAGAGATTTCTGTGTTTTTAGTGAGTTAAGTTACGGTTTTTCGTCAATTGAATATCGTTTTATATTGTCTACGTTTTGTTTGAATCAAAAGATTGATAAAACTACTTTTATGCTTTGAATTTATATGAGAATATTGTTCAAGCTTTGGTTTATTTCAATTGATGCAATTAGTTGTAATTCGAGAGATCGTTTATGATTAATTGAGTAGAGTTTTGGAGACGATCTAATGATCTTGTTATGCATGCCGTTTAGTTTTGCTTGAAAAAGATAACGAAACCCTAGAATTCGTTTAAGGAAATTTTATCGAATTCGTGATAGATCATTACTAAAAACCGTATCTTTAACTTGCCATCTAGTTGGGGTTGGGTTGGTTTATTGGTGGATTCCCGTTGCCTTGCCGTTCCTTTTAGTTATTTGATAAACCAAATCGTTCGTATCGACTTTGATTGCTTCGTTTAGTTGTTTTTCTAAAACCCTAGTTTTTACATACTGTTTTTTCTGCATATTTTCTGTTTCCAGCGTGTTATCGGACGCCCGTCCACCCTTGGTGAACGCCCGTCCATAGTCGAATTTTCCTGTTTCCTGTTTTAGTTTAGTCTTACTCATCGTTTTTATATTATAATTAGTATAGACCTTAGTTTTAGGTAATAAATTGTGACATAATCGATAGAATAATTTCACCTTAATCCGATAAACATTCGACTCCCTTAGGACGACCCGGTAACACCTTTACTACAAGCCTTATACTTGGGGTGTTCCGGTAATTATAAATTTAAAACTAGTTTTACCGAACAATGGTCGATTGCAAAAGTGTGTCCCTCTATCACTAATGATAGCCCTAGGAGTACCAAATCTCGTGAATATGTTCTTTTTAAGGAACTTCATCACCACTCCGTTATCATTCGTGGAGAGAGCTTGGGCTTCAACCCATTTCGAAACATAGTCAACCATCACTAATATAAACTTGTTGCCATATGAGGGAGGAAATGGACCCATGAAACCAATGGCACATACATCAAATAGTTCACACTCCAAGATAGGTTGGAGGCATCTCATGTCTCTTAGATACATTTCCCCATTTTTGGCATACAACACAAGATTTAGCAAAATGATGAGCATTTTCATAAAGGGTCGGCCTATAAAATCCACATTGTAACACTTTGTATGCGGTATTCCACCGTCCGTGGTGACCGCCTACACCTTGACCGTGGAAAAAAGATAGTACATTAAAGATTTCACTATCGGGGATGCATCTCCTAGTGATGCCATCGGAACACCTCCTAAAAAAGGTACGGTTTCTCCCAATAGTAAAATTTCAAGTCGTGAAAGAATTTTTTCTTCTTTTTCCATGACCAATTTGACGGAACATACTCACACGAAAAATAATTAACAATGTTACCAAACCATGGTGACCTCATTGTAGAACCGGCTTCAATAAGTTGCATTATTGGTGGAGCATCAACCATCATGAGTTGTTCATCCAGGAAGGTATCTTGAATGTCTCTTCTCTTACCTTCTTCTTCACAAAATTCTAACTGGCTTAGATGTTCCACTACCAAATTCTCACTACCCTTCTTGTCCTTAATCTCAATATCAAACTCTTGGAGTAGGAGAATCCATCAGATAAGTCTAGGCTTCGCGTCTTTCTTGTTCAACAAGTATTTCAAGGCCGCATGATTCGTGTACACAATCACCTTGGATCCTACAAGATAAGATCGAAACTTTTCTAAGGCGAATACTATTGCCAATAACTCATTTTCGGTTGTACCATAACTTGCGTGGAATTCAAGGTGTGAGATGCATAATAGATCGCTTTTAGCACTTTTTCATGATTGACTTGCAAAACACATATGCTCAAAAGGTAGACTCAAATCCGGTGCTATTAGAACCGGTGCACTAATCAATATTTTCTTCAACGTCTCAAAGGCTACCATGCACTTATCATAAAAACAAATGGCACCTCCTTCTCGAGCAAATGACTAAGTGGTTTGGCAATGCAAGAAAAATCCGTGATAGCGTCTATAAAAACCATCATGTCCAAGAAAACCTCTCAAAGTCTTCAAATTTACCGGAGGAGGTATTTTCTCAATTACTTCAATCTTTTCATTTTCAACTTCAATACCATCTTCGGAAATTCTATGTCCCAACACAATGCCATCCAACACCATTAAGTGACACTTCTCCCAATTAAGAACCAGATTTGTATCTTCACATCTATGTAGAACACGTTTGAAGTGAGACAAGCATGTATCAATTGAATCCCCAGAGATGCTAAAATCATCTATGAATACCTCAAGAAACTTCTCCACTATATCGGAGAATAGCCATCATACATCTTTGGAAGGTAGCCGGTGCATTGCTTAAACCAAAAGGCATTCTTTCGTAAGAAAATGTCCCACATGGACAAGTGAACATCGTCTTCTCTCTATCTCCTGCCGCAATGAATATTTGTAGATAACCCGAAAAACCATCAAGAAAGCAATATAACTTATGCCCACACAACCACTCCAACATTTGGTGTTGGTTTGTAATACAAGGCTTGGAAGAGTTCGGGGTGGGGTGAATGAAATCTTTTCAATTTTGAAGTTTCTTACTTAGTGAATGAGTGCGGCGATGAAACGGACTAGCAAGCGGCTAAATGGGTTTTACTAGTCTGATCGTCTTCAAAAGTAAGTGCAGTGGAATGATGATATGGTTCAAAATAAGACTTGAGCTTGGTTTTCAGTATTGAGTAGTGTGATGTAGAGTATGCAAGTAATGAAAGTAAAATGCTGAAAGTAAAAAAAGTCAAGAAGTGTTATCAATCTTCGGAGTGGCGTAATCTCCTACATGACCGCTTCTCCCGTGACTTATGAAGTATCGTTATTGTACTATAAACTAATACAATAGGTAAGTGTCCTTGACAACCCGTAGATGCTTCACACTCTAAATATCCAGTCTTTGACACCCCGCAAATGCATCACACCCCATGGATGCTTCAATGGTCTATTTTCACGCTGCTTGTCTGAAGAACTTCCTTTATCCAACACCTTGTATGTCTTCTTCGTTGTTCCTTCATACCTCATAGATGCTTCAACAGTTTCGCCATTTTCTTGAGAACATGTTTGTTGAGTAGAGTGAGTGATGTATCAAATTAATGATACAAAGGTGAAAGCTTTTAGCTGGATCTGACTTTGATGTTTCAGTTGCAGCTCTCTTGATTAAGTAGATCACTGTATGATTCTTTTGAGCACTTTTGTTGATCTGCTTGATTTTTAGATTTAGATTGGTAAGATTTTGAGATGAAGGCTTTGTTCTTGACTGAGTTGAATCAAAGATAGCTTTTCAGAATTTTTCAAGAACTTAACTTGCAGAACTCACCTCTCTTGTTGTTGAGCTTCATCTTTATATATCCTTTACCGTTGAGAAGATGAGTGGCTCTGATTCAATGTTGAGTTGTCACTTGAACTTTTCAAATTGGCCCGTTTAAATTTTATCCGTTGGAGCATGTCCTTCTTGGCTTCTAGAAGATAACATTATAGCATCCAATGCTATTTCTCCACTTGTATGATCACGACGGCATGTAAACGCAAGCCCACAGTTCGGGCCGGAGCACGCTCATCAGTATGTTTCCTCTCTGTGGAGACACTTTTGCCACCCTGCTTATCTCCTGCAGCAGTAAACTAACCGGCAAAGGAAGCCACTACAAAGAGCACAAGAGAAAATGGGTTAGCTCTCACAACACAAAGATAAAGCAGGAAAGGGATAGAATTAATACAAGTAGTAAACCCTATGGGTGGCTCGGTCCTTAGCATGAATGGGGATGTGATGGTCAGGCCCAGCCTCATCTAGTAGAGCTGCATCAATTAGTTATGAAGACAACTCCCTGATGGTCATGAAGACACCAGTGTCTAGGATACCTTGTACCTCAGTAAAATCGACAATCTCTGGGATAGCATCCTTATGCGCATCATCCGACCTCCATCGCCTCAACTCGGTCCTTCCTCAATCCCGAACAAA
Source organism: Gentiana macrophylla (assembly GCA_026214975.1). Taxonomy (NCBI): domain Eukaryota; kingdom Viridiplantae; phylum Streptophyta; class Magnoliopsida; order Gentianales; family Gentianaceae; genus Gentiana; species Gentiana macrophylla. Next base: position 45,849,981 of record CM047814.1, read on the forward strand.
GAAAAAGTGGGCATGAAATCTCTTGACGGGTGAAGGTCCGTCAACCATGTACACTTGGACACCAGACCGTCGAGGTAAATGGTACCATCCTTTCACCCCCGGATTCTTCCGGATTTGTTGAAAATCTCCAAAAAGGTTCACTGCGAAACAAACCCCTACCATCCGGCACAATATGGAAAACCCTATAATACTCCCAATCCTATTAGGAGCAACCTGGCCAGCACCTATGCCATAATATATCAACACCGCCAAGAAGGCGGGGCACCAGGGCAATCTTAGAACCCCCCTTTAGCTGGCCTTCATAAACTGTGTAAAACCCATTTGGGATCGGTACGCATAGGGTCGGGGATCATTAGGGAGATTAGGGGTGAATAACTCTTTATTTATCATGTACTCCTGACAAATGTAATCTATGCTGCTCTCTGAAAGAACGGATTCCATTCCGTAGCTCCCTATGATTTTCCGGGTTTCTTACCAGATCTTAAATCTAAAGGCCGGATCAAACATCTTAGAGATAGGATGAGAAGAGGAGGCAAGATTCAAATCAGGATCGGATTCAGACAAAAATAACTCTTCTACGAAAGAACTTGATAGGGTTGAAGCTCTCATCAATAAATGAGAAAATGAAAAGGAATTGCAAATGAGAGGGAAGAAGAGCTTACTTGTAAAGGAAAGCGAGAACGGAAGATGATATGGGTCCTACGGGTTAAATCACAAATAAAATGATTAGAAGTAATAAGGAGTGACGGTTGAGGTGACAAGGTTATAAACCCCATTATGTCCTTGAAAATCATCCCACTTTGTAGAGTGTGGGTGGGAAACGCCTCGGGTTCCGAAAAGGTTATGACGGAGTCATGATGGTGCTATGCCACCTGGAAAATAAGCTGATTCAAACCCTATTGGCGTAGATGACATAGGTCGATTTCCGACAAAGACAGAGCCAACCAACCCGGAAGTCTAGGTCAGCTCTGGGGGGCTTGTGACAGAGGTCGGATTAGCCTCGGCAACGTGTCATCCCACAAGTGGCTAAGGGATAAATGAGGAGAGAAAAAATGACCAATTAAGGGCCAGGAGCCCTAGTTAATACTTAAGCATAAGGCCTTTATCTCCATGAGGGAGGTCAGCCTGATCTGCATAACACACCTTCATGCCCACCGCAGGTCGATCAGGGCATAGCGAAGTCCAGAAAGTGTAGCTCGGACCGCGGTGTCACCATGAGCTCTTTACAGGTCGGATAGATCAGACTACGGTCTTGTCCCACGTGGATAATACGTCTGATAAATAAGGAAAGAACCCTCAATCATTATGACTCTGATCCTATCATTTAAACTGCCGTAATTATCTCCTAAAATAACGGAGATTGATACAAACAAATCCGTGAGCGGTTACAGACGAGAGTCCTTGAAGGACACGACGCAATTATAGCCCAGGGCATAAGTGCTCACTATATAAACGTTCCTTAGAACTATGGCAGACTTGATTCCTGAATCACTCCAGGATACGTAGGCAACTTGAAAACAAGAATTCTCAGGCTCAGTCTAAAAACACCAAAATCACCCCCTCCGTTCTATATCATTTTTGGTTTTTGGATCTTGATTAGTTGTCTCTAGATTAAATTGGCCCGGATTTACACATTGACGGTATCCAGCAACGTTAACTACTATTGTGGATTTCGACGGTGCATTTCAACAGTGATTCGTGGATGACATCAAAATGTTGTACACATGGAGAGAATGGTTACTTCTAAAGATCTGTGATGTATTTAATTAATAAAAAGATCTAGATGTAAAGATATAAGCATTAGAATTTTATTAAGGTGACTTCTATCGGCACTATGAAAATACTATCGGCACCCTTTAATTTATTATTTTTAATGTACTTTACTACATCACTTAATCACTCAAGGCACCACTTAAAAAATCCAATTAATAACTTTTAAAAACAGTACACTTTAGTCCCTTATGTTTTTAAAAATTAAACACTTTAGTCCCTCATTTTTAACTTCTACCCCTTCACTTTTTAAAACTCTACATCTTCATTACTTCTCTTTTTGTCCACTTGAAACAAACTTCTTCTACAACCCTAAGAATATTGCCGGAAATTTCGCCGGAGAAGATAAATTTTTGCTGGAAATTCGCTTTGAACAACATCACTTTGAACTCCCTCATGTAAGTATCTTGTTTTTTTGGTATTTCGGTTGTAATTTGGTAGAAATCGAAGGTTTTAATGGTGTAATTTTATTCGATTTTGTTGGACTTATTTCTTAGTTTTGATGATGAGTGCCATACTAGCTGTTATAGTGCAAAGGCAAAAAGATGTCTAGATAAAATGTATAGGTTTATTAGAGTTTGATTCATAAATAGGTTTGATCAAACAAGCCTTTGTAAAAGGTCTTGGATTGCTTATCAATGATGATCGTCTCTCAATCGATAGGGTAGATAGGTCGATGAGACTAGTCTGGAACTCTTGAAGATCAAGACCCAAGGCCGTGAGGGTTCAAACTCGATGAAATGAAGGCTAAGGGATCAAACTTAGTATTTGATGTCAAGGATATGGAATCGAATTTAGGCAAGTCTGTGATGACCTAAATCGATTACATACACCTTAATAATAGAAGGTCTAAGTTCCACAAGTTGGATGATGTTTGGAACTTAGTTATATTCTAAAATGATGTAATCTAACTTCACAATTAAAAGTTGGATAAAAGGAATCAATTTGCATTATATTTTACAAACAAGAATATGATGTTCAAATGATGATTGGTGTTACAAAGCAGATGATGAACCTCGCGATATATACCTCGATTAATTCAAGATTATTGGAAGATTACATGGATAAGGACAGCCCAACTACCTCGACTTATCAAGCAAATCAAAGGCCGTAGATTAAAAAGCGTTGGGATGATCTACATTCTTATCCATTGGATACAAGTCAAAGGGTGGGACAGATCAGATTTGTCAAAAGTAATCTGGACAAAGTGTCGATCCTATGAATAGTGACGAATCACGATCTGCGAGATGGGGGACAAATACAAGGAACGGTCACATTTGAATTTCAAATTCAAGTCACATGCATTCCTACCTATAAATAGAGGACTTTCAACTCAAAAATGAGATGATGAATTTTGGAATAAACTTCAAGTGATAACATTGAGTGAAAAACACCTGTTGAACTTATTGAGCTTAAGGTCAGCGATCTAGTTATTTTCTTCAAGTGCATTACGTGTTCAAGCCGCATCAAGCATACACACTTGAAGACCGCAAGTCTGCTGATTATTTCATCCTAATCAAGTCTTTTAATCGAATCATATATTTGATTCATTCTTTATTTTATAAAGAACCTCTTGAAGACAAAGTGAAGCATCATTTAGGTGTGAAAGACTGTTGGTTTGTGGTGGAGTGGTGAAGAGGCAATTCTACCCTTCAAGGACCAGTGGAAGACTCGGAGCGACAATCCTACATGCTCCCGATTTTAGATTTGTGAAGCCATAGTTATTGGTGAAGGACAAGCAACCTAGGATTCTTTGTAACGAGATAACTCAAAGATCACTAGTGAATTTCCTCCAACATCACAGGAGAAGAGTGGACGTCTGAGGATTACATCACCTGGAACCACTATAAAAATCTCTCTACTTACTTACAAACATTTACTTTACGCACTTAGTCACTATTCATATCAACTTTGTTGAATCTAGCAACCGAGATCACACACATACACTCTTGAGTATCTAATACTTAGTAACATATTTAACAACAAGTAATAAGGCTTAATTTTGATATTATTCCATTTGCACAAATTCAAAAACTAAAGCGTCGATGAGACTCATCGCTTATCGGCCAGAGCTCTCGAGGTCTCAACCAGACTCTGAAGTATCGCCAGAGTCGCTGAAGTTCAAATTTGTTAACTCCAAAGTTTTAAGTGTTAAGTTTATTCACCCCCTCTAAACTTAACTAAAGCCTTTTCAAGGACCAACAATTGGTATCGGAGCGATGCTTCATTGCTCAAGAAATCCTACTTGTTGTGCTTGTGAAAATTCTTTAAAACTTTCTTTCAAGTCACAGATTTTCAAAACTTGCATCATGGACAACACACGATTATGCTAGAACTATGTTGATGTGCTCTCTTGATGATTTGATGAGTATAAACGTCGAATGCAGGCATATCTTGCTGCTACTCATGATGAGATGATGGATGTACTAACTGAAGGACCACTGGAGATTACAAAGGCGGTAACAGTGGGTGACAGAACTGAGTACATTCCTAAACCAAAGAGAGAATGGAATGCGAGAGAGCAGGAAAAGAGCAAACCTCAACAACATTGCTATTGATATCATCTACGAGACCTTGGATAGCAACATGTACATGAAGGTTAAGGATTGCAAGATCGCAAAGGAACTTTGGGATAAGATTCACTTAACTGTGAAGGCAATCGATGCAATAAAGAAGAACAAAATCGGTGTGGCGAGAAAAGATTTCAAAAGTTCAAGATGCTACCTAATGAAACCATTGAGCAAATGGAATCAAGATTCAATGCTATATTGGATGAACTTACCTCGCTTGAGTGTAAGTTATTCAAAAGAGGAAGTAAACACCAAAATCTTGGAAGCTTTACACCGCAAGAGATGTTTGGAAAATGAAGGTGATTGCAATTGAAGAAATGAGAAAGTTGCATGAAGAAGATACCTTCAAATTGTTTTCGAGATCTTAAGGCCTATGAATTTAGCAAGAAGTCGTGGTGCAAATCGAAAAGGAAGAGCCAAAGACCATCAGCATTGGTCGCTTCACATCATGAAGAAACATCGGGAGGACGAGGATGATATGCTAGATGAAATGCAAGAGCAAATTGCCCTCTTGAGCAAGAAAATCGAATGATGAAGACCGGAAAGGCCCCTACAAGAAATTTCACAAAGAGGCCCTCTTGAAAGAAGGAAAGAAGAACCAAAGAAAGATAATGATTATCTATGCTTTCATTGCAAGAAACCAGGACACTTGGACTGATTGTCCTGAGTTGAAACAAGGCAAGGAACCTGATTATCTTTGCTTCAACTGTAAGAAGCCTGGACATTTTAGACCTGATTGTCGAGACCTACTAAAGACCAAGAGTCAACAAAGGAGACATGGCAAGAAGGCTATGGTTCTTTGAAGATGAATCGAGATATGAAGTGGAATCAAAAAGGAAATGAATCGGATGACACAAAGACCTTTGGTTCTTTGATATGGAGGATTATGCTTTGATGGCCAACATGGATGAAACGAGGAGGTATACAACATCAGTATCTATAAACACTCTGCTTTGGAAGTGATTGTGAATCAACTCATGGTTCAAATCCTAGAAATTACGACAACAATGAGACTTTGGATGCCATCCTTAATCAACTAAGGATAATACAATCTGGTTATGAGGTTGTGAAGGCTGAAAAAGAGGCTCTTGAGTTAGAAGTTGGAAGATTGAAAATTCGAATTAAGGGTTTTCAAAGGTAAGGAAAAAGATGTTGGACAGAATCGGCATAAGTCTGCTTTAACATCCAGCACCTCTCGAATCTATTTGAACCATCTTGTTCCAATCTTCGCATACAAATCGAAAGCCTTATGGAGATAGAATCGGGCTTGGATTTGGAACTCGGCAATCTAACAAGAGTGGATCGGTAAGGCTCATCGAACCTAGTACCGAGGTGGTCCTAAGTTTGTGCACTGCACTAGATCCATCTCCCGATAGAAGGTCTTGAAGCAGTAAAACCAAATGAGAATGCCTCAAAGAAGCAAAATCAGAAGTCTCAGAAGTCAACAGCTCCTAGTAAAAAGAATAAATCCAAAAATAGAACTACTGTGCCTTCTAAGCCTGCTGATAGCAGACCTGCTACCAAGTCTCTGGACCACAGAAGGGAAAGAAACAGAAATATTCCAAGAATAAGAATCCTAAATCCAAAAATGTTGATCATTCAAGGGATACTTATCTCAGGGGGAAAGGTAGACTGTTCCCTCACTTGATAATGATTGGAATATTCTGCATCTAATGCTAAAACGATCAAGTATAACCATACTACTAGGGTAAAACCTAGGCAATGGAATCGTGAGAGGACTTACACAAGACCTCAATGAGACTCCATATTACAGTACATTCCTAATAGACAAAGACACCTATGGTTATGCAAATGTTTCTAATAACAAGAATCATTTCAAACAAACATTATGTACCAAAAGGCCGAGAAAACATATGTGGATCCTACACAACCTCTTTGTTAGAACTTATGGATGTGTGGAATACATGTATGAACCAAAGTATGACACATTTAGGAGAAGACCTTATGGAAACATACCAAGGGTCATGCTTGCCACTGACCACTATGGACCCAAACAGGTTTGGGTACCTAAAATGCATTAACTTTGTTTTGTAGGGTGTCTGGTACTTTGACAGTGGATGTTCCAGACACATGACAAAGAATAAGCACCTTTATCTATCAAACTTTGTGGCAAAAGATGGTCCAAGGTGAATTTTGGCAACAAAAATACACCTGTTATACAAGAGGATATGGCACACTTATCGAAAATGGACTTACAATCAAGAATGTTGCATATGTGGAAGGAATTGGATTACAACTTCTTGAAAGCACTGGACAATTACGTGATATGGGATACAAGGTCACTTTTGACAAAAACAATTGTATTGTCATTAGTGAAAGAGGTGATCAAGTTGTACTTGCCGGTAGAAGGCAAATGAGAACATGTATGTTGTGGATTGGTCTCACTGCGAGCCGAGAAACACTGCGATTGTGCATACCAAATCGAACTCAATTGGTTATGGCACAAGAAGTTAAATCATCTAAATTTTGATGATATTAATCGGTTAGTGAAGAAGAAGTTAGTGGTTGGTTTACCCGAGATCACATTCAAGAAGGATGCTATCTCGTGATGCATGTCGGCAAGGTAAGCAGATAAAGTCAAGTTTCAAGTCAAAGACTAAACAATCAACTAACAGAGTGTTGGAGCTTATGCACATGGATCTTTTGGACCAATAACTCCAACAAGTGTGACAGAAAGAAATACACCTTAGTGGTTGTGGATGATTTCTCAAGATACACTTGGGTGATATTCATGAACAAGAAAAGTGAGACACTCCAAAGCTTGCCTAATCTTTTGAAGAGATTACAAAGTGAGAAAAGTTTAACAGTCATAAAGATAAGATCGGATCGAGTCTTGAATTTCTCAACAAAGTCATAAGAGAATATTGTGAACAGAATGATGTACTTACATCAACTTCTTTATTCTTTGGTACACCTCGAAGAAAATGGGGTTCTTTGAAAGAAGAAAAGCGAACATTAAAGGAAGCGGGAAGAACAATGATCTGTGAAGCATTGTTACTGAAAGATATTAAATTTGAAGCGATAAATCTGACATGCTATACACAAAATAGAACATCGATAAACAAGAAGTCTGAAGACACCTTATGAGGTTTGGAATGGAAGGAAACCTAACATATCCTATTTCCATCCATTTGGAAGTAAATGTTTTATTCTAAATCACAAAGTTCATTTGAAGACATTCCAACCAAAATCGATGAAGGCATTTTCTTGGGATATTCTTGATCAATGAGCATTGAGTCTTGAACAAGAGGTCACTAAAACATGAAGAAACAATCCATGTTGTGTTTGATGAACCTAAGTTTCTTTGGAATGGAAGATGAAGATCATGAACACACTAAGAATCAACAAGTCACCGATCCAGTTGTGTTGAAGTTTTGGAAAGATTCAATGACTTAAAAGTTTACGATCTTTGCTCTGCTTGAACACCCTGTGACAATGTTCTTGATGCAACAAGCAAGCAATTCAAGGATCTGCTGACCCCCAGTAGAAGAAACTACAGTAGACCTATCAAGATGATATTCTGAAAATCAAAATAACCAAAATCCACAATGGTTAAGGAATCACCTGCTTGAACAAGTAATTGGCAATGTACTGACAAGGTGTGAGGACTAGAAGACAACCTGAAGCTATGTTTACTTGTTTTCTATCTCAAATGGAACCTAAGGTTGTTGAAGAAGCAATTTGAGATCCAGTTGGATAATTGCTATGCAAGAAGAATTAAATGAATTTGAAAGAAATCAAGTTTGGACACTAGTTGAAAGGCCAAGTCATGCAAATATCATTGGTACTAAATGGGTATACGAGGAATAAACTTGATGGTACCATTGTTAGAAATAAGGCCGAGACTAGTTGCAAAGGCTATTCTCAAGCAGAAGGAATAGATTTTGATGAGACTTATGCACCTGTTGCAAGATTGGAAGCTATCAGATTATTTTTGGCACATCTTGCATACAAGAACTTCAAAGTATATCAAATGGATGTCAAGAGTGTATTTTTGAATGGTATCCTAGAGGAGGAAGTGTATGTTCAGCAACCTCCTGGATTTGAAGTTAAAGATCAAGAAGATAAAGTGTATAGACTCAACAAAGCACTTTATGGATTGAAACAAGCACCAAGAGCATGGTATGAGACTCTATCTCAATTCTTGGTGGACAATGGTTTTACAAAAGGGACCATTGACAAGACTCTTTTCGAGAATCGGTGAAGGTAATGACACCTGGGTGCAAATTTATGTGGATGACATAATATTTGGTTCTGAGAATGATTTACTTTGTGAAAAGTTTGCAAATCTAATGAAAAGCAAATTCCAAATGAGTATGATGGGAGAAATGAACTACTTTTTGGGATTGCAAGTCAAACAAATAAGAGATGGAATCTTCATTCATCAAACCAAGTATACCAAAGAGTTGCTGAAGAAATTTGGTATGGAAAACAGCACTAAGAGCTCAACTCCTATGAGTACAAACATCAGATTGGATGAAGATAAAGAAGGCAAAGATGTTGATCAGACTTTGTACAGAAGGATGATAGGCAGTCTGCTGTATCTCACTGCCAGCAGACCTGATATATCCTTTGCTGTAGGTGTTTGTGCAAGATTTCAATCCAAACCTAAAGAAAGTCATTTAGGTGCAGTTAAGAGAATTCTCAAGTATCTTAAAGAGACCTTAGGAGTAGGGATATGGTATTCCAAGGAAGGAAGCTTCAAAGTAATATCCTACTCAGATTACGATTATCTTTGGTTGCAAGATTGATAGAAAAAGCACCTCGAGAACTTACATCGGTTAATGGAAATAGATCTGGTCTCTGGTTTAGCAAGAAATGTAATTCTATTTCAACTTCCACTCTTGAAAATTTGAATACATTCTTTATTTGAAGTCTCTTGTGCACAAATACTATGGCTAAGACAACAATTAAGGGATTATGGAATTGAAGAAAAGGAAATTCCAATCATGTGTGACAACACAAGTGCAATTGCAATCACGAGAAAATCTGTTTTGCATTCAAGAACCAAGCACATTGATGTGAGACATCATTTTATAAGAGATCATGTTGAAAAGAAAGATGTGGTGGTTCTATACATTCTCTTGAAGATCAACTTGCTTGATATTTTCACTAAACCACTTGACAGTGAAAGATTTGCTAAATTAAGGACTGAACTTGGAATCATAAAGATTGACTGATAATCAGCAGTGTATTGGAATTCACCAAGGGGATTAGTCTTTGCTATGTTGGGTGAGCTCACTTAGCAGATTAGTCATTGGTATCAACAATTCCATGTACTTATGTTTGGACAATTGAGCAAATGAGGTTGCCAAGGGGATTGGTCTTTGTCATGTTGGGTGAGCTCACTTGTGAGATCGGTCATTGGTATTAAACCTCATCTTGTATTATCAATTGAACAAAACAAGAAGAAAACAAGGATCAATGAGTACTCTTATCGGCCAGGTGCTGAAGCCTACTTATCGCCAGATCTGCTTGAAGGCACCTGTTGAGGATACCTGTTTGAAGGAACTTTACTCAGTCAAAGTTATTAAAGTCAAAAAGCATATTGGCGGGATATTTATTTTATCCATTATTACCACAGTTAAACCATCCAACGATTACACAAGCGTTATGAAGGAGTAATGGACCACGTGTCAATCTGACATTTAATCAGATTTAATCGTGGTTACCTCAATGTGCGTGCGTGTGGCAGTTTCAACTACCATTGTCTATATAATCGGTATTTATTACATAGCGATTCACCACTTGCAATTTCTGCTTTATTTCTGCAAAATCTACATCGTGTGAACACAGATTTGAGAGCAATTCTTTCTTCATCCTTTTCTTATTTCAATGGCGGAAAAGATTGAGGTTCAAATCGAATCAAGCCAAAGTGTAAGAGGCTATGTTGTTGATGCAAATCAAACAGAGCTGGCCATCAATATAGGTCGAAGAATTAGAAGTTTTGCAGGCCTGGAGAACAAACTCAACATCAGATTAGAAACAATATCATACACCAATGTTATTGATTTCTGGAAGAATATGGTTATAGAAGAAGGAACTGAAGCTTTCAAAACCACTGTGAATGGTGAGGAGCTTGTAATCTCCTCCAGTCTGCTGAGACAAGTGTTTGGTTTTGAAGAAGTTGTTGATGGTTCAGTCAATCCTGAAGCTATGGGATTGAACAAGATGGCATTCGTGGATCGAGTTAAAATACATCAAGACACAAAATCGAGTTCTGGCATCAACTGCGGGGATATTTGGCACAGTACAACTCTTGAGCAAATTAATTGCAAAGAACATCTTTGGGGTTGGTTGGCGATATGGATACTCTATCTGGACCCAAGATAGAGTTGATGATGATCATTTGCAGGAGTTTGAAGTTTGATTGGGCTGGTTATTTCATTCACTATATGAAGAAAGTAGCCAAGGAGGACAAATTAAAGAAGAGGAAATCAAAGGCTTTACCCACAGGGTTGATGGTTCGAACTCTGCTGAATCATCTGGAGGTTACTGATCTTGAACCAGTTGACATAAATCAGTCCAGATACAAGAAGGAGATTGATCATGCAATTCCTGGACTTGATGATGATGAAGAGATTGCTGGAGAGGCTACTGATGATGATAATGATGGAGATGATGGTGATCTTTGGTGGTGAGCGAGTTCGGCGAGACTAAGAAGATATCTATCAAACCTCTTTGCACCAAAGAAGGCGATGGGAAAAGAAAGGCCGGAACTACAAGGAAGATAATCGAAGTGTTAAAGCCTTCAAAGAGAACGAGAAGGAAACAAGACACATCTTCTTGCTGAGTCTGTGAGGGTCAAGTGGAGGTTCTTGACCTGCTTGTAGCTACAAATAAAGCTGATTGGTGAAATTCTTGAGAACAACGAAGGAAGCTAGGAGAAAAAGAAAATTGACTAGAAAAGTTGATGATGATGAACCCCTATCCAAGAGGATGAAGGAGGTTATCAAAAGAAGAAATATGGCAAGGAAAGAGTTAAAGAACTTGGAAGCTCAAAGAGTCAAGAGGAAGCACCGATGAAGAGGAAGAAGAGGTTTGTTGAGGCCGAGCCTCTAACCATCATTCCACCAGGTTGTTATTAGTGATTCCTCAAATGAAGAAGTTATCAAGTCTCACGATCTTTGAACAGGTTGTTTTGAGCAATCAGTAGAGGATGTCTGAGCAGCTTCACGACCACAGAGGCTGCAGTAGTATCCATTGAAGAACCACAACAAACCACTCGAACTGAACTCTCTTGTGGTGGGTGGCGAGGTGATTGGAGACTTGGTTGAAGACCACGCAAATTTGGCAATAGTTCGGGGGAAGAGCGATCTGCTTTGCTAACCCTCTTGATGAGCATGTAAGTCGAGGGGAACCAAGTGTGATCTGAGATGGAAGTAGTAGGTACAAATGTACAATCACAACAACTGTGACTTTCAAACTTCGTAGAAGATACCATGAATCTGCTTGTTGGAACCTTTGGAGGTCAACAAGCTCACTGGAGCTTGCTCTCGGGGAGATCTTTTATGCCATTTGAAAGGCATGTGAAAAGAGCAAGAAAAGCGAAGAGTATGTGGATCCCAAACTTCACAAATTGCCGATTACTTCCAATGGAAGTTTGGGTTCTACAAAAGACAAAAACAATTGCTCAACCAATGACTGATTTTGAAGAATGGGTTTTGACAAGTTGGGAGTGGAAAACTTCTTTGGATCTGATTGATACAACCTTCTTTGCAATCAAGGCCGATGGATCTGTTTGATGAGCAATAGAAGGAGGAGGGTATCAAATTTAGAGATCCAAGAGATGGTCTGATGATTCTTCTTCTCATCATCGAGATAGTAGAGAGAGATTTTCCTCTGGACCAGGAGAATCAAGTGGGGCTGCACTAACACATGTACCATCTCATGCCTGTGATCCACTCTTTGGTAGATCTGCTTGAGGGCCGCGGATCAAGAAATGGATGAGGATCTACAAGATCTCACCATGGATGACCTAAAGCACTAATCAATGAGGGAATTACATTGAGTCTTTGGTAGGTGGTGATGAACCAAGCACATTTCATGTTGTAGAGCCTCTTGCACAACTTTGAAGATGTCTGAGAATCTTGATTTGGATGTGGAAAAGACCACCGACTTGATGAACCAAGTGTTAGTTACGAGGAATCCATTGAATATCAAAGTGGATTTGACTTTGAAGGATTCTCACCAAAAGCTCTATATGATTACGACCAAGATTGGTCATGCGAAGGTTTCAAGTGGATAATGAGGCTATATTTAATCCACAGAAATTGAAGAGGAGGTACAGAGTTCTTTGAGGTACAAACGACACTGGACAAAGGTTGAAACAGGAGAGTGCAGTCTTTGAGTCTCAAACAACACTGGACAAAGGTTGGAACGAGAGTTGGGTATGGAGGAAACCCTGTTGTTGATGAGGCTTTGCCTTGTAGTAGAGAGCCTCTTTGGAGCCAAGGTCATTTGTAGGAAGGATAGTCGCAGATTCTAGCATTAATGAGGATGAGCAATTTCTTTGGACTATGACTACAATGATGAAGAATTTCAAATTTTGGAGAAGAAGAAGGCTGTTGAAGAACTTTGCACAAGATCCTATCCTTGAAGATGTTCTTGGTGCAATGGTTGAGAAGGACCTCCCCTGCTTTGGGAGAGATATGAGTAGAGCCATGGTCATCGTGCAGACAACGAGGCACAATATAGAGTTGAGGAGCTCTTGATGGATCTACCGACAGTAGAATGGCGATGAAGTGCCAATTGAAGTTGTCAATGAGTTAAGAAGCGTAAGAAATGACATGCAACGATTAAGAACTCAATTGAATGAGCAAGAACAAAGATTTGAAGAACTGATGAAGATGGTAAGCGATAATAGACAATCTATTGATCTGATTTAGCTTCAAACTTTGCATCTACTCAAAATGCAATGAATAATTTGATACTAGATGTCAAGGGTATCAAAGTTGGAAATAAAGCCAAAGACAAGTTTCTAAAAGATCAACTTGTCTCTATACATGAGAAACTTGACAAGCTTGCTGAAGCTCCCAAACTTGTTTGAGCTCTCTTGCTTTGCACAACAACTTTCTTTGTGCACGATCCCAAATTTCTTGAAAGGATCAAAAGATGGAAGAGACCTCGCAATCAAGGATTACTTCACTTGATACTAGAACTGGAACTATGGCGGTCAATTACACAGAGTGATAGTATCACGAAGCTATTCATGGCCTCATCTCACGTTTTGTTGATGATGTCACTAAGGGGAAGAGGGCCAATCACCGCAGACAAAGGAGGCTGCTAGACTCTTTGCCTGAAGAAGAGATGGGTGATGATACAAATGCTTTTAGGCAACTTTGCACTGGCAGAGAGTGCAACTCACCGATGATCTCCTATCACGGTACAAGAAAGAGTTTTATAACGAAGGAGACCACTATCGTGACATGGGATTTCATGAAGGTCTTAACTCCTTCTTGAGTTTGAAGTTTTGGGAGGCAAGGATTAGAGCTTTAAGAGCAAATACCAGAGGTAGAAGAAGTAGCAAAGGTGAAAAGGTCTTTGCCAATTACAAAAGCAAAAGATTCATTGAATGAATTTAAGGAGTCAGTATATGAAGTTTGGCTTGAGGTGAATCGAGATCAATCTTCTCACTGCTGAAGCATGGAATTGGTGGAAACAAGTCAATTCTTATATTGACTTTACACTTATTGAGAATGAATGGATGATTGAAATGATAGAAGAGATCGAGCCTATCAAGAGCAAAATGAGAAGGCTAGACAAGAAAGAGAGAAGAGACAATAGATCGGCTACTTTTCACTTTGTTTATCTTTCTTTGTATCTAGTTGTAATAATTGTGAACAAATATTTATAATGAGAATTGGTGAATTTGTTCTGTTTGTGTTTTTATCTTTTTGCTTTCTTGATTAGGTGAGGTAGTGGCATCATCACCAAAAGGGGGAAATTGTTGGACTTATTTCTTAGTTTTGATGATGAGTGCCATACTAGCTGTTATAGTGCAAAGGCAAAAGATGTCTAGATAAAATGTATAGGTTTATTAGAGTTTGATTCATAAATAGGTTTGATCAAACAAGCCTTTGTAAAAGGTCTTGATGTTTATCATTGATTGGTCTCAAATCGATGGGGTAGATAGGTCGATGAGACTAGTCTGGAACCTCTTGAAGATTGAAAGACGAAGGTGAGGGTTCAAACTCGATAAATGAAGGCTAAGGGATCAAACTTAGTATTTGATGTCAAGGATATGGAATCAGAATTTAGGCAAGTCTGTGATGACCTAAACTGATTACATACACCTTGTGTAGAAGGTCTAAGTTCCACAAGTTGGATGATGTTTGGAACTTAGTTATATTCTAAAATGATGTAATCTAACTTCACAATTAAAAGTTGGATAAAAGGAATCAGCTGCATTATATTTTACAAACAAGAATATGATGTTCAGCAGACTGATTGGTGTTACTGATGATCGTGAACTCTTGATATATACCTCGATTAATTCAAGATTATTGGAAGATTACATGGATAAGAACGACCAACTACCTCGACTTATCAAGCAAATCAAAGGTGAGATTAAAAGAGCGTTGGGATGATCTACATTCTTATCCATTGGATACAAGTCAAAGGGGTGGGCCAGTACCTTTGTCAAAAAGTAATCTGACGATTGTCGATCCTATGAATAGTGATGAATGCGGTCAGAGATGGGACAAATACAAGGAACGGTCATATTTGAATTTCAAATTCAAGTCACATGCATTCCTACCTATAAATAGAGGACTTTCAACTCAAAAATGAGATGATGAATTTTGGAATAAACTTCAAGTGATAACATTGAGTGAAAAACACCTGCTTGAACTTCATCGAGCTTAAGGTCGTTGATCTAGTTATTTTCTTCAAGTGCATTCTGTGTTCAAGCCGCATCAAGCATACACACTTGAAGACTCGCAAGTGCTGATTATTTCATCCTAATCAAGGCTGCTTTATGGCCAAATCATATATTTGATTCATTCTTTATTTTATAAAGAACCTCTTGAAGACAGTGAAGCATCTCATTGGAGTGTGAAAGACTGTTGGTTTGTGGTGGAGGAAGTGTGAAGAGGCAATTCTACCCTTCAAGGACCAGTGGAAGACTCAGGAGCGACAATCCTACATGTTCCCGTTTTCGGTTTGTGAAGCCATAGTTATTGGTGAAGGACAAGCAACCTAGGATTCTTTGTAACAGATAACTCAAAGATCACTAGTGAATTTCCTCCAACATCACGGGAGAAGAGTGGGCGTCTGAGGATTACATCACCTGGAACCACTATAAAAATCTCTCTACTTACTTACAGCATTTACTTTCTGCACTTAGTCACTATTCATATCAACCTGTTGAATCTAGCAACTGAGATCACACACATACACTACTGAGTATCTAATACTTAGTAACATATTTAACAACAAGTAATAAGGCTTAATTTTGATATTATTCATTTGCACAAATTCAACAAACTAAAGCTGTCGATGAACTCATGTTTATCGGCCAGGCTACGAGGTCTCAACAGACTCATCAAGTATCGGCGAGTCGCTGAAGTTGCTGAAATTGTTAACTCCAAAGTTTTAAGTGTTAAGTTTATTCACCCCCCCCCCCCCTCTAAACTTAACTAAAGCCTTTTCAAGGGACCAACAGATTTATATGGATTAATCATCGAAGATTTGCATTTTGATTTGTTTCATTGTAATGTGTTTCATTTTTGGTTGAAATCCTGTAGAAATAGGGTTGAAATCTGAGGGTTTTTTGGTTTTTTGGTTATGTTTCGATAAACCAGCCGTTTCCCGATAGGAGGAATGAGGAAGATGTCTGGGTGCTTGAAACGTCGCCTACAGTGACGTTTTGGTACATATACAACGTCAGATGAGATGACATTTTGATCATAAAAGTCCACTAGGGTATCCTAGTTCTTCATCAGTGTGGGTGTCGTTAATATTGTCTTCAGGCACCGATGTGACAGACGTTCTAAGAAACTTCATTTTGGGTGACGTTTCATTCTAATTAGAAACGCCAATGAAACTGGCATTATTGTGCTAATGTAACGTCAAATCTGCTGACGTTATAGGTTGGATTTCATTTTAATGGCATAGCTAACGTGCACATAACAACTTTGAATTTGTGTGTTTCTTGACTTTGTAAACAACTGTCCATCAATCAATTAGTTTACTCCTAACTATGAATTAGTGTATTTATTCACGTTGTAAATAATTTTGCAACTATGGATTTTGGTCATGTAAGTGTATTAAAATGAAAAGCATACTTAATCTAGTTACATTTTTACTCATAATAGAGGCCTGAAAATCTAATTTTGGCAATGTAAGCGTGTTAGTTAAACGTATACTTAGATGTGTTTTGCCCATTATGTGTGTTTTTTGGACCCGATAATGTAAAGCCATGGGATCTCTTTGCTTTGACAGATTGTCACCCGTTTACAAAACCTTGGGATCTCTTTGCATTTTTGTATACCGGCTTGAATAAATTCCATTAAGAAATGACCCAAGGGTATCCATTTGCTAATATCTTCCGTAAGTAGATATGCCAAAGATATCAATTTCTTAATGGACTTATTAAGGCTAGCCATTATCTACGTAAAAAGGCCTAATGTCCCCCTCACCTTCAACAATTAAAAGAACTCACAGTAGAAGCACTTCTGGTATTAAAACAACAGTTGTTGATCGTACAAGAACTTCAGGTATGATTAAAACTTAAGGCACTAGTCATGTCTTATGTGATTGGATAGGTTTGGCTTGAGTATCTATGTTTTCTTGTTTTGGAATTGCATGCGGACTGATTCTAATTCAAATTCTGATTCCTCATTCCTTTTTAATCTACAGTGAAGCAAATGGATATTGATCGTTTCTTCAAAGTTCTATTGGAGGTTTGGCAACAAGTTTGGTATGTCATTATTTATTTACATTTTATCGCTTATATTATGATTGAACTAACATGATATGTTTCTTTCTTCATAGACACTACCTCGAGCATAAGTTAATTAATTGAACGACATGCTGCGGAACCTAGATAGGGTTGTTCACAAAAGTCGAATAGGGACATGGGAAGTAAGGGTTGGAGCCATAGACAATGAACTTCTTCATTTCTTTGGGGAAGGTTGGGAGCAGTATGTGGCCGCTCATCACTTGAATCAGGGGGAGTTCGTAGTGTTTGAACACAGAGGGGATTTCACATTCGATACTATTGTGTTGGATCACACTTCCTATGAGAAGACTTTTTCTGAGCCCGAGTGTGAAGAAGAGGATGCAGATGTTGATGTAGATGATTGATGATGCAGACGATCATGTAGGTGGGGACAACAATGGTAATCAAAATCCCTGTTTTGAGACGACGCTGGCAAACTCGGCATTTTCACGTGGTTATGTGGTGAAATATTCTAAAAACATCTTAGTTATTTTCTTGTTTTATGATTTTTCGTTATTGCATTTTCTAACACTATTTAAGTTTGTTTTGATTGGTAGAATATTCCAGTATCATTTGCTATGACTTATGACATGCTGTGATGCAAGACTGTGGAACTGCGGAGTGCCGAACCCTATCGACAAGCTCGCTTCACTAGGTCAAACATTTTCTTGATGGCCAATAATCTCAATGTTGGAGATAGATACACCATTGAATTCGTTGATTATCCGACAAGAGATCATATTGTGGTGGATATGGGAATTAATAGACTCTAAAATTCATTTTTATTACTTATTGGATATTGGGATTATAACTTTTTTACTTTTGGTTTTGGGCATTTCAAATCATTGTATTAGATGTTTGGGTGCGTTTGAAGTACATTTTAAATCATGGTATTAGATGTTGAAGTACGTTTGGAGAACTTGTGGATGATTTTTGTTTTGGACAAATAATTGGATATGTTTGTTTTCGATCGATATTTGTCGTTATCTTTGTTTGTATAATGTTAAGGTCATTGTTTGAATTATGTTTCTTCGGTACTGGGTCCAAAACGTCAACAGTATGGACGTTGTTCTATCCAAACCAACGTTAGATAAGGTGACGTTTTGAAAACAAAACCACATTCAGTTCTGTTGTGACAAACCTTACCATGGATGATATTATGTTTCACTCTCAATGTCAATGGAGCTGACGTTTTATAAACAAAATCATATTCAGCTATGTGCCCTTAATGTCACGTATGTTGACGTTTTCATTGCACAAAAACGTCAAAGATGCAGGCAATTTGAAAGCATCGCCATCTTAAGTTCTAGAGTACAAAACGTCAGCATATTTGACGCTTAACTTGCACACGAACGTCAGTCGTACTGGCGTTTGATGGGATGCCTGCTGGAGAATCCACATGGCGATCGAAAAACTCGAAAAAAAAACTCCATTTTTCAATAATTCCTGGGGTTTCAAGCAATTGGGAATGGTGTTTAAGTGTTATCTATTACGTGTTCAAGATTATCAATGATATTTAGGGGATGAGTTTGATGTAATGAAAAAGGTTATTGAAGAAGATGAAGAATAATTTTGATGATGAAGAAGGTTGAAGAAAATTTTGATGATGAAGAAGTTTGTTTGAAGAAGATGAAAATGAATTTTGATGATTTAAGAGAAGATGAATTTTGATGATGAAGATGAGGATAAAATGGTGGATTTTGATTATGATTTGGGTGAAGATTAAGTTTGTGTATTGTTATGTATATATGTGAATAATTGTGGATTATAATGTTTTATTTTAATTATTAAAGGACTAAACTGTAGTTTATAGATTCGTGGTACGAGAAGCAAGTTTTTTAGTTTTTTGGTGGTGCTTGGAGTAAACAAAAAAATATAAATATTCAATGTGGTCCCAAAAGTAATTTATAGGGTGCCGAGAGTAATCGTGGTGCCAGAAGCAAAACCGTGGTGCCGATAGAAGCCATCTTTTATTGATTGTTTAGGAGAAAAAATGAGTCAAACTCTTAGACGGAAGAAAAACAAATGCTCACTACAGTTATTTAAGGGAGAGTCTTTTCACTCCTAGACGTTATCCTGACCGAATTTGAGTCAGGAAATAATCTTCTTCCTTACCGAATTTGAGTCATGATGTTGGTTTTGTCTATACTCTATTGGTCAGAAAGTACAATTGGTACTTCCTGACTGAAATTTAGTCCGTTAACTAACCTACATTGGTCAGAAAACACAGTCGAGACTTCCAGACTGAAATTCTGTCCGTAAACTAATCAACATCCTGTCTAAAATTAAGTCCGAATCAATTAGTGTAAAAATTAAATGATAAACCTGAAATAAAAAATAAGCGTTAAGACATTTTTAGGTGTGAAAAGACTTTACTTTGTTTAAAGATGCTTTGGTCACATTTCCGGGAAAAAATTGTGTTTTAATCAACAACAACTCTTCATAAAAAAGTGAAATGTAGATTAAAAGTCAAATTATAACTTGAATATTGCCTTGTTTCCTAATTTCCTAAAAAAAATATCTTATTTACTTGCTCGTTGTCATTCTAAGCTTGTTTGGCTTAGCCATCGAACTAGTAATTGGTATTGCCAGAGCAAAATTTAATAATGGCATGCGTAATAATACCTTGGCAATACCAAACAATGTAAAAACCAACCAAAAAATCATGGTTTACGTATTTCTGGTTTTGACCGGTTTGGTTCAACCGGTTGGTTTGGTTTCCGGTTATTTTGTTCACCCCTAAGTAATTGATATTGCCAGAGCAAAATTTGATAATGGCATAGCAACTTTTTGGATTTTACAGCATAATAATACCTTGGCAATACCAAACAATTGTCCTGACAATACTAAAATTCACCTTGACAATAACGGTAGCCCTTCGAATCAAAGTTTGAAATGCTCTAGCCCCTCAACAACGAAAAAAGTATTGATTGGGATTTTTAAAGGGAGGAGGTGAACCATGTGTAGCAAATGCTTAAAACAGGCAAATCTGAATCCAGTACTACATAATAACACAAGTTATTGAGTTAATCCTTCAAATATCTCTTATGCAAGCAAGGTATGATGACCAAAAGATGATACACACATAATTTGGGAATATATGTTGGCGGTTTCTATTGGCACCACGTTTTTGTTTCAATTGACATCTTACTTCGGACACTCTTAAAATTACTGTTGGCACCATCTAAATATTTTTATTATTTTTGTACTTCAGGTACCACAAAAAAAAAAAGACATAAATTGCTTCGTATACTACACTTTTATAAAAATACAATCAAGTCCTTTAAAAATTTAATAGAACATTTTAGTCATTCATTAATAATATAATTTTAACATTAACCAATAATCCATATTTTTCAAAATCTTAATTTTAATTCAAAACACCTTTTAATCTTCATCCTCCTTCTTCGTCTTCATCATCCTCATCCTCCTTCATCTTCATCTTCTTCATTTTTATTCTTCAACAAAAATTCCATTAAAAAATACTACACACAACATTCTTCTTCATCACCATATTCTTCTTCTTCAATTATTAACCTACATCCATAACAATCCATAAATTTAATCTTCATCCAAATCATCAATATTTACCCAAATACTACTACTTTATTCCTCTTCATCATCAAAATTCATTTTTTCATACATAACAAAAAAAAAAAAAATCATAAACCCTTTTCTTCATCCTTTTCTACACCCCATTCATCCACAATCTACACACATTTATGCTTTTTATACACATCTTCATCTCCTTCATCATCTCAAATTACATTTATTTTATACACACCTTCATCTTCTTTATCACATCAAAATCATCAAAAACTTCATACAAAATTTTAAAAAAATCTTGATTTTTATTTCAAAACTTGAAATAGTTGAATGACTCTATTACAACATGAAGAACATGTAAAAGCATGATTTGGGGAGAAAACTCATTTTTTATCCGTTTTCCGATGAAAGATAGGTTTTTCCGGCGTTTTTCGAGCATCCCGTTTCTGATACTAGGAACGTCAGCAACACAGATGTTTTATGTAAACATAAACGTCGAAACTGTCGATGCTACAAATGTTTTTAACAACGTCGGAGCAAAGTTTTACGTCAACCAAACTGACGTTCCAAATGTATAAACAATGGAGGAGTATCTGACGTTACCAAACACCAGCCGCACCATCGTTGTCTTGCTATTACAACGTCAAGCCTATCGACGTTCCAACATTTGCCCGGTTTTCGGATTGCTTATAACGACAGTTGTCCTGATGTTGTTAGCACCAAATCAACGTCAGTGCAGGTGACGTGTCCATTCATCTTCATCGCAAATGCAGGAACGATTTCTTCCCGACGGAAAAAGTTCAAAAACCAACCCTTAAACCCCTCGATTTCTACCAAATTACCAACGAATTGCTAAAAAAAACAAGATACATACGTGATTTGGTTCAAAGTTATATTCTTAGTTTGATTCTTGCAACTAATACTTCAATTGCGGTTTTCCGGCGACTTATCTTCTCCGGCGAAATATCGTCTTTTCCGGCATTTTTTTTTTTTTTTGATTCAAACGAAAAAAAGAGAGGAAAGTTAGTATTATGTTAAAATGAATTGGTTAAATGAATTACGAGTGTTCAAATATTAAAGTGTTATTTTATAATTATATAAGTGGAAGGTTTAAAGTGAACTGTTTTTGAAAGTTATTAAATGGATGTGGTGCCTTTAATGAGTTGGTGGTGTGGTGAAATAAAGAAAAAATAATAAATTGAAGGGTGTTAATAGAAAATATGTGATGCAGATAAAAGCAGCTTGTATGTTCTGTTCTCTTCTTTTCTTTTTGCTAAGCTATATATGCAAAAGCATGCCGGTCGCAAATAGATCTTAAACCGATCAATAGAAGCAGTCATTGAATACAAGCATTCGTTGGAGAAACCCTTCATCAGCCAAGTAATAGAAGGCTCTACACAACAATGGGACAACATATACACAACCTTAGAAGCCATGCAATAGATAGGGTATACCGCCATCATACAAAACTCTATAGGACGCATCGATGCTTCACTTTGGCACAATCACGTACGACTATCATACCTGCTCTGCCTACACCAAACTTTTAGCTCCATATATACCCAGTGTCATGGACCGGATAATTCATACCAAATCACTAGAATTGGTAATATATGATGGACAAACTAATATCAAGAAAGAAAGGGAAAGAAAAAAAAAGCAAGAAGATGACTGGTTACGTTTTTGCGTTTTTGAAGGGGAGGAGATTATCCATGTATAGAGTAGTAGTAAAAGTTTATAACAAGAATTTCTGACCTATGGTCAATGTGCCATCTATTATACATACAACAAGGTTTTATACACCAGCAAGGATAAGAGCTCACGATTTCTTTCAATACTGGAGAAAGATGAAAGATTCGTTAACTGGCTCTATCTGCTAGCTGCAAGTTCCGGTATTATGTTGGCCAACAGCAGTTCTTTGTGATCGTGTTCGTTGAAAACATGCTTGTTTCACAACATAATCTTCCCCATGGACAAACCAAGGCTACAGCCAGATCTACAGTGAACATAGGTTCAGAGGCTCTCGCTTCATAGCTTCTTTCTAGAGCCCTCTCACGAGCAACTTCGTACCTCTCACGTTGAACCAATATCTGCCCTATCGGCTGACTTCTCCGTTAGTCGATCGCGATCCCGCCCTCCCCGCTTTACCAAATGATTTTTTAGTATTCTTGCATTTTCTTTGCAAGTTTGTCACAGAGCACAAACAATGGAAAAAATTACATGAAATCCATCACGGTTTTACAAGAGGCCTTGTGTTGTTCCACAGCCACTCACGCACGGAACCTGACCTACACACAATGCCTAAGTTTAGAAAGGGTAAACAAGGTCGCCTAGGTGACCTCCAATCACCTAGAACAATTGTTTGAACGAGACGACAAAAGTGTGAGGCGAAGCCTAGGCGAGAAAAAGCGACCCCTTAAGCAAGAAAAAATTAAAAGGCAAAACAAAGTCTTGTAGAAGTTGGCAATCTGAAACAGTGGTTATTTTTTAACAGAAGAAAGAAAATAACTGCAACCTGGATCATTTTACACCTAATCTTAGGCATAGTTGTTAAAGCACTAGGTGATGTCAAGACGAAGAGGAATCGCCAAGGCGACGCCTAGGCAATGCCTGGCCATGCAGACGATACCTTTTTTTTAACATCTTTGAATATGGATGCTACATTGTAGAAATGTCAGAAAACACAAAACAACAGCCTTTCACCAACCATTGAACCAAGGGCCAATGAGTGTTGCATAATAGTAAACCTAAGTGTTTTAGTAAGTCCATATTGAAAATCAAACAACTGTTCATAACCATATCGCTCTCATCAGACAATGTTTTTGTCCACGTGTACATGAAAGTGAGAGACTTGTATGCATATGGTAAATGAGTTTAACAAAAGCCTCAGATTCCCCCGCTTTGGCTGAAGAAATATCTTCAAAGCTTTATGTTCATGCGAGGCAAGGAAAAAAAAAACGATAATAAAGTGACACCACCTCGCCTCTCGCTTAGGCGTCGCATAGGCAATCGCCTTAACAACTATGATCTTAGGTCATGAAACAAGTAACCTACTACAAACTGTTAGACAACATAAATTCAAAATGCATGCAGTTGATGCAGCTTAGCATAATCAAGCAAAAGGTTAATAAACAGATAAGAACATGATGTCTTGCGGAATACGAATCAAACTCATCAATTCAGTGACCTCACTAACGATAAAGCACTCTTTCAAGGGTAATGATACAGAAAATTGAATTACACGTGACACACACGCACGTGCACACACACCCCACCCGTGACCTTTCTGGAAAAACAGAGAAAAACCGGCAGGACCCAGAAAATTTCCCGATATAGGTTTTTTTCGTGTTTCGGATTCTGATTCGAGTTCCTGTATATCCAGCACCAACAACATGATTTAATTCAATGGCCTTCATTGAATATACTTTAACCTAAGGGAAATATTCTCGGTTTCGAAATCAACTACTAAAATCCACTACTGTTGACTGTTGTGGGTACATTTCAACGGTGATACACATGGAGAGAATCTTTATTTTTAAAGATCTGTGATGTAATCTTTATTTCCTAATATCCCAAAAAAAATATGCTATTTACTTGCTCATTGTCATTCTAAGCTTGTTTTGGCTTGGCCTTCAAACTAGTCATTGGTATTGCCAGAGCAAAATTTGATAATAGCATAGCAACTTTTTGGATTTTACAACATAATAAAACCTCGGGCAGCAATACCAAACAATTGTCCTGACAATACTGAAATTCACCTTGGCAATAACAGTAGCCCTTCGAGTACTGACAATACTGAAATTCACCTTGGCAACAACGGTAGCCTTTCGAATCAAAGTTTGAAATGCCCTCTAACCCCTCAGCAACGGAAAAAAGTATTGATTGGGATTTTTAAAGGGAGGAGGTGAACCATGTGTAGCAAATGCTTAAAACAGGCAAATGTGAATCCAGTACTACATAATAACACAAGTTATAGAGTTAATCCTTCAAATATCTCTTATGCAAGCAAGGTATGATGACCAAAAGATGATACACACATAATTTGGGAATATTATCCAAGTATAGATTAGTAGTATAAATGTTTATAACAAGAATTTCTGACCTATGGTCTATCTATTATACATACAACAAGGTTTTATACACTAGCGGGGATAAGAGCTCACAATTTCTTTCAATACTGGAGAAAGATGAAAGATTCGTTAACTGGCTCTATCTGCTAGCTGCAAGTTCCAGTTTTATGTTGGCAACCAGCAATTCTATGTGATTGTGTTCGTTGAAAACATGCTTGTTTCTAGAACATAATCTTCCCATGGACAACCAAGGCAACAGCCAATTCTAACAGAAGAGCACAAACAATGGAAAAGATTGCATGAAATCCATCACGGTTTTACAAGAGGCCTTGTGTTGTTCCACAGCCACTCACGCACAGAACCTTCCACCAAGGTCGAGACCTACACACAATGCCAAGTTTAGAAAGGGTAAACAAATTCGCCTAGACGACCTCCAATCACCAAGGACATGAACGAGGCGACAAAAGTGTGAGGCGAAGCCTAGCCGAGAAAAAGCAACCCCTTAAGCAAGAGAAAGGTGCAAAACAAAGTCTTTTAGAAGTTGGCAATCTGAAACAGTGGTTATTTTTTAACAGAAGAAAGAAAATAACTGCAACCTGGATCATTTTACACCTAATCTTAGGCATAGTTATTAAAACGCTAGGTGATGTCAAGACGAAGAGGAATCGCCAAGGCGACGCATAGGCAATGCCTGGCCATGCATCGATACCTTTTTTTTAGCATCTTTGAATATTGATGCTACATTGTAGAAATGTCAGAAAACACAAAACAACAGCCTTTCACAAGTGAACCAAGGGCCAATGAGAGTTGCGTAATAGTAAACCTAAGTGTAGTAAGTCCATATTGAAAATCAAACAACTGTTCGTAACTATACCGCTCTCATGACAATTCAGACAATGTTTTTGTTCACATGTACATGAAAGTGAGAGACTTGTATGCATATGGTAAATGAGTTCAACAAAAGAGACTTGTATGCATATTTTTTCATATTTCTACATGGTAGCATAAGAATAACAATCGAACACGAAAATAGCTGTTACAGACTCACCTTCTCCCAAACAAGTGTGTGGTAATCATCTATCCAGTTGATTTCAGCAACCGAGAGCAAAGATACATCTATAAGCTTCGCCTGCACAAGGAGGAAATTTTTTTTTGTAACAACCTGCAACTGGCAGAACTCAAAAGGACACCCCTCTGTCAAGAACAAAGAAAATTGATCCATTCAAGAGACCATTGGACAATCAGGTCACTCGAGCTTTTGTATCAGTCTTATCAACCTAGGACTTAATAAACACTAATTGAGCAATATAAATGAAAAGCATGTTGACACAACATATGTAGCAATTTAAACTTGAAAAGGTTGACTAGTGATACTTTTATGTTTGTGTAGCCTACAGAGTGGAGGAGCTCATCTCGAATCATAAAGCACGTAGCAATTATGGTTAGGAAGCAAAAACAATTCCCCAGTTTTGACTCTGTACAGTCTGTCAACTATGCCTAATAGATTTTTAACAATGTAAGTTGCTGCCGCTGAGAAGTCTCCTTTACACGAAAGAAACTATTGAGGTCTACATTGAACTTGCACTGAAGCATACCTGTATCGGAACAAATGTAAGCTTTTCAAATCCCAAATATCCAATTCCTCCAAACCGGTATGGTGTGTAGGCCTCTTTCACAATAAGGAGGTTCTGCAAGCGAAAGTTAGTAAGAGGGAACATTTCGGAAGCAGTTCCACTGTAATGTCATGCGGCATGAGCTTAGGCTAAGATGTAGCAAAAATAAGACAGTCCAATCACAAATCAGCCGTCATGAACTACTATGTTTGGATAGTAAAAATACCTCAATCCGAATACCAAACGAGTGGTCTTCATAGTATCCAGGCTCGTTGCTAACAACCATTCCTTTCAGCAAAGGAGTCATATTTCCAAATCGAAAGCTAATACTTTGAGGGCCTTCATGGACATTAAGTGCTGCGCCTACTCCATGGCCAGTTCCTTAATCATCAAGTAAATGTAACACACGGTGAGGTTATGTAGCTTTTTATATTGATAATCAAAGTGGAACCAAGGAATGAAGTGCAGTCAACTACCATGCCGATAATCAAGTCCTATCTTCCATAAAGAAGATCGAGCAAAAGCATCCAATACAAACCCAGGGGTATTCTCGGGGAATACAGCCTCGTCAAGAGCTATATGACCCTGTGAAAAAATATTTACATGGGCAATCAGTCAAAATAAATTGAGAGACAATATTCGGCTAACATGATGGAGAAATGGAAACCTAAACATGAATATACAATATAATAATCATCAACTTTGTCAGACTATATGCATGTATAACAAACACGATTCCTAAAATTCTTAATTTTCAGGTGACATGTTAATTTAGCATGGTACCAAAGTAGACGATTAATTCATTTATTGTAAATCAGAGAAAATTCGGACATTTACAATCCAACCAATATATATATATATATATATATATATATATATATATATATATATATATATATATATATATATATATATATATATATATATATATTTACGACTATTGCTACAGTATGTACATAGCTAATACTGCTAGTCCACTTGTTTGATGCCCAGAGGTGCAGGGCATATTAGACTGTGCAAGTAAAAATGACAATTGTCTTCAACAGTTCATGCTTTTATGTGAAACAACATTTTATCAAATATCGAAAGAATCAAGGATAGAAAAACAGCACAACCTCACAAGGAGTTGAGTTAACAAATAGAACACATAACATTGATAAATTAACATCTCATCCAGAAAACTTAGTGTTAAGTAGAAACCTATCCATACAGCCAACACGCCCTCCCCATACAACTTAATAAATTACCGTCTCGCTGCCTTTTGTTAATTATTCATCATATCAAAACCCATGTACTACCCATGTTCATACGAGTCAGTGTGCGGCAGTCGATTAGAAAATGTCCCGCATTGGAAATTTACCAATGTTTCCTCCACCATATAAAATACACTACAATCACCTCATGTAGTTTTGATGTTGAGGTCTTCCTCTTATATGTTATCAGCTTGTAATTCTGAAGTAGATGACAGAGAATGAAGTGTCCTGTATTTGTCATTGTATGCACAGTTGATCTAGGCATTTTGCATCAGCTCACACTTGAGCAGTCGTCTTGAATTGTGGTGTTTAAATATGTTAATCATACACATCCCCACAACAGCTAAAACTGCTTTACGGTGACATGGTAAAAACCTTGTGCCCTGACATTACGATAAATTACCATCTCACCTAAAACATAAGATGTTAAAGGCTAAAAGTAAGTATAATTTTCACATACATCTAATAAGCACAGTTTTTTTTATCTTATTCAAGCTTGAAAATGAAGTGTTGGAATATTAGTAGAAGTTTAAGTATTATATTTGTAGTTATTTTATTGGTTGTATTTTGTGCGGTATTAGCTGCAGTAGCCGCCCCATTTAATCTCCTGGTTAGATAGTTGTTTTGTATTAATTAGTTGGTTGCCACGCAGGTTTAATGCAGCCACATGCTTTTATTACGCTATCTGTTAGGATATCTTGTATCTTTTTAGTTGGTAACGATGTTATTCAGCGGAAAGGCATAACCTTGGTTTCCTGTTGTCACGGTTGTAGTAATGTAGAAGATATCCGCCACACCTTATCGATGGTCCTTTGGCAGCGCAAGTGTGGAACTATTTCGGTGGATTTTTAAGACTCCCGGTAAGAACTTTTGTCAGGGTGGAAGCTTTGTTGCGGTTTTGGCAGAATGCTACAGCATACAGGTTCTGATCATCACTTTCGTGCTACAATACCACCACTCATCATTCTTTGGTCAATATGGAAAGAGCAGAATGCGTGTAGGTTTGAGGATATTCGGTCTTCCGGCTGGCGGGTCATCATCAGTACTGAAAGAATGCTTCACATTGTATCCGCAGCCACATTTCTTCGTAAACGGTTTGTTTACCCGGATCAAACATACCTATTTTTAAGAATATCAGGATACAGAACAAGGAAAGTAAGATACTGATTGTTATTAAATGGAAGCCACCTCTGCCGGGATGGTTGAAACTGAATGTGGATGGTAGTGCTCGCCAGAGGCGTGCTTTAAATGAGGGGGGTCCTTCATGATCATTCGGATAACTTTATTGAGGCTTTTACTAAGAGCTTTGGGGATGGAGATGTCCTATGGGCTGAATGTTCAGCACTCTCTTTAGGGATTCAGCTATGTGTCTCACGGGGCCTTTCTGGGATAGACAAAGAAACTGATTCCCATACTCTGCATCTTATGGTCACGCAGGGAACCGACGGGGATGGCCTCTCTGTGTCATTCTCTAACATATTTTTGGGGCTCGATCGAGAATAGAGTTTACGTTATCCCATATTTATCACGAGTGCAATTCTGTGGCCGATGCATTGGCCTCTCTCGATCATGCTGGGCGGATTTTTTACAATATCTCTCAGCTACCTTCATCGGTGCTACGATGTATTCATGATGATGAACCTTCTTTCCCGCATGTTCTCAGAATACGACCTTTTTAGGGTAGCACTCTTCCTTTTCCAGGAGATTACTGTGCATGGATGCTTCCTCCACGCGAACCTGTGGACGCACCCGTCTATTCAGCTGGAAGAGTGCAGCAAACCAGGTGTTACGTTACTTATACTCCTTCCTCTCTTGTATTACTTGTCGCGGACCAATAACCAGTTATTCTGCTGGAAAACCTATGTGGAGTTGTCGACAGCCTTACTCGCAGAGAAAGTTACTGCATACACACCTAGAGGCACCCTTCAATGTTTTTGGAGGGTGCAAAACAGGTGCCTTGTTCCATACTAATACTCTTTCGGTCTTTCCTCTTGGCTGGTTAGATGGTTAACTCGTAGTATTTTATCGCAGGGCAATTTATGGAAGATGGACCTGGCAGCCCAGTAGGATGGAGATGAAAAGAAGACTCACAAGTGCACATCATTTCACTTTTCCACCACGTTGGGATCCTAGGCAAAAAAGGATGTTACAAAGTGAGCAGATTTTCACGTTCCTACAAGTCGGGATTCTAGGCAAAAAGAGAAGTTACAAAGTTTGCAAGAACTCGCTTCCAATTCAAGTCGGGATCCTAAGCAAAATGGAGACACACTCAAATGGCATGCGTATGACCCACCACATCAGGATACTAGGGGCACGCAATGGTACCCATTTATGAAGCTACAAGCCCACTTCACATTGTACATGCACGGTCGATTAATGAAGATGACGGCATTTATCTCTAGCATGGCTATTGTACTCTTTTCTTTTGCATGTAATTGGTTTCAGGGGCACTAGCTTATTGAGGGCATAGGGTTACTATTTCCTACAATGACGGATTTTCCCACACCTGGGTTTGCAGCTTGTAGGTTATGAGAAGTCGAGGGCTATGTCCCGACCGTAATTTGGTTTAAGGGAGGGGGAGGGGAGGGGGATATGGCATTGTGTTGAACTTTTTATTTTTCCCTTAATAAAATAAAAGTTCTAAAAAAATTACTCCTTCCTTCTCTCTTTTTTTCTATACGGTATCAGAGTCATTCTAGCTCTCATCTTGTTCATTCGAATTTGAACCATGCCCAACTAATGTCTGTTCATGTTCAAGTTATACGCCGAGAATAGTTCATCTCACCTTTTAGGCATACCGGACACCAGGAGCTCTGATGAATTACCTGCCATAAACTAAATAGTAGCAAGGCCCACCGGGGGCTAGTGAGGCTCCACAGTGAGACCTGCGAGACACCTCTATCACGTGCAGGCGGACCAACACTCCCAACTGCTGAAAAACTCTAAACGAAACTCTATCGGACACATCTGCAGACAAAGCATCTACATCAACAAGGCCCGCTAGAGGCGATGGCTCGACCGCAAAACCCTACCAGATACCTCTGCGTAACGGGGCTTCCCAACAAGCTCCCCAGGGGTGAGGAAGCTCTGAGCCCCCGCACGACACCTTTATGGACGAGCTCTACAACAAAGCCTAATAGGGTCTAGCCCGGCTTCACTACGAGATTCCGTCGAAACCCTTACAGAGCGAACATATGCTCGAGATCCAAATGTGTTGTGCGAGACAAGTCTTTGCAGTACAAATCCCCGAGGATCGGGATAGAAACCGTTAAATAAATCAATAATCAATTAAGTATTTGTATTTTTCTATTTCTTTTATTCTGTTGGTAGTTGGTATTGGGCGGCTTATTTACTTTATTAAGATGTCTTAATCTGAATTTGTTTTAGGTGGTTGAGGAGTTACTAGTTGTTATCTACTAGTTAACAACTCATAGCCGTTGTTTAACCATTTATTTAAACATCCTGTAATATACCTTTTTCAATAATAAGAATTATTCCTCGTTTAATCTATACTTTCATGGTATCGAGTTTTAGGCGAGCATCCAATATTCTTCGTTCTTATTCCTTTGTCGAAACCTCTTTTTAATCATCATGTCCAAATCTACGGCTACTAGTTCCGTCTCTACAGGGCCCAATGGTGTCATAAATCGAGCTAGGTCCAGAGAATTGCAAAACATGCATATGTTGCTTATTGTCTAACTATAGAAAATTACTTGAAATGGTCTCACATAGTGCGGACCTTCTTGAAAGGCCAAGGCAACCTCAGTCACTTGACGAGTCTGCAGTCCTCCGAGGATGACCCAAAGTTTGTTGCTTGGGATGAAGAGGATTCGATGGTTATGTCATGGCTAAAAGCTCCATGTGTAAACTTAGGAGAATAAGTTGCTAGATTTGTGAGAAAAAAGGATTCAAATATTATTGGAATGCTTATCGGGTAGGATAAGTTGAGTTACCATAAATAGAAAAAGCCTCCAACGGCTATAATGGACAAGTTGCACATCTTTTAAACGGGCTAGTAACTGATAAATCCTGTGAAAAAGGATTTACTTAACTAGAAACGAGAAAGATTGCTAAGCAGACATACTAAACCTAATTAAGGAAGCTAATCAAGACATTAAACAACATAATTCAACACCCCTCCAAGGTTGGTTGTAGATATTAATGCAAACAAAGCTTGGAGTGAAGAAGTTGAAAAACTTGATTTGAAACGACCTTTGTCAAGATGTCGACAATCGGATCCTTGGAAGAGACATGAATGAGTGATATTTCTTTATTGTCCACCTTCTCTCGATGAAGTGTATGTCCACCTTCTCTCGATGAAGTGTCATCCCACCTCAACATGTTTCGTTTTATCATGTTGAGTGGGGTTCTCAGCCAAGAATGCACAAGGTGGGTGAAATGTTGTCACATAGGAGTTGTATAGAGTGCATTACTAGCCATCTTGAGATCTTTCATCACCTCTTGATCCATATGCCTTCACAAATTCCCAGGCACCACGAGTTCGGACTCACTCGGCAATACTCTTAGAAACAACAGCTTGTTTTTTTCTCCTCCAAGTTACTAAGTTCCCCCAAACATAAGTACAGTCCATATACAGATCTTTTGTCAGATATTGCTTCTGCATAGCCTGCATCAGTGAAAATCCGAACATCTCTTGAAGGATTCTTCTTGATGTGGATACCCTGTCCAGGGTTCTTATTTGCTAACCTTATGACCCTTTCCATAGTGTTCATGTGTTTCTCAGTAGGATTGTGCATGAATTGACTCACTACGCCTACTGCAAAGCATATATCAGGCCTGGTGTGGGATAAGTGGATGAGCTTCCCTACCAGTCTTTGATATCTCCCTTTGTCAACAAGGGGGCTATCACTTTCCTTCCCAAGTTTTAAATCTAGTTCCATAGGGGTATCAGCTGGCTTGCAACCAAGCATCCATGTTTCCTTGAGGAGATCCAAGGTATACTTTCTTTGGGAAACTAAAAGACCTTCAGAATCCCTGGTAAACTTCATTCTCAGAAAGTATTTTAGATTTCCCAAATCCTTTTACCGCAAATTCTCCAGCCAGAGAACTCTTTATTCTTTCTATTGCATCTGTATCATTGCCAGAAATAATAATATCAACATAGACCACTAGGATAGTCAATTTCCCAGGTCTAGTGTGCTTAGTGAATAAGGTGTGATCAGCATGACTTTGAGTAAACTCATGTTTGGTGACGAATTTGGAGAATCTCCCAAACCAAGCTCTTGGGGATTGTTTAAGGTCATATAGTGCCTTGGTTAACTTGCACACGTCACCTCTTTCCCAAACATTCAAAACTTGGACAGAACCTCTTCCTCACCATTAAGAAAAGCATTTTTAATATCCAGTTGTGTTTGTAGAAATTAGGAGGAGAAAGAGAGAGAGAAGAGAATAAAATTCTTCTTATTCAATATGAGCATAGCAGCTGAGTTTATATTACAAGATGTACTAGACAAAGACTTAAATGTAGTGTGGGCTAATAATGGGTAGTAGAGGATCGAGGACATAAAGACACGGGCGGCAAGACAGCTAGCTCTACTTAATACAGCTTTATATAACAGCTGTGTTAAGTTAAATACATAATTAATGATAACAACATAATATTAATAATATCAACATAATATTATGTTAATTTTTTTAACATAATATTAATAACAAATATAATAACTTATAGTGTTAACGGCCAATCCAGATTTACTGCAATGCGTAGTAGGACTCTTATAGTATTAATTTTGGCTATACTGCAATGCTTAGAAGGACTCTTAAAGTGTTAAGTAGGCTATAGGGGCAAAGGTTCATGGTAGTCAATCCCATGCGATTGGGTGAAACCTTTTGCCACCAGCCTAGCCTGGTATCTGTTTAGAGAACCATTAGCATTGCATTTTATGGAGAGAAAAAAAATCCATTTGCACCCTACTGGTCTCTTCCCAAGAGGAAGAGATGTTATCTTCCAGGTATTGTTTTTGTGTAGAGCATTCATTTCTTCTTCAAGAGCCTCTTTCCATTCAGGAGTGGTCAGGGCTGCATTCACACTTTTAGGGATCTGGATAGAGTCCAGACTACCTATAAAGACATTGTCTCTAGGTGGGAGATGTTGGTAGGACAAGAAGTTGTAAATAGGGTGAGAAGTACAACTTCTTGTCCGTTTCCTCTTTGCAATAGGTGTGAAATGATCAGTTCCCTCAGTTCTTGGATCCTCAAAGGTATCAAAGTTCTGATGGTCATCATCAAAACTTTGATCCTCAGACAGATTCTCAGAACTAAGGACTCCTGATCATCTAAACCATCATTCAGATCAGGTGTCTCAGATTCTGGATTTTGAGACACAACTTACTTCAAAGTCTTTACTCCCTTCCTTCAAAATGAAGGAATTATACATGAGTCGTCATGTGTCAACACTCCACAACAAAATAGAGTGGCTGGACGAAAGACAGGCCATGTGTTAAATGAAAGTGGAGCTATCCTCTCTCAAAACCTTGTTCCAAAGTTTTATTGGGGGGAAGCTGTTTTAGCAGTGCTTCCCTAATTAATAGACTTCTGTCCAAGGTCCTTAAAAATAGATCACCTGTTGACGTTAAAGAATTTTACCCAACCGTTCAAATTTTCAGTGCACTGCCACCCAAAAGGTTTGGCTGTGAATCCTTTGTTCACATCCACTCACAAGGAAGGGGAAAGTTAGATCCAAGGGCCCTTAAATGTATTTTTTGGGGTATTCCACCACCCAAAAGGGCCACAAATTATGAATTATGAAACCCCTCTACCAAGAAAATTTATCATTCACAAGATGACACCGTTAATAAGGTAAGTCCTCTTATCAGTCTACCTATTCTCGCTTTTAATGGGGAAGACTTCATTAATGACCAAACACGTGGCATGTTCCTACTTGACTTACCTTCAGAAAATAATAGCACTCAGATTGAGGGAATTAGTCAGACAAATGATTCCCATGAAAACACTCAGCCGAATGAGAAAACTATTGTAATATGAGACGATACTAGAAGTGACAAACCTATTATCAATTACTTTAGGAAAAAGACTCATTATTTAGTTCTAATCCTAGCCCTAGTCGAAAATCTGTGACTTCCTTCCAAGATCAGGTTCAAAATCCAGAATATGATTTGGTAAAGATTGAGAATTATGGTCAAAAATCTGGAAATAAGTTCACTAATGAACACTATCTGCCAAATGCTGTTAGAAAGGGAGTCAGTTCAAGTACTACTAAGGCACCCTATGAGGAATTTTCTGACCTATCAACATCTTTCTGAATCCCACAAAGCATTCCTAAGCAATTTGCATGAAATACTATCCCTGAAACAGTTGAAGAAGCTATGGGACAGAAAAAGCAGAGAGATGCTATGATAGAAGAATTGGAAGCCCTTGAGAAGAATAGAACTTGGGAACGTGTCAGTCCACCCAAACATCTTAAACATGTTGAGTGTAGATAGGTCTTCACAATTAAATATAAATCAGATAGAACCATAAAAAAATATAAGACCGGATTAGTTGATAAGGAATATACTCAGACTTATGGGTTAGATTACTTCGAAACTTTTGCACCTGTTGCGAAAAAATGAACACAGTTAGACTCTTACTATCCTTAGCTGTTAATTTTAACTTGGATTTGAGTCAGTTTGACGTCAAAAATGCTTTTTTTCAAGGGGAGTTAGGAGTTAGATGAAGAAGTCTATATGCAAGTTCCCCCAGGCTTTGAAACTGCTACGGGAAAGGTTTGTAAACTCAAAATGGGCCTATATGGCTTGAAACAATCTCCTAGAGCTTGGTTTGGCTGCTTTACTAGAGTTATGACCTCTCTTAAATATAAACAAAATCAAGGAGCCATACCTTTTTCATAAAACACACAGGACCTAAGAAAATGGCTATTTTTCTTGTTTATGTTCATTATATAATTCATCACTGGAAATGATAAAGATGAGATTCAAAATCTCAAAAGATGTTTGTTTAGAGAATTTGATACAAATGAGTTGGGAAGATTAAAATACTTCCTAGGAATTGAATTTCTTCATTCTAACAAGGGAATATTTATTTCACAACACAAGTAATCCACCAAAAACCTCTACCATATGCCATAGATCTCAAATACATCTAGGAGTGAAGAGACCAAGTAACAAAATTCACCTGCAGAACTCGCGTAAAACATTCTCTCTGTCGAGAAGACGGATCTTTAAAATGAACTGTGCGGGTTACATCAGTTGTTCCATCAACGTATTGAGCTCCACTATCTAGCAAGAAGAGTTTGTCCCTATCCACAATACTACAAAGACCTGGCTCGGGTTTATAATGTATAATAGCACCATTCGCACCTGAAGCTGCAAGTAGCACAGAGATCATAATTAATCCTCTATATCATACTCTTGGTTTACTTTTCTTTCGTTGGGAGAAGGGGGTTGGATTTACATTATAATATCTTTAATTTATAGAGTTTTCAATAGCTTGCGACACCTGATCATCGAAAATGAGACAAACGAAATCCAAAGTGACAGAAAGAGGTACTCTAACTAGTGATTGTTATTTATTCTTGCAGCTCGGAGTAGTGATGTTCAGCATCTTAGTACAGAGGTCTAAGAATGCGTTTACAGGAAAATTGAAAAACCAAAGGAAGGACTTTTTACAAACAGGACATATGATAAAACGCATCAAGTTCAGTTCAACAAAAACTAATGGAAGCTGTAAAATATTTACTAAATCCAAGTAAAAGAAATTCATATCCAAAATAAGAAAAGCATATACCACTTATAGTATCAAAGCTCGTATCAACGAAACCATTTTCTTTGAACGAAACTCAAGCAGCTTGTCAGCAACTTCTATTTCAGTCAATAGAGCACCCTTATCAATTTCCTCCTCTAGCCAAGTGAAAAATTGTGCAAGGGCAGCGGCGTCCCCTGTGAACCTCACAATTTCAGTAAACCAAGATGCTTCAGCAAACCAACTGGATTCTATCACACAGAACGTTAATAGATCGTCACAGACATTAGTTTCATTCTTTAATTACTTAAAGCCCTGTAGGAAACAAAATGTTAAATGATTTACCAAAAAAAGCCTAAATAAACATATTATGCACATTACCTGAGATGAGCACTACGCATCCCTTCCAGTTCTGCATCATTTTTCACAGCCTTCGCGAAGGATACAGGAGAAGCCATATGAATGGCCATGGGACTATTAGGTTCGCTATCATGAACCAGAGATGACGACACCACTTGCTTACCGAACAACTTTTCACAAGCAGATCTGTACGTGTTCACTATGGCTACACTGACCGAAGATGTATCAAGCCAAAGGTTGCCACCACGTGCTGCCAAACTGAAAGAAAGTAATCTTGATCAGCAATAAATTTTCTTGTAACTAGAATTTTCAGAAGACAGGCTCCGCCAGGGGAGTTGACATAGAGGAATGTATTCAGTACAATACATACTACTCAGTGAAGTAGTCCGTCTACATGAACTTCTGTGAAAAGAAGGAATCTTCGTTTCAACATCATTATATCCCCACAATATCGCATCCGCTATTTACTCTCATGGAAGAAAGTGATACAGAAACCAATATACACCCTTAATTGTGTATTCATAATTCAAAGATAAATCAAAAAATATAGAAACTTCACTAAAGTGGCACGATATAGTTCTCAGAGAAATAATCCTAAAAGTGTTTGCAAGTTTGTCTACCTTGAAACTAATGCATATATTTAATGTCTGAGTTTTGCGCAGCTGGCAGCAATATGACATACATACAGCATTATTACGGTACACAAGATATGCACATGAAGATAATACAAAGAAAGGCTTCAAGCTCCATATCTCACCTTTCGATTTCAGAGAGAATATTGTCATATGGGCACAACTCAATTCCAGCATTATTCAAGTACTCTCTCACTCCTGAAGAGACTTTAACTTCATCTAGGAATAACTTAGCTCCATCAGTCTCCACAAGTAAGTAGGCATACATCACCGGCGAATGTGGGACATCATTTCCTCTCTGTAAGCAGAAATGGGAGTGAGGACAGAGAAATACAAGAACTGGCGATCTGATAAAGAGGAACCCAAAACAATATGCAATGAAGATTTCAACACATAAATAGTCAAACAACTTGGAGCCTAAAGTTGGCAGTCTTGCCTTGCATTCCATAGAGAGCAATTTCTGCACCTTGAACCCAAGATCTCAATAACAAAACAACTATTACCACCTCACCATGGCATCCCTTCTAAAAGGACTGGGGTATTTAAAAAGAAAATGAAATGAAACATAATCAAGGAAAATCCTAAGCCAACTAACATATGGAAATTGATCCTACCATGCTCATTTACTTAGATTGCAAAGAACCTGAAAGAAACAGGGGAGGGTCAAGAAGAATAAAATTTGACTTCATATGCCAGGCTGAACAACAGAACAAGCTGGCATTTTTAGAGTATTCCACTGTTATCCTGGCTGGTAGAGCAAAGCATCTGTGTACCATATTACAACTAAAGATAAATATTCCTCACTCGTCAATATAAGCTTACCTAGGGGCAAAGGAAAATTTTATTCAGTAAGCAGACAACCCCAGAATCAAGTACAAGGAAACGTGTGGAGATTATACTAAACCAATATACATTGATTTCTAGTAAAATCTCAAAGTATTGTACCGCTTTTATATGAAGAATGCATAATGGAAGTCAAGTGTTTCCTGTACTTTAGCATATGATTCAGATACCATAAGGTACAGTTGGGCTCCAATTGGTTCGATGAAGTAAATGAAGACCACAATCTTGATAAATGAAATATTATGTTCAGAACTAAATGAATATGCCTTCTCAACCTCTGCAAAAGTTAATACAATCATTTGTTTCTAGTTGAGCTATGGTTTTCAGCATTTATGATTATCAATAACGGAGACGACCAAAGGCAAGCTTGTCAAATCTCTCATATTTAAAGGTGAGACGCAGATTAAAATATGATCTAATAACTTTTTTCCAAGTGATGCCAGCTAAAATATTTCTAGTAAGAACAATAGAATAACTTTCCAACACTACAGCAAAGCAGTCGATTCATCCAGTTTGTCATCGTCATCTGATAATAGCATTCAGTGTTTATTAGGGACCCCAAATTAATTAGAACTTCAGAATAAAACAATGTTCAGTTCTTTGTAATGCTCACAAAGACAATGAACAAAGAGACGAAACTGCCTAAATAACAACAGAATCATGAAACGGATTAAGTGAAATTATCTTCCAACCGCCCACCCCAGTTTCCTCGATAAGGTCCGTTCATACTAAATAATTCAAGTGAAGACATGAGGTTGCAGGTTTGTCTAGTATTCAAAGTAGATAACCCCTTGATCTATTCTTCCACCTCATGGGAAAGAAGTCATACATTTCTCACTCCTCATTTTCTGGCGAATAACGAAAAGCAAATATCAGCATTCTCCTCCAATTCACGTGCATAGGTCCTATACCAAAATACTGTGCGCTGTTGTTTTGAAATTCTTCAATAGTGTCATAAAAACCATTTTCAAGCAAAAAAAATGCAATCTTAAGCCCATCCCCATCTTTCAAAGTCAGATCAGATCAACAAAGGACATTATATAGATGGGTTTTTAACTATATACATATATATATATATATATATATATATATATATATATATATATATATATATATATATATATTGGGGAGGGGAGAAGTAAATCTTAGGTAGTTACTCAATTTGTGGAGTTACCCATGTGGATGAATCTGGACCAAAGAGTTTCAACACGGAATGACATTGTATGGCCCAGATTCATCCAAATTGGGTAACTCCACAAATGGACTTACCACCCAGAGTTACCCGATAGAAGGAACAAAAATATGAAAGATAAGCCCAAGCCATACAAAAATATCAAGCAGGACGGGGCAATTACCAAATTCAATAACCATGCAACTTCATCAAGCATGGAGATAATAATTGCAGAGGAACCAGCATCAGCCAACTCGGATCTAAGAGAAGCCAGCTTAGAGAACACATCTACTCCAGCATATTTCAGATCATGTATTCTCACGGGTTCCTTAGGAAGCTCGGGTCTTGACTCTTTCCAAATTTCATCAACGAGATTGCCATCATACAAATAGATCAACTCGTGATTTCTTTTGGAAATAGCCTCTTTCAATTCCTCTGCGGCATCAGCAGAAAATAGAAACTATTCCTTCACAACAGCAATATTAAAAGGCATCAGAAGCAGAATAATAAGTAACAAAAAAAATGTTAAAAATATTGGCACAGCTTTGGTTTTGAAATCTACAAAATAACCCAAGGTATTCGTGAAAACCAATTTATAAGTCGGATTCAACAAGTAAAATGCCTATAGAGTATCTAATCACCATACAAAGTACAATTTAGTGATAGACTCTAAGAAATATGACTAGACTGCGCTAGGATAAGAAAAAGCATTCAAACGGTATACATAAAACAAAGAAACCAAATTGGACCAAAAAAAATATAGATGTTTCCTCTAGGATTCTTAATGGAGTTTCCAAATAACACGGTGAGAATGGAATATCATTGTTACCAGTTAAAGAAGCACAAAAGATATAAATGTGTAGATTTATATCACAATTGTTGAGGATGGGCAACTATTAAGGATGCTTAATCAATAATATTGGAGGCTAGGGTCGCGAACGCATGACAATATCAAACAGAAAATCGAAACTCAAGGGAAAAGCAAGTAGCTGCTCATAACAACGACAAAAGGTAGCAAAGATAATACTGATGCCATAGAAAAAAGAAAGGGGGAAAAATAACACAGCTGTATTTGCACAGCTGATTGAAATAGGTAAGTTTTTTTTAACCAATACTTCAAATGCACATTGTGAACGCACAAGATCAAATATAGTATTTCCGCAAAATCTGAATCTGAAACCGAAACCCAAAGAAATAAGGAAGATTTAAATACCACTCACAGGATCAATTCCGACTCTACAACCAGGAGACAGTACTCCGTTAAGCCATTCACTTGTACTAGGCACTCCTAGGTTTCCAGCACGCATGAGGATCCAGCTAGAACTAAGTTGTTGCTCAGCCTGATCACCATCCAAGGAAAAATTGTTACTACTATTATTGCTATTACTGTCACTATTATTATTACTGAGATGAATCAATCATTAGCCAACCATACAAGCAATCATACAGCCTCCAACCTGTAGAAAGTATCGACCATCTGTCCAAAGAGCCGCTTTATCCTTTGTGATGACAGCAGTGCCAGCGCTACCAGTAAAACCAGATATATAGGCCCTTCTCATAAAGCACTCTGCTATGAACTCACTCTACC
Organism: Gentiana macrophylla; assembly: GCA_026214975.1. Lineage (NCBI taxonomy): Eukaryota > Viridiplantae > Streptophyta > Magnoliopsida > Gentianales > Gentianaceae > Gentiana > Gentiana macrophylla. The sequence goes on from CM047814.1 coordinate 45,891,082, forward strand.
AAGGAAAAACATAGCAGCATAAACATTTGTCAGAATGCATGCAGAACAAGTACTTAACCTTTACTCAAGTACATAATTGCAAGTTAACTACAGCAAATTTTGCACCATACTTATTTAACAAAGTCTGGAAACACAAAGAAAAAGGTGCTTCAAGCCCAAAGAAAATTGGAGAAATATTAGAACCTCTTTAAAGCCTATACAACATATACAGGGAAAAAAACCATTCTATAATTTTGAAATGAGCAGATTTACGAGTGTAGGATTAAATTATAAAAAAAACAACAGAAATATTATTGGGCATATGATTAAATAAGCTTGACGATGCTGGATATCGTCTGATGAATAATCCGGCCCGAAATTACCCTAGTGACAATTGGACAAGATCACAACCCTAAGAAAAAAAAGGAGATTTTGTGTTTATGTTTAGACAGAGCCTGAGATATTGAATCCCAAGTTACCTACGTATCCTGTAATTGTTCAGGAATCAAGTCTCTCGTAGTTTATTGGGATCGTTTATATAGAGGACATCTCGTCCATGGCATGCCTATGCCTTGTCCTTCAAGGACCCTATTTCGTAGCCGCTAAAGATTTGCTTAGCGTGTCAATCCCTTAATTTTAGGAGATAATTAAGGTAGTTTAAATGCCAGAATCAGAGTCTTAATGACTAAAGGATCTTTCCATGTTTATCTTGTAAATATACGCATGTGCGTAAATAACAGGTATAGAAGGCTCTGGCCGACCCGCGTCAAGCCCCCTAGGCTGTCTCGGCCCGAACTGCATTTACCCGACCTCCATTATGACCGAGCCGACCTACGGTGGTTGTTCGGAAGGACAGGTCAGACCTCCCACCTGGGGTTTAGGTCTGCACTAAGTTCGGCATAAGGCATCTGGCCCTTAACGCTATTATTTCTCTGCATTTATTTATTACTTAGCCACTCTATGAGTGATACGTGGCAAGAGTAAGTCCGACCCTCGTCAAACCTCATTTAACTTTTTTTAATCAAGATAAGCTTCCATAAGGATCTTAAATCCCGTTAAACACCCACTTAAACCCCTAAACCCCGTGAACCCCCTAAAATCCACCTTAAAATTCATCTTGAACCGCTAATTCTAAATTGCTGAGATTTTTAAAAGCTTATCTAAGAAAAAAAAATGTTTGCCCTTGACTTGTAGAGGTTAACCGTATTAAAAAAAAAACCCAAAAATTAGAGAAAATTCACCTGATGAGCGTCCTGAGAAGGTATAATATAAGCATCAATATTGATATTTGGTTTAACAAACAGCTCACGTAGTGCCTGTAGCTTCTCGTCTGGCTCCTTCTCATCACGGCGTTTCTTCTGGAGCTCCGAGGATGGCTTGGCAGTTATGGAGCTGGAGTTGCGAACAAGCAGCCTGTTAAAGATTCGTGAACTCAGGGGAATTTCGTAGCCTGAAGTGAAGTGTCGGAAAATAGGGATGGAAATAGGAAGGAAGCGATAGTGACAACGAGGAAAGTGGTGGAATTGAGGACGGAAAGCTCGCATGGTAGCTGTGAGAGGAAGAGCTTGAGCAACTGTAGCTATGGAAACTGGAGTCATTCTCATTCAGACCAAGAAGATTACTGCTGCCATTTTCTTTTTTTCAACGGTCCTGATAATGGGATTCGAACTCTTCATATCCACCCAAATCTTGTCGAGTCGAGTTTGGGAGGAAATTGCAAAATTAGTCTCGTAAGTCTGAGTCGAGGATAATAGCGAATTTTAGTTTAAATCTGATTTCATTGTATTAATTTCGTCTCATATCTTTTTAAAAAGTCACCGTTTCAGGCATTTAGGGTGCGTTTGGATTGCTGGAATGTAACGAAATGGAATGAAACTGATGTGATGGAATGCAATAGAATGGAATGAAACCAGATTACATTCACATGTTTGGCGTCTGATGGAATGAAATATACGAGATTGTATTAGATGTGACAAGAAATACTGCGGTGGGTGATAGCGTGCATGATAACAATCAGTAGCAAGGTGGTGGGTGGCGGAGGATGATGTGAGATGTAACGCCCCGCTCCCGGATACCGAGCCCTTATCCGGAAGAGAAACGTTCGGCGCGTGATGATCTGAGGTTTCACTCTCCACGTGGAATAATTTGAGTGGTCCCAAATGGCGTGTGAGAAAGTCAATATTAAATACTGAAGGTATCGGTCGATCACGATATGTGCGAGAAGAGATAGCGATTCTTGGCGATTCCACAAGTATCCAACCTCGATTACCAGTTCGATAGAGTTCGAGTCGACACCAATGCTCACGACTGGATCCCCAGGCCCATATCCAACAGGTTATTTGGGGCGGGGGCAAGGCCCATTTAAGGTAGTTATGTCATGAGACAGCGCCTACCCTACTTTTTAGGCGGAAGGTAGACTAAACCTATAAATACATCCTCCGGGAACTACGTAAGGCTTGATTCCGGGACTTAACACGAGATCGTAGGCAATCCAAGATTGACTCTTGGACTCACCACTAAAACACCTAAAAACAATTATGCTTTTCCTAAACAGTAATCATTCGATTCGATCCTGACACCACCTTAGATTACACGTGGCCTGATTATTCGGTGGTGCATTAGTTAGCATCGTCGTTTGGCGCTAGAAGGAGGGGCTTCTACCGGTGAGTTGGTAAAGAAATCGCGATGGCTCCACCAAAGAAGAAGAAACCGGCGACCGGCAAAGAACATACAGTCGAAGAACACGCGGAAGTAGATCCGGCGGGGTTCCATCTCGAGATACAAGAGGTACCCACCTGGATCTAGGGATGTGGTTGCAGATCCACCTGCACCTCGGCTTCCCGCCGGTATAGGATATGGCCGATCACTTGGCGTCTTTAGACGAAGATGCCCTGAAAAGAGTGGTGGCGTCGGCATTTATCGGTAAGGGATTTGCAATCCTCACGAAGAACACTTGTTAGACCCACCGGTCGTAGGAGGTCGATAATGTCGAGAGGAAGAGAGGGTCATCGACCTCTCGAAGAAGTGTGAGGAGGTGCAATTGAAATTAGCGCGACTAACGCCCGCAGACATCCTGAACAAGAAAGGCAACAGTGTCAGGTTGAAGAAAGCACACGAAACGAGTTCAACCGCATCGTGGGGAAAGATCGACCAAATCCGAATGGCTTGAGTCGCCGCTTTACCCACGAGATCGAGATATATACGATGCCCGAATCATTTAAGCCACCTAAGATGGAACCTTATGGCGGTACTACGGACCCGAAGACCATCTATATCGATACATATCTCGATGAGGTTGAGAAACGCCAATGATGTCATGAAGTGTCGAGCTTTCGATCGTTGCTCACGCAGTCGAGCTCGGGAGTGGTTTCATAAGCTACGTCCCGGTCGATCTCAAGCTTTTACAAATGGGACGAAGTTCGAAGACGCTTTATCGGGAACAAGAAATTCCATCTTAGTGCAACCCACCTTATGAACATCAAGCAAGAGAAAGGGGAATCGACCATTGATTTCATGAGACGCTTCAACCTTGAAGCCATGAAAGTACATAACGCTAGTGATGCGCTCTGAGTTAACGCTTTTGTTGGAGGTCCGAGAAATATGAAGTTGTATGACAAATTGTCTAAGAAGATGCCGAATGATATGGGCGAATGTGTGAACATAGTCCATAGGTTTTGCCAAGGTGAGGAGGCGATGCGCTTGCACACCATTTCACTTGGCCTCACTTAGAGAACGACTCGAAGCCAGACCAAGGGTCGGCCTGAGGGTCGGAACGAGGAAAGCAAATCAATGTTTTTGACCGTTGATGACTCCGATCTCGGATCGGCTTGGAAAAAAGGAATCTAAAAGAACGAGATTTTATACCCCTCAACCGGTCTCGGGAGAGGTATTGGCTATTATGATCAAAAAGAACATTGCTCGAACGCTTAAGCCAATGTCCAAAGACCTAAAAAGGAAAAACACTCACAAATATTGTGATTATCACGAGAGACGTCGGGCATGATACGAGAGGAATGTTTCGATCCGAAAAGAGATATCGGCCTTTGTATCCGGGAGGGTCGTTTGGGCGAGGTGATTGACCAGTCGAAAGGGGCGAGCCTGGGGGCCGTCGAGTTTAAGAGGAAATCTTATAATGGAAAGAAAGATCGATCCCCACATCGTGACAATCGAAGCCGTCGAGACAGGACATCGAGCCACCCGTCGAGATGGTCGCCGGATGACCGTCGAGAAGATCGAACCGAGACCCTCATCGGGATAATCGCGTTGAATACGACGTTAACACAATTGTTGCGAAACATGAATCGGTAGACCTCGATCCAATCGGTCTTCTTGAGATAACTCTAGAGACCCAAAGGTGAGATTCACAACGGAAGTGGGGTATGGGCCCAAAGGTGACATTCCGAGGACCCACGGTCATAGCGAAGGGTTGGTGATCGAAGCGGTGATAAGTCGGGTCGGATCAAAAGAGTTTGTGTTGGCGATGGAAGCGCCGTAAATATCCTTTACTATTCGGCTTTCAAGGCTATGAAGTTGAAAGATGAAGACATTACACCGTTATCGACTCCTCTATTTGGATTCACGAGGCGGGCCATCCATCCGTCGGTTCGATTAATTTGTTGACTCTTTGTTGGAGACGGAGAGAAGGGCGAACGATGGAGATGACATATGTTGTGGTCAAGGCACCATCGGGCTATAATGCCATATTAGGCCGACTCTGCTCTCTATGACCTCGAGCCATCATCTCGACATTTCACAACAAAAGATGAAGTTTCCCACTTGGTATGGGGCCCACGAGGTGAAAGGGGATGTCGAGGTAGCAAGGAACTGCAGTTTGGTCACGGTTAAAGGGAAAGGAGTCGGGCAAGTTTTGGTCGAAGAATTGATCCCCGAAGAAGAAGAGGATAGAAGCTGGATCTCAGCCGATCCGGCGAGAGGAGGTTCAAGTTTGGGAGGAGGAAGAAGGACAAGGAGTCCAAATCGGGAAGTGGATTCCACACCCCGACAGGAAAATCTTGGTCGATCTCCTAGAGGAATATCGAGATGTTTTTGCATGGAAGGCAAATGATATGCCTGGCCTATCGGCAGATGTAGCGGTACATCGACTCAACGTCGACCGAAAAAGAAACCGATACGACAAAAGAAAAGAAACCTTGCTCTGAGAGAAAGGCGGTAAAGCAAGAGGTCGACAAGTTGTTAATGGCCGGTATCGTGAAAGAGGTTTTATCCGGATTGGTTGGCCAATCCGGTATTAGTTAGAAGCCGATCAAAGTCGCGGATGTGCGTCGATTTTACTGAGATCTCAACAAAGCATGCCCCAAGGATTCATATCCGCTCCGAAAATTGATCGGTTAGTCGATTCGACGTTAAACTTGAAGTATTCGGTTTTCGACGCTGTCTGAAGGTACTATCAAATCTTCATGGACCACCGGGACTCGGAAAAAAAAGCGTTTATCACGAAATTTGGTACATTTTGCTTTGTAACCATGCCGTTTGGTCTCAAGAATGCGAGGCCACCTATCGAGAGTCATCAATAAAATCTTTGGAAGACAGATAGGTCGAAACATGGAGGTTTATGTTGATGATTTATTGATCAAGAGCAAGTCAATGGGGCGATTTCGGCGATGTCGAAGAGGTCTTGAAGTGTTGCGAGCAGCGAAAATGAAGCTCAATCCAAAGAAATGCACGTTTGAGTCCGATCGGGAAAGTTTAAAGGGGTACATGATATCGAAAGATGGGATCGAGCTAACCGGATAAAATCGAAGCCCTTAAAAGCATGCCCGCACCTCGGAATGTCAAAGAGGTGCAAAGGTTGACAGTCGTCGATGGCGGCCCTCAACCGTTTCTTGTCAATATCAAAGACAGAGCCTTACCTTTCTTCAAGATTTTGAAAAAGGCTAGTCCGTTCGATGGGATGGGGAGTGTCGGCGTTTGACGATTTGAAAGAATATTTATCCAATTTGCCGGCCATTTGCCCTCACCTCGGGATGGAGAAAAGCTTTTAGTTTATCTAGCGATGCAGTGAGGAAGCGGTAAGCGCCTGTCTTAGTTCGAGAATGGGATCGGGGACAAATCCCAATCTATTTTGTCGCCAGGCCTGCATGGTGCGAGAGTCGATATACTCTCTGCGAGAAGCTAGTGTTGAGTTTGGTTCATGCGTCGAGGAAGTTGAAGCCTTACTTCCAAGCACATCCCATCGCCGTGGTTCTTGACCAACCGTTGAAACAAATCTTGACAAAACCGAGACATCGGGTCGATTAGCCAAATGGGTCGTCGAGCTAGCGGAGTCGACATTGAATTCTGCCTCGACGACCGGTGTGAAAGGTCAAGCTCGGCGGATTTCATAGCGAAGGATTGTCAATTCAAGTGGAGCAAGATAAACAATCATCGGAAGAAGCGATGGACCATTCATGTTGATGGTGCCTCGAGTAAAGAAGAAATTGAAATTTGGATTGTTGTTAGTTAGTCCGAAAGGGAAGAGTTCCCTTATGCGCCGTTTGAATTCAAGGCCACCAACAATGAAGCAGAGTACGAGGCAATGATTACAGGTTTAAAGCTAGCATCGAAGTTGGGGGTTGAAAACCTGCTAGTGTACAGTGACTCCCAACTCGTAGTGAATCATGTGCGCGGCGAGTATGAGGCTAAAGAAGAATCGATGAGAAGTTATCTGAAAGTCGTCCAGGGTCTGATATCAAAATTCAAGACAGTTCGTATCGAGCAAGTACCTCGAAGTGAAAACAAACGAGCAGATGCGTTGTCTAAATTAGCATCGAATTTCAAGTCAAAGAAGAAAGTTCTGGTAGAGATGCTGGCAGAACGAAGCTATAACGAGGTCGATGTGCAACCCGTGCTGCAAGAATCGACCTGGATGGATCCAATAGCCTTATTCTTAAAGGATGGAATTCTCCCATCCGATAAGTCTCAGGCAAGGAAAGTCAGGCTGCAAGCCTCGAGGTACGCCTTATTTGACTATGTACTTTACCGAAAATCTTTTGTAACACCCTGGATGCGATGCGCATCGGAGGATGAGGGGGCTTACCTTCTCGAGGAAATACATCGAGGAATTTGTGGTAATCATTGCGGAGCTCGAATGTTGGCGAGAAAATGCAAACTGGCTGGATATTTTTGGCCATCTATGCAGAAGGATGCCACGATTAGTGATGAGGTGCAAGGCTTGTCAAGTACATGACGTGGTGACACACCAACAAAGCTCGAGACATGCATGCCATTGAATCGGTATGGCCTTTCGACGAATGGGGGGTCGATATAGTCGGACCTTTACCTAGAGCTCCGGGTAATTTCAAGTATGTCGTGGTTGCAGTGGATTATTTTACGAAGTGGGTCGAAGCTAAAGCTCTTCCTGATATCAGAGCCCAGACCATCAAGAAATTTCTTTGGGAGAATATTTTGTGCAGGTTTGGCATTCCCAAGTATCTGATATCGGATAACGGAACTCAATTTCTAGATGATCGAGTGCAAGAGTGGCTGAAAGAATTCAAGATAGAACATAGAACGACATCAGTGGCCCGACCTCAGTCCAATGGGCAGGTCGAGCAAACAAACCGACAAATCAAGTTTGGGTTGAAGAAGCGGTTGGAAGACGAAGGTCGGGATTGGGTAGCTCAATTACCCAGCATACTGTGGTCGTATCGAACGGCACCCAATTCGCCCCACCCAAGAGACCCTTTTGCTATGGCATATGGGTGCGGGTCATGATACTGCGGAGATCGGTGGCCTCTCGCCTCGAGTTCTAGCATATAACGTCGAAACAAACGCCACCGATCTACGTCAAGAGAAAGATAACATTTAAGAAAAGAGAGAGGTCGCGGCACTGCGGATGGCCAGTTACAAGAGAAGGATATCGCAGTATTATAATGCAAGAGTGAAGTACAAATACTTCCAGGTAGGAGACCTCGTATTAAGAAAAAATGAAGCCGACAAGCGGGGACCCAATAGGCAAGCTCGAGCCGAATGGGAAGGTCCATATAAAATCTTAAAGGTACATCCTAAAGTGGTCGTATCGCTTGGGTAGGTCGGATGGAAGCACAATGCCTCGAACTTGGCATGCCACCAACCTCGAAAAATATTATGTTTAAAGAAAATATTTTGTTTAAATATTGTCTTTCATCTCATAACTTTTGCAGTTCTACTTTCATCAGTTGTAATAGGTCGATATGACATTATATTCCATGCCTTTTGTTCGATACACTTTCTTTTTAATTACGTTATGTTTGTAAGATCGTATGAAAGAGAAAAGGAGGGCTGGAAGAAAAAAGACCAACAAGGAACCTCGACACGGGGAAATTAAATCGGAAAAATGAATAAAGCTAAGTCATTGACAATGCTTAATTCACTTCCAAGTTGTGCACCATCGACTCGATGGAGTTATAGCAAAATGGTAAAAAAAAAAAAAAAAAAAAAAAAGGCCAAGTCACTGACAATGCTTATATCACTCCCGACATGCCAGTAAGCCACGATGCTAAGCAGTCGGAAAATCCCATGATGGATACCCAACTCAACCAGATCATAAGCACCTCGATGTGCGACAGTTGAGTAGGGACTTAAATTCGATATCCGTATAAGCCTGGAAAGGCAGAAAGTCGAATCGAGCTCCGACCCAAAAAGCCAAGTCAAGCCCGTAAGGCGTACAAAGGCTAGAGTCGACTCTCATACTCAAGTGTACTACGAGTCATGTACTCTACTACACTTCGAGGGGCCAGAGGGAATTAAGTCCGAAGGACTACATCCCATAAGGCAACATTTTCAAGGGAATTAAGTTCAAAAGGACTACACCCTGAACAAACGATCAGTAAGAAACAAAAGACATTCAGCTAAAAGCATAAGATTCAAATCAAGATCAAATGCAAAATTAAAATGTCAAAATTTACAAGATCGAATGGACAAAATGAAAGTTCGAGATAAGTAAAATCATAAAAATCATTACAACCAAATCGAATCGAGTTATTTAAAGTAACAAAAGAGGAAATAGCATCAGGCATCAGGCTGGTTCGAGGTCGAAGCATTAGGATCGACTTGATCCCCAGACTCGACATTTTCTGCACCATCGTCGCCCAGATTGGGAGCCACGTACTTATCATACAAGGAGACACCAGACTTGAACTCGTTGAAGTATTATCCATATCGGGGAATGGCCTCAGGATCATACAAATAGGCTTTCTCGATGGTGGATACCTCAAAACTTGGGTCGACAGCCTTGACTTGGTCAAGGGCCATGGTGAATCCACCTTTCATACCCTGAGTCATCAACACTGATAAGTTGTTCTCCAACTCCATCGAGGCCAAGAAGTCCATCTTAGCTGTTTCCATACGAGTCGTCAGGTCGTTGAGAAGAGATTGGAGGTGGGTGCGGGCTTTGATCGCCGTCTCCAGTTCGGCTTTCGATCCAACAAGCTCCGACTTCACCCCTTCTAGTTCCGACTTCACTCCAGCTAATTCCGACCTCATCACCCCCATCTCAGCATCCCTGTCAAGTATATCTTTAAAAGCTTTAGATAAATCGTCTTTAGCTTTTGACAGATCCGACTCGAGTTTCACGCGTCGATCGTCCAGTTTGTTTATCTTGGCCTTCTGCTTCTCGATGTCTGAGTTCAGTTTGGCGATGGTTTCCTTATGTTCCTCTAAGGTAGCAGAAGGGGAGGCAATCCGGTTCAGGGCCACCTTGGCTGCGAGTCGAGTCTGTAAATTGGCGCACCAATAATGTCAGAAACAGACAAAAGTCCCAGGGTTATAAGAAAAATATTAAAAGACTTACAGCACGTTGACTTTTCATGAGGAAGTCATGCAACTCTTCTGGAGTCATGCCTTCCATCTCTGCCATGCTTGTTGCGGGAAGCATCTCGGTGGTGGCGGGAGGGGCGAGGTTACGGGACTCCTTCCCGACCCCATGCCTCACCTCGGTCGTTTTTGACGTTTCCTCGGGACCAAGTTCTCTTGATCTCCTCGACTACATTAGCCTCGTCAGGTGGGTCCCTAAGAATGTTGGGCGTCGATCTTTGGAGTAGTGGATCGGACTGGAGCCCTCTGACTTCCAGAGGTTATAGCACCTGAGGCTGGGGTCTTCGACCTGATGCCGACAATTTCCTGGATTTTCTTTGGGTCGGTCTTCTTGAGGTCAGGCACCTTACCTATTGCCTCCAACTTTGAAAAGTGCTCCACTGCAAACAGAGACAACTCGACATTAATACATCATGAAAACCTTTATCATTCACAGAAAAGGAAAGCAAGTATAACAGCTCGACTAGACCAATAAGAATCCTACACAACACTCGAATATCTTCATTGAGTTCCGGATAGCGTCCGGTCCTGCGGTCTCGACATCGGCAAAAAAGATATAAGGGCCCAGGTTCCGGTCGCGACGTCGGGATGAGCAATCTCGAGGTCCCACATTCTTCGGGCGTCGTCAGTCGAGCCGGTCATGCCATTTCTGCGCCTGTTAAACCAAGTGTGGACGTCGATATCTATTAATCCATGTCGGATGAAGAAAAATTGAGGTTTCCACTCGCCATGAGGCGAGATCCCTTTCTCACGAATTCCGATGCCGAGCACGCTTACGAAGGTATACCACCCCGCATCCTGCAAACTCGTCAGGGAATAGTACTGCCGGAACAATCGAACCGAAAACTGGACCTTGGCGATTCGACACGCCAGCACGAATCCCATGACGCTCCTAACCCCGTTTGGAGCAAGTTGTGGGACGCGATCCTGTAGTGTCGGAGGACCTCTATGAAACACGGGTTGAAGGGAATCTTAATCCCTCTTTCAATTGCGCCTCGTATATGGCGCGAGAACCGAGGAGGATCACATGCGAATTGATATCGACCGTCGACACTTTAATGTTGTCAGATGAGTATTGGATTCCATATCTCGAACAAATCGCCTTGGCTTTCTCTTGAGTTAGATTTGACACACATCCATACGGTCCCTGGCCCTGCATTCTGGTTTTGCGTTTGGCAACAGGTCGAGAAGATCCAATGGGTCGAGGAGATGTCTCCTGCTCTTCCTCCTCTTCTTCTTCTCCGGCGAATCCTTCACCGGAAACGGTTGGATGCTCAGAAACCGTCTCCTCCATCGATTCTTCCTCTACAATTTCAACAACTTCCTCTCTATTTTGTGAATCACTAGTGCTACTAGACATGGAATCAACAAGAGATGCAAGAAATAAAAGACGGAAAAAGAGTTTGAATAGAATAGGGCTTACTTGCGTTTATCCGGTAAAAGCAAAGCAGAAATGGCAAATAAGAGTCTTCAAAGGTTGGGGCACTCCTTTTATGCGAGCAAAATCTCCAAAGTGATTTGAAAGGGCGATTTGAGGGCAGTTTTAGGGAGCGCTACGCGAGAATCAAGGGCCAAATCTCCACGCGGCCCAATAAGAAACGCTTCGTTTCTCGCACTCATTAATGTTGGTACAGTGTGACGTCAGCCTGACAACGACCTACATCGGCTCGTGTGACAGCTGTTTTTCCCGTTCAGAGAAGACCACGTGTCGGAAGAGTTATTCAAATTTTCAGATCCGACATCAGCAACTCGAGACGAGCTTCCCTCCGATCTGGGGGCTTATGATGATCTGAGGTTTCACTCCTCCACGTGGAATAATTTGAGTGGTCCAAATTGGCGTGAGAAAGTCAATATTAAATACTGGGGTATCGGATCGATACGATATGTGCGTAAGAGATAGCGATTACTAGCAGATTCCACAAGTATCCAACCTCGATTACCCGGGTCGATAGAGTTCGAGTCGACACCAATGCTCACGACTCGGATCCCCAGGCCCATATCCAACAAAGTTATTTGGGCGGGAGGCAAGGCCCATTTAAGGGTAGTTATGTCAATAGACAGCGCCGCACTTTTTTTAGGCGGATGGTAGACTAAACCTATAAATACATCCTCCAGAACTACGTAAGGCTTGATTCTGGACTTAACACAGAGATCGTAGGCAATCCAAGATTTGACTCTTGGACTCAGCCCTAAAACACCTAAAAACAGTACCTTTCCTAAACGAGCGATCATTCGATCCTTACGACTCACCCTTAGATTACACGTGGCCTGATTATTCCGGTGGTGCATTAGTTAGCATCGTCAGCGCGTATAGCATTAAATAAATCTAATATTATACGCAAGCCTCTACGTCGTCGTATCAAATAAAAGCAAACGGAAGCTAAAAAGACTCGGGTAAAAACATAAAAGCTACTATGAATAGAAATTAACCATACTAAATATGGATAGTTAAGATTACAACGATTAAAAACCCAAAGACTTATACAATACGATGCCTTAAAAGTATAAGTACAACAAATCTAAGAGAAGAAATACAACCACTCAATTACAACCTTTACAAAGAAAATAATCTAGTAGCTTCTCACAAGACTTTAAGTCTTCAAAAGCCGTCGTCTACACTTGATCAACTCCTTTCGTCTTCTCATCCCACAATGCATACAAAAGAAAATGCAAAGGAGGTAAGTACAAAGTACTTAGTAAAAGTGAGAAGCTACGACAACAATTAAGATTTATAAAGAAAAGATATTTAATCGTTTAATTAGTTATCTTTGTGTGACCGACTCAATCTAGGGTTCATTCCATGTCCATCAACATGAATTGACTAAACGTTTCTACTTAACTTATCTATGTTACAACCGCACTCAAGGGCACTACGCGTATCCACTTCAAAGAGAGTCCTCCGTGCTTAGGTCATTATGACTCACGGGTTCTTCCACCTCCGGGAACACTCTTTTGCAACATATTAGTGGATCACACCAATATCCACGAAGTCTAGAAAAGGTAGACTCCGATAGCACGCGCGTCTCTCAAGAGTCCTCCGTGCTTAGGGTCTTCGACCTCTGAGTTCCTCCACCTTCGGTAGCACATGCATCGCGATTTAGCCTGGTGACTAGCCAAGAGAGACAAGTTGTTTAATCTTTTACTAGTCAAGTCGTTGATTATTAGGATGATTAACTAGCCACCTAAGTGTTTTCAAATAATCTCCTCACACATACTACTCTCTTCCTAGACCACTAGACACGGACAAGTCCTAGCAATTACACGCATATTGATGAATGCTAACTCATCAAAGCACAAGCCTATCATGCTCTTCCGACGGATCCGAACTTCAACTCCCTTTAAGAGTACATTCGGTGTTTTAACTGAACGAATCAGAAGCTCAATTCAGGCTTGTTCAAGTTTATACAGTGTTAACATATCACGTTTAAAGGTTTAGAAATGATAAAACGTACTTATAAGGCTAAACAACAACCAAACGCCCGTTTAAAGACATGGGCGCCCGTGCTGAACTTACCGGCGCCCGTCCAAAACTGAGACGCCCGCCCACTTTCCCCGAGGCGCCGTCCACCTAAAAGCGATTATAATCGAATGTAAAATAACACCTCAGACGCCCGTCCGGAGAAACCAGACGCCCGTCGTCCGAAATGCGACCAAAGCGGCGCAGGCGCCCGTCGGAGGCTTTAGACGCCCGTCCGACTGGGTCTCAACACGATTTCCACATCGTTTCTAACCTAATTAACAGCAAATTTAACACATAAAGACCACGAGAAAAACTTATCTAATCATACCATAGCATCTATGATCATTTGATCAACAAAAGACACATCTTTCTATCACCTAAACACCTTAGAACTTGATGTAAACCTTATAAACGATAATTGGAATCATAGGAAGAGCCTCTTACCTTATTTGCCAAAGAAACCGCAAGCAAAACACCAAGCGGTGCAACAATAACTGTTGATCCTCAACCCCAAAACCTATGTGATCAACAAGAAACCCTAAAATCCTATTTCTTTGCGTAAAAACGAAACTGAAAAAGTGCAATAAACTGCAGATTATCTGGATTAACTACTGTCAAACTAATTTTAGATTATTCTACGCTTCGAGACGATCGTTTCGACTACTCACGGCCGCGCGAAAGCAGAGCTACGGATTAAAAGATACGAATTTTCCAATAATCGAACTCTCTACGAATACCAAAAACTAGGGCTACACCGAAAACTTACGGAATCGAGAGATGTTATTTTCCAAATTTGCGTCTCCTCGCGCTGCTCACTTTTCTCTCTTGCGGCATCTTGATCAGATGAACGGATTGATCACACGGTTCTTCCTTTTATTTCGTCTTTTCTTCTGCGTTGCTTCTCTGTTGCCGCCGCTGCATTTTTTTTTCTTTCAGAAATATGCGTGTGAAATAAAGGAGGAATTTGGGTATTATTCCTTTTTATAGCCATTTAATCAAATTCATTAATTAAATAACCAAATCCTTTTTAATTAAATCATTTTTAATTAAATAAATAGGATAAATAATAATTAGGTCATAGTAAATACACCCAATGACTATTTTACCCTTTTATGAAAAGTCGGGATGTTACATTCCTTCCCCCTTAAGAGGAGTTTCGTCCTCGAAACTCGAATGTAACCGAGAGGTGCTTGAACTCTGGACTTTGCGAAGCGTTTCGTCTCCTAACTCGTACAACCTTCTTCTTCTTCTATCTTCCCAACTCTTCCACCTGTCTTGTGCTATCTCGAGGTGGCGACGATCTACTTCAATCTTTTTGTTGGCTTGCTGTATCAACTCTGGTCTCGTATTCTGTTGTCGCTCCACTTTATCCTAGAAAACTCGCGTTCTTCTATCTCTATCTTCATGAAAGATCGTCAACAGTACTATTCTAATCCTTGTACTTCTTGGTCGCTCCGAGAGGAACTGCAATTGTCATCTCGAGGTTTTCATTCTTCATTGTCCTTCCCAATCTTCCGCAATCGGAATCCCAAAGCTGATTCCGCTACCAACGGTTGCTATCTTCATCTAACTCATGACCAATGGCTGGTTGGGCTCCAACCACTCACTTGTAATCAAAACCATTGGATCTTCATCTTGTTTCTTCACAAACTCATCAACCGCCTCGAATCTTGCAATCATCGGTTCAACAGTCTATGATTGCTCCTGCTGACCTATACCCAGAAAGCTGAATCTTCCCAGCCGAAACTGCACTTCTGGCACACTTGACTTCTTTCGATCTCTACTTCCCTCATGGCCCCACAAACTTGTTGAAGAACTGCAAGGATCCCGGCTGAAAGACTTCTGAGACTTCTTGAGGATGGGGAACATGCATTGCCATATTTTCTCTCTGACGGTCTGATCCAATTCTTATGCCAAGGGAGTTAGCTTGAAAAATAAAAGAAGTTGAAAAGTGACAAGTTGAGTACCAGGGTGGTATGTCAACTAGGTAAGCCAAGGAAGGGTACAATGCACTTGAAATAAGGAAGATTTCTTGGGTTACAAGCAAAACAAGAAAAAGCCGCGTTGAAGAAAGTTGAAGTTGGTTCCAGGATGAAGAATGAGGTATTGTATCGTAATACACAAGATAGCCACCAGAAGGAAAACAAAAGAACACCTTGCAGATGAAGTTCTTTTAAGAGAGTGGAATTCTGCAAGATACGGTGGTCTACACAGACTTCAGAGGCAACTTGGAAGAATGGTAATAGGCTTTCATATAAGCCTTTAGAAAGTGGAGACGTTAAAGGAAACATCATCTGATGGACTTGGAAACATTAACTGCGAAGGAAGGAAATACTGGACTTGAGAACATTAAGAAAGTGACCTTGATTGTTAATCATTTGATTAACAAATATGGATGTTGGCGAACTAGAAAAATCTTCAGTTCACATGAGTTTCGTAAGGGAAACATCACTGTTAAGGGTGAATTTATACGTTTTATAATGCTATATTTTATGATATTTTCCCTCATATTTGTATAGATTTGCATAAGAAACGAGTGTTTAATGGAATTATTGAGCAAATGAGGTTTTAAATGAGTTATTCGCAAAATTGGTTAATTTTGGTGTTTTAATTGTGATTTTATAATTATTTGGATGATATTACATTTTGCGATGTTTTGATGTGTTATAGATACATATTTGAGGCTCAAAAGATGATCAAAAGAGGATAAAAGACGAATTTTATGATGAAGAAGAGATAATGATGGATTTGGATTGAATTAAAAAGAGATAGAGATGAGGCAATCAAGTTTTCAAAGTCACCGAATCAAGCGTCAAGTCCCGTCCAGAGTGGACGGGCGTCTACCATTCAAACGGGCGGCCAGGATGATATTTTTGATTCAGAGTTTGGATGAAATTGCTGGACGAGCGTCCAATTTAGAGAAGGACGGGCGTCTGATCATGACTCGGCCCGATTCGAAGTTTGTATGGAAGAGTGGACGGGCGTTCAAGGATTCAGACGGGCGTCTAGTAGCCGACTTAGCTAAACCGACTTGAAAATCTATATATAGGCGGCAGTTTCTCAACCCTAGGGATACGAATTACACAATACTCGAAACCCTAATCCTAGGGGCGGCTTAGGCTGCGGTTTTTACCAGTTTTCATCAACTTTTATGTTCTTAAATTCTTAGATTAGATTAGCTACTTTTCATGTCTTTCTATACAATTCAAAGCTTCAAGAGGATGCTAAGAGGCTAGACCTCCATTGAACGAGCGTTGTGAAGCCGTCCGATCAACAATTCAGTTTCTTTTCGTGATTATTTTGTGAGTATCTATTACGAGTTGTTTCTTTTATCATGCCTTATGTTGTTTATTGCAAATTTATATCGAAAGATGTTTGCTTTGTTGATTGTTTTATTTGATGAAAGTCATATAAACGTTAGATCACCATGATAAAAGAATAGTTATTTGATCTATATAACGAGAGTTAATAGGTTAGATTTCTAGATTAGAAACGTTAAAGTTCGCATCTTTGGTTAGAAAAAGCGTTAATCTTAGATCGAAAGATGGAGATTAATAGATGAACTATCTAAGAAATTAGGTTCGTACTTTAGATGAGATGAATCACAACTTGGTTAGGAATCACGAAATAATCTGAATTGGAACTGAATGTTGATAGGATAGGTGGATCAATTGCTTGTTCGTTCGTAACTTATTGATTTAAAATCCCTTGAACTAGAATTGTTTAGCTTAGTTAATCTTTATTGCATATTAGGTTTAGATTTAGTTTAAATTGTTCGCAACCCGTATCTTCCCTGGCTTTAGATCTTATCTTCTGTCCAGTTTTCCTTATTGTTATCTTTTGTTTTAGTTATTTGCTATTTAGTTTTAGTAATCGTGACATAGGTTAGTTAGTTAAACAAAGACTAGGACTACCAATCGTTAGTTCCCCGTAAGATCGACCCGGTATTAACCTCTTTACTACGATCCTTGCACTTGAGGTATATCGGATTATAAATATTATTACTTGTTAATAAAATCCGTGAACAATCACACAACAGAAAAGCAAAGTAAAGGTGCAAGGTCGAGCACCAGAAGGACTAGAATGATAGAAATCAAAAGAGAGCAAGAATCTCATCATGAAGTAGCTATGGAGGAAACGCAGGCACATCAAAAGGTCTCGAGGCTCGAAATTAAACACTTGTCGTAAAGTGTCCGAGTTTGCAATAGTCAAGGAGAGGTTATTACGAGATTTAAAAGAAACAGAAATTTTCCCAAGGAATTGTAAGGGAATATCCAAATTTTGGATAAGTAAGCGGCAAACAAGATTTTGAGTGAAGAGGAAACGATACTAAAAAAAATTGTCGAATAAGGTTTAATTTCAAAGAATTAATTCAAACCTTCAAAGGAAGTTTAAACGATCATTGACGACTCAAATAAAAGGTTCAAGGTTGCACTACTCGAGAGGAATAGTACACTACCAAGGAATAAATGCTCGAGGTTATTCCCCGTGTGGAAATGAAACGGTTAAAATAAAATAAACTTTCAACCGGTGTAACAAAATTGTAGTAGAAACGCCAAAACAAAAAGTGGAAAGTCAAAATGATGTATATGGCGGTTCACGGCTCTAAATGGCCCGAAAGAGATTTAAAACTGAAGCGTACAAGGTGCAATAACCTGAAATGGAGATCAAAAGTTTAGGAACTCAAACGTCGGTTGGCTAAATAATTTCGGAAGGCATCTTGAAAAACTCGGCCTTCTGCTTGAAACTAGTTTAGCAAAAATTGATAGAAGGTTAAAGATAGGTAACTGAAGATGGACGTCAAGGTAGGATTATAGACCCAACTGGTAAGAAGATGAGATGCATGCCTTGAAAGAACAAGTAGCATTAGATGGAAAGATTACATAATCAACTCTACCCTTAGGAGGGAAGCTGGAAATAAACACAAGTAAAAAAATTGTTCTGACAATAAAAGGTTCAACAAACTTTGAATTTGCATGAATGATGAGAGTGCAAAAATTTAAAACTTTGAAGAGAATTTGTTTCTTGATTTGAAAAGTAAGAAAGAATGAATTTGTTCAAAAGAAGGGCTTATGGAGATATATTTCGGAGATAATTCATGACAATATGTGAAAAGGATTTGTTGAGCTTAAAGATCTCAAATGAGGGATTACATGAGAAACAAATTACCAGAAAAAAGTATATTTATAAAGGGGCACGCAAAGGGTCTGAATATCAAACATGGCACGCTGGAGGATAGCATCTTGGTTCTCGTTTAACACTGCAAAAGAAACTACAACGTTAGCTTTACAAACTCCTACTAAAAGGTTTAACTCAGGAAGAGATCAAACTTCAGGGAACTCATAAACATGACAATCATAACTTACTACCCTCTTAGCCCAAACTTTAAGTCAAGGAGGTGAAATTTCCTTTTAGGTTGCTGTGTATAATATTTACTCTGGATCTGACATTATCAATTTTTTACAGAACAAACAAAGAGGAATTTGAGCATGATCCAGAAAAGATTTAGATACTGGAGTTTTCCAGGTGATAAAAAAATATTAGAAATTTTGAATGAAGATAAGTTGGTCAAAAACAGTTATTCTCGACGATTGCACAAGTGCGAATTTCAGATTAATAAACACTTGTGTTGAATTGCAAATCGAGATCAAGCGAAAAAGAATCTGAACTTAATCCGAAATAAAAGCTGTAGATAAAATTGTTGTCTGCAACATATCAAAAATTCAGGTTGTGGTGTGTGATAGTGGTGGTGATGGGGTGGTGGTTGTGGTGTGCGATACCATTGGTTGTTATGGCGGCGGCGGTGGTGGTGGTGAGTTGTGATGGTTGTGGGTTGGGTTATGATAGGGGATGGTGACGAGTTGTGCTGGGGGTGGTGACAGGGTAGGCAGCGGTGGTGGAGGGTGGTGGTGGTGGATTGCGGTAGGGTGGGCAGGTGCCACGGGAGGTTGCGGGCGGGCGGGCGGGCAGGCGGTGGTTGATTTTTTATTACTAGGTTATGCTTACATTTCATTCCATCAAACCATTCCATCCATTTTTTGATGGAATGAAAATGGTAAAAATCATTCCAATGGAATGAAAACTTATTTCATTCTCTCACAACCAAACACGCCAAAATGATTGAATGGAATGAAAAAAGCATTTCATTAAATTTCATTCAAGCAATCCAAACGTACCTTTATGTTTCAGATTTTCAGATCCTTTTAACCGGTGGCATTTAATTGCTTATGTGGATCAGATGATGTGGCATAGAGTGCCACATATGATAAAAAATCCCAACAAAACATTTTCTTCATCCTAAACCTAATCCCATTCTGCAATTCATCCGAGCCATTCCGTCTCGACCATTAGTCTCGATCTCATATCAACAACCGATTTTCAAAGCCTGGTACTCATTTTTTGAATTTCAAATTTAGAATTCAGCAGTTCTTGTGCCCCAATTCCACCCCTCTAGAATTTTAACAATTGTTCTGCATATATCTGATTTATATTTTTAGATTTGGACACTGTGGTGAAATGTAGGACGAAATTGGAAGGATTATCAGAACCATGACCTACTCCAACCAAAATTTAGGAGAAGATTTGTTGTCATGTTTCAGTGAAATGTCTCAAGTCATCAGTTTTGTGGATTGTGAATGAATGTGAAAGAAGGGCTTTCAGACACACCTCACGTACACCCTGACAGAGAGGAGGCTGTGATTGTTGGGATGATCCCCCTGTTAGGTGTAGTGCCCGAAAGACAATTATATAATTGTTTCAGGACAAAATTAATAATTCATCTTATTATATGCATGTATGCTCATCCCGAATGAAACGGAAACGGTACTAAGTCTATGTCTCAAAACTGAATGACTAAAAGTGATAAGTTAAATGTCCAAGTCATCGTAACTTTAGAGCTCAAGCGTCAACTCTATCAACTCCATCGTCATAACCAAAATCATCATCATCCTGTCAACCACCTTCTCGGGGTGGGACCAAAAGAGAGAAGAGGTGTAAGTACTTACGTACTTAGTAAAGAGTAGAAGAAACGGTTAAATGATATATATACATATGTATAACATACAACATGATAATATCTACAACACTACCACATAGGTTGTAATGAGATCACACTCACCCTTTACTAGATCACATAGTATAACCTCACGCACATAAGTTTGTTACACCAATATCAAAGGGCACTGTGTATGGTGAGAATGCACCGAGACATATTAAGCACCTCTCAAGGGGGCATGGACTTAGGTCTCCATGTGGGAAGTTACACGTTGTCCCTTGACACATAACTCAAAAGGGTTGCAAGATTCCCATGCTTCGTTTTAGAAACGTATCTTACCAATGATATTGACGTTTTAGCTTTTAGACAACCACATATGTATTACGAGTTAAGTTCTAACCACCTGGTTCATTTACATAAAAGGCTTCTTAAGGACTTCTAGTCCTAGACAACTAATTATACTACCTAGCACATTGTTAAAGGATCAATGACTACTGAGTCAATGTCCCACAAGGCCTAAACAACGTCTTCCGATGCTCCCACCTTCTCTCCGCAGAGGGTCTCAGTTGTGGTGCAGAACCAAGGCTACCAGAAGTCGTAGTTAGATATTGTCAATTAACATATAATGTTCCATAAGAATATACAAACCACATCGTATCGTGTAACACGTAAAAGCACAAAATTAATATAATACACTTTTACCGTGATATATGTCACACTTTTACTATAATCATTAAACATATATAGTACTTCGTTGTGCACACATTTTTAGTGTATAAATTAAATAAGATTATTTACGGTATATAATATCTATTAATGATGTTGCGTAAAACATCGAGTTTATGTAATAAAGATGTTTAACTGAGGGATATAAGGCTATATAAAGTGTATTTTAGTGGTGTTTTCCGGTGGCGCTTGGTGGCGGCGATGGATTCCGGCGGTGGTGCAATGTAAGAGACGAAGACAGGGGCAATTCGGCTTTGCCTTGTGTTTTATATCATTTTGCCCGAGACTTAAATGAGTTACATGGCTCCCCTATTTATAGGAGGAGCAAACTTAGTAGCTAAGTAAACTAAAATATCTAGATGGTAAGTGGATCGAATATCTCGGCGGCGTCCACACAGGATCGAGGTCGCTGGCGGACCCGTTTATCAAATGAGATCGCGTGCCGGCCCCCTAATCCTCTTCTGTCGTCGCATAGGGTTGAGGGCTTGGAATTGATTTGAAGGCTCGTGGTCCTGATTTGACTTGAGAGCTCGCGGACAGTAATGGCTGATGGCCTCATCCACTAATGTCGGTGGTTGGTCAGACCCGAATGAGGATCCGCGGACCGAAGTACGACTTATGCACATCAATGGCCCCCTACTCCGTGCCCTAATCATTTTCTCAAAATGTTAGGCGGGGAGTAATAGTCTGTTTGCGGATCCGTTGCCTTGAAATACTGTGATGGCTCGCTGTTGTGGCGGATCGCCTGTTAGCTTTGCCTAAGTTCCGTACTCGAGTAGATCTTCTCGTTGCTTGTATGTAGTTGATGAATTTAAACTTCTTGTGGCTTGCGCCATGAATTGATTCTCGACTTTGTGGTTTTTGTCGTGAATCGATTTAGCCTTTGGTGGCTTGAGAGCTTTTTGTCTTGTAGAGGGCTCGCTCGAAGACGAGCTCCAAAATATGATGCCGACCTATAGGTCGGTCTTACAAGAAGGTTCGCTCGTAGGCGAGTTCCAAATATAATGCCGACCTAGAGGTCGGGCTTATAAAGTGCTCGCTCAAGGGCGAACTCAAAAATATGATGCCGAGCTAGAGTCGGGCTTATAAATGTTCGCTCGAGGGCGAACTCCAAATATGATGCCGACCTGGCGTCGGGCTTATAAGAAGGTTCGCTCGTGGGCGAACTCCAAAATATGATGCCGACCTGGCGTCGGGCTTATAAATGCCAAAATATGATGCCGACCTGGCGTCGGGCTTATAAATGTTCGCTCGAGGGCGAACTCCAAATATGATGCCGACCTGGCGTCCGGCTTATAAGAAGGTTCGCTCGTGGCGAACTCCAATATGATGCCGACCTGGCGTCGGGCTTATAAATGTTCGCCGAGGCGAACTCCAATATGATGCCGACCGGCGTCGGGCTTATAAGAAGGTTCGCCGTGGCGAACTCCAATATGATGCCGACCTGGCGTCGGGCTTATAAATGTTCGCTCGAGGGCGAACTCCAAATATGATGCCGACCTGGCGTCGGGATTATAAGAAGGTTCGCTCGTGGGCGAACTCCAAATATGATGCCGACCTGGCGTCGGGCTTATAAGAAGGTTCGCTCGTGGGCGAACTCCAAAATATGATGCCGACCTGGCGTCGGGCTTATAAATGTTCGCCGAGGCGAACTCCAAATATGATGCCGACCTGGCGTCCGGCTTATAAGAAGGTTCGCCGTGGCGAACTCCAATATGATGCCGACCTGGCGTCGGGCTTATAAATGTTCGCCGAGGCGAACTCCAAATATGATGCCGACCTGGCGTCGGGCTTATAAGAAGGTTCGCTCGTGGGCGAACTCCAAAATATGATGCCGACCTGGCGTCGGGCTTATAAATGTTCGCTCGAGGGCGAACTCCAAATATGATGCCGACCTGGCGTCGGGCTTATAAGAAGGTTCGCTCGTGGGCGAACTCCAAAATATGATGCCGACCTGGCGTCGGGCTTATAAATGCCAAAATATGATGCCGACCTGGCGTCGGGCTTATAAGAAGGTTCGCTCGTGGGCGAACTCCAAATATGATGCCAACCTGGCGTCGGGCTTAATCGCCGACAACGCTCTGTCGGGCTTAGACTAGTGTTGATGGAAACCACCAGTTGTATGCTGTGCATGTAGCGAACAGGCTAAATTGCCGATAACGTTCTATCGGGCTTGAATCAGTGTTTGTATCGCGTAGCGAATTACCGATTATATGCTGTGCATTGCAGCGAACAGGCTTAGTCGCCGATAACGTTCTATCGGGCTTAGGTCGCCGACAACGCTCTGTCGGGCATAAAGTGCCGTGCATGAAGCGACGGGCTTTTCGTTGTAGATAAATCCATGTTGATGGCGAGCCTGTAGCAGAGAGCTCGTAATAAGATAGCTTGTAATAAATGTTTATTTTGCTTTTGTGATGATTTTCCCAAAGTATTTTTGAGCTCGCGCCTTTACTCTTTTACTCGAAATACTCCATCATTTTCGAGTCCGCTATTTGGGTTTGACGTATCCGTATATGTATATATAGGCCCCCTTGTTTTTGGCGAGGTCGAGGACGTTAAAGCGTCGAACTTACAAAAAATAATTGAATTGAAAGCCTTACTTGTTTCTACACCAATTATATTATATTGGTCGTGAAATTATATATTTAAATTAAACGACACATAGTATAGATTTAAATCAACAATTAAAAAAAAAAAGCCCGATTGAACACCCAAAATCCGTTTAAGAACACCCCTTTGATTTTTTCCAAAAGCGAAATTGAAAGCGATACAAAAGTAAAAGCCTTGAATTCCACTTTCAATCTCCTCTACGATTCACCTACAATATTTAACCATTACTACGATTAGGCAACCTTTCCAACCATAAAAACGCAGGTATATCTCAGGAATATAAACGGATCTAGATTTAGGGCTAAAACGGAAAGCTTATCGAAAAAAAGAACGGTTAGTATCGAAACGATCGTCTCTTCGCGGTGATCAATTTCTTCTACTATGGTCTACACCGAAAATCAACCGTTAAACCCCGAATTTCGAAAACAACGTCCAAACTTTTCTTTTTTTTTTTCCTGTGAACAATTGCCGCCGTTGCTTTGTTTTTTTTTTCGAGAAAGAAACGTGAATGACTAATGAGTAATTAGGTAATTATCCTCTTTTATACCCAATCAATTAATCATTAATCATTATCCTTTTAATTAATAATTAATTATTTTCTTTAATAAATTCTTTTAGGTTAATATAAAATAAGGAAATAATAAATAAATTCCCGATTTACATTTATACCCTTCATGAATTTTCGAGATGTTACATCCCCTTAAGAAAAGTTCCGCCTCGGCCGAACATAACTGGGAGGGACTTGAGATCTGGAACTCCACAAAACGTCTCGTCGTCTAACTCTCATGTCGCTTTACGCCGTGTGTGGATCGCTTACCGAACTAAGACTAGTTGTACATCTTCCTTCTTACTTTCTTCATTTTCCGTTTAAAGTGCACTTGATTCTTCCGCGTACCGTACAAGAAGACGGCGTAAGGATGACCTCTAGTTACCTCTGGTAGGGATGATCCGGGAACAGTCTTGGCCGTCCTGGCGAGGACGCCAGTCCCTTATAAGGGGGGAGAAAGTAAAGTCCCACATCGGTAAAATAAGAGAATGCTCACCCCATATAAGTGTGAGACATAAAGATCTTGTCAACTCGGGTTAGCCCTTTTAGACCAAACGAGGACGGCGGTCTAAGAAGTTGACCGGACATTTATGACTCATTTAGCGCTACCAGGCCCGGGGTCTGGGGGCGTTATAGAATGGTATTCAGAGCCGACTATCAGACGGAACTATGCGTTGCACCGTACAAGAAGACGGTGTAAGGATGGCCTCTAGTTACCTCTGGTAGGGACGATCCGGGAACAGTCTCGGCCGTCCTGGCGAGGACGCCAGTCCCTTATAAGGGGGGGGGGGGGGAGAATGTAAAGTCCCACATCGGTAAAATAAGAGAATGTCCACCCCCATATAAGTGTGAGACATAAAGGTCTTGTCAACTCGGGTTAGCCCTTTTAGACCAAGCGAGGACGGCGGTCTAAGCAGTTGACTAGACATTTATGACTCTATTTAAGGCTACTGCACTGGTCTGGGGCGCATCTGATTACAATCGAAGAAGAAAATGCGAACTTAAGAAAAGACAATCGGATGCTGAATTCTCCCATGGAATCGCACCCAAAATGAATCCAAATCGCACAAGGATGAACTTTTTTTTCCCTCTTTCTTTTTCGTTTTTGAGGAGAGTCGGTTTTTTAGCTGGAAAAATATTCAAGGTTACATTATTAAAAATAAGGGCAAAACCAGAGCAACAATAAAAAAAATGAATATTCTGGCAGAATATTCTTTGTATATACCAAAATTCTCAATTTAAGGTTTGTGCAAAACCCCAGGTGGTAAATCATATATTTTAAACCGCGAGGAGGCAAAAGGTTCAACTAACAAACCATGAGGGGGTAAATGGTGTTTTCCCCGAAAATTTATATTGAAAACATTCCACAATTCTTTAATTTCAAAATTCAACAATATAGAGTGAAACCATTAAAAAAACAACATCGAGTTATTTTTTTTATAAATTACTTTAAATTTGACAACATCATAAAGTTATAAAGAAGACAAGGGCATGCATCATGTAAACCATCTTATGAAAATTAAATATAATTATAAATTGTCATGCTCCACATTGTGTACCCTTCTTCACAATGAAGCTCAAGCTAAAGCGGTCTTCTTGCAAATAGGGCATTCATTTTTTACAACCAGCCAACGTTGAATACAATCATTATGGAACTCATGGCCACAGTCGAGCTTTCCAAGCTGGTCATTGTTTGCAAAATCATCCTTCAAAAGAAAATCATAGATTAAAACGAGTTTAGTTAATATGAGGAAAATTATGACCCACGGACACAGATACAATAAAGTTGCCCCTATGTAATCGGGAGCTACACTACTAACATATAGAAACGTGCATGGTTCCTTAAATTATACTATATTTTAACAGGTGTCATAGCCTGGAGAGCCTGTCCTTTGGGACGGTTCTGAGATACACATTATTATTCCCGTTGTATCATATGCAAATAAAATAAAGAAACAGAAAGAGTACGAACAATTTATTTATTGATTCCAAAAGACATTACAAATACAGTATTGAAAAACGAAATGAAAACAAAATAGTAAAGGATATCTTTAAACAAACTGAGGCGAGAAGCTCTCTGTTTTTAAGAAAAATTTGCTCCGGCATGTACCCTCGGTTTATGCAATTGTCTCACAGGATTACTCAGTTTACCTGTTCAGAAGAGAGGTACTTCAACTCCTGAACAAAATGGAACTCCTCTGGTGTTTCAGAAAACTCTTCAACAAAATTTATGCAATAGTATGATTGTGTTGTGTTTCTTCTGTGTGTGTATTTCCATTGCAGCTGAGGATCTTTATATAGGGAGGAACAGCCTTGAAGTATTGAAGGAGCCATCAGTTGAAATGGCTCCACTAATAGGCCTTTACTCCTTTAGTTTAAGGAAATCTCAACTATCAGCCTCCTATCAGTTGAAGCAATAAAGCAACTCCTATTAGGATCAAGCGCTTACCGTTGTACTAAAACCAATTGGTGTTAGTAAAGGTGCTACTAAATTTCCTTATATCACTTTTAACACGCCCCCTCAAGTGTGGGCCTATAACAAACCCGGGCCAACATGTCACACAAAGGCATATAAAGGGCACACAAGGCCAACAAAGAGGCCCAACACTTGCACAATATAATTGGGGAAACAATGTTGGTAGCAATGATTGATCCCATGACCTCCCGCTCTGATATCATATTAGGATCAAGCGCTTACCGTTGTACTAAAATCAATTGGTGTTAGTAAAGGCGCTACTATATTTCCTTATATCACTTTTAGCAACTCCACACAATAATGTGTATCTGTTGCAGATGAAGTGACTCTCGAATCGAATCGAGTTACTTCTGACTCAGCTCGAACTACTTATCTGATTGTTTTATTAATTATTTGACAAGGCCCAATGTAACTTTGTCCAAAAAATTAATACTTTCCCTCAGGCCCAAGGCCCAAGGTCAACGGTCAACAGGCACGGGCCGGGCGGCGGCGGCGGCGCGCGCGTGTGGCAATTTTAACAGAATATCGTCTAACTAAAATCATTCTAAACTCTCTCCGTTTACTTGGAGCTTATACCCTTTATCAACATTTTCCCACTTAAATATTGAAAAAAGGTTAGCACACTTCCCAATGTGGGATTAAGGAAGTTGAACTTTTTAACTTCCAAGTTCCAACTTTTCAACTTATTTAACTAACCAACTTTAAGCCTGAATTTCTCATTCACCCGATATCCGAATTGAATGATTCAAAGACCTATATTTATCTACGTCGCACATAGTTTTCAAAGTCATCATAAACTCTTGATAAATTATGGAAGAGTCTAATCGAAACCGGCTCTCAAAGTGGTTGTAAAAAATGATTAAAAAATCATTTTAAATTTATTAAAAATCATTTTCCTTTTGCCTATATTTTTCTCCAACAATCCCCCAGATGAATGGAAATTAATGCAAATGCAGACTTTGAAGAAATTTCTAGCAGAAAAATATTGCATCAGGAGAGGTAGCTTTTGACTTTGAACCTGCCTCAGTGAAATACTATCGGATCTACTCGGCTATTTCGTGAACTGAATTGTTCAGACTTTATTGTAAAACCAGACAATAGTACTCACACAATATTTCCCTAAACATTGTATTTGGTTCTCATGGTTGTGTTCATTTTGGCCATGAATCACCCCTGGTTTCAAAAAGTCCGTTAGAGAATTCTAGCCTCAGAATTCTCACAGAAGCAGTCCCACTTCACACTTACATAGGTGATATCCCATCAAGAGTATTCTGCCATACCTTACTTGAATTTACCAAGTTATAGGAATCATTAAAAGTTTTCACTTAACCTTATACACTACTGACAGGTAACACTTTTATTCACAGAATGGGTAAGTGTTCACTTAACCTTCATAACTTAGTTGTCCCTTTGAACCATGATCTTAGGATCTCCAGTCAACATGGTAGGGTTATCATTACAAAGTTTCTGCCATAATAAGATTAAGTCCCATTCCGAGTGTCAATTTTGACATTTGATCTCTAGGTAAACCTTTGGTAAGCGGATCCGCAAGATTCTCCTTCGATCTAACAAAATCGATAGAAATCACACCATTAGAGATCAGTTGTTTAATAGTATTGTGTATGCGATGTATATGTCGAGACTTACCATTATACATACTATTTGTGCCCGACTTATAGCCGACTAACTATCACTATGTATGCTTATTGGAGCAATAGGTTTAGTCCAGCATGGAATGTCCTCTATGAAATTACGAAGCCATTGTGCTTCTCCTGCCTTGTCTGATGCAATAAACTCAACTTCCATCGTGGAACGAGCTATGCACGTTTGCTTTGTGGATTTTCATGACACCACAGCACCACCAATAGTGAATACATATCCACTTGTGGATTTTGAATATTTTGAGTCAGATATCCAATTTGCATCACAGTATCCTTCTAATACTGCTGGATATCTTATATATCGTAATCCCATATTCATTGTAAATTTTAAGTACCTCAGTACCCTATTAAAAGATTTTCAATGATCCTCACATGGATTAGTTGTAAACCTGCTTAGTTTATTCACAGCACAAGCTACGTCTGGTCTAGTACAGTTGGTAATGTACATCAGACAACCTATGATTTGTGAATATTTCAACTGAGACACATGTTCACATATGTTATTGACTAAGTGCAAACTTAAGTCAATTGGAGTTTTTACTGGACTTTCATGAAAGACATTAAATATTTTTAGAGCAGACTCAATATAATGAGACTGTGACAACGTAAGCCCATTAGACATTCTAGAGATTTTAATCCCTAAAATTACATCAGCAACTCCCATGTCCTTCATAGCTAAATTCCGTGTCAACATCTTTTTAGTATTCATGATTATATCACGTGTACTTCCCATGATCAACATATCATCAACATAAAGACATACTATCACATAAGAATTAGAAGTGTTCTTGATATAGACACATCTGTCACACTTGTTAATTTTAAACCCATTTGACAACATCATTTGTTCAAATTTTAAGGGCCACTGTTTTGGCGCTTGTTTTAGCCCATACAATGGTTTAACGAGTCGACACAGATTGTGTTCTTGACCTGGAACAACAAACCCCTCAGGTTGATCCATGTATATTTCTTCCTTCAATTCACCATTAACATCCATTTGATGGATTTCCAGGTTATAGACCACAACAATCGCAATAAGAACCCTTATCGAAGTGATTCTAGTTACCGGTGAATATGTATCGAAAAAATCAAGACCTCATTTTTGTCGATAACCTTTGGCTACCAATCTTGCCTTATATTTATCAATAGATCCATCGGCTTTAAGTTTTTTCTTAAAAATCCACTTACAACCGAGTGCTTTATGCCCTGGTGGGATATTAACCAATTCCCAAGTATGATTTTGCATAATGGAGTCAATTTCACTTTTGATTGCTTCTTTCCAGAAAGGTGCTTCTGGATTTGACATAGCCTCGGCATATGTTCTTGGATCGTTTTCTACCATATAAGTGAGAAATTCCGGCCCAAATGACATTGAAGTCCTAGCCTTTTTACTTCGGCGAGGTTCTATTTCCTCATTTTCTGGAGTGGTATCCTCTGTGGATTCATACATCCGGTTATTTGGACTCGTGTCTTCTTTGTTTCTGTCTTTTTTTTGGAAAGACATCATCGAAAAACACAGCGTTTCTTGATTCCAATACAATATTCACATGTATATCAGGGATGTCAGATTTATGCACTAGAAATCTATATGCACTACTGTTATTTGCATATCCGATAAATATACAATCTATCGTTTTAGGCCCAATCTTTATTTTTTAGTTTTAGGCACTTATACCTTTGCTAAACAACCCCACACTTTCAAATATTTGTAGCTTGGCTTATGGCCTTTACAAAATTCATATGGGGTCTTATCCATCTTTTTTGATGGAATTCTATTAAGAATGACATTTGCTGAGAGGATGGCCTCCCCCCACAAGTTCTGAGGAAAACCCGAACTTATCAACATAGCGTTCATCGTCTCTATTATAGTGCGGTTCTTGCGTTCAACAATACCATTTTATTGAGGTGTATATGGAGCTGTAGTTTAATGAATATGCCAGATTGTGAACATATTTCATCAAACGGTGCATCATATTCACCACATCGATCACTACGAACCTTTTTGATTCATTTGCTAAGTTGATTTTCGACTTCATTCTTATAG
Source organism: Gentiana macrophylla (assembly GCA_026214975.1). NCBI lineage: Eukaryota > Viridiplantae > Streptophyta > Magnoliopsida > Gentianales > Gentianaceae > Gentiana > Gentiana macrophylla. The sequence goes on from CM047814.1 coordinate 45,921,371, forward strand.
TTTTTAAAAGCCTCGATTGTCATCTTTGCTACTTAGCAAATAGACATAACAGTATCTTGTACAATCATCGATAAATGTTACAAAGTATTTTTTACCGCCTCTCGATTGCACAAATTTTAAATCACACAAATACGTATGAATTAAATCTTACGGTTCTGTTTCTTTTCCACGTAAGAAATAGTGCCTTAGTCATTTTAGCTTACGACACATATTTGGCATTTTTCGCTTTGATTAAACTTTAAATTAGGTAATAAATCTAAATTCATCATTCTACAAATTGATTTATTATTAACATGTCCTAATCGATCATGTCATAAACAAGAAGACTCAAGCAAGTAAGCAGAAGTAGTTGCAATTTTATTAGCCTCATCGGGCACAACAGTCTTAGGCACAATGGCCATTACATTCAACTTAAACATACTCTCGGTGAGATAGCCACTACCGACAAAAGCTTCATTCTTAGTCAGAATGACCTTATCAGAACCAAACATCATCTTGAAACCAGCCTTGCTCAACATAGAACCAGAAACTAGATTCCTATGAATGTCAAGAACATGGAGAACATGGAGAACATTGGTCAAAGTCAGCTTCTTTCCCGAAGTCATCTTCAGAATCGCATTCCATGTTCCCTTAATGGTTAAGTGGGAAGAGTTACCCATCCATGGTTTCTCACCAGCTTCAGCCTTATAGGTTGAAAACACTCCACGGTCAGCACAAACATGTCTTGTGGCTCCATTGTCCACAAACCACTGTCTTGGATTCCCCACAGCATTTCAATCTGTCACAACAGCGCAGAACATGTCATCATCACTGACGATGCTGGACTTCATCTATGAATAAATCCGGGCCGATTATCTTAGTGATAAAGATCTTCAACCCCTAAAACCCTAAATCGTGTAAAAGAGAGGTGGATGTTTTGTGTATTTTAGACTGAGCTCTCAAGTTATTTCTCTTGAGTTGCCTACGTATCCAATAGTTGAATTGGAATCAAGTCTTTCGTAGTTCCTTAGGGTTTTTTATATAGGAGATGTCTCATCCCTCTTCCTTGTCCTGTAAGGAATTGTATTATAATTATCATTATTATTTCCTTAAGGATATACATGCCTAAATCCCTATGATTTAGGGATAATTATGGACATATTTAATGTCAATATCACAGTCTTTAAGACTAAGGATTATTTCCTTATTTAGATATGGTTATCCAACACGTGGAATAACAGCCGGGGCGGCTCTGAGCATCCTGCGCTGAGCCCCCAAGGCCACTATGGCCGAACTAGGCAGTTCCTCTTCGCCAGACCTTGACCGACCTGCGGTAGCTGGACGAGGAACTTCTGCCGATCCCCCACCTGGGGTAAGGGACCAGCCCTTAGGTACGTCTTTGGGGCTCTTGGCCCTTAATGCCCTATGTTTAAGGGCTAATCATTTATTACACGTCCTCTTAGGACGACACGTGGCGTCGTTCAGGTCGGCTATCATCATAAGCCCCCCATGTCTGATCTTACTTTTAGCTGGTCAGATCTGCACTTCTTGGCGGTTCGGTTGGACTTAACCGATCCCGCGTTTTGAATTGATTAACTGCCAGGTGACAGTCTATTAAATAGGTCATCATTACTTTTGTAGGATACGAGGCATTTTTCCCTCTTTCCTATAACTGACGTTGTTTACACGTCTGGGGGAGTTATAACCTATCCATTCATATCAGGCTTTCCCACTTCTCCACATTTGCTATTAAATCGAAGATTTCTACTCTCTCAAGAATTTTCATTCTCTTCAAGTAAGCATTTCTTGTCTTCTCTAATTTCTGAGCGCTTCTTCTCTTCTACTCTATTTTTCCCAGTTAATGAGGGCGAGCACTGCATCTAGCTGTTTGATTGAGAAGGAATTCGAATCCCAATCTGAATCTGAAGTAGAAATTCTTCAAACTAGGGCCCAGATAGAAACCTCTTCCTTTTATTATGCCCCTGATCACAGTGATTTTGAGCAGTCCGTCGTAGATCCACAACCTACTAACCCATCTAGGCCACATTCCTCTTTCGGATGTACTTCATTGAACCAGAGCCTTAGAGCCCATATGACGGCTATGTCAGCAGTAGGCTGATTTGGGGTTAGATACAAACTTAAACAGGATGATATCCTGCAAATCTGTAACCAATACAACATCGATCCTGGGGGTGTAAACTTGTATGCTCATAAGTGCCCTAAAGGGTATTGTACTGTGTACAAGGAGCAATTTGTCTGTGGGCTTAGGGTCCCATTCTGCCCGGCCTTCGTGGCCGTTCTGAGGCACTACTAGCTGGGATTTGCCCAAATCACCCCTAATGGAGTTAGGGCGATTATCGGCGTCGTGATATTTTGTAGACTGATGGACACGGAGATCGCTGTAGACCTTTTTAGGACCTTCTACCAGCACAAAAAGGGTTAGGAATCATAGCGGGTGGTATTACTTTCCATGCCATACTGACCACCGAAGGGGCATCCCGATACTGTCTAAGAGGAAGACCTCTATTCATGAGTGAAAGAATCATTTCTTCTTTATCCATCATGGCGGACATCCTGAGCTAAGCGGCTGGAAATATATTCAACTTCCAGCTGATGTGTGCCCCACTGGGGTTAGTGAAGGATTACTTAACGATATTACCGGATCTGGTCTTCTCTTAGACTTCAAACAATGGCCCCCCGAACTGATCGAGGCAGCTCGCCTAGCTGACTCCAGACCTGATCCTTACCTGAGGCTTACCCAAGAGGATTATAACAACTGTAGGAGTTTATTTGTGCTTTAACTTTGCATATTTTTGTTGCTTTTGCATTCCTCTTTACTCGTACTAACACAGTGTGTCTCTCCTTTTTTATGGCCGACTTCGCTGATGTTTTTGATCAGGCTCTTGATGAGGAAGTTGTGCCTGAGCACAATGAACAGTTTTGAACCCAGAGGCTCCTGGGGCTGGTGTGGTTGTGGTGCCTGGTCTGGTTGATCCAGAGATCAATCCTGAGGATCCTCATCACGAGGAGTGGTCTTGATAAGATGAATTGATCGCTTCATGCAAACAGATCGATCGGCGGGATGATAGCCTGATCATCCTGGATGGTTTTGATCCGGGGAGACAGCTCCAATTGTGCTCCCGATCTAGACGAAAGAGGGGTAGAGCTGATCGAGGAGACCAGGACCTTTCTGAGGGGGTTCTATTCCCCGAGGATTTTTTTCTGTCCGAGTTGCCGGACAAGGATCTGGCCTCAGTGGCATACTATTTCGTATTTTCATACTTGCTTTCTTTTTTGCTACCTTTTATCGTATTAACCTTGGTTTATCTGTTGTCAGGTCGTCAGAGCCGGGAAAGAGATCTTGAACAGGCTTGACAACTTCTCCACCCAAAAGGTCTCTCGGGAAAGGTGGATTGTCGATCTTTCGGCAAGCCGGAAAAAGCACAAGGACGAGTCTCTGTCCAAGGAGCCTAGATCGCTGATCGGGAGAAGATTATACAGGCTCAGCAAGTTGAGTTGAAAGAGCTACGCACTGCTGGTACTAAACGGGAAGAGGCCCTGGCCAACCGCGTGCTGATCATGAGGAGCTTGAGTTCACGATACCTACGCGGATCGCTCAAGCTATCCATGAGTATAAAAGTTCTGATCACTTTACTGGGGCCTTAAAGGTTTTACTTGGCTCTATCTTAAGTCATGGGTACACCCTGGGTGTAGACCAGGCGAAGGAGCAGTGTCCTCAGCTGGTTATTAAGAATCTTCAACATGGGGGGCTCCACAAGCCTAGTGGCAATAAGCTCTATGAGGCCAGACTTAGGGAGTTTTAGGCCGGTGAAGATCTGGCCAAGAAGTATGCTCGTAAACCTCCCGCCAACAAACCAAGACATCTTCACTTTCAAATTTTCTCAATAGGATCATGCTGCTGATTCTTAGGCTTAGGCACTTATTTTGTTGAAACATTTGTAATAATTTCCAACTTAAATTCATGTATTGCCTTCTTGTTTTTGACAATATATGCCTTCTAGGTGTTTTGTTCAGTAATTACTCATTGGCTCTTAGCCTTTTATACTTTACTTTTCCTAGGATTTTTTTTAGCCTAGGCTTTTTTTTAGCCTTTGATCTTTTATTTTTAAGCATAATTTGGGACCCTTTACCCCCTGAAGTACATCATTTAAAAGCTTTGCTTATTTGAATTGTGTACTTTAGTTTAAACTCTAATCGTCTGTCCTGTAGATTTAGAGAGTTTGGATTACTTCAGCTTTCTAAGTATCACAGTTTTGAGCGTACATCGGCTCTGATCGTCTGTCCTGCAGACATGGAAAGTTTGATTATTTTAAAGTTTCTAAGTCTATTTTCAGCTCTGATCGTCTGTGTTGCAGTTAATGTTGGTTTTACCTATTTCTGACCCTACTTTTGCAGTCCAGTTCGCATAGTCTATCCTGCAGACTTATAGAGTTTGTCTTACAAACTTTTTCTGAGTCCGATCTATGACTCAGTTCGCATGGTCTGTCCCGCAGACTTATAGAGTGTCCTTTAAAAACTTTTTCTGATTCTGAACTGTGGCTCAGATCGTATGGTCTGTCCTGCAGACTGATTGAGTTTGTCCTTTTCAAACTTTTTTCTGAGTCCGACCTATGGCTTAGTTCGTATGGTCTGTCCTGCAGACTAATTGAGTTTGTCATTTGCAAACTTTTTCTGAGTCCGACCTGCGGCTCATTTCGTGGGGTCTATCCTGTAGACTAATTGAGTTTGCCCTTAGCAAAAAAAATTCTGAGTCCGACCTGTGGCTCAGTTCATATAGATTTGTCCTTTGCAAACTTTTCTGATCATAAGAAATAAACAATGCACAGGTGCAAAATAGACATTTATTTAATAAATGATGTTTGAATACATCTTATCGGGACATAAACTTTAAAACGTAAATAATGCATAAGTAAAGTCTGGAACCTGTCCTAGACATAAAATTTCCTGAGGTTGGAGGCGTTCCAGTTGCGTGGTACGGTCCTGCCATTTGCATCAGCCAGATGATATGCCCCTTTTCCATGCACCTTGACCACTTTATATGGTCATTCCCAGTTCGGATCAAGTTTCCCTTGAGGTCCTTGTCTGCTGACCTCATTATTTCTGAGCACCAGATCTCTCTCTTTGAAATATGAGTGTCTAAACTCGGGAGTTGTAGTACTGAGAAATTCTCTGTTTATACTTGGCCATTCTTAGGAATGCCACATTCCGAGCCTCTTCCAGGTCATAATTTGTGTGCCTGAGCTCAGTTAGCTGTTCTTCAGAGTAGAGCACTGCTCGTGGAGATGGTAGGCCAATCTCGGCCGGAATTACTGCTTCGCACTCGTATACTAAGCTGAATGGAGTTTCTCATATGGCCGAGTTAGGGGTTGTTCTCTATACCCACAAGATATTAGGAAGATGCTCGGTCCAGATTCTCATTCTTACTCTAGGCGTTTCTTCAGCCCTGGTTTGATCAGCCTTTTGGTCTATTCGACTTGCCCATTAGCTTGAGGATAGCCAACAGAAGTGAAGTGTTGAGTTATGTGCAAATCGGCACACCATTCTTTGACAGTCTTGTATTCAAACTGAGTTCCATTATCTGAGATCAAAGCTTTTGGGATCCCATACCTGCACACTATGTTCTTCTATAGGAACTTTTGTATCTGCTTCCCTGTTATGGTAGTCAGTGGTTCAGCCTCAACTCACTTGGTTAAATAGTCCACTGCTACTATCAGAAACCGGACTTACCGGGAGCCCGCGGGAGTGGTCCCACTAGATCTACCCCTCACTGATCGAAGGGCCAAGGGGATACCACTGGAACCATATTTTGAGATGGTTGATGCGACAGATTGTCGTGCACCTGGCACGGCTTACACTTCTCCACCAATTATTTGGCGTCTTGCTGCATGGTTGGACAATAATAGCCGAACAGCCTGCATTTCCTTGCTAAGGTTCTAGCTCCGGGATGGTTCCCACAAATTCCTAAGTGTATTTCTCTGAGGAGGTAATTCCCTTCTTCACTTATTGCATATCTAAGCCATGGTGCAATATACGACCTGCGATAGAGCACGTTCTCGAACAGTGAATACCTGGTCGCTAAGAGTTTCATCTTCCTAGCCTGAATCTTGTCTTGAGGAAAGATGTTATCCCTGAGATAGGACACTATGGGGTCTATCCAAGTATTGGCCTGCCTGATCGGTTGAACAACTTGTTGATCACAACTTCTTTCTTTGAGGAGTTCTACCAGCACTTTTTTCTCTGACACAAAGTTCGACGCCAACTTTGATAAGGCATTTGCTCTTCTATTCTCTGTTCGGGGTATTTTGTCAACATATACCTATTGAAAATTTTCTAGTAGAGTTCGAGCCACTGTTAAGTATTTCTTCATGGGCTCCTCTTTAGCCTCATATTCTCCATTTATGTGGTTTACAACGAGTTGTGAGTCGCTGTAAACCTACAGACCATCTGCCCCAAGCTTGCTCGCCAACTTGAGCCCTGTAATTAGGGCTTCGTACTCAGCTTCGTTGTTGGTGGCTTGAAAACCAAAACTTAAAGCGTAGGGGAACTCATCCCCTTTTGGACTGACGAGCAGAAGACCTGCCCCTGCTCCTTCTTTGCTTCCTGCTCCATCATCATATAAGTTCCAATTTTTTCTTTCTATTTCGGCTTATCGTCCTCTAGGAGAACATCTATCACCTCAGCTAGGAAATCTATTAAGGCTTGTGCTTTGATGGAAGTTCGGGGACGAAAGTCAATATCATACTCTGCCAGCTCGACGACCCACTTTGCTAACCTTCCTAAGGTTTTTGGTCGTCCTAAGATTTGCCGTAATGGCTGATCAGTGATCACTGTAACCGGATGGGCCTGGAAGTAGGGTCTTAACTTCCTTGAGGCATGCACTAATGCCAATGCTAGCTTCTTTGCATTTAAATATCTGACCTCTGGTCTATGGAGTGCTTTACTTACAAAGAAGACCGGTATCTGCTGTCCGTCTTGCTCTTTAACCAGTACTGCGCTCAGCACTTCTTCACATACTACCAAGTAAACGTACAGGGGTTCTCTTAGTTGAGGAGCCGTTAAGGTAGGCAGTTCAGCCAAGTACTATTTTAGTTCTTCAAAGGCCTTTTGACTTTCCTCGTCCCACTGAAAAGGACTTGCTCTTCTCAAAATTTTGAAAAATGGCAAGGCATGTTGTGCCGATCTGGATAGAAACCTATTCAAAGCCGCTATTCATCCCGTTAACCGTTGTACTCCTTTGATGTTTTTTGGCGGGGACATAGTCTTCAGTGCATCAACCTTATCCGGATTTGCTCTAATTCCGTCTTTGGATATCATGTACCCTAGGAATTTTCTTGATCTGACCCCAAACGTGCATTTCTTGGGGTTGAGTTTCAACTGAGTTTTCCTAAGAACTTTAAATACTTCTCTGACATCTTTCAAATACTGATCAAGAGACCTGCTCTTGATCAGCAGGTCGTCCACGTACACCTCCATGCATCTTACGATCTGTTCGGCGAAAATTGTATTTACAGCCCTTTGGTATGTTGCTCCGGCATTCTTTAGACCAAAGGGGCATAGTGGCGTAGCAAAGATCGTCCCAACCTCTATTATGAAGCGCTCTTCTACATCTTGAGGATCCATTACGATCTGATGATATCCTTTGTAGGCATCTAAAAATGCAAAAACTTCAAACCTCATTGTTGAGTCTATTAGACGATCAATTGGGTAAGGCGTAATAATCTTTCGGACATGCCTTGTTGAGATCAGTGAAATCAACGCACATCCTCCAACTCTCATCCGGTTTCTTGACCAGTACTGGGTTCGCTAACCATTCTGGTCACACCGCTTCTTTGATTATGTTGGCCTGCAACAATTTTGTCACCTCTTGCTTAATTGTTGAGATGCGCTTGGAGGCAAAATGCCTTTTCTTTTGACGTACAGGATTTCTGTTCGGATCTATGTTCAACCTGTGAATTGCTAGATCGGGAGATAATCTTGGCATGTCCTCTACTTTCCATGTGAAAACATCCTTGAATTCTTTCAAAAGATTTATCAGAGATTTCTTTTGTGAGGCTGGAATCCATGCCCCCACACTAACTGTTGAGTCTGCATGTTCGCCCCTTAGACGAACAGCCTCTGTCTGATCTTCAGATGACCAGTTCTCTTCATTCTCAGGAAGTAGTTTTTCGATACTCACATGCTGAACCATCAGCTTCCTGTTTACTGTTGCTGTTTAACAGCTCTTGGCTGTTTCCATGTTGCCCTTGATCTCTATAGAGCCTTCTCCCGTTGGAAATTTCATACTGACATGAGCTAGTGAAATCACAGCTCGGAGATCGATAAATGCTGGTCTTCCCATAATCACATTGTATGTTAAGGGTGCTTTAACCACCACATAATCCACCATCAGGGTCCTGCCCTTGGTTCCATCTCCAAAAGTAGTGGGGAGTTTAATTACACCCAGTGGGTGAACTGGGGGTGCGGAGAAGCCGAACAAAAGAGCTGATACGGGGGTCAGATCTGTATCTTTCAACTTCATTGCTCTAAACACATTGTAATAGATGACGTTCATGGCACTGCATGTGTCAACACATATTCGCCTTGTCAGATTCTTGCTAATCACCGCTTCTATTACTAACCCTTCAATGTTAATCACCAGGGGTAGAGAATCCTTGGGACCATAAGTCACTTCTCCCGACATTCTTTGTCTTTGTTCGCTTGAGTAGGGGCAGTAGACCGGCTCCTGCCTGTGTCTTCGGGTTTGCTTGTGTTGTTCGGCCCCCCTGAGATCGTATTGATCATGTTTACAGGGGGGTTGTCCATTTTACCGTCGGGGTCTGGTGAGTGGTCTCTTCTTCTTCGAAACGCATCACGATTATCTCTATCGTTGTAATTGTTTCGGCACATAAACTCACGCCAACCACGCGGTTTGGCCAGATGAGACCGATCTACGACCTCATCGAGTTTTCTTTTCATTACTGCTACATCGATGTCTCTGATCAGATCCCTACAGTGTTCTGAGTCATGACCCACATCCTTATGATACTTGCAATATTTGTTTGGGTCTCTCTTTTCTCTGGGCCCCCTCATTGGTGGTGGGACCCTGGTTATGCCCTTTCTTTCTATTATCGTGAGAACCTGCTCGCGAGACCTGTTCAAAGGGATGAAGTCTCAGTCCTGCAGAGCTCCTTTCTTGCCCAGCCGATCTGAGACTGGTGCAGTTACTCTATCCCAAACTGACTTTCTCTTCTTGTCTGGTTTATCTTCAGACCTGCTTTTCTTTCCTTCACCTTTTCCATCTCTCTCTTGAGTCTGTTTGCTTCTTCTCCCTGACAATGTTTATAGACCATGTCTAGACATTCTTCTATTGTCTGAGGGAGCTTGATGTTGAGCTTGGCGTGCAGCCGTCCCTCTCGCAAACCTGCCATGAAAGAGGTGACCAGCAGTCGATCATCTGCATCCCGCACCTGAGCGGATTCCTTGTTGAAGCGCTTTATAAAGCGTAGTACGGATTCATCAGCTTTCTGCTTCAAAGTCAACATGTGAGTTTGATTTCTATGGAATGGAAGAGCTGCGATGAAGGCATGGATGAGCTTCCGTGTTAAGGCGGCGAAGTCGGAGATCGACCTGGGAGGAATCTTGTTAAACACTCTCTGGCACTTCCTGTTAGCAGTACAGGGAAGGCTTTGCACTTCATCTCGTCTGAGGCGCTGTACAAGTTCATAAGTGAAATGTAATGATGCATGTGATCATAAGGATCCTTGGATCCATCGTATGATTCGATCTTAGGTATTTTGAACCTTGTTGGTCGGGGTTAGCTATTGATGTATTTTGTGAAGGGTGACGCGTAGAGCAGTTTGTCTGATTGTCTTCTGAGCAAAGCGTCAAGTTCGGCCTTAGCCATGTCGTTAGGGTGACGCATATTCTCGTACTCAGTGTGAGCACTTGACTCCACGATCTCTGGCTTTTTAGGGGCCTGTTGATGGAGATTGGTTTCTGAAACCTCTGGGGGATCCCTTCCTTTGAGGGTTTCGTCCAAGATCGCCTTAATAGTGATATTATCTAAATTCTTCAAGGCCTCAACCAACGCTTGGTTGGCTGGGTCTTGAAGGGCCAGATTAGGCTGATCATCTGCAATGTTTTCTTTTTCCTGAGCAGCCGTAGCATGGGCTTCTCCTTGGGCGGTAGAAGTTGTTCCGCCCTGTTGAGTTGGATCCGTTGGATTTGCAGTCTTCTTGCCAGTGTTCTTCGGTGGCATGGCTGCTTACAAGAATTCTGGGATTGTTTTGATCGTTTATCAGAAAGAAGGCCCTCCTTCTTGCGCCAATTGATGATGTTGGACTTCGTCAATGAATAAATCCGGGCTGATTATCTTGGTGAAAAATATCTTCAACCCCTAGAACCCTAAATCGTGTAAAAGAGAGGTGGATGTGTTGTGTATTTTAGACTGAGCTCTCGAGTTTTTTTCTTGAGTTGCCTACGTATCAAATAGTTGAATTGGAATCAAGTCTTTCGTAGTTCCTTAGGGTTGTTTATATAGGAAATGTCTCATCCCTCTTCCTTGTCCTGCAATGAATTGTATTATAATTATCATTATTATTTCCCTAAGGATATACACGCCTAAATCTCTATGATTTAGGGATAATTATGGACATATTTAATGTCAATATCACAGTCTTTAAGACTAAGGATTCTTCCCTCAGTTAGATATAGTTATCCAACACGTGGAATAACAGCCGGGCGGCTTTGAGCGTCCTGCGTTGAGCCCCCAAAACCATTATGGCTGAACTAGGCAGTTCCTTTTCGCCAGACCTTGACCGACCTGTGGTGGCTAACTTCTGCCGATCTCCCACCTGGGGTAAAGGACCTGCCCTTAGGTAAGTCTCTGGGGCTCCTAGCCCTTAATGCCCTATGTTTAAAGGCTAATCATTTATTACACGTCCTCTTAGGACGACACGTGGCGCAGTTTGGGTCGGCTATCATCAATCACCATCAGTTTCAGCCATATGTGCCATTGGCTGAAATGTCTTCTTTCCACGGCACTCACTTGCACGAATCCCAAATTTTCTATAGTTGCGGCATTCACCATTAAACTTATATGCAGTTTGTGATTTCTTTGACGATTCACCAATTTTCTTCCTCTTCTGATTCTTGACCTCAGCAACATGATCTTTGGCCTGTCCAACCTGCACACAAAGTTCCTTTTCGGATCCTCTATTGTCCTCATCTATACGGAGTCAGACAAGCAGATCACCCATAGACATCTGCTTTCGCTTGTGTTTGAGATAACTTTTATATTCCTTCCATGACAAAGGTGGTTTCTTAATCACACAGGCTACTTGAAAATTTTCACTTATTATCATACCCTCTTCTATAATTTTGGATATAATAATTTGTTATTCCTCAACCTGTTTAATTACGGTTTTGGAATCGACCATCTTATACTCCAGAAATTTACCTACTATAAATTTCTTAGCACCTGCATCCTCAGTATTATATTTTTTCTCTAAAGCAAACCACAATGCTTTAGCAGACTCAAACGTACAATAGACACCATACAAAGTATTGTCCAAACAGATTCAAGATGTAATTTTTGTACAAAAAATCACTATGCTTCCAACTCTCAAGAGCAAGCGAGCTATGTGTTCAATGTTTTCTGGAGGCACAACTGGTTGCTCATCAGTGAGCATCATGGCCAAGCCAAGCGTAGTCAGGTAGAACAGCATCTTTTGCTACCAACACTTGAAATTCAGCCAGTCAAACTTCCCTAGTTTCTCTCTATGAGAAAAACCAGTCACGGCAATAGTAGATTGTGTCACAACCGCATTTGTATCTTGGACTTCCAATTGCCGCATCATCGCGATGAGTGTCAATGACGCATCATTAACAGTAGTCATTTTTGTTCATAACAGAAGATAAACAATCAGAGTCGGTTCGTTTTAAACGAGACCAAACAGATGATAAAAGCTTACTGAATATCACAAGAGATACTCAGTTCGAGCAGAATTTTTTTTTTGTTCAAACGAACTGAATATTTATTTTTATTTTCATATAGATCTGAAGGAAATTTATTTTAATATTGTTATTCCCGTTGTATCATATGCAAATATAATAAAGAAACAGAAAGTGTACAAACAATTTATTTATTGATTCTGAAAGGGATTACAAATACAGTATTAAAATACGAAATGAAAACAAAATAGTAAATGATATCTTTAAACAAACTGAGGCGAGATGCTCTCTGTCCTTAAGACAAATTTGCTCCGGCATGTACCCTCGGTTTATGCAATTGTCTCCCAGGATTACTCAGTTTACCTGTTCAGAAGAGAGGTACTTCAACTCCTGAACAACAGCGAACTCTTTTGGCGCTTCACAAAACTCTTCAACAAAATTTATGCAGTAGAATGATTGTGTTGTGTTTCTTCTGTGTGTGTATTTCCATTGCAGCTGAGGATCTGTATATAGGGAGGAACAGCCTTGAAGTATTAAAGGAGCCATCAGTTGAAAAGGCTGCACTAATAGGCCTTTACTCCTTCAGTTGAAGGAACTCTACACTATCAGCCTTTAACTCCTATCAGTTGAAGCAATAAAGCAACTCCACACAATAATGTGTATCTGTTGCAAATGAAGAAACTCTTGAATCGAATCGAGTTACTTATGACTCGGCTCGAACTACTTATCAGATTGTTTTATTAATTATTTGACAATGCCCAATGTAACTTTGTCCAAAAAATTAATACTTGACCCTCAGGCCCATGAAGGCCCATTCCCCCAAAGCCGAAGGGTCAACGGGCACGGCGGGCAAGGCGGCGGCAGCGCTGCAGCAAGTGTGTGGCAATTTCAATGAGAATATCGTCTAATTAAAACCATTCTGAACTCTCCCCCTTTCCTTGGAGCTTATACGTTTTATCAACATTTTCCCACTTAAATATTGAAAAAAGGTTAGCACACTTCCCAATGTGGGATTAAGGAAGTTGAACTTTTCAACTTCCAAGTTCCAACTCTTCAACTAACCAACTTTAAGCCTTAATTTCTCATTCACCCGATATTCAAATTGAATGATTCAAAGACCTATCTTTATGTACGTCGCACTTAGTTTTCAAAGTCATCATAAACTCTTGATAAATTATACAAGAGTCTAATCGAAACCGGCTCTCAAAGTGGTTGTAAAAAATGATTAAAAACCATTTTCCTCTATTTCTCTCCAACACACACTAGATACGTAGGGTACATTACATAGGGTCAAGTTTATAATTTTTATATATTAGAAAGGAGATTCAGGTATGAAAATCCATAACTCAAATCTGTGAAATAAACCCTAAGAAAAAGTGTGAAATGAAGAATTGTGTTGTGAAAACATCAGATAACGAATGAAAAGTATTCACAATTATTAATACTACCAACAGTGGATAGAGACACTAAAACTTGTTTTTTTTTAGGGGTAACTTGTTTTATTTTGTGTTTAAATATTTTTTTATTTGGTTATTGATGACGGTTAAAATTGTATATTCTACAACATTAACATTTCACCCATTATGAGCTAAAATTAGTTGGTTCGGTCATGAAAAGTGAGCCATTTGTGTTAAATGCTATCTATAGGGTTCACGAGCTGAGAAATTGGTATTTCCATTTATTATTCCCTGGTATTATTTTGTGTTTTATTAGGCTATTTTTAGATAACGAAGTTGGGCCGAGTGTCAAGGAAAAAGATATGGAATGGACATGTCGCAGAATCGGGCCTAAGGTATTCCAGAAGATTCCAAGTTAAGTCGGCTAAAGAAAAAGTACGAAATTGCCCTCGACGAGTTGGCAGCCGCCTTCGAGGCATTGAGCATTCTAGAAGCAGGGTTTACACGTTTTCTTGGACGAGAAGTAGATTTTAGGATTTCTTAAGTCGGTTAGAGCACTATAAATAAAAGGCAGCAGACCCAGTTGTAAAGTGTGTCCACAAGTACCACAAGACATATACATATTATGCAATAAAAGTTCTTTTCCTTCTTCTTTTAATTATTTTCTATGAGTGCTATCCAGGGATCCGACAGATTCACCACCTAGGGAGCGATCTGAGGAGGATCTACGCTCTGGTTCGAGGGTATGAATCTTCTGCTTTCTAGATGTAGATCTGTTGTTGTTTTGTGATGAGTTTGTTTTGATTGTTGTATTGGTCCTGCTATGTAGTAGTTAGTTTATTTTCCCCGTTTATATGTCGGTCTGAATCGTTGGTGAAGTTTACATGAAATAGTGGTTGTGTTCTCTCTACTAGTCGTCGGTCTATATCGACGAGTAGAAAACCTATTAAATCTTGTTTCATTATAATCGGTTCCAGCTACGTACGTCTGATATTCAGGTTTAATTTACATATTTTTAGGCTGATCAACTACTTGCATGTTATCGTAAATTGGCATGAAGGACTATTAGTGAAGTGCTCGTAAGGAGATGGTTTATCGATCTCTAGGAACGTGCTAGTCATCATCGATAACTTCCTGGGGAGGTTCTCGGTCTTGAGCCAGCTATCCCTAGATCTTATTGCATGTGAACTAATACAGGCTAAGGTAGGTTATTGCACATAGGCACCTGTTGTCCTTGCAAATGGAAGTATGGTAATATTAGGGGTTAACACCCGTAGCTGACAAAGACTTAACATTTATCAACGACGAAGATCTCATAAGTTGGGGGGAATAGTTAATCATCATAGTTAGGACTAATATTATAGAAACACATATAAGTGCATTTGTGTGTTATATTGAGTGTCACCGTTATTGCTTTCCTTGCACCGTTGTTGGTCGTAGACCGCCACTATTGTTCTCAATCTTGAATTATCGGTATCCTTACGAGTCACTGTGGATTTGACCTTGATTCACCTTTTCTATACTACGATAAACCCATTCCTATTGCTAGTAGAAGAGAATTGCACGCAATAAAGATTTTCTGGCGCCATTGACGTGGACTCGTGTCAGTAATACTCTTGATTCAAGATTGAGAAATTGTATATATTTATTTTTTATAATTATTTAGTCTGTTTAGTAGTCTATGAATAATTGAGTCTTGACAGTATCTGTTTTGTCTGAATCTGGAAAAATTTCGTTCGACTCAGCGGGTCGAGATTGACTAGAATCTGTAGAACTTATTCCGTTTAGTTAGAGTAAAGTCAGTAGTCAGAGTCTTTGCTTTCGAGTCTGCCCAGGCGAGTGTAACAGCCGTCGAGGCAAGTTTCTAACAATCTTTTTGTGTCTTGCAGTACGCTACACTGAGTTCAGCAACAAAGCTTGAGAAGTTTATCCCTGAGATCGAAAAATTCTACAAGGAAAATCGTAGGTTGATTCGAGAATCTAGAGAGAAAATTATGAGGCTTGCTAACGACGTGAGTACGTACGAAGAGGACCAGAGTGAGGATGAAGAGATTTCGCATCTAGAAGATCCTGACGAAGTGATGGCGGCAAGAAACGGAGCCAATGGAGGAGACATAGCTAATGAAGTCCGAAATGGAGTAGGAGCAGTTGTAGCTACAGAAATAAGAACTCTACAGAGTTATGCCCTGCCAACGATTGAACAGTTTGTACCAGCTACTGTGCAACTAGAGAACGCGGCTGAGGTATTCCATCCAAAGTCGAACGCGATCCAAATGGTGACAAATTACACTACCTTTTATGGACCTAATAAAGGTCATAGTGTCCATGCCACCAAAATTTTGAAATTATCAGCACTGTGAAGCCAAAAGGAGTTCTAGAGGACAACATCAAGCTGAAGTTGTTCTCGTTCATGCTGAAAGATAAATCAAACCAGTGGATTTTGTCTTTTGCAGCTCGTTCTATCCAATCATGGAAGGACTTGTTTGTAGAAATTTATAAACAAATCGCCCCACCCGGGAAATCACTTTAAAATGAGGCCGTAGATAATGAACTTCAGGCAGAAACCGGGCAAGATGTTTGAAGAGATGTGGGAATGATTCAAGGAAGCACAACGTATATTCCCACACCATGAAACCACTTTGCCCATACGAATGCATAGTTTCTATCATGGGTTACAACCTAGTGAGAATATGAGAGTAGATGCGTCAAGCAATAGGTGCTTTGCGTTGTTGTCACCAGATGAAGCTCTGGAAAAGCTAGAACAAATCACACTTACAAGTCAATGGGGAACACATAAAGTCGAAACCGTCTGATCAGCTGAAAGTGTATTTGGAGAGGATACCTTTCAACAGATCTTATATAAGCTATTGGTCATTAAAGAGAAGATGGATGAAATGCAAGAAAGGATTACCAAGGTAGAGAAAGTTCAGGGAATTGAGACCTCCAACACCATGGATGTGAATTATCTTGAGAGGCTAGAAAACCCTTATGGGGGCACTATCGCCCAGGTCTCACGATCTCCCTGGATTCAGATATACTTATTTAAATAGTGGAGAGAGAGAGAGAGAGCGAAGCAATAAAAGAAGTCCGGTGGTTTCATGCCTCAATAGAAAAAGTCCAGTGGTTGGGATGCAATAATGGACAAGATGAGTTCAACAGTGACTGAGAGTGTCAGCCAATTAACAAAGTCCATGAGCGAGCTTAGTGAGAACATTACACAATATTTCCAGAATAATGATGCAAGACTAACTAACCAAGAAGCGCTAGTGCAGAATTTGTCACACCAAGTGGGACAAATTACAGAACAGGTGTCAGCACGTCCTCCGGGAGGCTTACCAAGCAACACGGAGAAAAAATCAAAGAATGTAAATGCAATCATGATCGGAAGTGGAAAAGAGTTACCTGGACCAATCACTAAGAAGGAGTAGATAGTCAGAGTAAGAAGGGAGATCAGAGCGCAGCAGAATCTGGGGGAACAGGGGATTCGACTCGGCAAGACACCAGTCCGACGCGTCGAGCATCTGCAAATCCAGCAGAAGATAAGGACGAGGAACATCAGGCAGCAAGTATGTCTTCTAGAACTGTTACTATTAATCCTGCAGCTCTACCCTATCCCCCTTGCAAATCTAAACCGAATAATGATGATGCCCGCTATAGAAAGTTAATCGAAATGTTTATAATGTTGCAAGTGAATATCATCTTAGTAGAAGCTCTGGATGGAATGCCAGAGTATGCAAAATTTCTAAAGGAAGCAATTTCTACTTAGAGGAAATTGTTAGATCTTGAGACAATCTGCCTAAATGAGGAATGCTATGCAGTTTTGCAACACAAACTGCTGCCTAATTGTAAGGATCCTAGAAGTTTCCTCATACCTTTCACCATTTGAGGTGTAGGCCTAAACAAAGCTTTATGTGACCTAGGGGCAACCGTCAATCTGATGCCGATGTCCATATTTCATAAGTTAAGGATGAAAGAGCTTAATGAGACATATATAACCCTTATTGGCCAATAGATCGAAGAAGCAACCACGTGGGGTTGTAGAGGACGTTATAGTGAAGGTAAGCAAATTTGTGTTTCCTGTGGACTTTGTGGTGCTGGATGTGGAAGCAGATAGTGATGTACCTCTAATCCTAGGAAGACCTTTCATAGCAACTAGCAGGACTTCAATAGATGTCTACAAAGGAGAGCTGGTTTTAAGAGTGAACAAAGATAATGTGGTCTTCAATGTGTTATAGATGATGGGATATGCTAATGACAAAGGATAAGCCTTCTATATGTTGGATGTCATTGATGAACTTGTTTTAAAGTTACAGAAGCATGTGGCATTAAACCCGGAAGTAGCTGAGACGTTGTTCTTAAAGGAAGAAGACGTCTGGCCGGAGTGTAGTGAAGGACGTTTTCAAGAAGTTGTGACGCCGGAGCATATTGGGAAAAACAAATAGGGAAGCGAAAAAAGAGATGAACTCACAAACAGGGTATCAGAAATGCTCTGAGAGGCAAAATATTATATATTATTCAAGTATGATTAAAATCATCCCACAAGCCGGGATATTATAGCTTCCAGAATACGATACTTGCCAAAAATAGAATATTACAAAATATTTGAGGAAAATTAATCAACACGGAAATCACAACGCTGATTACATAGATCTTCCTAAACGAACGGATCCGGAATCGGATATTTATTAAATACTGAAATTAAAATAACAAAAATGTGAAAACGTCACGAAAATCTTTGGTGCCCAAAATGGAAGGGAAAACAAATTGAATTTGACCTATGCATACAAAGATGTGTTCTTATAACATTATGAGAAGATGTGTCCATGACAAGGAGATCCCCAGTATCTTGGAATATTGCCATTCGAGAGAAGTTGGAGGCCATTATGGGCCTGACAAGACAACAACCAATGTACTGCAGTGTGGATTTTAATGGCTTACAATATTTAAGTCACTTACGAGTTTACAAGAGTATGTCACTCTTGTAAGATGACAGTAAAATTTCAAAGCGGAATGAGATGCCACTACACAGTATCCTTGAGGTGGAATTTTTTGATGTGTGGGGAATTGATTTTATTCGACCTTTCATGTCATCAAAATCTAATCGATACATTCTGGTGGCAGTAGACTTTGTTTTCAAATGGGTGGAGGCAACGGCCTTATCTACCAACGATGCTAGGGTTGTTTTGATCTGAAGAAAAACATTTTGACGAGATTTGAGGTACCACGATCAGCGATGGGGGGGAGTCATTTTTGCAACAGGTTGCTCTAAAATAGCATGGAAATCGAGAATGTTTTTTTCATCACGTATATCTTTTATCATCTGACCTTGGATATATGTGGTTTACTCCTAATCGATTCTCATGTGATCTTCCAGTTAAAGTTTTCGCGTCTTGCTTAGGTCAATCAGGAATAATTTGGCTTAAACTGTTTTTGTGCATTCCTTTGGTATATTCACTTACCGCCACCTTAATTTCACGTTTCCCTTCGCATGTTACTTATGATTTTCGAAGTTTTTGAAGCGCAGGTTAACGTTTGGATGATGGATAGCCTTGGAACTGACTCACAACGATGATGTTCCATAATGTAGTACTTCACTCGGACGACCAATTTCCAGAGCTAAGTCCCTTCCCTATTTTCTACTTTATTTTTAGTCATTGGGGACAATGGGGGTAGGCGGTTTTCAATATTTTCAACTAATTTTAGCTTGCCTATGAACGTCCTGTGTACGGAATCAGTAGAAAAGGAGCCCAAGAATGATTTGAATTTGATTACTTACATATTCAATTTAGCATGGATGAATGAGCATGTGTTATGTGACATGAAGTAGCGACTTATTATTTGTTATTTTATGAGATGATGAGTTATTTTGACCGGGAAACGATACTTATATGTGGATATACATTAACTGATTGTTGTTGGATGATGGAAACCATTACCAGAAAACGTAAAACAAGATAAACCGGGCTTGTGAGTGAGTGAGCGTGAATAAAAAAGAGAAAACCTGCCAGAAAAATGAAATCAATGCAAAACGCATACGGCAGGAGGGAAGCAAATTCAGTGCGAAAAACATACGGCCCTCGCATAAAATTAAATACATCGAGGACCTTTGTGCAGTACTCGGTCCCCGACTCCACCCGTCTTGACTAAGGTTTCATGTTGTTCTCATGAGTCTGAAAGTGATATACCCGGATCCGAATGGGGCCCTGTTCATCCATATTGGGCCTACAATCTTGGCCAATCAACATAGGTAATGGCTTTATCTCCGCCGCCGCGCCGCCACCATCTCCATCTCACCCCCGCTAGCTACAAGCCGGGTCCTGTCCGCCAACAGTAAGCCGGATCTTGTCCGCCCGTCATATGTCGGATCCATCTTCTCCATGTGATTTCTACCCATATAGTCAAGCTTAGTTCAAGACAAGGCACAAATGAGCCCGTTGCTCGCCATACTTATCAATGGTCGCTGATCGCTGCCCGCCATCCTTATCGATCCAGCTGGCCAAAACAGCTGGCCACTCCTGACAGCTGGCTAGGACACTTGTATTATATGCATACTTAACTTAGCTATGTACTCTCAATTGTCTTGTCGATGAACAGTAGACCGACTTACTTTTTTAGCCTATAAATATGGGATCACATTGTAATAAGACAGAGGTTCAATCTCTCAAGCTTTAAGCTATAATCTAATATAAGCAGAAACTCTGCCAATTTGTCGACTACTTCACAAACACTTAAACCGCCACTACTGTTCTTGATCACCACCGTGTCCACACCGTGGAAATCACACATATCAGCCTTATATCCTCAAGATAAACACTGTTACCGCAAATCTGGTGTTCAGCGCAACATCAGTTGACTCCGTTTCCTGGAAAATCATCATCATTCAGCTTCTGGAGATCATCTGCTCCATCACAAAGACGATTTCACGGTGTCTCAGGCGAGGTTATCATCATTTTCAGTCTGTCGGTCACTAAAGCTTTGATCTTTTGGGATAATACAGCCCAGAAACCGCTGCTCTCCTCATCTCAACAACCCACACAGAAGAGATCACCAACCTCATCGCATGCTCACGCTTGAGTCCATCTTTAATACCCAGGTTGGTTTATACACCCTTTTTTCGGTTTCAGATCTTCAAGTAAAGAAAGTTTGGTTATTTTAGCTACAAGCTACCTGGAGAACACAAACAACTTTCACCAGAATATTACCAGAAAAATACCCACAAAAATCATTAAGTCATGGCAGGCGGGAAAAACTTGAACCCAACAACACCGACTAAACCAGTCAATCAACGCCCGACACGTGGAGCGAGCACGCTGCGTGGGGAGACTAGCCGAAGGAGTATGTCAGATGGGGCAGATGTCAACCCTGCCCTCACGACCGACATGCGAGCATATATACGGGAAAGAACTAGAGCTCGCGAAATACATGAAGAAGCGATCAGAAAAAATAAGGGAAAGGGGATCGCTGGGACATCTAATCCAAATAACGAACAAGAGGCTGTTTCAGCAGGGAGAACTCCCCCACAGCAAGATTTATATAAGATAGCTCTACAAGCACACATGGAATATATAGAGGAAATGCGGGTAGGAAATGCACTATTAATTGCTGAAGGACTGCCACCCCAACCTATCCGCAAATTCAACCCTCCTCAACCCGCACAAACAGAGCTACAACCGACTTTCATTCCTCCAAAAACAGTTCAATCCCAGCGATCAGAAATGGAAGAAAGCAGCCATGCAACGTCCCAACCAAGAGGGGATAGAAAGTCAAGACTTGGTCGCCTGGGGCCGTGGTCGACGATCGCGGTGCAAACCAGTCGTCGACCTAGAATCCTCGACAGTCCGTGCTCGCCTGAGAGGACATGGGGACTCGCAAGATATGGGGGGACATATTACATTCCCGCTAATTCCCCCGAATCAAGAGGAATTGGGAATAATGAAAAAACAGATAGAGGAACTGCAAAAGAGCACGAAGGGTGTTAAAGTGATTCCAACATGGGGAACAAGCGTGCTCCATCCCAGTATACTGAAAGCGGCTCCAAGAGGGGGAACTCACTACCTCAATTTTATTAACTACCATGGAGCAACAGATCCTCTGGATTGGCTATCCGCTTTTCAGAGCAGAATCAGTTTGTGTACTTCTAGCGACGAGGCTTGGTGTATAGCATTTGTGGGGTCAATGCAAGATAGGGCAGCATCTTGGATCCGCAGTCTTCCTCCCGGTTCTATTTTGTCATGGGATGATCTGATCAACAAATTCATAGCAGAGTTCAAGTCAGTGGGAGGACCTAAAAAGACACACATCGACCTGCATGAGGTCCGACAAGGCGACAACGAGGGTACCCGCAGCTATTATGAGCGGTTTCATAAAGTGTACGAGCTAACAAGAGGATTAGCGGACAACGTCGTCATGAGCAGTTTTGAAACAGGGTTGAAACCAGGGTACTTGAAATCCTATTTCGCTCTATCCCCACCAGCAAATTTGCAAGAAATGTTGAGTTCAACAAGAAAGTACATTGCCACAGCAGGAAACGAAGGAACGTCTTCGTCCAACAAAGGCAAACAGAGGGCTGAGCGTAGTCCGCCTAGAGATACCCGCAGGAACACGGATCGGGAAATCAAAAAACCCGAGAGATTTAAGGAGGAGCACTTCACGCCGCTCGCAATTTCTTATACTCAAATGTTGAATGAAATAAGAGATGAAATACCTGAGCCCTATCCGATGGTTCCCAACACACGTCGCGATGCATCCAAATATTGTGGCTATCACAGAGATAAGGGTCATACAACGGACGAGTGTATCCAGTTTAAACGAGCGATAGAGAAGTTACTCGCTCGCGGACATCATGACCACCTAAAACTAGATGCCGGTGGTCCGGACAGGAGGAATCAGCAAGCTCGCCAGTTCGACGGGAACATCAGAATGATAACTGAGCCTCCTCCCAGTAACAATCAGATCAAGAGCCGCATCGGATCCATTAACAAACATGTGGAGAAGCTTTGTAGTTTTGCGAGGAATGAGCAACCTCGGCCTTTACTCAAGTGAGCTAGTGACTTCGATCAACACGTAAGATATGTGCTTATGCATTTCGGTGGTTATCAATCGGGCTTGTGTCAATAGAGTGATGATGGTCGATCTGAGGGCTTGCCGTGACATCTTGTACTACAACTGCTTCAAAGAATTGGGGTTTAGCGACTCCAATTTGAGGCGCATAATGGCACCTTGAGGATTCACAAATCACAAAATACAGTCAAGGGGCCATCGACTTAGACGTACAGATGGAAGATTACGCACCCTTTCGCACTGAAAAGGTGATGTTTCTAGTAGTCGATCTTCAGTCCAATTATAACATGATAATTGGAACACCAGCTCTGAAACAATTTCAAATGGTAACTTCCATTCCGCATCAGCGGGCAAAGTTTTATGTTGGGGACAGGATCGGAACGTCGATCAGCGAACCCGCGGCTGTCCTAACATATATACATGAAATGAGAACAGGGAATAAGAGAGCACGAATCGAGCAGCTACCGCACATGGAGCACGTTGACATGATTAGGGTCGTTGTCGAACGTGTGCCAGCTAAAGTGGAGTGCGAGACATTGCAAGTTAGAGATGAACCTGACTCACAGCTGAGGATGATTTAATTGAGGTAATCATCAACGATGAATACCCCGATCAGAAAGTCAAAATTGGAGCTCGGCTGAGTTCTTTCGAAAGGGAAAAGTTGATAAAATTACTCAAAGAAAATCTGAGCGCATTTGCCTGGGTAGTCACGGACATGCGAGGGGTCGAGGGGTCGACGTCGCTCTTCATCATCTCGTCGACTCTACTTTCAAGCCAATACAACAGCAAGCGCGCCAATTTTCAACTGAATAAGAAGCGGCGGTGAGAGTAGAGGTCGGGAAACTCCTGCAAGCGGGAATCATAAAAGAGCTTGCCTACCCTACTTGGTTGGCAAATGTGGTTATGGTAAAAAAGCACAATGGCAAATGGAGGATGTGCGTCGACTTCACGGATATCAACAAAGCTTGTCCGAAGGATCCTTATCAGCTTCCGCGAATTGACCGGTTAGTAGACTCTATTTCTGGCTTTGAAGTTTTAAGTTTCTTGGATGCATATTCTGGGTATCACCAAGTACGAATGGCTGAATTCGACAAAGAGAAAACGGCTTTAAGAGCCGCTGGAGGTTTATTTTATTATGAAATGATGCCATTCGGGCTGAAGAATGCGGGTTTGACTTATCAGCGAATGGTCAACAAGGTCTTCAGTTCGCAAATAGGAAGAAATATGGAAGCTTACATTGATGATATGGTCGTCAAGTCCGCTGGGGACGGTCACGCCGCTGACCTTCAAGAAACTTTCAACAATGTCCGCAAACACTCAATGAAACTCAATCCGGCCAAATGTACTTTTGGTGTCTAGGCAGGCAAATTTCTTGGGTTCATGGTTAGTCGTCGGGGCATCGAGGCTAATCCGGAAAAAATTCAAGCTTTGATCGACATGCAAGAGCCTACAACTATCAAAGAGGTTCAGAGACTCAATGGCCGCATCATTGCGTTGGGTCGGTTCATATCCAAATCAGCGGAGAAGTGTCTTCCCTTCTTCAAAATTCTCAGAGGCGACAAGACTTTTTCATGGAGCGCAGAGTGTTCGCAGGCGTTCCAAGCTCTGAAGGAATATCTAGGGAAACCACCTCTTTTGGTTAGCCCTGTAGAGGGAGACGTCTTGTTTTTGTACTTGGCGGCTTCGGACCGGGCTGTTGCCGCCGTTCTTGTCAAGGAGGCCGGAACCCTCCAAAATCCCGTTTATTATGTAAGCAAGGCTCTCAGTCCGGTGGAGAGTCGCTATTTTAATATTGAAAAATTAGCCTACTCGCTTGTCATTGCTGCCCGCAAACTCAGGGCTTACTTTACTTCACACACAATAATTGTCTTAACGGATAGTCCAATGCGCCAGATACTGCATATACCGGATCTGTCAGGTCGACTCCTCAGATGGGCTATCGAAATCACTAAGTTCGACATACAATATCAACCTAGAAAAGCTATCAAGGTTCAAGCATTACCAGATTTTATTGTAGAGACAAGTTTCAGCTCGCCACAACCTAGTTCGCCATTATCACAAGAGCCCGCTGTGGCTTATTCTGACAAAACATCTCTGATAGAGCGCTATCACTTGAATAAGTCCGACAGAACGTTGTCGGCAATCAAGCTCGTCGGCGCAATGCACAACATATAATCGGTAATTATTACGCGATACTAACAACGATTCAAGCCCGATAGAGCATTATCGGCGATCAAGCTGTTTCGCTACAAATGCACACAGATATAGCTAGTGGTTTTCACCAACACTGGTTCAAGCCCGATAAGACGATGATCGGCATGCCTCATCACGGCGACCACAAATGGAGCTTCACCTAAAGTTCTTCTTCTAGTTCTACTCTCCGCGGACGCGACAGCGCGCAGCGCAGTAGGGGCCATTGATATACCCGGATCGGAATGGGGCCCTGTTCATCCATATTGGGCCTACAATCTTGGCCCATCAACATAGGTAATGGGCTTCTATCTCCGCTGGCCGATGCCACAGCCATCTCCTGCCCGCTAGCTACAAGCCGGGTCCTGTCCGCCAATAGTAAGCCGGATCTTGTCCGCCCGTCATATGTCGGATCCATCTTCTCCATGTGATTTCTACCCATATAGACAAGCTTAGTTCAAGACAAGGCACAAATGAGCCCACTGCTCGCCATACTTATCAATGGTCGCTGATCGCTGCCCGCCATCCTTATCGATCCAGCTGGCCAAAAAAATACCACTCACTCGCGACGGTGGCTAGGACACTTGTATTATATGCATACTTAACTTAGCTATGTACTCTCAGTTGTCTTGTCGATGAACAGTAGACCGACTTACTTTTTTAGCCTATAAATATGGGATCACATTGTAATAAGACAGAGGTTCAGTCTCTCAAGCTTTAAGCTATAATCTAATATAAGCAGAAACTCTGCCAATTTGTCGACTACTTCACTTGTTCTTCACAAACACTTAAACCGCCACTACTGTTCTTGATCACCACCGTGTCCACAACGTGGAAATCACACATATCAGCCTTATATCCTCAAGATAAACACTATTACCGCAAATCTGGTGTTCAGCGCAACATCAGAAAGCGAGAAAAGCAAGTGTATACATAGAGGAATTAAGATTGTGAGGTCGATATAACTTGAATCTTTTCACGAATGCATTATCACAATATTTATCACACGACACATTGATGAAGTGGTAGTAGTGATTAATGAGAAGTTTATGAATTGTTGCTCGACATATGTTTTGACTAAAATCTTTATTGAACATGTGGTAGTTGATGGGGATTACTCTTGGGGGTACATTCCGCCTTGAATCTTTGCGCATGGACGATCAAATGGCTAGTGGGGGGTAGTTAATGACAGTTAAAATTGTATATCCTACAACATCAACATTTCACCCATTATAAGCTAAAATTAGTTAGTTCGGCCATGAAAAGTGATCCATTTGTGTTAAATGCTATCTATAGGGTTTGCGAGCTGAGACATTGGTATTTTCATTTATTATTCTCGGAATTGGTATTATTTTATGTTTTATTTGGCTATTTTCACATAATGAAGTTGGGCCGAGTGTCAAGGAAGAAGATATGGAATGGACATGTCACAGAATCGGGCCTAAGGTATTCCAGAAGATTCCAAGTTAAGTGGACTAAAGAAAAAGTATGAAATTGCCCTCGACGAGTTGGCAGGCGCCTTCGAGGCATCAACCATTCTAGAAGCAAGGTTTACACATTTTCTTGGACAATAAGTAGATTTTAGGCTTTCTTAAGTCAGTTAGAGCACTATAAATATAGAGCAACAGACCCAGTTGTAAAGTGTGTCCACAAGTACCAAAACACATATACATATTATGCAATAAAAGTTCTTTCCTTTGTTCTTTAATTTATTTTCTATGAGTGATAGTCACGGATCTGACAAATTCGCCACACAGGGAGCGATCTGAAGAGGATCTACGCTCGGGTTTGAGGGTATGACTCTTCCGCTTTCTAGATGTAGATCTGTTGTTGTTTTGTGATGAGTTTGTTTTGATTGTTGTATTAGTCCTGCTATGTAGTAGTTAGTTTATTTCCCCCGTTTATGAGTGGATCTGAATCATTGGTGAAGAAATCATGAAATAGCGGTTGTGTTCTCTCGACTAGTCGATGGTCTATATCGATGAGTCGAGATACCTAGTAAATCTTTTTTCATTTTATTCGGCCCTAAATCGATATGATATTTAATTTAATTTACATGTTTTTAGCCTGATCAAATACTTTCATGTTATCATGAATTGGCATGAAAGACAATTAGTGAAGTTCTAGTTAGGACACGGTTTATCGATCTCTAGGAACGTGCTAGTCATCGTCGATAGCTGTCTAGGGAGGTTCTCGGTCTTGATCCGGCTATCCCTAATCTTATTGCGTGTGAACTAATACAGCCTAAGGTAGGTTAGTTGCACATAGGCACCTGTTGTCCTTGAAAATGGAAGTATGGAAATATTAGGGGTTAGTACCCGTAGCTGAAAGACTAAACATTTATCAACGGGGAAGATCGATTCATATGTTGGGGGGAATATCTAATCACTCATAGTAAGGAATAAACTTATAGAAATTATAGAAGTCCATTTGTGTGTTATCTTGTGTGTCACCATTATTGTTTTCCTTGCACCGGTGTTGGTCGTCGACCGCCACTATTGTTTTCGATAAATATAGGATACATATATTGAACGCATGTTGGTAAATATTAAAATTATAAATATTAATATGACAATGTTACTAATATAAGAACTTACCAAACAAACACAACAAGTACCCACGTCTTGTTGAGAACGTTGTTAAACACACGATATATGCGAGGCTCCATTCGTGCTTCAATCTCCTCTTGTGTCAATCCTGTTCTCACTTCTATTTGTGGATTTGGGATCCCAAATACCATTCCCTATCAAGTATAGATACAAACATATATATGTTGAATTCTTATATATGTAAAATAAAGAAATGTTGTGTTTAAATCTATAAAATAAATTATCTGACAAGAGTATTTGATGAAGATCGTCTAATTCCTTTTTACTTTGAATTTCTCACCTACTAATATATTGATATTTCTCTATTAAAAAAATTGTGGATTGAATAGGAATGATTCAATCACCATGACATCCTCATCGGGAAAATCATTTGAGAGCTCCCATTCCGCCGGGATAGGGTGATCGGTCTGCGAGCACTTGCCCTTTGATGGCCTTTTGAGGTACGTAAACAATTATAAATCAAAAAGCCGGAGATACCACATTACTAATCTATTTGACAACACAGTTTGGACATGACAAAGTTTAAAGGGTTTGCCACTTGATACCAATAGCACACTGAGCTTGAAAGTAGTGCTTCAACTTTTGTATGGCAAAAATGATTGCTAAGCAAAGATTCTCAATTGGAGAATAATTCAACTCATGTAGAGTCATAGTCCGGCTCAAGTAATATAAGGAATTTTCTTTTCCTTTATCATTTTCCTGGGCGAGAAGAGCGCCCACAGAACGTTCTTGTGCCGCAATGTAAAGGATCAACGGTTTGTCTCTGACAGGAGCTGCCAAGACATGAGCCTTCATCAATTATACCTTGATGCTTTCAAAAGCTTTTCTACACGAACCATCTCATTCAAATGGAACCCCTTTCTTTTTCAAATGACTAAAGGGTTGGATCCTTTCTGTAAGATTTTATATGAACCGCCGGAGGTATGTGGGTCTCCTTTGTAAACTTCTGAGCTCATGAAGATTTTGAGGTTCAGGCATATTCATGATGGCATCAACCTTAGGTTGGGCAATCTCAATGCCTCGGTGGCGGACGATAAAACCAAGGAAATTTCCTGAATTGGCTCCAAAAACGCATTTGAGAGGGTTCGTCTTCATTTGAAATCTTCTGAGACTATCAAAGACTTGCCTCAAGTCACTCAGGTGATCACCTTTCAACTTTGATTTGACAAACAGGTTATCAACATAACATTCGACGTTTTGGTGGAGCATATCGTCAAGGATCTTTTCCATCACCCGTTGATACGTTGCCCCTGCATTTTTTAGACCAAAAGGAATCACTTTATAACAGAAAACACCTTTGGGTGTCCGGAATGCAGTAAGTTCTTCATCTTCAGGAGCCATCCTAATTTGGTTGTACCCTGAAGATCCATCCATAAATGATAGCACCTCATGACATGTGGTTGCATCTACCATCAGCTCGGTGATCGGCAAGGGAAAATCATCCTTCGGGCACGCGTTGTTCAGGTCTCGAAAATCTACACAAACATGAATTTTCCATTTTTCTTCCTTATAGGCACGATGCTTGAAATCCATGTCGGTTATCTAACTTCACGAATGAAGATCGCATCAATGATCTTGTTGACTTATGCTCCTATGAGATGTACAAGGTCCGGCCTGAATCTCCTTTGATCATTCTTGACAGAGCGCGGTGCTTTCTTTACGGACAATTAGTGGACCGCCACCTTTGGGTCTAGCCCGGGCATTTCTTGTATGTCCATGCGAAAACGTCTTTGTATTCTTGCAAAATTTCAAGATAAACTTTTTCCTCTTCTGGGATAGGAGAGCGTTGATGAAGGTTGGCATGGCTCATTATGGGTGCCAAGGTTGATTTCTTTTAGCTCATCAACTGTGGACTTCACCCATTCTTCTAGTTCGGGCGCGTTTCAAGATCTTCTTCTACGTCATCATTACTAAGAGTAATATGATGGGCGGAGGCATATTGAAGCTCTTCTTGAAACAAATCTCGACCTCTTCTACGAATGCTTCACTTTTGGTTAGGAAGTCATCTAGTTCCACGATGCCGGTATAGAAAGAGGAGCCTACACTCTCTTTAGGCTCATTTTCTTGCGGTGTCAAAGGCACATCCTCCACATTGTCTTTGGCATGAGTTCTACTGTAAACCACCGTGCGTATTTTAGCCTTCATTATAGTCCCACAATGAACGAGAAGACATGTACGATGCTTCATTCTAGACGGGATCGGACTCTTGATTTCCTTAGAGTCAATGTTTCTTTTCTCATTTCCAAAAGCACGCTTGTACGTTCATCGTCTTCGGTTCTTGACACTCCTATCTTTCGGCAGGTTCTTGGTCGTGACAGAAAGCCTTTCAAAGACAGAGACACGCTCTTTCTTAGGTTGCAACCTCTCAAACACGAATGGTCTTTGTAATATTCCGATTCTCGGGAAAAGGGCAGACGTGTCATTTTTGCGAGAATGAAATATTATATTCTTTTATTTTGGATTTTATATATATATGTGTGTGTGTGTGGGGGGGATTTTTGGACTCAACATTAATTAAGGAGTAATTAAGGAAATAATAAGCAATTATTATTTTGGGAATGGTTATTTAAGGAAAATAAATCCCATTAACCTTATAACCTAATAGAAAATCAGATTTTTGGTTTTTACGTTCTCTGAGAAATGCTTGAGAGAAAAAGAGCAGACAAAGATAGTTCTTCCAATTACTCACGTAGTTCTTGATTGTTCTCAGTTAGTAGAGATTCGAGACTGCGTGAAGAGAGCTTCTGCGTTTGATACCAAAAGTTGGAAGCTTTCTAAAGGCATGAAATTTTGCCCTAGTTGTCTTTTTGAATGAGTTTGATGGATTAAAACTCAAATTAGTAGGTTTGTTGTTATTGAAGCGTGTGATCGAATCTAATCTAAGTTTGGATTGATCACATAGGTTTATCTGCGCAAAGGTTCAAGTTGCTGCAGATTTCTTGGCTTTTGGATTTGGTTTTACTTGCAATCAAGTAATTAAGAGGCTCTTCCTACGATTTAATTAAGGTTTATATGGTTAAGGTTGATGTTTTGATACGTTTTGGATGATTTAAATCATTCCTGCTTTTTGTTAGAGGAGTATAGGATGTTTGGTTTGGAAAGGTTAAGTTTTTATGTTGTTTTCTGAGCATTTTTTGTGTTAAACATATTTGGAATTGGGTAGAAATCGTAAAAGTGCAGAAAAATGTGTTTAGGGCTGTTTTAGCACTCAATGCGCACGCACAGGATAAAATGCGCGTGCATTAAGGGTCAGAAATGTTGAAAATCAAAACGGCATTGATTGTGCGCATGCATAGCTTAGAATGTGTGTGCATTGATCGAAGCGAGAAAGTGAAGAGTGATCTTGGGGTGTTTGTGCGCGTGCACGGGGGTAATCTTGCATGCATTGGCTGAATGAAGCATCCTGAATGTTTCGATCGGTCTATGCACGCAGCGCATTCACATGGATGCGCACGGATTGACTCCTGTTTTGGGATTTAGTGAGTTTTAAGCCCCGGTGCCAGTTTTAAATGTTGTTTCATGATCAAATAATGTTAAATGAACATGAACAAGTCTTGATTGAGTTTGAGATGCGTTTAGTTCCAGCACCGAATGGATTTTTCATAAGAGTTGAAGTTCGGGACCGTCGGAAGGGCATGACAAGCTTGTGCTTTAATGAGTTAGTATTCATCAATGTTTGTGTATGTGATAGGATGTTGTGTCTAGTCAGCTCTAAGTGAGGAGTAGAATTCATTAAGGTGAGGTTTGCCTAGAAAACACTTAGGTGGCTAGTTAACGGTTAATAAAATACATACTTGAATAGTAAAAGACTAAACAGCATGTCATTCTTGGATAGGCACAAGTTCATATCGCGATGTGTGGGCGTTCAGTAAAAGTGACTAACTCTGCTAGCCTATAAACGGCTGAATGGTAGGGGACTTCACCGAACGTGTACACCACCGGGACTAACCCATGGCTATTGGTGTGATCCACTAATAGGTTGCACAGTATATCTCATGGCGAATATACACCATGCGTAGTGCCCTTTAGTGCGGTTGCAACAGAGATAAGTTAAGTTAAAAACGTATAGTCATGACATGTTGATGAGCATGAAGTGAATCCTAGATTGAGTCGGTTATATAAGACAACCTAATACATTACGAGTCTTGCGTTATAAATCTTAATTAAATCATAGCTTCTACCTCTTATTAAGTACATTTGTACATACTTCAAATGCATATTTGTTGTGTGTTTGGGGATGAGAAGATGAACAGGTGGATCCGGAATTCGATGAGGATTTCAAAGACGACGTTTGAGGACGCCGACATTGGAACTTTACTTTTATTCATTTTTCATATGACGTTTTAAACTAGTTGTTTCATTTGGTTTTAGAATACGATGCGTTTTCCCTAAGACTTTGTAATTTCGTTTATCGAATCTTTTGGAGGGTTTTTTTACGTTGTAAGTTTTGGAGATTTGGTTGTAATAAGTTACATATCTATCTTTAATTGGATGTTTCTATCACTTATCGAACCAATTCCTATAATTTGGTTGGTGGAAAAAAAATATACCCGAGTCTTTTAGCTTCCGTTTTTGTTTAACTCGATAAGACGTAGTTAAGACTTACGTATAATATGAAATTTATTTTATATTATACGTGCCGAACGTTTTTTCCCGGATATGGACTCGGTGTCCGGGAACGAGGCGTTACGGTCTTGCAGATGTTCTGGAACGTTTGTCGAAGGTGCTTCGTCTTCCGATATAGTTATTAGTTGTCTTCCTTATCGAAATACGGACAGGCTGTGAAGGGTTATATCCCAAACCGGTTCGGGATCCGATAACTGGAACTTTTGCTTTCACAAGCTTCTGTGTTCCTTCGCGTTCTTCACTCTTTGCCCCCATTTTTAATAAAATATAATATCTTATTATAGAAAAATGTCTTGAAGGATCTTACGTTAACTAATTTTAGGTTAATTACTTAATTTGTAATTTTAAGGAAAAAAGATTCAAGTAACAAATATAGTAAGAAACTTACCAGCATAGTTACACATGCTCGGAGGACTAGTAGACCATTTTTAAACTGCTTGTTGAAAGAGGGAAAAAAAAAAAAAAAAAAATTGTTAACGT
Source organism: Gentiana macrophylla (assembly GCA_026214975.1). Lineage (NCBI taxonomy): Eukaryota > Viridiplantae > Streptophyta > Magnoliopsida > Gentianales > Gentianaceae > Gentiana > Gentiana macrophylla. Next base: position 45,953,664 of record CM047814.1, read on the forward strand.
AAAGGCAATATAATACTTCTGACACACACACACACACTGACACACACACATACATACACACACACACATATATATATATATATATATATATATATATATATACACACCTTTTGTTAATGTAAAGGCATTATAATCACTATAAGAAAAACAACATCATTTCTTATCTTGAAACTTTTCTTTGCACACTAAAAAAAAATGTATACAATATATATACTTACTTTGACTCATTTGCCATGCTTGGCTGATGTAAATATATAAGCAACACTTTTATTTTGTGTGGCAAAATCTAATATAACAAAAAAATTGTTTTTTTTTGTGGTGAATACTTCACACACACACACACACACACACACACACACACACACACATATATATATATATATATATATATATATATATTCTCGAAAAAAACTTGTGAACAGTTTGAGTTAAGGTTTAAGATCAAGTTTGGCTCGTTAATGTTGATAAACTGCTCGAATTTAGTTAAATCATATAAGAACATGCATTTGATCACGAGCTGAACGTGAAGTTGCTTAATTAGATTGATTACACTCGTAAGTAAACTTAATTGTGTAACGGACGGACAAATCATTTCCTTAAAACTTACCCAGTGCAAGTCGATCATCCCTTGCGTATAAGCCGCAACAAGGTTGTCCAACAATTGTTCAGCACGATGCAGCGCCATTTCCTCAATATCGTCTATAGCTACCACCAATTCAAGCAAATTCTCCATAGTTATTGTTTCGCCTTCTCTTATTATCACTTCATCAAAAATCTGTTGTGCCAATAGAGGCTCATTTACCGCGGCGGGGGCATCATTTTCATTTTCCTGTAGCCGAATCCCGAAAAAAAAGAAATCAGCAGGTGCAAAATTACTGCCGGTTCTACAATAAACAGATATAATAATCGATCACAACACACTTTTATAGTAGTATGTTTTTTTTAATTGGAGCCTATATTTATCAGAGCGTATCCACAAACGCCCGACACTTACCGTATTAAAGTCGATTTTTAAGTTAAAAATGGATTTTAAAAAAGTCGGTTTAGTGTACTGAATCGTAAATATGGTGCATCAATAAATTTAGACGGATGAAAATAAATGCATGCCCCTTACTCACGTTTGCATCTGCATCTGCCTCTGCCTCTGCCTCTGCCTCTGCCTCTGCCGGTCCAATTTGATCTTCATGTCCTGAATATTGACAGGTTGACGGATGGTGTCGAAGAGATGAACTGCCCGGTTCATCATCATCGTCGATTACTATTGGATTAGACGCAGTGCCGTAATCAGCTGGTTGTTTTCCCTCGTACTGGTTGTAAGAAAATTCTACTTCATCACTGTGGTGGATGGTCCGGTTGTTTCCAGTTGATGTCTCCTCTGACATGGAAGCAGATAGAACATTGTTTCTTTGAGATGCTCCTCCCATTGATATTAGGTATCTGAAAAAAAAAAAAGGTTTGAATAAAGTTAAGAAAATTCAATTCAATTTCAAAACCAAATTAAACAAATTACCTCTAATGAAAACTGCTGGTTAGTTTTTCAAAAATCCTTCGAAATGTAAGAAAAACACAGATGCAAGGAAATTGTAGTTTATCACTATTAACCAACCCTCTAATTTATACTCCATCATTTCCGAAATAACCAAGTCAGTTGTCAAAAAAACGCGTATCAAGGATGTGAGTTAATATTTTAATTTGAATGTCAAAATGACTAAAAAAAACCCTTAGTCTATAATTAATGCAATGATGTATTTATTCTCTTACTCCTTAATAAATAAAGGTAGATGTAGGATAAACACAATAAATGTTAGATTGGAAATGTATCTGCTAGTTATTTTAGACAAATATTTTTAATAACCCATCATTATTTGAATAGAGAAGTAGTATATATATGTGAGAAACAAATTCATTGTATTCAAGATTTTCTAGGATAATAATATTGCGAAATAAAATTAAGGGGCAAAGGGCCAAAAAGACAAAGAAGTTAATAAGTTAGGATCAAAGGAGAATTTCATTTTTTTGTTAAAAGGGACAATTTCATTATTAATGGATTGAAATACCCTTAAAAGTTAAATTATGAATGAAAAATAATTGAAAAAATAGGAGTCACATAAATACTGAGCATTTAAATCCGACGATTAAGTTGGAGTAATTATATGGATTATATATATATATATATGTATGTATGTATGAAAATACAATACAATAATACATATATATATATATATATTGTAAAATACAATAAAATAGATGTAGTTATAAAAAAAATACAGTAGCAATGATAAAAAAAATGTAGTCACATCAAAACAGTGTAATTACACATAAAAATATAAAAAGTGTACTCACAACGAAAAAGAAAAAACGTACTAACATAAGAAGAAGTAGTAACGACCAATAAAGTATAGTTACAATAAAAGAAATGTAGTTACGCATAAAACAAATAACACTAGAAAAAAATGTAGTAACATATAAAAAGAAGCACGTGGAGTCTACTGTATCTCCTCCTCCTTCAAATTAGTATAAGGGCACTGATCCCTTAATCACAGGGGTACCATGTAGTTTGAAAACCGCCCTGCCGAATTTTTCCGAAATTGTACTAATACAACCATTTCGTGACAATCCAAGAATACGTCGAGAATAATCCTGAACCCAGTGTACTTAAATCCTTAATATGAAAAAAGTGTCACCAAACCCTTCATCTCAAATCCGGACAAGAGAAAAGAATCAGTTTCACACCAAAGATATATATCGTTACTAGCAAGAAGTATGTCATAGGCATATTAAACCAATAATATGAGCCTACTCCCACTGAAATTGTGGTAGACACATTCATTAAATGAATCTGCCTTAAACCAAATGAGACAATGATATGATGAAACTTGAAATAGCATTGACGATAAGAATGTGTGAGTCTAAACGGATTTCCTTAGTTTGCAAACCATATTCTTTGTGTCAACCAATGCAAAGTTTTATGGTTGTGCCATATAAATGTCTCATCAATGCTACCATTGAGAAACATTGTTTTTAGATCCATCTAATGTAAATCAAGATTCATATGAGCAATTAATCCTAAAAGAGGCTTTCAAATAATCTGAATAGAAAGTCTCTATTTAATCGATGCATTTCTGGGTAAATCCCTTAGTGACATGATATCTTTCCACATTACCATTTGAAATTGTCTTTGTCTTTTATATCAATATGCAACCAAGATGTTTCTTTCCTTCTGGAAATGGTACAAGAATCCAAATGTCAATGTCCTTCATGGACTTCAACCATATTGCATAGCCTCAATCCACTTAAGAGAGTCAGAGCTTTACATGGCTTGGAGGACGGTAACCAGATCGTCCTCCATAATACCAGGATCCTTATGATCAACGAGATAAACGATGAAATCATCCTGAATTGTTGATCTCCTCTCTATAGTGAAGTGCCTAATTTGTGGCACCAATGGTTCCTCACATAGTACCTCATGTGCTCCCGTTGCTCCTGTATAGGTTTTGGAGGATGTTGAGTTTGCCTTATAGAAGGTTCAAGAATATTGTCTTGATCTATATCTAACATTGGCATAAAATCCCATTGGGAATCCAAATTGTCACCCATCACCACTATAGGAAGAGTAATGTTATGCTCATCTTCCAAGACAATATTTAATACCTTATCTTCCCCCCACGCTCAATATGCTCAAAAACCTTATAGTTTCCGTCTGAAGAAAATGATGTGGAAGCAGGAACATATAACTTAAGCCCTGGATCTTTTAACATACCCCATGAAATAGCAGTTAACCTTTATCGAGTCCAAATTTCTTTCAATAGGCCTATAAGGCCTTTCTTTAGCTGGACAACCCTAAATATAAAGATACCAAATACTGGATTTTCCCAGTCCATAATTCATATGGGTTTCGGTTAAATGCTATAGTGGGTTTTCTATTTATTATGTGTAAGCTGCTACCTTTAGTTTTCATAATATATGACATCTCATTTAATGGATATGGGTAAATAGGTAATCATACTGCAAATAATTATCTATGAATTTGATACAATATTGATGACCAATCCAGGATACCATAGGGAATGGATCTCAAATGTCCATATGTATCAATTCTAAGACGTTCTTAAAGCAATCATTACCTAATCTTCTTGTATTGGTTTGTTATCCCTTAAAACAAACTACACAGACAAAACCATCTGACATATCAAAGGGGCCAAACATTCCATTTGACATAAGCCTTTATATTCTCTTTTGAGAAATGTGCCTTAGATGCTTATGTCTTAATCTACAGACACCCTTATTAGATGACTTTGTTTTGTGCCAATATAACTTAATGCAGAGTTTCATTAAAAGAGACAATGTCTCCACCAAATTCATATTATCACTGAAAGATGAATGACTAAAACCAATGAAATCTGGATACTGAGAAAGACTAAAGGTATCATCTCTAATTGATCAAGAATATCCGATTTGTCCAATAAAGAAATCAAAAGCTGGATTTTACCTTTAAACATTAATTGGTGGTTAGTAATGCTAAACCTACATAACCACAATTATGTGAACAATAGCACATGAATCTATCCACCAAATGTGTTGAGGCACAAAATTCAAATCAACTCCCAAACAAACCAAAGTGAGAAGCATAACTTCATTTGCTCTCCAAAATTTGATACTCGGAGCAATCCTTTATTGTGTTCCATCCTTTGACAAAAGAAAAAAAACACAACCTTATATAGTTTCTTTTGCCCACGATATGGAGCACCCACAACTTCCTTAACCTTAAACTATATTTTGCCCTTGGATTTAGTGGTAATTATATGTAGCACTTTTTGGTTGCCCAAATCTCAATCCTTATCTTCATGTACACAGTGGGAAATTAATTCCTTCAACTCCCACTGTCCCCTATGACACTTTATATTTGTCCTTCAATTTACCATATTGTGCAAGAAGAGGAAGATAGACAAAATGCACCAGAGGGCCATCAGAGATCTCCAAATTAAATGCCAAAGTTTGGAAATCAGATTAGCCATTTCCAGAATGTGCTCTCTTATGTTGACTTTGCCCAGGTACCTTATAGAGAATAGATTAGACAAACTAAAGTAAGTCTCGCCTTTCAGTTTCTAGGCATTCCACAACTTCTTAATAGTCAACATAATCTTAACGTCATGTCTAAGAGTCCATATGGGCTTCCTTTAAGATCATGAGACTCAACATGTTGATCACTCACACTTCTTAAGGTACACATTTCGATCACTGGTACTATCCTACTAAGAGATGGATGGAGATCGTGTCTAAATTCCAAGTCTACATCCATAATGACAAGGAAAACCTTAACTCATCCTTTCTAAAACTTGAGGTTATATGTCATATGTGGAGGAATAATACTCAAATGAGCAGATACATATTGAAGCAGAAATTAAAACTGAACACTGGAAACAACTAATATTCTCTGCATCAATTTATAAACACAAACATTTTACACCTGCCGGTGAATCAATTTCCAAAGAAGCAATCAAATAGTGATAAAAAATCAATCATGTCAAATAATAAACCGATCTTTGGATTGTGTTTATTACTCACATGGACATCAAATAAATGCCACATATTTACAAGTGTATGTGTAAATTCTGTCAAACAGTATCCTTCCTTTGGACCGAACAATGTCCGCATGAGTTTATAAACACAAATTACTTTCACTAATTCACTTAAGAACGTAATATGAATGCAAATATCGCAATATACAAATGTCTGAATATACCGTAGCGACCTTTAAAATAGGTCTACTAAAAATTGGGCTTTTAAATTAAAGTATCTTCATTATTTTCAAGCTTTACCAAATACACGTTATATGGACAAACTTTTATTGAAAGTGCAACTGAATTACCATGCCGAACACAAAATATCATCATATTTCAAAAATGAAACCTAAAATTGGTAATGTATTCATATATCTGCTAAAATATGTATATTTCGACGTTCACCTCCGCTGACCCAAGAAAGAAGTCCAAAAGGTAAAGGTCAAACAAATTATGTAATACCTGCACTACCCAGCCTGCAGTAGCGCAAATAAATAGTCATAAATAGTCCGGTCAATCGCTTGAACCGCCCGTCGGCTTGTCTAAAAGGCTAATTGCCCGAATTGACAAGACCTTTATGTCTCTATGGGGGTGAGCAATCTTTTATTTTACCGATGTGGGACTTTACATTATCCCCCCTTATAAGGGACTGACGTCCTCACCAGGACGGCCGAGATTGTTCCCGGATCGTCCCTACCAGAGGTAACTAGAGGCTACCAGAGGTAACTAGAGGCCATCCTTACACCGTCTTCTTGTACGGTGCAGCGCATAGTTCCGTCTGATAGTCGGCTCTGAATATCATTCTATAACACCCCCAGACCCCGGGTCTGGTAGCGCTAAATGAGTCATTAATACTCCGGTCAATCGCTTGACCGCCGCCGTCCTCGCTGGTCTAAAAGGGCTAACCCGAGTTGGACAAGACCTTTATGTCTCACACTTTTATGGGGTGAGTATTCTCTTATTTTACCGATGTGACTTTACATTATGTTAAAAGAATATGTGGCCCAAATAATAGCTGTGCACAAATCAAATGAAATTGCCATTCAAAAACCTAGTTAATGTATTCACGTTACCTCAGAAAGTGAAGGGCAATGGTATTTCCGGGCGAATTTGGTAATGCCAGGGCATTTATCATTATAACTTTTTGGATCATTCACATTTTACCTTGGCGATATCAATATTTGCCTTGTCCATACCAGGAGCCGAAAGTGAAGCGGCGCTAAAGGTTGGTCCGCCGCAGACGCCAAACACATATGCTCATGAATTATCATGAACGAATTATTTACCTTTTGGTGAATGGATGTTCAATAACCTTAATGACAAGAATGAAAATAAGAGTTTTTCTCATAAAATTTGTGAAAAGTGTCGATTAATTCATAGGAGGGACGGTTTGTAGTAATTTTCCCAATCCAAACATAAAGAAAGGCAGGGATAATCAGACTCGCTAAAGAAACTGATAATAAATAAGAAATTATTTAATTTACCCGATTTTGACAGCAAATAAATCCAACCGAGACTACACTAACATAAGCTATCGAATGGCTATTGATGAATCAATAAATAAAACAGTAATACGAATGGCTTCCGTCTTTGTTGATGAACAGATTCAGATACGCAGATTATTTATAAATTCAACAAATTCAACATGAACAAAGCTCTGATACCAATTGTTAGAATTTTATGTGATAAAATCACTATCTCAGGATCTCATTCATGTTAAATCTATAAAAGTAATGCTGAAATTAAACTAGAAGCGTACCTGATACGTCAAGAAGATCGTGATATTGCGTAGCCGTCGCGGTTATTGATCTTCCAAAACAACACACCAAACCCTAGATCTTTATGTAGATGGAACAGAAGGGAAAATAATGTGTGTCTTGAGGACCATAACCTCTTATTTATAGTTGTAATTTCTAATATCGCCCATCAAAATAATCATAAATTATACTTTTGGTAACTACATTTTAAGTCCACACCAAATAAAATACTTTCGAAATCCAACCCAACGAATGACCACTTTTATTAGGATTCTATAATAGCGAATACCGTAAATAATTATATGTAGACTCACAATTAGATTATTAAATAAAATAAGTATCCAACATGTTTTACATTATCTTATTTTAAATTTGTGAATTTTTATCTTTTATTTCAATAATTATGCTTTTTTTTTTCTTCTGAAAATTAGTTTTGTTAGAATACATTTTTATAAAAACACAATTTAAATAAATTATTATAAGTGGTGTCCAATTTGCTTTAAAGAAATATAAAGAGACATTTTCCAAAAATAAAGATTGAGAATAACCTTCCTCCCATAATCCGATTAATCCAACAATGATTTAACTAGGGACCGTTTTTTTCACAATAAACATGTATTACACATGCCAAGGACGAGGATGAAACTTGTTTCGACATTTAACATGTCATATCATTCTGACCCTAAATTAGTAAAGAATTGTATATTATTCGGCACTATTATACGCCAAGAATATTATATTTTTCGGACCAATGTTTTGTCTCGAATAAAGAGACATTGTTATGTATGTTTGGGAAACAATACGGACCACTTACAGGACGAAAAATTACATTTTCCGCTCTTATTTCAAGTCAAAATATAACCAAAGCGCTATGAAAATTTTAAAAACGTATTGGACCATTTTAGAGGCCGAACATGTAATGTTTTCCTGAACCACATGCGGGTCAGAATAAGCTAAATTGTTCTGACCACGTAGGTATAATCTTATTTCAAGCCAGAATATAACCACGGCGTTATGAAAATTTCAGAAACGTATCGGACCATTTTAGAGTCTGAACATGGTAATGTTTTCCTGACCATGTTCGGGTCAGAATAAACTAAATTGTTCTGACCATATTTGGGTAGGTATAATGTTTCACATTATGATGTAAATGAAAAAAACTTAAGGGTAAAATTGGAAATTAATTATCGTGCGATAAAGATAAATAGTTGTGTTAAAAGACATTTCCTTTTAAAAACACTACCTTTCTCCTGAAGAAAAAAATTTCTTTAAATGACCAACACAGCCTTTGAACGGGGAGAGAATGGAGACAGGATATTAACCTACTACACCGGTAGTAAGGAGAAATCGTGGAGGATAAAGAGAGTTTTTTGGGGTTTTAAAAGACCGGCGTGCTTTTACTTCCGATCTCATTATTTGATTTTATTTTTGATGAAAAAAAAGCGCGTGACAAGACCGACGTTGATATTGAAACACCAACGCGTCGATGCTCTTCAAAAAAGCGAAAGACAATGGAAAATCAATGACTAACGCTTTTACAGGTTATGACATTATTATAACGTAAACGCTATCATTCATCGACTTGCATCGGTGACACCAACGCTACGTTATAAAAGTGTCATGGCTTAAACGCGTCGATCGTGATTTTCTTTTGAATAAGCGTCATTGACGTATTGTTCAATATCAACGTCAATCTTACTTGACGTTTAGTTCATAAAAAAGAATATATATATATATATATATATATATATATGGATATCAATGGTAAAAGCGGGTTGATTTTAGAACCCCTATTTTAAAGGTTCATGTTTCATATTCGCCAATAGTATTCAAATACTCACCCTCTATAAGGGTGTTTGTTTGTTAGTGTGTCTAGTGCTATATTATATATTTATGTTATTTTCAGGATTGATTTGATTACGTTTCACTCACTTTATAAAAATAAATAAATAATTCTCGACACTATATAATACTACTTAGTTTTAAAATATAAATTAATCTTAAACTTTTTGATTTGTTTACGATATATAAGTAATTCTACTTACCAATCAACATTTATTGCTCATTTTTCTATCTTACTCATAATTTATTTATGAATCAAAAAACTTTTCATTACTTAACAACTATTGCATTAATGATAGTAAATAGATATTTTAGACATTAACCTCCAAATTAATGGCATTCAACCACTTTCTTAATATATGTGAAAACTTAGGATGATTTATATTTTAGGACAGAGGTAGTAAATAACTTTTTGCATTTAAAATTAGACCGGCCATGATGACCCAAATGCAAACTAACCCAAACTAAAATCAATCCAAACCAAATCATTTGTTTTCTAGTGTTTGGTTTGAAGTATAAAATTTTCGAATCAAACCGAGCAGTAATTAACACAAACCAAATCCACACAACCCGATACAAACTTAGCCCTATGCCTAGCTTATTGAGTCCGGCCATTCCGTATGTTACTCGACATATATGAGAGATGAACATGGTTTATTTGCTCGAAAGAAATGAAAGGATCCTTTTCCATCTCTGCTCGAAGATAAACATGCTCTACATTTTTTTTTACCACTACGCCAAGTTCAATCTCTAACTATATTTGTTTGATGATGGTGATGAACTCATTAAAACATTTATATAGAATTTAAAACATGTATATCATAAATCCGTTTAGTATGTTAGATTTGTCCCAAAATGTAAATCTATTTAGATAACCAATGAAGTATTTATTGCATTCTTTTTCTCATTTTACCTCTCACTTATTATATACTCACCAACTTTTCATTACTTTGCATTAATAACGGTCAAATGTCCTTTTAGTCTTTTTTATCAAAATTAATGACATATAACCAATTTAACCAACTTTCTTAATATGTAAAAAAAACCCAAACGGACTCAAATTTTGGAAGGAGGTAGTAATTAACTAAGATTCAAACCAAAAAAAAAAAAAAAAAAAAAAAAAAAAAAAAAAAAAAAAAAGTGGGCAAGTGACTGGATAGCTTTAGAGGCGTACAAGCAAATCCGTTTTTAAAAAACACTATCTATATCTCATATAAACGAACAAAACAACCTTTGAACACAATTAATAGTGTTGCTGTTAACCTCTCACCAAGTAATTAATAGTGTTACGGTGTTCCTGTTACCGTACACCGGTAGTACGGGGGAAATCATGGAGAATAAACAAATTATTTTTTCTTTTTCCTTTTTTTTGGGTGGGTGGGGGGGGAGGGGGAAGAGGGGGGGACTTCATTCACATATCTGGATTAGACTCCTCAGGAGTAACAATCAAAGTAGCCGATTTGTCGTTTTTTCTCATCACGGCCACCCGCAAAGGCACTCCCACTTTGTCTCCCATAATGTCGATTATCTGCAACCAAAATACGCATCATTTATGTAAAAAGTTCAAAATTTAAAATAAAAAAAAATATTGGATATTATCAATCTATTTTTCTTAGGAGACCAGATTGTTTCCCATTTCATCGGAATATTTTCTGTTGGCCATTTGTCTCCCAACAGCAAAATAAAACTAAAGATAAATATATTTGATCCAGGTGGAAATTTTCCAGTTTGAATAGAGCATAGATTGGGATTGCTGTTATGACTGACTTGATTAAGATCATTCTGGATGCCTTCGAAAAGTAGTTCCATCTTTTCACCCACTTATTCTTTGTTCACTCTATCAAATACTCCCGCCGTCCCAAATTATAAGTCATTTTTCGTTTTGACACAGTGTTTATAAAACCTAATAATTGACCCATTTTGTAGCATTCTAAGACAAATATACCCTTCACCTTTAAATGGTATTTATACACTGGAATACCAAAAGGCAGCAGCATATTAATGAATTGATGTTGTGGTGTATTGTTCTGTGCCCCCCTCCCTCACTCTCTTCTAATTCATTTGTTGTACCCAGTAAGAAGTTCATGCCATGCATAATAGTCTAGTGAATCTTCAATGCACATTGTCTAATTCCACTAATTAGATTGGAGAGAATTTTTTAGAACATCCTATGAGCAATTCCGAGTTAGATATGCAATTACCATGTTCTCTAATGACGGTAGGCTTAACCATAATAGCTTTTTAACCTAATACTCAATTAGGCACATGATGGCTACTTAGTCCGTACAATTCTTCATCAGAAAACCATGAGCAGGACCAAAAGTCGAACTTTTCCACAACCAGAGTAGCTGGCATCAAAATCAAGATACCCAAAATAAACCTAACGGTTAATATAAGACAGACTTCAGAGTTCCTAACTAGTTGCCCCAAATAAAGAAGTTGTTAAGAAACTGACATTTGTGTGTGTGAGAGAGTGTATATATATCCAAAGCCATGAAAGCAAGTTATTTACCTCCTTGATGCTCCCAACAGGTTTCCCATCAAATTCAACCACCACATCACCGGGAAGAAAACCTGCACGATCAGCAGGCGAACCGGGGGTTACCTGGATAAAAACAAGAGACACTTTGTGAGCTTTTCATCCCCAACGATGGATAAAATTTTCTCTGTGCAATCTTATATGATTTTCTTCATCCATTACATGCCATCAATAAAATGACAGGAAAAATATATCCTATCAGTATATAGGCAACAATGGCAAATAACATGCTTTCAACCTGGTTGATCCCATATAACATCAGTTAGGAGAATAAACTAACAGTATATAGGCAACAATGGCAAATAAACGAACCATCAGAAAACATAACATTCCAAGCCTCCTTTTTCATAGTATCTTATGCCCAATGGCGAAAGGGCGATCTCAATAAGGGGGTTTTGCAGTTAATGTTGTCATGGTTGATCAACGGTAAAGTATTTGTACTATTAATGTTCACATCTAAACAGGAACCTTTTAAAAGGGTAACATACCATGGGTACAAGAACGCCTTTTGTAACACTTGGTATTGTGGCATCTCTTTCCTTGAGTTGTGCAACAATCATTTCATTGAGGTCAATCATTTTTAGCCCCAACCAAGGTCGTACAACTCTCCTGCAGAATTACAAAATCCCTTTGATTTAACCAAGGGAAAATAAGCTGAAGGAGAAAGAATCCAATTTAAGTTAAAACATTAAGCAAAAACATTCCAAAGCGAATTTGCAAGTAATGAGCACCCATATAAGATTAAAAGGTTCTTCAACTAAATGCAGCCCACTGGGCAAAGCTAAATTATTGATCTTGAAAATCAAAGGGAGAAAGAAATAATAGAAGGTAGATATTCTAGCGACGCAGATTTCTAATTCGACTTAAAGTAGAATCTACATGTGCACTGTGCACACATGTCAATCCTAAGTTGCCACAATAAGCAGGATTTGTTTGAACTAAGCTGCACATAAACCAGAACATTTTAAAATAAAACATGGATCAAGAAAAGTTCAGCAGATTGAGATACCCTTTTTCCTTGAAGTGCTCTAATATTTTGCATACAGCATCTACAGGGACAGCAAAGCCCAGTCCATCGGCCCCCAGTATTTTCATGTTATTCACTCCAATAATTTCACCATCAACATTGACAAGCGGTCCTCCAGAATTACCCTAAATCCAAAAGAGACCAGAAAACAAATCTCATAAGTTTCTCGTGAACCATCTCTGAAGAAGATAATAATTGTTGTATATCCTTTTGAGATGTACAACCTCAAAGGCCATTTGTTGAACCATATTTTTTGTAAATGGACCAATTGCCACATGCAACAGTGGATATATCACCAAAAAGAACTCAGCAAAACCATTTTCCAATGCCACACCATTTCAAAACTTACATAAAACCTAGGGCACTATTATTATACAAAGGTCAGCCAATCTATTAATAAAGTGTTAGAATATTGTGTTAAATTTAGCATAGACTGGGATTTAGAAGTTTGCTTTTATCGTTGATTGTATATCGCATTTAAGAGTTTAATGTAGGAGACAGTATTGAAAAGGGCTTATTAACCGTTGGTTTCAATTGTATTCATATCTTGCAAACACTTCATATTAACTAAAAAAGTATGGAAAAGATTTATTTTTCTTAATCTTCTTTCCCATAGTATCAGAGCTTTAGGCTCATCATTCCTGGTAATTATTTATCCATTCTGAAAATATCCGAAGCATGTCTGGTTCAACTACTAGTTCCATCTCTGAAAATCCTACTGTTGAAGCGTTTGTGAAGGCAGAACTTCAAAACATGTAGGCTGCATACTATTTAAATGGAAATTATTATCTTATATGGTCTCATTTAGTCTAGACATTCCTGAAAGTCAAGGACAAACTAAGCCATCTGGATGAATCTGGTCCTTCAATGAACCATCCAAAAGGGATGCCATGGGATGAGGAGGATTCCATTTCCATGGTTACGTCCTAGCTTTGGAACTCTATGGTGCATGAAATTAGTGACACTTGTATATTCCTTGAAACAACCAATGAAATATGGAACGTTGTGAAGCAAACCTACTCTGTGGTGAACGATCTTGCAGATATTTATGAGATTAAGATTAAGATTGCCTCAGCCAAGCAAGGAACTTGATCCATCACTGAGTACTCAAGCTCTCTTCAAGGGCTTTGGCAAGCGCTGGATCACGGTCAGTGTATTCAAATGAGTGTTAGCAGTGATGTTGCAGTCTGAAAAAGGTACTTGAGAAGGATAGGTTCTATACATTTTTACCTAGTCTTAATCCTAAATTTGATGTTGTACAAGTACAAATTCTGGGAAATGATGACTTGCCTTACCTGAATGATACAATTTCCATTGCAAGGGCTGAAGAAACGACGGGGAGTCTGAAGAAAAGATAAATGGAATCAACTTCGATTTTATTTCTGTGTTGAAAAAGGTTACAGACTCTCCGTCTTAAATAGTACATCAGCCAACTCATATGCTTGGAGAACAAGCTCATTTAACACATTTAACATGTGCATGATATACTAAACACATTTAACATGTACTTAATACTAAAAGTAAGGGTAAAACAGGAAATATAACACCTTAATTAGGCCCTAAGGCCGACACACATACTGATAAACCAATAGAGTCATGCTTGAAACCCCTGCTGAAGAGGGATCTGCCTTGATGACTAATTGACTAAAATCATCAACCTTGTGACTCAAGGTCTAAAGGGCCTAGATATGTGTAGGCCCTTTAGCAATAATCATGTTAATGTTGATTATTGTTAATTATTATTTGTTGTGTAATTAGATATAGTTATGGGTGAGTATGTTTGTTAAAAACATCAGTAATTTATAACAGCTGCCATATGGTTTTGATAGGGATTGAGGTTGTTAGATCAGTTTGTTAGGACAGGAATAAAGTTGTTAGAACCCTAGATATCTATGTTACCTTTGTACGGCATAAAAGGGGGCTTTACCTCTCAATTAATGATCGGGAAATTATTCAGCACAATTAATCTTTCTTAATTACTGCAATTATGGTATCAGAGCAAATCTCAAGACGCAAAAGATATCCAACAGACTTTTGAAAATGTCTCAATCGTCCTTTAATCAAAATCAAAACTCTACAGCCAGCTAAAGAAACACTCATGCCTCCTCTATGAATGAAAACCCTAATCTCCAGATTACTACTCTAAAATTGACTTCAATGGCCTCAATCCCTTAAAATGTTTGTGACAGGGAGTAAGTTGGAGTATCCCAGCCACCTCTGAAACAAAATCTTATGCTTGGAAAACTGAAAATGCCTTGATAACGGCATAGCTCATTAACTCAATGGAATCAGATATACGCCAGGTCTAATCATTCATACCACTGCCAGGAGGTGTGGGATGCAGTAGCTGCAACTTATTCAAACATAGGTAATGTAGTTCAGGCATTTGCTCTTAAGACTATCCTCAAGGAGGTACAACAAGATTCTAAGGATATCATTCAATATTTTAAAATAAAATCAAGACGGTGTGGCAAGAAATGGAAGGGTAAACTGCCTCGGAATGGGAAAGTCCACGTGATGTGACTCTATCAAAAACTAGTGGAGAAGGACCGCATATTTGAGTTCTTAGGTGGATTGAATTTTGAGTCTAAAGCCACCCATAAGAGAATCATAAGGACGGATCCATTGTCATCCCTTTTAGAGGTGTGCTCTTACTCAGTGGCGGACGCAAGATCTCGGGTAAGGAGGGGCAGTAAAAAATTTAAAGAGACAAATAATAAATTTAAGGGGGGGGGGGGGGGGGGAAAGTGGCAAACAAGATACATACTACATATATTTGTAGGATTTTTTCGGATTAAGGAGGGGCAGTTGCCCCCCCTTAGCTGTATGTAGGTCCGCACTGCTCTTACTTAAAGAAGGAAAGAGTGCATGAGAGAAGCCATGGGATCACGAAGAAGGAGACTTCTCCTTAACAATCTGCACTTCAGGTTCAGGGATTTGAAGCATATGTAGCAGGAAGACGAACGAAGGGAGGTTTCAAGAGGTCTAATCACAAGTTCTCTCTTTGTTGTGACTTTTCATAAAACATGTCACACTTAGAGCTCTTCATGGAAAACCCGCAAACCTAATAAATAAGATAGATCAACAAATGCATGGGCCTGAAAAGATAGCCGGAAAGGCACATCTTGCAAGGGAAGAAAAGCGGGTTAACCAAGGTAATGAGAGAGGAATTCAAGTTGAGACTTGAGAGACAATTGGTTTCTCCAAAGAGCAACTTGACCGGCTGGCCAGGTTATTCAAGAATTCATCTGTTACCCCATTTGGTACTGCTTCAGCCTTGACTGCAACATAAGAACTAAGAAGGTAAGGTTCCGCAGGTAGTTGACTCAAGATCAACCGCCCACATGACTGGTCAATCTCACCTGTTTCAATCTTATGCACCATCTGTTGGGAACTACAAAGTCGTATAGCAGACGGTTCTTTATCACCAGTTGTTTGAACTGGTACAATTCAACAATCAACATTTAGAACCTCGAGCCTTGTATTTTGTTATACATGTCCCCAATCTTTCGTGTAATCTCTTGTTTATTCAAAAATTCACTCAAGACGATAACTGTAAAGCTAAATTCTATCCATCTCAGTGTGTGTTTCATGATTTGCAATGCTAGAGAGGCTGGAGGATTGTATCTCATCAACGATCAAAGGATTGTTGATGGGGAAAGAATAAGTGCAAATAAGGTTTCAATGAAAGAAGATATTAGGTTGTTGCATGACAAACTAGGGCATCCTAGTGTACTTTATCTTGAAAAGTTGTAGCCTTATTTTTTCAGTAACAAAAGTGTTTCAGAATATTAATGTGAAGCGTGTGAATCAGCCAAACATACTCGTTCAGTTTAAAATCAAGGCCATAAAAAAGTTCTGCCCTTTCTCGGTAGTCCATACGGAAGTTTGGGGGCCATCAAAAGTACCAAACCTCACTAACACTAAGTGGTTTGGTACCTTCATAGATGATCATACCCACATCAAATTGGCGTATCTAATGAAATTTATGTTTGACGCTGCATCCACTTTCCAACAGTACAACCAAATGATCTTTACACAATTCCAATGCCAAATTGAAATGTTTCGAAGTGACAATGGAACTGAATTCTTTAATTCTGTCTTACAACCATTTTTCACAGAAAAAGGTATCATTCACCAGGCCTTTTCTACAGGTACCCCCTCAGCAAAATGGCATTGTTGAAAGAAAAACAAACATCCACTTTGAGATAGCAAGGGCCCAAATGTTTGCTATGAATCTACCAACATGTTTTATCGCTGATTGTATATCATATTCAGGAATTTGATCAGTCTAACAGGTTAGCTGGTTAGCTTTTTATCGCTGATTGTATATCATATTCAGGAATTTGATCAGTCTAACAGGTTAGCTGGTTAGCTGAAGGGTATTATTACCGTTAAAGTAGGAGGCAATGTTA
This sequence comes from Gentiana macrophylla, assembly GCA_026214975.1. Lineage (NCBI taxonomy): Eukaryota > Viridiplantae > Streptophyta > Magnoliopsida > Gentianales > Gentianaceae > Gentiana > Gentiana macrophylla. The sequence goes on from CM047814.1 coordinate 45,970,805, forward strand.
ATTTGGCTTATTATCCGTCGATTATAATTGTAATTATATCCTGAAACACTTAATATTCACTAAAAAACAAAATTCTTTTTCTTAATCTACTTTCATCAGTTTTGTGTAAAGTAATCTTCAAAAGAAATCATTTCTAATTGAACATTCAAATTATAAGCTCCTTTACCCGTTTGTGAGTACTCCTTCAAAATTGTCACTAAAAAAATGAATAAATATGGGTTCTTGATGGTGATTGGTTGAAAATCGAATTTAGAGAATCACAAACTATAGCACATGCATGTCTGCAAGCAATAGGAAAGAATGTGTGCCCCCCCTTTCAAAAGCATATAATTAAGATAATTAAGAATTTAAGAATTGTATACCTCATTGATAGCACAATCTGTCTGCAAATACTCCCTTCTTACACCTCCGAGACCCAAGTCACTGCTTTTACGATCCACACAACTGTATGCAGGTGTTGGCAAAAGGAATCTTTTATGAGTACTAGGTGTAGTAAATAAATATATTGAGATACAAGTATGACTAGTAGTAGACGGTCACACGCCCGGGGGCTGACACAGGATTTTTGTTCAGCGGGGTCCATAAACCTTTTTAAGAGGGTGTCCATAAATGTTTTCTATAGGTAAAATTAAGTGATGTATTCCAACCCCATTTGGGTATATGTGGCTCCGCCGCCTATGATCATGTATCTCACTTTACAACAAAAAAACAATGAATAGGTACCATCTAGTCTGCTAGTATGCACAACAATTATATCCACATCTTATGTGAAAAAAGTTAAATAATGTAATTTTGTGAGAAGTTGATGCATTGCTGGTACCTTACAATACCAGCTGTAACGGTGTTTTGGAGAGTGAGTGGACAACCCAGTGCAACCACCCAATCCCCAGGTCGAAGTTTACTTGAAGAACCAAGATTTGCTGTCGGAAGTGGTGTTTTAGAGTTGATCTTCACAATTGCTATATCAGAATGTAGATCAGCATTCACAACTGTACCCTCATATGTGCGACCATCTTGCAAAGTCACACCAATCTGCAGCAATGAGCATAGAGTTCTGAAATACTATGAAAAAACAAGAAAGATAGACATGAAAGGACAGCAATCTTCAGTCCGAAATGTAGATTGTGCCAATTTTGAAAGAATCAGCACAAGACAAGTCAGCTTACAAATAAAATGAAATGAAGAGAGTATCAAACTGTCTATAGTTATAAAATCTGTCAAACTGACCATGACAATCACTTTTCCTGACTTAACCAATACATAGCAAAGTGATAGATACCTAAACCCTAACAATGTAAAGCTCAATCAAGACACTTCCGGGCAATAACATGATAAAAAATTTGAGAAAGATTACTATTCAAAATAGAGGCAGGCTAAGGCAAAAGGTGGCACAATGATTCACTGCTCTGAGTAGTATCTACATAACACCGAACCATTCTTTAGGCATTAATAGAGTTGTTACAAGTATAGAGCTGCTCGCAAACAAGTTTGTGTCCGCCTCGTTAGTGATGATAGTTCGTTTGCTTAGCTTAATTAACCAAGCTTGAACAGGATTATAAGCTTGTTGACAATATGAATGAACACGAGCTTGGCTCGCGAACATTCGATTATGATCGTGAATCCTCTTACATAGATGAATCATGTACAACCTACCCTAACACATAATAGATATTATAGAGTAATTTTATAGAATATTTATAGAATTCTTCCAATACTTTTTGTATTATTATGCTTGACTATTGTTTAATAATATGTTATTTATGTATTTGGACTTGATTTAAAATACCTTAACGAGCCGAGCTCAAGCAAGAAGGAAAAAATACGTTTAACAAGCCAGAGTCAAACATGATCTAGAACAATTTGTCTTTTTAAAGAGGCGAGCTTGAATGTAATTGTTTGTTCATGTGAACAAGAAGATAAACAGAAAGTATATTTCTCATTAAGTTCTGTGAATTACAAAGGGGAATAAATAGAGAACTCCTAGGGCTTAGCATACAACCGTTGGGATTAATACTCCCAATGTATAGATGTATAGAGCCACTAAAAGGAAGATAAAAGGTCTGTCATAAATAGCTGTAAAATACAGCTGGAAAAAGTAAGGGTAGGAAAGTAATATTCATACTAATAAACAAATAGGGAACACGTATTCTAACACTCCCCCTCAAGGTGGAGAATGTAGAGTCTTCATTCCCAGCTTGCATCGAATGTCTTCAAATGATTTCTTTGGTAATCCTTTGGTAAGAGCATCAGCAAGTTGATTGGCAGAACTGATGTAGGGTGTGCAGATTAGGCCACTTTCGATTTTTTCTTTGATGAAATGTCTGTCGACTTCAATATGTTTTGTCCTATCATGTTGGACAGGATTGTGAGCAATACTGATGGCAGACTTGTTATCACAGTATAACCTCATAGGATGTTGTGTCATAATATGTAGATCCTTCAGGATGATCTTGGTCCATAATAGTTCACAAATTCCAACAGCCATTGATCGAAATTCAGCTTCAGCACTTGACCTAGAGACCACATTTTGCTTCTTGCTTCTCCATACCACCAAGTTTCCTCCAAGAAAGATGCATAATCCTGAGGTGGATCTTCATCATCAATAGAGCCTCGTGCATAGTCGGCATCGGTGTAGTTTTGTGAGATAGATGTCCATTCTTTTAACAAGATCCCATGCCCAAAGAGCCTTTCTGAGGTATTGTAGGATTCTTTCAACGACTTGAAGGTGGATTCTCCTTGGATCTTGCATATACCGCTAACAACATTCACAAAGAAAAGCAATGTCCGGCCTAGTATGAGCGGATAAATTAGTCTACCAACCAATTTTTGATAATTCACTTTATCCACCGAAATGTCATCCAAGCATTATCAATTTTATGATTGTAATCAATAGGTGTAAGTGCGTGTTTGCAACCAAGTTTCCCAAAGATCTCTTAGCAAATCAAGGATATATTTGTGTTGAGAAATAAACATTCCATGCTTTGAGTGAAGGATCTCAATCCCAAGAAAGTATTTTAGCCTGCCCAATTCCTTAATCTCAAATTCTTTAAGAAGGCAATTCTTTAATTTAGTAATTTCATCAAGATCATCACCAGTGATGATGATGTCATCCACATAGACAAGAAGAATGGCCCTTTTTCCGGACTTCTCATCGATTTTAACAAACAGCAGTATGGTCACCCAGCTCTATTTGTAATTAAGAGAGATCATGGCCTTAGTAAATCACCAAACCAGGCTCTGTGGACTGCTTGAGCCCATAAAGAGCTTTATTGAGCCTCGCAAACCTTTCCTTTTTTGTCTCAAAACCAGGGGAATGTCCATGTGACTTCTTCTTTTAACTCCCACGAAGGAAAGCATTTTTAACATCGAATTGTTGTAAATTCCAAGTCAAGATTCACAAATAAAGATAAAAGCAATCGACAAAGGTTCATTTTAGCAACAGGGCAAAGGTGTCAAAGTAATCTACTCCATAAGTTTGGGTATATCCTTTGGCAACGAGTCTTGCTTTGTGTCTTTCAATTGTTCCATCGTGATTTGTATTTTATGGTAAAGATCCATCTACAACCAACAAGGCTTGGTGTGCTTAGGTAGTCAACAATATCCCATGTTTTATTCTTTTTTCTAGTATACTATTTCAAAGAATATAGCATCCTCCATTTCTTCTCTTTTTAAAGGCTTCACTAACATTTCTAGTATCTCATTAGAGGATATAGAGCTTAAGAAAGTTTTGTGAGATTGAGAAAAGTTCTGGTAGGTTAGGAAATTTTGGATAGGGTGCTTAGTAGTACAAGATCTTGTTCCCTTTCTAGCAGCAATAGGCAAGAAATACTCCTCAGTGAGAGTATCAACAGGTTTCTGTTTTATGGGTACACAGGGTGCTTGATTTTGATTTTGGCTCAAGTCATCTTCATGAGAGGCTTGGTCATGTTTATCTCAGTGAAGAATCGTTTCAGTCACACAAAGCAGGAGAAGATTAGTATTGTTACAAGGGTTTCCTTATGGGTAGATTCTTGCAGATCAAGAAGGAACATGTCCCTGGTTTGTTCATTAGTGAAATTCTCCCCACAAAAGTGAGAATGGCCATTTGGATAATAAGGAGCACTTTCATTAAAGGTCACATCCCTAGAAACAAAGACTTTCTTAGTGGAGGGTCGGTAGCATTTGTACCCTTTTGTGTGTAGGAATACCCAAATGAAGATGCACCTAAGGGGCCCTGTGGTCTAATTTCCTCTATCTTTGAGAGTGAATGTGAACAAAGGCCTCACAACCAAAGACTCTCTGGAATCAAACCATCGAGATACATGAAAATTGGGATGGAACTGCTTTAGTATGTCAACAGGTGTCTTATAGTCAAGAGTTTTGGAGGGAAGTCTATTGATCAAGTGAGTTGCAGTTAAAACACCCTCACCCCAATAACATTTAGGGACTTTATTTTGAAATAAAATGGCTCTAGTAACATCTGTAAGATGACCATTTTTCCTCTCGCCACACCATTCTGTTGGGGGTGTTCACACAAAGATTCATGTATGATGCCATTTCCTTTAAGAATGGGAGACAGAGATTGATTAAAGAAATCTTTAGCGTTGTCACTCCTAAAGCGTTTGATTTTTACTCCAAATTGAGTCTCAATCATTTTTAAATAATTAGGAAGGATAACAGACACATCAGATTTGTTTTTTAACAAGTAAATCCAAGTTACCCTAGAACAGTCATCCACAAAAGATACAAACCACTTAGCCCCTGATATATTAGGAACAACAGAGGGTCCCCATATATCAGTGTGGATTAAGTCAAACGGGTTTTTAAACTTCTCAGGATGATTGTTGAATGGGCTTCTTTTATGTTTAGCAAGTTCACACTCAGTACAGTGGAGTTCATTAAGATTAATCCCTTTAAACATAACAGGAAACATAAGCTTCAAAATGATAAATGAAGGATGTCCTAAACGTTTATGAAATAGCCAAATTTTTTCAAAAGGACTGACATTACAAGTAATAAGACACTGTTTTTCAGGTTTGTGACTCTCTTTCTGCCAGTCTAGGTAATATAATCCATCTTTACTTTTAGCATGTCCAATCGTCTTCTTCTCCTCTAGTTCCTGTATAACACACAAGTCAGAGGAGAAAATAGCACAACAATTGGAGTCAGCAGTAAGTCTTTTTATAGACACAAGATTAGTGGACAGTTTTGGGACATGTAAAACGTTTTTTAGGATTAGGCTGTGATTCAGTTTGACAGTTCCTTGCCCAAAGAATAAAGGGCAAAAGAGCCATCAGCAACAGTCACCTTCTTATTGCTAGAGCAAGGTGTGTAATCATTAAAAACAGTATGTAGGTGTGTCATGTGGTCAGTGGCTCCAGAGTCCACAACCCATGACATCTCATCATTATCAAAAGAGTCGAAATACCTCAAAGTGCAAGGCTGCATTTAGGGGTTCTTCCAAGGTTTCAACAGCTTTATGAGTTTTTTCACCTCGTAGGATCAAGGTCTTTAGGTGCAAAGATGTTCCTTTGCCTCATCTTTGACTAAGTTCACGAATTAGGCATATCCGTAGATCCTTTGTTCCTTTTCCATGAAGTTTCAGCAGCTTCTCTTTGGTGTGCCTGTTCTTCTTGCTGTAAGGTGCAAAAAGAGCATCTTTCTCGAGATTTTTGGTTGAGGATCTTTGCATGGTGCTCCTCTTCTCCTTTGACTCTTTGGATTCCCGGGCCAGTAGCTTTTGCGGCAAGTAGTGAGCCTTCTTGATGGTGTTTTCAAGCATTACACCTCTTCTACCTTCTTCACCCTAACAATGGACATTGTAGCATTGAGAGATGGAAGATCTTCTTTACCAAGTATCTCGCACTCTTACAGATCTAATTCAAATTTAGACCAAAGAAGAAGAAAGGTGTAGATTCGATCCTTCTCATTAGCTCTTTTGATGGTTGCGAGATCTTCACTACATTTGAGTTGAATGACCTGATAGTGGTCAAGTTCTTGCCATAGACTTTGCAGATGGTTTGAGTATTCTGTGATGGTTTTTGTCCCCTGTTTGGCGGCTGATATCTTCATCTTTATTTCAAAAATCTGAGCTGCATCATTGACCTTGGAATAGGTTTGTTTAACCGAATCCCAGATGTCCTTTGCAGTTTCAAGAAACATACATGTATCACTAATGTCAGGTATCATGGCATTCCATAACCATGACATGACCATTGAATCAGCTTCATCCCAGCGTCAAACCTTGGGTCGCCTTTTAGACGGGGCGAACGATCAAATGGCCAAGTTTACCTTTGCCTTTTAGGTATGTCTTGGACAAACCGTGACCATTTGAGATAATTTTTTGCATTCAGTCGATAAACGGACTGAATGGGTTGTAATTCACCTGACCTATTTGATTTCTCATTATTTGATGATTCCTCAGTAGAGATAACCGAAGAGTCATCCATGGAGATAGAAGAGAAAGGTGAAAAACAATGAAAGCGGAAGAAAGAACGCCTAGCTCTCTCGATACCATGTGAACAAGAAGATAAGCAGAAAGTATATTTCTCATTAAGTTCATGTGAATTACAAAGGGAATAAATAGAGAACTCCTAGGGCTTAGCATACAAACCGTTGGGATTAATACTCCCAATGTATGTATGTATAGAGCCACTAAAAGGAAGATAAAAGGTCTGTTATAAATAGTCAGAAAATACACCGGAAAAAGTAAGGGTAGGAAAGTAATATTCATACTAATAAACAAATAGGGAACACGTATTCTAACAGTTCATTTATTAAACGAATGATCACAAACAAGCTCGTGACAAAAAACAAACCGAGCTTGAACATAATTTTTTGTTTGTTTATTAAACAAACAACGATGAACAAGCTCGTGACCTAAACAAACACGAGTTTGAACAGTAGATACTCAGCTCGGCTTGGCTCGGCTCGTTAACAGGTCTAGACATTAAAGAGTGAAACATCTGCAAAGCATGCAGACTACTATATCCGAAATAGTTCCATACATAACATGAAAAAGAATTTCATCTGCAGATTATAATGTAGAACTAAAAATCTTTTACCACTAACCTTCCCCCTAGACAAAGAACGCATGCCTCGTGACCCAACCACCACATGAGCACATGTTAAGATGGTACCATCAGCGTCTATAATGGTCCCTGAACCTACACTCTTTCCTAAAGGCATTCCTTGAAAGCCTGCAAAAATCAAATCACAAAATTTGAAAAGAAAACACACACACGCAAAAATGTGATATGTCAAAAGGAACAGTGGACAAATATGCTGCCAACATCTTTAAAAAGGAAACAGCTATTAAAAACTAACAAGAAACACACACAAAAAAACACAAACAATATATGAACAATAAAATTCACTTCATGAAATGTGAACAAACATAGAATCAGCTGTGAGCCTCCAGCACATACTCCGTCCCTAAATGAGACTTGCCCAAAAAAATGTCCCTAAATAAGAGTCATATTAGAATACCAAGACAACATTTATTATTGTTTTTCATCATCCTACCCGTAATTTATGATCCATCCAACAACTTTTTAAAATTTTAACTTAGCCGAGACTAAAACGACTCTTATTTAGGAACGGAACGGAGGTAGTATTGACTTAGCCTTTAAACTGAAGATACGAAAGTTTACCCTGGGTAACTGATAAATTCACAACGGCAGGACAAGCCCTAGCAGCTGCATTGGCAATGGTATCACGACCAAAGCATTTGCATGAATGGCTTGGTCCATTACAACCCCCACCAGATATGTCTTTCTGAATTTTGGATGGCTGGTGGGGAACCTTTGAGTAATCTCCAGGTGGCACAACATCTTCCTTTTTAATAGATGATGACGCATCCACCCCCGAACTTGAAAACGATGAAGTAATAATTCCTAACAACACCACAAATATCATTTAGACAACAAAAGAAATAATAACAAACAGACAATAAAGCAAGTAAATTTATCACTAAAATGCAAAATTAGGTATGATATGTAATATTGATTTACCACGAGCAAAGTTGTTATGAGAAAGTAAAACAGGAGAAGAAATTTGCTCTTGTATATTCCTCCATGAACTGATTAAGGCCTCCCTCAGCGGCCCTTTATAGTGCACAGACAGTGACGTTTCTGTAATTCAGAAAATCGTACAAAAGAATTGGTCAGAACAGTAAAAGAATCTAGTCTTCAAAAGACCAAATGAAAGGAGCTGATGTTCTTTGTTCAAACATTGCCATAACGTTTGAATACGCCATAAGCAAAGTGAGAGCTGATATCCCACACACTTAAGATTGCTTATTTGCACATTCCAAATCAAAAGTTACAGCATTTAATCATCAGTAATCATAGTAAACCTTCAAAACAGACGTTCATGCGGGCATCAGTGACTCACCAGAATCCGGGCCGAAATTGGAAGCAGAGTAAGACAATCCCAAGCCAGCAGAGGCCAATGCCACCATGCGCAGAAGCGAATTTTCATCAGATACAAATCGCAGTTTTCTCTGCAAAAATTAACACAAAATATAGCATCGTTAAAATCCAATCCGAATGCATTTCTTTCTATTAAAGGGGGGAACGGTTATTATGAAAGAGAATAAACCATGAAATGCCTCATATTTTATTTTTAACGAAGCAACCGCCACTGCAGAACCGTGAATAAACCCTACTAAAGAATAAACACAGGTAAAATATTTCGCGTCTAAATTTTATTTTTCTTTTTCTTTTTCTTTTTTAGGTTTTCTATCGGGGATAATGAGTAAAGAAGGGTGTTTTGGAAAAAAAGTTTGGAAAAAAGGGTGTTTTGGATTTTAGTGAAGTTTGATTCGCGATTTTCTCCCATTTCTTTCACAAATGCTGCACGATCTTGGCGCGCAAAATCCTAAGGCGCTTCTTCCCAAATAGGGTTTTAGTTTGGTTAAAAACAACTAAAACGGAAGAAAAAATTCAAATTTTGGACAAACCGTTTTACACAACTTTCTCTGGTCAAACACCCGTTTTAAGCAAATACCCCTTTCTATCGTCGTCGCCATATTACTTCGGATATTATATAAGGCGTCTTCGACCAACACCATGTTATTACTGAGTGTTGACATTTTTTCTTTATTGTTTTTCATTTATTTTAAAACATCATAAAATTTACAAGGTACGTACCCTAACCCTGTTTGGTTTCGGGTTGGATTGAGGCATGAGAGAGAAAATAAAATGTATTAAAATTTGTGTTGATGAAGAAATGATTGATGAGAGAAATTTTAATGAAATATTATATTGATAAAGTAATGGTTGAATAATGTAGGTGGTGAATAAAATGAATTGATTAATATTATTTTATTTGTTGATGGTGAAATGATTGGTGAGAGAAAAATATTAATAAAATAATAAAATTAATAAAATAATAGTAAATAAGATAGTGGGTGAATAAAATATTAAGTTGAATTCAAATGGATCAAGTCTAGTCTGAAACCAACCGGGGCAATGGTTTAGGTTTCAAATCCCGTTTGGGGCGTATTTAATGAGTGTGTGTGTGTTTCCTTTTGTATCTAAAAAAAAAAAAAAAAAAAAAAAAAAAAAAAAAAAAAAAAAAACACCACCAAATTGTCAAAGGCAACATTGGCATTGTAACTTTCAAAAAATTTAAAAATATATACATAAACTAATGATATGTTGAAGGAAAATACTATTATGCGCCACACAAAGCCGATGACGATTATCTTTCTAAGTTATTATGTAACGCTCAATCAAATTTATTGCCATCAATGTAATATGTGTTCACATTGTAATCGTGACCCCATATAAAGGATTATCTAATGGAATGAGATACAGTTTTTCCCACCTTTACTTTTACACGTTATCAGCACGTAGCTCAAAAAAAAAAAAAAAAAAAAAAAAAACCCAATTGAGCCGCCGCCGCCGCCCAATCCACATAAACGAGCAAGACGATAGAGAAGCTGAAACTTATTCCGATCGATTAGCATCATTCTGTGAAGGCAGCGCAGCAAAACGCCGCCAGATCATTAGCAGCTTTTAATATTGGGTAACGTAATTCTTCTTCTTCTTCTAGTTTTAATGTTTTACTGAAAGCAACCCGGTAAAGCTCAATGCTTTAGGTAGTCATAATTAATTTCCGCTTTTCTTCTCTAGTCTTTGATTTGAAGTCATTTTTCCGGATTTTTGTCCTATAATATTGTGTGGTCGCTATTCGGGTTATACTTGCAATTGCGTTGTGTTGAAGTTCTTGAATTGAATTGCATATTTTATTGATCTGCTTTTAGCTTTTACATAATTCAACAAATAGTTTGCCAAGTATGTTTGTCTCAAAGTGAACTAAATCAACCCGAATGTGATTTATATTGGGTAAAGTCGAGTTTTTTACCGATCTAATCAAGAACTTTGTTGGTCGCCGTTACCGTGAATGTTTGACAAATTGTCTCGTGAAAGTTTACTTGTCGTCGATGAGATTAATGTTTGACAATGTAGTAGGCAATCTCCATAGTGCTTATGTTATTATATGTTGATTGTCTTATAAATAAGATTATATGTCACCCTATGATAAAGAAATTTCATAGCGTTATATACTAAGTACAAAACAATCAACGTGATAAAGTATCTTCACAAAGCATCGAAAAAATGAGTGACCGCTATGTACCATGGCATCGTGATCCAATTCACACTCTTGGAAATTAATTATTGTGGATGTCTTATGACTACATAATTAATATGCTCTTCACTCTTGTTTATGTAGATGGTCGATACAACTCGACCAATTTGAAATCTTGGACTCGTATGAATTGAGTACCACCGCTGGTTTCGATGTGGAAATGGCCTTTGTTGCAAAGGACTACACTCTCACTATCAAAACACCCACCGACCCTAAGGACGACCCATCTCGCAAAGTAAAAGCAAATGCCCTAATGTTCTTAAGGCGACATATTGACTTCACAGCTTACGCTGAGTACCTTCATTGAAAACACCCAAAGAATCGGGATGCCCTGTAGGGGCGTTTGGGAACATTCATGACACTTTACTCCCGTAATCGCCTGCTTCGGTGGAATGAAATCCGCTTGCTTGACTACAAAGGGGTAGACCAATTCAACAAGGACATGTTGCGCTCTTAGCACGCCTCAAATTCCGTGGAAAGGAACTCACGAAGATGATGATATGATCCGAAAGACTCTTTCCACTTTTCCTACTTCAAAGACTTATACTAGCGAACCAAAGATAGCCGAGTACGACAAGAAAAATATTACGACCTTTCACAAATTGATCAACATCGCCGCAAGTGGTCGAGCGGCATGATCAAGTTCTCATGAATAATAATGCCACACTGGGACAAAGAAAATTCCCGAGGTTAACTATGGCAAGATGAAAGGTGGAAAGAACCCCAAAGAAAAGGGAGTTGGACGTCTTTGAGCCTTACCCACGTGGAAACAATGCACCACGTGGAAAGGGACCTAGGGGCCGTAGTATGGGCCGTGGAGGTCCCCTAATGTATGGCGCAGAATGGTGGTGATGGTCCTAGTGGCCATGGTGGTCCTAAGGCTAAGGTGCAAAAGGCACCTAAGAACCTCAAGAAAAAGGGAGAGAGTTGGAACCGAACCTTGCTATAGGTGTGGAGTTATCAAGCATTGGTATAATACCCGCCGAGCAAGTAACAAAGTAGCGACCAATTACAAGAGGTATAGGGAATCTAGAGAACAAGAGGCCCACTATACGGAAGATGGAGGCAATGACACCGATGTCAACCTCACAATTGCAGACTTCAATAGCAACAAGAACCCCCTTTCACCAATGGATGTTCCAGACTTTGATTGATCTCGCTTTGCTTATTTATTTACTTTTTCCAAGAACATTGTGAAGGCGGAATGCCTTATTTTTAATTAGACTATTTTGGTCTTAAAGTTCATTTGAATAATGGTTTGTTGCATTGGATTTTGATGTACGAGACTTTTATTTTGATTTTCGTTGGCCTATTAATAAATTTCTCGATTTTATTCTCAAGTATTGAATTTTATTCGATTTTATTTACCAAGATATACATGGTTCAAAATAGCACTATTAAGGTGTAAAGCAATACATCTACCATACAATAAACATATATATCGGGATGAAAAGCATATCATTCTATCTCCATCGAAAAACTCTAAAGAATATGAGTTATGTCTTCGACTTTTTTAATCTCATCTAATTTAAATGTAGAATGAATCGAGGAGAAATAGAGTGCTTAGCCGATATAAAGGGAACCACACACACTATCTTAAGGAATAGACAATTATTTGTCGAGTTAATTCCATGTAATTCATCTGTGACTACGATGATTGGATCATCACAAGTAATACAAGGGCGAGGAAATGCCACATTTTTATGCCTAACGGCACAACGATAAAAGTCACAAACGCCTATATGCACTCCAGAGCCAATCGAACCTTGTTAAGTTTCAAAGATATTCGTACAACGGTTATCATTTGGAAACTCACCGTGAGAATGGAACTGAATATTTGTATATTACCACAAATGAATGTGGAAGGAAACGCATACTAGAAAAGCTTATGAGTCAATCTAATGGATTATATATTACTACTATTCGGATTATTGAATCTTATCTTCGTCACCAACAATGAAATTTGGGACATCGACTCATACAGGCTTTGGCATGATCGCTTAGACACCCTGGTCGAGATATGATGATCCGTATTTTAAAGAACTCACACGGACATCCCTTCTTTCGAGGAAGAAACAAAATGGGACAAAAATCCGACACAATGCAAAGTGTCCAAAGTAGTGTTGTTTCAAAGCGACCATTGTCGCCTCAAGCACCGGATGAGTTATATCCTCTTTCCTCATTGACCATTTCCAAGGCACACCAATCATTTTGCAAAGCCTCGCTTTAGCAAAAACAGGATCGAGACCTTCCTATGCTAAAGACAAGAAACAAAACATTCCATTCTTACAAAGAATACAAGGTGATATATGTGACCTATCCATCCGTAATGCGGGCCATTCAAGTATTTTATGGTTCTGGTGGATGCCTCGACACGCCGGGTCACATGTCGCATTATTGTCCACAAGGAATGCCGCATTTGCAAAACTCTTAGCACAGATTATACGCTTAAGGGCTCACCACCTCGATCACCCTATCAAGTCTATAAGGCTTGATAACGCTTGAGAGTTCACATCAAAAGCATTTGATGATTATTGCATGTCTATCGGGATTGATGTAGAACATCCTGCACCCATGTGCATACACAGAATGGTCTCGCAGAAGCCACCATCAAAAGGCTACAGATGGTGGCCAGGGCATTGGTTATGCGCACCAACTTGCCTCTATCTGCTTGGGGTTATGCAATATTGCACGCAGCTTTACTTATTCGTTTGAGACCCACTGCTAGCCAACCATTTTCTGCGTACTAGGTTGGTTACCTGGATATGAGCCTGATATTTCACACTTACGCATATTTGGTTGTGCAAAGATATGTGCCTATTGCGCCTCCACAAATAAGCACTAAAATGGGTCCTCAGAGACGATTAGGTATTTATGTTGGATATGAATCCCCAACTATTATCCGCTATTTGGAACCTTTGACAGGCGATCTATTTACCGCAAGATTTGCGGATTGTCACTTTGATGAGACTGTCTTCCCGTCGTTAGGGAGATAAGAAAAAGGATTTTCTAAGGAACGCAGCAGGAATTGTCGTGGTTTGTCCCCACTCGCCTCATTTTGATCCCCGCACTCACAAAGTGAAAGTGAAGTGCAAAGAATACTTAATCTTCGAGCGTGCGCATTCGATGCCTGATGCGTTTCTCTGATATTGCTAAAGTGACAAGATCACATATACCACCGCAAACGTGCTCGCAAGGTTAGAAGTCCCCAAAAAGGGCACAATGTCAGTAGCTAAAGGCATTGCGACCACACTTAGTGGAGGTGTGGATGAGGCCGTGGCGCCCAAAGGAAGAGGGGAGACCACTTGGTTCAACTGATACTCACCCAAGGAAGAAGAGGGCGAGTAAGGCACAATCCGACCCATTAATCATCAATGTAGAGAATCCTCTCATGAGATTATCTCTCGATTATGATTATGTCCATGAATCAATACTTTGGAGGACGCTCCGATGTTTGAATTGATTCCAGAGAACAAAGAAATCTCAATGGATTATGAGAGTGCATACGAGTTGATGGAAAGATCTTCCATGCACATTGATGATATATTTGCATATACTGTTGCTCAAGAAATCATAGAGCACGATGATGTCGAACCACGCCTGCTGCGTAATGTCAACAAAGAGCAGATTGGCCTCAATGGAAAGAAGCAATCCAGCGAAACTAGATTCTCGACAAAGAGACAGTATTTGGTCCGTAGTGCTAACCCCACCAAGTGTAAAGCCTGTAGGACATAAATGGGTATTTGTCAGAAAGCGTAATGAGAAGAATGAAGTCCTAAGGTACAAGGCTCGCCTTGTGGCGCAAGGTTTCTCACAACGCCCTGGAATTGACTATGAGGAGACATACTCTCTCCGTAATGGATGTAATAACTTTCCGTTACCTAGTTAGTTTAGTTGTTTCGAAGGATTGGAAATGCAACTCATGGATGTGGTTACAAAGATATCTCTATGGGGATCTTGATTCGTAGATATACATGAAAGTGCCTGATGGTCTTTCATTGCCCAAGTCAAGTGACTCTAAACCACGGAGTGCGTTTGCAATCGATTGAAACGCTCACTTTACGGATTAAAACAATCCGGCGGATGTGGTATACCCGCCTAAGTGACTACTTGATTGGGAAGGGATATAAGAATGATGAACTATGCCCTGGCGTATTCATAAAGAAAACAAGTTCGGATTTGCAATTGTAGCAAAGATATGTCGATGATATGAACATAATAGGCACTCTTAATGAAATAAGAGAAACCGCGAGCTATTTGAAATCCGAATTTGAGATGAAAGATCTTGGGAAAACTCGGTTTTGTCTAGGCCTTGAACTAGAACACCGAGCTTGTGGAATACTTATCCACCAAATCTGCATATGTCCAAAAGATGCTCGAGCGATTTAATATGGACAAAGTGCACCTCGTTAGCACTCCCATGATCGGTCGAAGTTTGGACATAAAGAAAGATCCATTTCGTCCCAAAGGAAGATGACGAAGAGCTATTGGGAGCTGAAATTCCCTACTTAAGTGCAATAGGCGCATTATTGTATTTAGCTCAATGTACTCGACCAGATATTGCATTCTCGAAGAACTTGTTAGCTAGATTCACTCCGCCACCAACGCAGGCGTCATTGGAATGGTATTAAAAACATATTTCGATACCTAAAAGGAACCATTGACTTGGGCCTATTTTTTCCCCTACACAAAGACAAGAGGGACCGTAAATGAAAATACAACTCCTAAAGAAAACGTCGACAATGAAATCGCCACCCCTACTCAAACCCCAAACAATGTATTAGTTGGGTTTGCAGACGCCGGTATCTATCTCGACCACATAAAGGTCGTTCCCAAACCGGTTATGTATTTACCATTGGGAACACGGCGATATCTTGGAGATCAACCAAGCAAAGTCTTGTGGCTACCTCCTCGAACCACTCGAGATTATTGCTCTACATGAGGCGGTTCGTGAGTGTATATGGTTAAGGTCCATCATTA
The DNA here is from genome assembly GCA_026214975.1 of Gentiana macrophylla. Lineage (NCBI taxonomy): Eukaryota > Viridiplantae > Streptophyta > Magnoliopsida > Gentianales > Gentianaceae > Gentiana > Gentiana macrophylla. Next base: position 45,986,420 of record CM047814.1, read on the forward strand.
CACATATTCGAGGGACCAAAGGTTTAAGTTCCACCACCAAAGAGCCTACTTGCATTTATGAAGATAATGCAAACTTGCATCGAATGATGAAGCTTGGTTATATCAAGGGTGACAACACAAAACACATATCACCAAAGTTTTTCTATAACCAAAGAACAACAAGCTCTCCTCAAGATTCAAGTGAATCAAGTAAGGTCTGAGGAGAATGTGGCGATTTGTTTACCAAGTCACCGCCTAAAGCAATATTTGAGGAACATGTGAAAAATATAGGAATGCGAAGGCTTTCAAAGCTTCCTTGATCGGTGTAAGGATCGGGGAGACATAGACCTCGAGGAGTCTAATACACACATGTTATCCTTAAAGATTAAAGGTGCGTTGTGCTCTTTTCCCTTTGACCAAGTTTTATTTTGTCCCACCGGGTTTTGTTACTTGGCAAGGTTTTTAACGAGGCAACGATCCATGCACCATTTCGCCTTGACTTGGCACAAGGGGGAGTGTTGAAGGAAAATACTATTATGTGCCTTCGCAAAAGCCAATGACGATTATCTTTCGGTTATTATGTAACGCTCAATCGATTTATTGCCATCAATGTAATATGTGTTCACATTGTAACCGTGACCCTATATAAAGGGATTATCTAATGGAATGAGATACAGTTTTTCCCACCTTTACTTTTACATGATAAATATTTTTAGACGGGTTCTAAAGGCACCCCTAAATTACTTCCGGCACCTATTTTTTGATTATTTTTTCGGATGAAAAAAACGTTGTCAAGATCGGTAGTTCGTTGTGGCACACCAAAGTCGATGTCACCGACGCTTGGTGTGCCACAACGAACACCGATGAAAAGTCGTGGGACCGCGTTCTAAGATTTAACACTTTTTATATAAGGAACGTCAGTCACGCTGGTGTTCCACAAGGAACACCAACGTCACCCTTTATAAAAAATCATCGGGTGCCGAAGTAATTTTTTGTGGTGCCGGAAGTAAGGGGGTGCCAGTAGTAAATTGGAGGATGCTTTTAGAACCCCTATTTTTATCCCTTAATCTATTAAACCCTTGATATATTAATACACATTTCAAAATCTAATTTTCCCTTTTTTTTTTCCACTTTCCTCTCTTCACTTTGAAAATCGAAAAAAAAATTAAAAATTTGAGGACTCACCCTCAACGCCGGAGAAGAAAGCAAGGGTGTCGAAAAACTGAAAACGACCACCAGTGGAGGCAATATTCGAGCAAAGAAGTGGCAATCTTCAAACACAACACGGTAAGTCATGAAAGTGTACTTTTTCCTTCATTTTTATTATAGTTGGTTTGAAAACGAGGTTTTTGTGTTTTGTTCGAGAAATCGGCCGACGAGTAGCAACTGCCCGCCATTAGGTTGTAGAAGATGACTGAAGCATTAAGCGTCATTGAGCGACGTTAACTATTTTAATTGAAATGCCAATATTGTCTTATAACATCAGTGAAGTCGACGTCAATTTATTAAAGCAACGTCAATGAGTATGGAGTTAGTTTAACGCTTGTTAACATGTATAATACGGATAAAGAAGTGTTAGATGCAAGTACGATGTGTATACACTTTTGATGCCATATTTAGAGTTGAATTAGTTAGCTAATAAACATAAACATGCGTGAAGAGAATCAGTAGTGAAGATTTCAGGCGTGAAGACTTTAGCTGGGAATGTGAAGCTGAATAAAACTCATGTACTTTCTGTTATAACCGCTTGTAGCTACTTTTAACCGACTTATAAGGATTGAAGAGTATCATCTATAAATACTCCATCATCAACACCATGTAACTTAACTTGGTCATTTCTACTGATTAATGAGAATTATGTACTTTATTTGTGATGTATTTTCAATTTCAACATGGTATTAGAGCATTTTGTTCCAATTCTGATGTTTTCTGGAATTAACTTGAGAGTTTTCTTTGAAGTTCTGTAGTTTCATAGAATCTTGAGAGTTCTGTGAAATATTTTGTAGTTTTCATGTACATCTAGTTTTTTATCGAGTTTTCTAGGATTTCTTTCGATAATTCTTGTTAGCCATGGCAGTGAAGAAACAATAATTGAGTCCCTTTTATCTTCATCCCAATGAAAATCCTTCATTGGTGTTAGTTCAACCATTAATACATGGTAACAACTATCATCCATGGAAGATTTCTATAGAAATGGCATTAATAACAAAGAACAAGTATGGGTTTGTCGATGGTATAATCAAGAAACCTGAAGTAAGTTCTTCTGAATTCCCAGCATGGAGGCAATATAATGCGATAGTGTGGAATTGGATTTTGAATTGTGTAGAGAACGCTATTTATCAGAGTCTGGTGTATTTTAGAATGCCTAGGTTGTACAGATGAATCTTGCTGATCATTTTTCCAGTGTTGATGCCTTCATGCTTTCTGATCTTTATGAGGACATGAATCTTTGAAACAAGGGTTTGATTATGTGAATCAGTATTTTACGAAGATTGTGACCCATTGGGAGGACAAGACCATCAGGCCAACTCCATATTACACACGTGAACCCCAATATCATTGTGATGCCATGAAAACTTTGTTGGATCACATGGAGACTAACACGTGATGAAATTTCTAAAAGGGCTAAAGGAAGAATTTGAGCCAATAGTGTCTCAAGCAATGTTGATGGTTCATTTTCCTGTGATTCAAGATGTCTTTGAAATCGCTATCAAATTTGAAGGGTAGATGTTGGTCTCTTGGAAAGGCTGAGCACAAGTTTAGAGGGGGGGTGAATAAACTTGTCAACTTTGCGGAGTTGAGATAACTGAGTTGAGAAAAATTCTTCTGAATTTTTCTACAACTGAGTTAAATACAACGGAATTGGTTATTTGCCTTTATAAGTTAAGTTAATATTTTTAAATTATGAGGAGCTAAGTTTTGGTGAAACTCATTTTGGTGCCAGGTGTAAGTTCAATCAGTTTGCAAGACATTAAATGTTAGAACAACTTAAGTGAATAACAAAAAGTAAATGCTTAAAGTAAATATGCAGAAATAAAAGCACAAAGAATTATAAAGATTCCAAGTGTTGTAATCATGTCAGTCCTCTCTTCCCCTGTGATGTAGGAGGAAATTTTCCACTAGACTTATTGAGGTTACAACGGTGATAAAAATCCTAGTTGATTGTCCTTGACTAATCCATAGCTTTACAATCTAAACACTTGGATAACAGTAAGATTGATGTTTCTCCAATCGCTTCACCGGTCCTTAAAGGGTGAATTGTCTCTTCGCCACTCTCCACCACACACACAGCCTTCCCGATCGCAATCAACCGCCCTGACACCATGTACGGATGCTTCATAGCCAAGCCTTTGATAAAATCAAAGTTGGGGTGAATCAAGTAAGTGGTTCAGACTTGTAGAATCAAGTAAGTGGTTCGGACTAGTAGAATCTTCAAGTGTTGGTTCTTGATTGATCTTGAATGCTTGAACACTTATAAGATTTTTTGGATTTTTCTCTTAAGCTCGAATGATAGCAATAGCAAAAACTTGAATGCTAACACTTGCATAACTTAGGCTCAAAAACTTGTAACTCGTGTGTGCAAAAGGTATTTGATCATTGTTGCTAAGTCCTCTATTTATAGTTTAAAATCCAACGGTCATATTTTTGAATTCTCTAACGTTCACATTGGATTCCATGGAATATACTATCATGTTGTTAGATATGTCAGTGTCCTCCTGACACGTGAGATAATTAGCCAATCAGATTGCTTGATCTTCAACATTCAAATTTCTTTAACCTAGGTTGTTAACTCTTATCGGAGCTACAGTGGTGGCATTATACTCTTTCTCCTTCGTTCTAGGAGCAGCCTTCACGGTTTTCTTCATTTCTTGTTTTTCATTGATCCTCTTAGGATCTTGAACAGGGGCCTAACCTCTGTTGGCATCAATGCTCAATTCCATGTCATGGGCGCGAGTAGCTAATTCCTTAAAAGATCTTGGCTGAATCCCTTTGAGAATGTATTGCAATCCCCAGTGCATGCCTTGAATGCACATCTCAATGGCAGAGGCTTCAGACAGTTGGTCTTTGTAGTTTAGGCTCAGACTTCTAAATCTGTTAACGTAGTCAATGACCTTCTTTCCATTGCCAGGAGTTAGTCAATTCTACCTTGTTCATGGTTCTACGAGTGCTGTTGAAACGATTGAGGAAAATATGCTCCAGTTGCTCCCAACTGTCAAGGGAGGCAGGGGAGAGATCACTGTACCGGTCAAAGGCATTGCCTTGATAGAACGCACAAATTGTTTCACCAAGTGATTTATACGCTCCAAAGATTGTTGCAGTTTTGAAAAACGAGCAATGTGTTGCTTTGGGTTGCCTTTCCGTCAAATCGTTGGAACTTTGGCGGTTGATAACCGGCCGGCATCTTCAGATCATCAATCCTTGATGAATTCCTGCAACTGGCTAATAGGAATGGTTCCGTCGGGGGAAATTTTCTGATCACTTGCCAAGGTAAAAGACTTGGAGGTTTCATGATCTTTGAATTAATTTTCTGGAGCAACCTTCAGGTTTTCGCCATATGCAAAGACTTGAAGACTTCATGCTCTTTGGAAGTGATGTCATGTTCATCCTCATTGTCATGCACCACTTTCTTTGATTTACTTGCGTCTCCAATGGAATCAAGTTTGCTGGCAAGCTTGGCAATTTGCACGTCTTGGGTCAAAATGTGTGACGTGAGGGCTTCGATGGCCTTTGTGAGGCTAGCAATGTGTTGTTCCGAAGTGGTGGAATCTGTCATCATGACGTCTGCAGCCATTGGTGACATGAATCTATCAGAATATTCCTGTGGGAAAAGAGGTTTACGCCGAGTTCTTTTGACATGCTTCAGTAAACCGGCGTAAATTTGTCCCCTAGATGAAGCACTACCAACCGCTTTGCGGTGAGTATCCTTAAAACTTTTGAAGCAAAGAACCTTAGAAATTTTGTGAAGCAACAACCTTGGCAACCTTGAAGCAGTAGCCTTGGCGACCTCTGAAGCATCAACTTTTGAAGTAGCAACCTTTGAAACGGCAGCAACCTTTGGAGCCATTTGTTCTTGACCTTCTTTTTTTTCTTCGCTAGGAGACATGAAAGTAGAGATGGTCCCACCGGGAGTGCCAGAAATTTGTAACGCAAATTTCGTGTTAATCCCTGAAATGCAACAAATAAAACACAAAATCGTAACAAATCGAATTTTATTAATTTTTGAGAATAAAAAGTGGCACAATCTCTTTTAATCCTTTGATTCTCCCTTATATTGTTGACCAAGTCTCCCACATATAGCGGAAGAGCTTTGGATTTGGTGATGATTTATGATCTCCCGGATACGGCGGAAGCGTTTTTAGTTTGAATTGAAGACTCCAGATATGGCGGAAGACTTCAAAGTTGATGGAGATTGGAATGAACTTTTGTGTTACATTCGATTCCCTTCCATTGAAAGACTTTGGCCCTTGTTTCGTTGAAGAACCTTGGCCTTTTTGTTAATCTTTGAGCATTGAAGATGCTTTTTTTTTTAATCCTCTCGCCTTTCTTGAAGAGCTATTAGTTTTTCTTGGAAGATTGCCGACTTTGTGTTGATGCAGAGTGTTGAAAGCCCCTTCACCAGCCCTTATGTGTCTTCTTTTTTCTTTTTGTTGTATTGCAAATGACCAAATCCGTCCTATTTATATTGTTGGATGAAAGCATTTTGTTGATGTGTATTTAATATAAATCAATAAAATCCCTAAATTATATTTCAAAAGACTTTATGATTTAATCAATCGTTATATCATTTCCTAATATATAATGTGAAACAATACCAAATGATTTGAATTTAATGGCATATGTAATATGTGACAAATATAACGCGTCATATATATTTCTTTGTATATCTATATTAGCCATTTGACGTATTTGGCGTGTCACATAAAATTTTCATATCTACGGATTGATTTCAAACTGCATTACAATTTCACAAATTCAATAAACAACAAAACACTCAAAACATAATGAAAAACGTTCCATTAGAAGAGAACCACCCCAAATTAGCTCCATTTAACTTAGAACCAACAAATAACAGAACCCACAAACAATTTCACAAATAAAGATACAACATTTATCATTCTGCTAGCACCACAAAATTAGCATACCCAATAAATGAATCCCCAAAGAACAAGAGATATTCAATGCTGATTTTCATTACTTGAAAATGTAGAATAGGAAGAGAAGGAAAGTGAAGAAGATGGACCAACAAAGGAGCAATGCAACAACCCGAAAGAGTAGTTTCCCATGTTTTAATTGATACACTGAGGGTCCGGTTCTTGAACCAATGAAGAGGAAAGAGAAACCGAGGTGCAACACCGCCAATTCGATAAGAAGAAACCATGGTAGCCATTGAAAGCGAGGCCAATAATTTTAGTGCTTTGTTTTGGGATCACAAATGTTTCAATGTTTCACTTTGGAATTTTTTTGATTGATTTCCTTGTGTCTACATCTTGGGTTAACCAAACTAAATATCCTAGAAATGCTTCGGCTTCCAATCCTTCTTCTCTGTTTTTTTAGGGGTTCTTCTCCGTTTTAGTGCACTGTTTGCAGAGTTGACCAATAGAATCGTCCCCGTCGCCATTACTGGCGGTGACTAGCAACGAGGAGACTAGGTTCGCAAAGAAATTGATACTAGAGTATTAAACATTGGCGGACCCAAAAAATATTTCTAGTGTGGGCCAAATTCAAAAAAAGCTGCATATTAATGCAGAGTAGTGAAAAGTTGGTGGGTAGATAATAAACGAAAGAGAAATGTAATAAATGTTTTCTTAGTTATTTAAATAGACTTACATTATGGGACAAAACGAAAAAACTAAATGAACTTACATTGTGGGACGGATGTAGTATTAAACAGTGGCGGACCCAGAAAATATTTCCAGTGGGGGCCAAATTAAAAAAAAAAGCTAAAAAACATACAACAGTCATGTTTCAAACTCATAACCTTATAATATATAATTAAGTTTCTATCTAATTGAACTAAATAAATAATTACAATAGAAATTGTATGAAATAATATACATACATGGTTTTAATATTATTAGAGGGGTATATTAGTGACTTCGTCTGAAAAATTGAGTGGGGTCCATGCACCCCACCCCTACCATGCTGGGTCCGCCCCTTATATTAAAACATAGGGAAATGGACGCCGACCTTAGAACCGATTTGCATGAACAACCTCAATGCCTTTATGGCTTTGCTCCTTAGCATCATCACCAAGGGCGGACATACTAGGGGGCAGCCCACCCGAAAAAAAAATACTACACAATAAATATATGTATCCATAAATTATTCTTAATCTAGCATATCCGACGAACTCGATATAGTTTATTAGCCCACCCTAGATTAAAATCCTAGCTCCACCATCATCATCACTCCCAGTCAGGAATCGAAGCTAAATTAACTAATTAATCGGAGAAAATAGGTTCAAAAGAAAATGTAGCTTTCATTTTAGCTTTAGGTGTAGGGGTAATTTAATCCGAAAAAAATATTTTGTCCTTATTACAACTAAAAAAATGAATTAAAACCTAATTAAATAGTTAAATAGTAAAAGATGGTACAAGGTGCATCGAACTAGTGGTGAGCTCGAGGGAGATTAAGGGAAAATGACAAAAACAATTACAAAATGAATAAATATGGCACACTCCTTTTTAAAAGGACGCGCGCATATGCATATCATTCAGTACTTTCACCGATTCAGCCATTCATGTTTGTTTTTTTTTCAAACATCCGTAACTTTTGATTTATAACTCCGATCATCGAAATCTTTTCACCAAAATTCATATTTTTTTGCTCTTTAATTTGAGCCCAAATACGATACCCTTCCGACGTAAATTTTGAAAGCCGAAAAAATTTTACATTAACCGAAGCGTTTTTCTTATAAACGACCGTAACTTTTGATTTAGAACACCAATCATCAAAATTGTTTCACCAAAGTTCATATTTTTTTTATCTTCATTTTGAGACCTCATTTGATACCTTTTCGACGTAGTATTTGAAAACCGAATTTAATCGCAACATTTACACTAACACAGTATCAGTAACACAGTATTAGGCTCATTTAAGACTTAATTCAAGTGACTACTTCAAGGCACATATATCTGGCTCATATAAGACTCATTTAAGGCTGAATTCAAGAGACACAATATCATATCCGGCTCATATAAGGCTCATATAAGGCACACAATATTATTACACAGTATCAGTACACACTATCAGTAACACAGTATCAAACTCAAAAGGACTCTCTCATTTAATATATGGTTAATTTACATTAATTTTCTCTTAACAACACAACACTCATTGCATCTACATCATATTATTATAAGATGATACTTTCCTTATCCTATTATCCCCAAACAAATTATTTCATACAAACAAAAAGCAGCTTCATTTAGAATCACCCTTTTAACTATACAAAAACGCAATATGTAGACTTATTCTGAATATGGATTTCCTAATCTTATCTCAGGACTACAACAAAGCCAGAGAAAACTTCAATCTGACAGAAAACGTGCAATATAGGTAACGATGTCATTCACCTGTGTTAATGAATTCCGGCTTTATTACCACTCATTTCCTAAGATCTTCCATTTTTTGGGAACAAGAATTCCATGCTCAAAGTCTTCAACTAAAACACATACATAGTAAGAAAAAATTCACAACAGACAAGTAACAAAGCACAGATTACTGATTTGCACCCCTTACCATTGGCGGATCTAGGAATTTATTCCAGTGGTGTCACCGGAGTCTAAAAATACATCTTTTATCTAAAAAAAATTCCAGTGGGGTCACCGGAGTCTAAAACATCATTTTTTATCGATAAAACAACACTTTTTAACAACAAAACTACATAGTTTTAATACTAAATTTTTTTTAAAAAAAAATCCAGTGGGGTCACGTGACCCCTCTGGGGCACGTGGATCCGCCACTGCCCCATACATAGCTCAACTGCATCTTCCTTCACACACCCTTAATTCAAAAAAAAAACAGTAACTGAACCATACACAATTTGGCAAAAATGATAAGACATTTACAATAATAAGGCAAATTTCTAAATCTTTCATCATTTCATATTTTATTTTTTGAATACGATCATCAGATTAAAGAACAATAGATACGATAAATATACAGAGGGGAGCTAAAATTGATGCAATAATAAAGACAATACCGAACTCAATCAGTCCTTCTAGGGCCAAAGGTAGTTTGTGTTAGGAAATCTACGCGGGAACGCAGCGGAATTTAAAATTTTGATTTCTTTTTACCCAAGATCGACTTCGTTTAAGCAATAAACTATTAAGCTAGTAGACGGTGTTACCTTGGTTGACCGAAAAGATCGACGCTTTGACCGTCTAAGGAGAGTAGTTCTGCATAGAGCCGCCCAAGTGTTCGGCCTCTACCGCTAGTCCACACGAATGTTCTCGCTGAATCCCATCATGGATTGTTATTGGAAAACTCCGGTTGCTAGACCGCCTTTTTCCCTCTCTCCAACTCTCCATGGGTGCTCTCTATTTTACACAAAAGAAACTATGAGCTCTTGCAATTGTGATGTATAAAAGAGCTTGACACCCACCTCCTATTTATAATGGAAGTGGCGCTCTTAGCAGAGAGGATGAGAAGAAAAAAACTTTTACCAATAAAATAAGGAAAATATAATTGATTGATTTATCTCATTTATTACAATATCTCATATTAAATAAATCTAGGATATTGTCAATATCTTATATTGAATATTTCAAGATATTGTCAATATCTAATATTGACTATATTTATTATATTACTATAAATCAATTTACATATGTGTATATATCACATATATATACACATATAAATCTATTAATATATATCATATATAAAACCTATGGTGCGCATGCATGCAAATCCAATTTGCATTACACGCATGCATTCACAATATATATATATATATATATATATATATATATATATATATATATATATATATATATATATATATATATATTTTATTTTATTAATATCTAATATTAATAATATATATATATATATATATATATATATATATATATATATATTATTTTATTTTATTAATATCTAATATTAATAATAGGTAATATCATTAATTAAATTGCATAATCCAAGTTGTATCTTATACACATTAAATATGGCGCCCTTTTGACCAACAAATTGGCTTCCTAATATTCTTTAATTAATATAATACTATTAATATCTTGTATTTAATTTATTCATAATAAATAAATAACACCATATTAATTTACCACTATAACCTTTATAGTCTCGAGATAAACTTTCCTTATTTGGTTAACATCTATAACCACATTTTAATCCGCTAGATGTTCATATGTGTGTGACCCGATAGGCTTCCGAATATGTTGGCCGTAGACACAAAATGCAAATTACTTAAAATGCCCTCCATGCCTAACGATCACGGGGATAGCGCCTAGAACACACCGTGACTCCCAATCATCGGAAGAGTCAAATGCAATGACTACTACCTTTCATGTGAAACAAGCCATCGTGTAACTTACACTCTTATCATTGTAATAATATCCATACGGTCGTTAGTCGAGTGTCAATACATCAACGACCGTATCTTATAATCTGATATCATGCTCTCTTGAAGTAACTCGCTTACTCCCACTTTGTAAAGATTCACGAGAATAAGACATTCCCTTATAAGAAGGTCATTTCGGATATTCGATCCCAATCATAGATACGCGATTCCCGCATTTCGACCAATCATGTATACTCCGTGATGCTTCAATATCATACCCAATCACTACCGCATGATCACCACGTGGCTGGGCGGAAACCTCAATAGTGTCAAAGCATGACAATCCACACCATGATGCCATGAAGACTCGGTCCTAAGGATAATTACACAACCGCCACATAGTGTGACACTTATCCGTGTAAGTGGGTCGATCCTAACGACGCATTCTCTAATACACGCCCACGCATACCCAAGTGTTCTACACTTTGATAGACGAGATCTATCCCTACTCTTAAAGATAGAAGACATCTAATACGTGCTAGTCTGCTTTATACTATCAATGCCCTGCTTGATAGTACATCACCTAGTAGACATTTAAGTATCAAACTTATTAAAGTGATTGAGATCTCATCAACCATAATCACCTATCATGGTTTCTCTAAAGACAGCTTTAATAAGGACGTTATCATACAAAAATTCATAATTGGTTCTTTAAAAAGAATATATATATATATATATATATATATATATATATATGACAATAGAAAAGCCATTTAATATATGTATAAACATAAAGAAATAGTAGATATAATCCGACCTGTCGGATCCGGTCCAACCCGATTGGGTTTAGGACACTATTTCAACAGCTTTGTGGAAGAGAAACATAAGCTCAAGAGGATTGAGAGCTTCAAATGATCCAATACGTCTTTGAATTATTCTTCAATCATTCTCAACTACCCATTTCGAATTTGCAAAGTAGGGACGAAGAATTGGTTGCTGATTCCAATTGGAAAAAGTTCGGGGGCAAATTATGCTTCAGAACCTCAGGAAGAACATCAACAGATAATTCTTGATTTCAACGAATGAAGATGAAGAAGATAGAGAATCGGGAAGCTTCGTTTGGATTTTTCACCAAACGGGTGACACTTTGTTTGGATTCTTGAAAGAAAAATGCACCTACAGTAGGTGGAATTTGGAGGATATGTTTTGTGAGATAATCGGAGTATATCCGTCCGTGGAATTTATTTGTCCTTAATGCAACTAAAAAATTTAAAATGGATTAACACTTAATTAATGGAAACAAAATGGGGAATGGCATCTTTAAGTTGTATCAACTTTTGGGTTTGCAAAGAATGAGCTTTGACCCAAATAAGAAAATGAAAAAGAGGAAAACCTTATGAACGTTGCTTTTGACAGTAAATACCCTCATCTTATCCTTCATATTTTATCCCAAAACCCCTAAATTTGTGATAGCAATGATTGTAGGATCTAGATCAAAGCTTCAACTTTTATTGATTCAGCAATTGACTTTAAGCTTATACAAATCCAAGCTAGGGTTTTTCTGATCTGAATGTATAAAACGTGGACTATTTGGAAATAAAACGAAAGTAACAACAATAATCAATCTCTGATTATTGCCTCGTGGTAACCCTATCTCAAGAAAACCACCCAACTATTCTATCTCAAAATAATTGAAAGAAACTCCAATCTCTGAAAAGTTCCTTGATTATAAACTAAGGTTTAATCTCCAAAATAATCTGCATAATACGTTCATGTTTGACAACTATAAATAGCAAAATAGAAACCTAATTCCTAAGGAAATAAGGCGCCACTTTATCAGCCTTAGGCCTGAATATTAACTTCCTAATTAAATAAAAAGCCTAATCAAAAATAGCATAATTAAAAGTCCATAAAATATTCAGCAAATATGATGCATAAAACGCCTCATACTTGGGCCTTTTTGCACATTAAGCCCAATCAGCAATGAATAGACTTAGAGTAGTTGGATCATCAATCCTCGAGGCCTCATTCTCCTTTCCAACATCTTGGACCAGCTTTGCATAAGCTTCTCGAGCCTTCTTCTTTTGAAAACGTGTAATAGGTCTATCTCGAACAATAATAGGATCCTTGGGATTGTGAATGTGTGGCAGATCATCGTGGAGTGCATCATTCTCTCCCGGTTCAGAAGGATCTGACCTCAGATCATAATGAGGATCATCAAAAGGGGACAAGTCCTTAACGTTGATTGTTGAAGACATAGTCCAATCCGGTGGTAAATCTATGACATAGGCGTTGTCATTCACCTTTCGTAGCACTTGAAATGGTCCATCACCTCGGTAATTCAGCTTGCTCTTGCGTTGATGTGGAAAACGCTCCTTGCGTAGGTATAGCCTTACCCAATCTCCCGGTTTGAAGATCATTTCTTTGCGGCCTTTATTAGCCTGCTTGAGATACCGCTCCGTAGCCTTTTCAACCTCCAAACGAGATTTTGTGTGTAATTCACGAACAAGTGCAGCCTTGTCTTCCGCATCTAAGCTCACGTGTGTGCCTGTAGGAAGAGGAACAAACTCGAAAGGAGCAGAGGGTAAAAATCCATAAACAACTTCAAACGGTGCAGCCTTAGTAGGCTGAGTGAGAGAGCACGATTATAAGCAAATTCAACAAATGGAAGACACGCTTTCCCACGCCCTAAGGTTCTTACCACCACAGCTTATAAGTAATCGACCCAAAGTACGGTTGGTAACCTCTGCTTTGACCATCAGCCAGGGGTGAAAAGAAGTGGTATATAACAAGGATGTACCTAGTTTCTTCCATAACACTCTCCAAAAGTGGCTAATAAACTTGGTATCTCGGTCACTAACTATGGATCTAGGCACACCATGCAAACGTATTATTTCTTTAAAGAACAAGTCAAGAATAGCGAGGCTACATCATTAGTCTTATTACATGCAATGAAATGTGCCATCTTAGACATTCTATCAACAACCACAAAAATCGAGTCATGGCCATTCCTAGTTCGTGGAAAACCTAAGACAAAGTCCATGGAAAGATCAGTCCAAGGTGAAGTGGGAATAAGAAGTGGTGTGTATAACCCATGTGGTTGTGACCTAGCCTTAGCATGCTTGCAAACTAAACACGAAGAACAATATTTAACCACATCAGATTTCATCTTAGGCCAATAAAAATGTTGCTTAAGCATGTCTAAGGTCTTATCTACCCCAAAATGTCCCATCAAACCTCCCCCATGAGTTTCCTTAACAAACAACTCATGCATAGAACAACGAGGTACACATAACTTAGCATTCTTGTAAAGGAATCCATCGAAAATAGAATTTTCAGGTTGATCACGAGAAGGACACGCAGCAAATATTTTCCCAAAATCAATGTCACGGTCATACATATGCTTAATAGATTCAAATCCTAACAACTTGGTTTGCATAGAAGTGATAAAAGAATAACGCCTAGATAAGGCATCAAAGAACAATGTTATCCTTACCCTTCTTGTACTTAATCACATAAGGAAATGACTCTATAAACTCAACCCATCTTATATGATGCTTATTCAGTTTCCTTGCCCTTTTAAGTATTTGATAGACTCATGATCGCAGTGGATGGTGAACTCTTTAGGCCGTAAATAAGGCTGCCATGTTTGTAAACAACGAACCAACGATACAACTCTTTATCATACGTGAGAATAATTAAGTGCAGCCCCTTTAAGTTTCTCACCAAAGTACGCAAAACATGACTACTTTCTTGTATTAAAACACCACTAATCCCTCACACCCGATGCATCACATTCAAGTTGGAACATCTTATTAAAATCAGTAATGCAAGTATAGGTGCAGAAACAAGCATAGACTTAAGAGTTTCAAAAGCTTCCCTGTGACGTTGTTCCCACACAAATGGTGCATTCCGTTTGATGAGCTCATTGAGGGGAGCTGCAATGGAGTCAATCCCTTCACAAAACGCTCTATGGCTTGCAAGGCCATGGAAACTACGACTTGTGCAAATTGTGGAAGGTTCATGCCACTATTGTATCGCCTTGATCTTTCTTGGTCCACTTCCACACCTTTAGCGCTAACAACAAAGCCAAGAAAGACAACACTCTCCAAACAAAAGTTACACTTTTTGAGATTAGCATATAATTCGTGTTCTCTAAGTGTATGCAAAGCAGCCTTCAAATGTTCAACATGATCATCAAATGTAGTGCTATAAATAAGTATATCATCGAAGTACACAACTACAAATTGATTTATAAATTCCTGAAGGACCTCATTCATAAGTCTCATAAACGTGGAAGGTGCATTAGTTAAGCCAAATGGCATTACAAGCCACTCATATAAGCCAAAAGTGGTTTTAAAAGCTGTTTTCCACTCATCACTCTCCCGAATACGTACTTGATAGTAGCCACTCTTCAAATCAATTTTAGTAAAGAAACGACTACCATGTAAATTATCAAGCATATCATCTAGACTAGGGATAGGATATCGATACTTTACCGTTATCCGGTTGTTTGCGCGACAATCTGCGGCACATACGCCATTCTTCCGCCTTCTTGGGGACCACAATGACTGAATCGCACAAGCGGCTCATGGACTCGCGAATCTTTCCTTCTCCAACAGCTCCTCAACTTGCTTTTGTATCTCCATGATCTCCGTGGGGTTGGCTCTATAGGCTGGCCGGTTGGGTAGCACGGAACCGGGTACAAAGTCGATTTGATGCTCCACTCTCTTATTGGTGGCGACCCTCGTCCTCCCTCCGAAAGACATCCTTGAATTCCCAGCAAATGTAATAAATCACACTAGGAGAGAATTGGTTAAATCGGATATAGAAAGTAAACAAGGGGTAGGGCAATGAGAATATAAATTGATTTCCAAATTTCTACGGCCTTTAGCATTAAATTCCGATTGACCTTACTAGTTTGTGAGGCGGTGTTTTTACCTTGTTTAATAACTTTAGGATCAGATTTAGCCTTATCTACCCGAGCTACAACCCCTTCCTTACCCACTGTTTTATTAGCATTTTGTGTTGCTTGGTGTCGCAACCGGAAAGCCGTCATATTAAGTTGTTCATCATGCGCTTCCTTAGGGGTCATTGGGTGCAAAACAATGGTCTTGCCTTTATAAGCCAGAGAATAACGGTTTAAGTAGCCATCATAAGAAACACGTCTATCAAATTGCCACGGACGACCTAAAAGTAGGTGTGTGACGTGCATAGGAAGAACATCACAAAGGACCTCATCATGAAATTTACCAATCTGAAAATTAACGAGTGCTTGTGAGTTGACGTGTGTTTCCTCTTCATCACTCAACCATTTTAGTTGATAGAGTTTGGGGTGTGGTAACGTGGGAATACGCAAAGTTTCAACAAGTAACGTACTAACCACATTAGTGCAACTACCCGAATCAATAATCAAGTTACAAGTTCTACACCCAATACCACACGTGGATTGAAAAATGTTATCACACTGCATATTGTTATCAATTTTGTTTGTGCAAACAATACACGCTGTAAAACACCACATATACCCAAACCATAAGAAGAAGTAGCACTAACATGCAGCTCGTGTGGTGTGTGTAGAGACAATCAAATTTTCTGGAAGTGCTTCGTCAAGATTGATCGGAGTACTACTCTTTCGATCGAAAATCAAGAACCCGGTTTCCTTAAATTCTTGATAATTCTTGATGTTCTTGATTCGGTATTGATTAAATCCCGTAATTTTGTGCTTTGTTCTGCTCTCTTTTTCTTTTCTTTTTTTTTTTGTTTTTTTTTTGTTTTTTTGTTTTTTTTTGTAAAAGGGTCGGCCTTACAATAAATTAAAGACTTTATAGCAAATCAAAAAGTAAATGCTGAACAGAAATATTGATTAATTGAAATCGAACTAGTCCAAAAACCTGAATCCGGATGCGATAATATGCAACAAATAGTAGGAATAATTCTGTCCGGATGCGATGAAAAATCAAACGCAGCAGAAGACGTGTAACGCAGCAGCAAATTTCCAAAGAATCCGTCCTAGAACAAATTAGGGTTCTTGGATTGCAAGAACGTCTAGGGTTACGAAAAGAGCAGCAGAAATTCGAGAATAGTGCGGCAGACGTTGAAGCTTTAATCCTTAATTCTCTGATACCACTTGATAGCAATCGGATTGTAGGATCTAGATCAAAGCTTCGACTTTTATTGTTTCAGCAATTGACTTTAAGCTTATACGAATCCAAGCTAGGGTTTTTCCGATCTGAATGTATAAAACGTGGACTATTTGGAAATAAAACGAAAGTAACAACAATAATCAATCTCTAATTATTGCCTCGTGGTAACTCTATCTCAGGAAAACCACCCAACTATTCTATCTCAGAATAATTGAAAGAAACTCCAATCTCTGAAAAGTTCCTTGATTATAAACTAAGGTTTAATCTCCAAAATAATCTGCATAATACGTTCATGTTTGACAACTATAAATAGCAAAATATAAACCTAATTCCTAAGGAAATAAGGCGCTTTTAATTAAAATTTGGGCCTGAATATTAACTTCCTAATTAAATAAAAATCCTAATTAAAAATAGCATAATTAAAAGTCCATAAAATATTCAGCAAATATGATGCATAAAACGCCTCATACTTGGGCCTTTTGCACATTAAGCCCAATCAAAGAATGAATAGACTTAGAGTAGTTGGATCATCAATCCTCGAGGCCTCGCTTCTCCTTTCCAACATCTTGGACCAGCTTTGCATAAGCTTCTCGAGCCTTCTTCTCTTGAAAACGTGTAATAGGTCCATCTCGAACAATAATAGATCCTTGGGATTGTGAATGTGTGGTGATCATCATGGAGTGCATCAATTTGTTAACACAATTCCCCAAAATTCTCGGGCCCTTGATTAACTATTAACTATTTATAGAGCTTCCCAAATTCACCCTCCAATTCTTCCCAAAATCACCGCATCAACACAGGTCGAACTTGTGATAAACAAATCTCCACAACATTCTCTATACTCCAACCGGAAGTCGATCAACGAAGAACAAAAACTTGAAGAAGGCGATCGGAACATTCGAAAGCGAATATGCAAAAGGTACGATTTTGTTGGTGGGTTATAAATCACGCATATTGGTATGTGCATGTATGATTTGGGATGCGATTAGTTAAATTTTGTGGTGTACATGTATAATTTTGGGGATGTGATTAGTTAAATTTTGTGGTGTCAAATCATTTGTTAGCTCAAACAATGCCGGTGATTTGTTATTAGTTGTTGCTGTTGAATTGAAATTTCTTATTTGTTTCAACTGTGTATTCACATTCATTTGTTCTTTAATTCGATTGAATTGAAATTTCTTATTTTGTTGGTTATAGATAAGTTGAAAAAATGCCGTTGATTTATGCACTTAGATAAGGTCTGCAAAATATGAAGTTGTTTCCCGTTGTTCAATTGGTAAAACAATTGAAGTTTATGAAAAGCTTAATGACACGCACAAAGAAATGTTGGAGCAGTCTTGTTTTGGACACTTAATCCATTTGAAGGATATGCAAGCCAACGTGATAATACATCAGTTGTTAATGAGGTTGGCGAGTCCATGGAATGTAGATGCCAATGTTTTTTGGTTCAAAGTCGGAGGCAAAAAAATACGATTTAGTGTAGAAGAATTTGCGCTGGTTAGTGGTCTCTTGGTTGGCGACGGTAGCAATGTCGATAAAGGGGTAGGAAAAGAGTCTAGATTAGTTAATAAGTATTTTAAAAACTCATGGAAAGTGTATAGGAAGGATGTCTGGGCAAAGTTTAATCGCATTAAGGATGCTAATGACCGTTACAAACTTGGGTTGATCGTTATATTGACGTCGTTGTGTGGGGATCGGAAGAGAGACGTCATGTGGGGTTGGTGGATCTTTAAGTTGGTTGAGGATTTGGATGATTTCAATAAGTATCCATGGGGAAATGTTTCTTATGGCCACCGCCTATGTTTGGAGGAGGGACATGAGGGATTCTTTCAAAATCCCCGATCGGATATACTTTATATGGTTTTCCACGCTTTCAAGGTATGTATAAGCCAAATCCGTGTTTTAATTCATAATATATATATATATATATATATATATATATATATATATATATATATATATATATATATATATATTTACATACATACATAACTTGATAAAGTTTTATGATTATGTTCGGTCCATCACTTGAATGTAAATGCATCGTAGGTTTGGGCACTTGAAGCTATTCCTTCTTTAAGGAAGTTTGCCAAGATTGTTGACTAAAATGCTCTCCCAAGGTTGATGAAGTGGGGAGCGGTAAAAGGGTCACTTCTTCCGTAATTCAACTTTCTTCTTCAATTGAGGAGGTGGTGATGTTTAATTTGTATATTAAGTTTGGTATGTACATGCAAATTTCCACATTATTTATGAGTAGTATATAATGCAGTGGAGGCGGTTCAAAGTTGGTTCCATCCGGTCGAAAAGGAAAAAGCTTATTTTTGATGCCCGGGAAGATGAAGTTGAAGATGATGAAACTGACAATGCACCTGAGCAATCAACGGGTAACATTGATTATGAAAAGTTAAAAGAATTGGTAAAAATTGCTATGAGTGAAGAGAACAAATGGTAAAAGTTGCTGAAGAGAACAAAAGAATGTGCACTATAGTGGATACGCTCCAGCGTAAAGTTAAATTGATGGAGGTTCGTCTTTGTCGTGCATGTGAAAAATGCAAAAATGATGCCATACATGCAAGTGAAAGGGAAGGTAATGAAGAATTGAATGAAGTGGAAGATGAAACTGTGGAAGCATCCTGAAACGGCAAAGGTATGAAGTTAAATTTGTCCTTTATGTTGTTTATAAAGGAGAGAACTAGTTTATAACATTTTATTTCTTGAAATTATGATTAGGAAATGCCGTAGTTGAAGAGAAGGATGTAGGTGATGAACCTAATGCCCTGGTTGAGGAAACGGCCGTAGTTGAAGAGAAGGAGGTAGGGGATGAACCTAATGCCCCGGTTGAGGAAACGGTCGAGGAAACCTGAAACGGTGAAGGTATAATGTGAATCTTGTCCTTTTGATTTGTTTATTATGTATTTTGATGAGAGAATTAGTTCATAACATTTTATTTCTTGAAATTATGATGTAAATTGTGGCATAGAGGAGGAACAAGCTGATATAAGGTATGAAGGTGAGGGAAACCCAAACGGAGAAGGTAATTAATCTGTCTTTTATGTGTTTTGGTTGAGATTGGTGAGAGAATTAGTTTATAATGTTAAATTTGTCCTATATGTGTTTGTTTTGGTGAGAGAATTAATTAGTTCATAACATTTAGTTTCTTGAAATTATGATTAGAAATTCAGTAGTTGAAGAGATGGATGAGGAAGTCGATGAAATCATAAACGAGGTATGGAAGGTGGCATGGAGGAGGAGCAAGTCGAGATAAGAGAGAGGAAGAAGAACCAACTATTATAAACGAGGGGGGAAGGGTGATGAAGATGTGAACGTCGTGGAGGAACTCTGCATGAGTAGTATCAGAAAGCGGTGTTGAGGAAACCCAAACGGCGAAGGTATAATGGTAAATTTGTCCTATATTTGTTTGTTTTTGTGATAGAACTAATTTATTCATAAAATTTTGTTTTTTGAAATTATGACTAGGTAATTCCTTAGAGAAAAGAGAGGCGAGGTGAGTAAAATGGATGTTTTGGAAATCAAGACGAAGACGATCGGGATGATTTGGAAGAAGAGGCGGGAAAAAAGTGTAAAAGGTAGTTTTACAAAAATAATTAATTTGAGTTTATGTCGAGGGCATATATGTAAACCCAAAGTAATTACGCTATTGAATGTTTTATGAAGTCGTATGTTTCGATCTACGTGACGCCAAGAAAATAAGAGCTTGTGACAAATTTCTCCTATAAAACTAGCGAAAAAGAGGAAAGTGAAGAAGTTTGATGAGTATGATCCGTTCCAAAAATGGATACCGTGGTCACGAAGCGTGTTGACAAGTTTTTGGCTTCATGTGAAGACAGTATCAATGTCATACACTTAAAATAAGGGCGTTTAAACCCTAATTTGTAAACCCTATTTTGATGATTAATTTGATTTTTCTTCCTTTTGATTTACACAAAGAACGTGTGAAGTTGGTTGACGCCGATATCGGGCAGGATTTTGAAAGGAATTGCGAATCATGCGCGTGAGCTTGCCAAGCAACATAAGTAGTATATGCTTTAGATTTTACAAAAACACAGCAGTTTAGATTGAAATGTATGATATTATTAAGTAGTATCATTTATATTCAGGTGTTGGATAGTTCATTGTGTGAAATTCGCCGGCGATGCTTAAAGTACCTGAATCTGTTTGACCAAGATGCCCGTGTCCTTGATACTCAATTTGCAACATATGTCAAAAACTTCCACACACTAAACATGAAACGCTCAAGAGAATCAGAATTTAATTCAATATTTAGGCATATTGTGAACGGGACAGCTCCGGAATGTAGCACACCATGGGAAGGTTGCAAGACATTGTATGTGCCGCTGATAGAGAGTGATCATTGGTTTCTTTTGAAAATTGATCTGAGTGCTAGGATAATTTTCGTGTATGAGAGCATTCCGGGGCATATTAGAAAAGTGATTCTTGCAAGGTGTGTCATGCCTATGCAAGGTGTCCTACCGCTTTTAATGCAGAAGCATGTAAAAGGCTATGAGAAGTATTCGAGAAAAGCTAAGCGGTGTTGAGCGCGAAGTGTCCTCTCTCAAGAGAATGGGTATGTTTGATAATTTATATTTATGCAATATATATAGAGATTATTAAGGTTTTCGATTTTGTGACTAACTTATTATCTTGTAATTGTTGTAATTTGGTATGACCGATTGTGGCATGTTTGTTCTTAAATACGTGGAGTTCATGTGGGGAAGAGTGAATATATCATTGATTGGGAAGAAGTATATTCCAGATTGGAGAAAGAAGTTGGTTGGGAATTGCTTTCATGGGAATTTCAAATGCATAGATGTTAACTGTCTATGAGGGTTTTGGTTATGAAAACCATAAACTAAGATGTCATTATAAACAATTTAATTCGCTTTTAAGAAGAACGGTTTGAAGGAGAAGTAAAATGTGTAATTGTTCTTTTGAATCAGGGTGTTTGAAAGGAGAACCATGGTGTTTGAAAAATGTGTAATTATTATTATGTATTGTAGTTGTAATTGAATTCTCTCTTATGTTGTGAACTAGGGTTTGTATTGGTAATTGTTATTTTGAAGAAGAATCTTTTGGAGGAGAAATTTGGTTTCATTCTTATTATTATGTTTATTGTATTTGTAATTGTTATTTTCTTCCATGTTTGAGAACTAGGGTTTGATTCATTAGTGGGTTAACATTATTTGTTAGAAAATTTGACCCATTGAAATGAAGAAGTTAATTTATTGATTCTTAAAGAATTATACAAATCAAAGATAGTTTTTTTTTTTGAAATCAAATCAACAAAGTTAACGTTAATTGTAATTGTAATTGATTAACATTATACAATTCCATAATCCATGTTATGGTTTGATTCATTAAATTGCTTAACATTATAAATGATGATTTGTTATAATATTTGATGATTTGTCATTGACCATTAACATAATGGATTCATTTCTTAATTTTAAATTTACACAGTTTCAAGATTGCTTTGACATAAGTTTGATTTAACGTTACACAAGTTCAAGATTGTTTCGGTCAATGAGACATGTTTGAGATTGTTCTGGGTAAGAACCGAATTAAACTATTAAAAAATGATAAAATGGGCCTATAAATAGTAGTATATCGAAGAGATACTGAATGTGAAGGGTCTCATGGTAGTGTAAATCAAGAGATACAGATTTTGAATGTGAAGGGTCTCATGGTAGTGTAAATCGAAGAGATACAAATATCAATCAAGGGTCTCATACATGTATATCAATCTGAAGGGTCTCATGGTAGGTAAATCAAGAGACGCCACCACCTTTAAAAAAGATACTATAAATAGTTGTATTACCACAGTGTGTACAGCCATATTTATTACAAATAAAAGCAAAAAAGGTAAGAAGAAAATGGATAAGCATACTTAAGGAGATCGCAGATTTAAGAAACCAGGTTGAAGAATTGGAAAGAAAATTGGACGCTACAAGACATGAATGCCATTATGAAATTGATCAACTGAAAATATGGATGACACAGAGTCGGATTCCATGTATCTTGAAGTGGCGTATATCAATGACAATCAAAATAAATCAAAAAAATCAACGATCCGATACGATCGCGCAATGATGCTTACAAAATTGCGGTCACGATGTGCATCTGCATTCGCACATCGTCGCATGATGCCATGGCCGGGGAACAATAGTGTTTCTTTGGCCCCAAGTGGAGTTGGGGTTCACCACAAACTCTCCCAATAAGAGAGCATGTTATAGAGTTCTCGGATCACGGCATGTGATCAAATCCCATCCCCATCCAAACCCCACTTTATCTACATATTTGTATTTTCTTTAATAATATTATGTTGTAAAAAATTTATGAACTTGAAATTAATTATAATATTATCAGTCTGTTTGGATATTATGTAATAACTTTTTCTTATGAAATCATTTCTAATATTATCTTTTTAAGTGTTTTATTGTTTGTTTGAATGATATCTTGGACGTAGTTTCTTTTGTTTTTTGAAACGTATGGATGTAGTTTCTTATACATCAGTTGTTGCATGCATGCAAATAAATTAAGGTATTAAGGTTTGCAATTAATAAAATAGTAGAATAAGAAAGGAGGGGATTTGGATGAATAAAGAAGAAGAACATTTATATATGTTTCTGCAATTAATAAAAAGTACAATAAAAGAGGGGGGGTCTGCAAATGAAAAGTACAATTAATAAAATAATATTGTTGTACCAATAATGGTACAATGTCGCAGACATTGCTTAAAGTAACTCGTAAAATGACCCCAGGAATCTTTTTGGATTTTCTAGGTCATTGCTTTTCCAGTCATAGCTTAAATTCCATTCCGGATAGTGATTTAGGCACAAAATTGATACACAGAATTCATCCACACAACACTTTATAACCACACATTTTAACACTTAAAAAGAAAACAAAATAACACAAAAATTCTGGACCACATAATCACTCATTATGGGGGATAATGACACATAAATTCTGTGTCAAAATCATTTTTCATTCATTTTATTTTTCAATCTAAAGAGTGGAGACAAGTCACTTGTAAACCTAACAAAGCAACAATACCAACCATGCAACTACAGACTGGAGACTCTTGTACCATCAGCATGTGGGGCTCATCTCCCTAAAGTCCATTCTTAGTATTAAAAAAAAATCCTGCTTTAAATTTGATTTTAACACACGTATAATGTTGTTATGACTATTGGATGTTCTAATTAATGTATTCTTGTTGTGAAGGAGCCTCATTGGATTGCTTTGGAACCTCCTGTTGAGGGCTGGATTAAGGTCAACACTTATGCCAGCTGCATGGATATTGATGAGAATGGTAGAGGCATGGTGGCCATTGGTGGGGTCTTCATAGACGGTAACGGAATATTGTATAGAGGATTCGTGGGATTTTGATGTATGAAAAATATATGATCAAATTATAAGACTTTTTATTATTATATTTATGATATTTTAGTATAATTTCATATAAATGCATTAAAAACTTATAAAAATCATAGTTAGTTATAATTAGATGCATAAGTTATAAAAACGATAAAAATGATGGTTTTTTGTCAGATTTACGTTTGGTGTTTCGTTGAGTTTGTTGCAGAATCAAATGTGTACCGAGATTCCAAAATATGACATACTTTGAAGCATAAATCATGAGTTTTGTGGGATAAAAGATTATGCCAAAATCTAACAACTTTGAACAGATCAACTGCCCTTAGTGTTTCTACCGTGATTCATCTTCAACGGACATTTGATCTAACTTAGAGGCATTTTCAGAGAAAAGTCCTTGATGAAAGTTGTAGACCTTCAAAAGAGCTTTCCAACGAATATCAAATCATGTCAATCTGAGGTCTACACTCGAGATAGGTTTTTACAAACATCGATATGTTGTATGTCCGGCACGCCTTGAGAAGGCCGAATATTGCGTAAAAATCTCAAATCGGGCCCACAAATCTCGACAAGGAATATATATCGTGTAGCCGCACGCGCGCGGTGGTGGTCCGGCACGCGCCGCCTTGTGATATGGCCTATAAATAGACCTCAAGTGCAACCATTTTGAAGTGTACCAATGCATATATCTCTCTATATATCTCTATAGTTTCGCTTTTGTTGTTTTTAGTTAAATAAAAGTCAGAAACGGCACTCTGCGGAATAATGCTTGTAGTATAAAGTCTCGTTATAATGCTTAGAGGATGTATCAAGGCTCATTGATGTCAAGGAGTTGCTATTTCCGGATGATACAACTCAAATGCTTCAATTGTAACCTGGTAACTTTTCTAATGTATTTATGTTTATGTATTAATTATAGTATCTATATTTTAGTTATTATGTTGTTAGGCTAAACTTAGTATCTAGCCAAGATATGAAATTGGATTAGTATTATCTTTTAGGGAAATGGATGATGACTATACTAAAATTGGATAAAAATCGGTTATAATGAATCTCTTTCTATATTTGTATTGAATTAGCTACTTGATATGAAAGAATTCGTAATCTAATTATGAATTGACGCCTCGTAGTTAGGTTATGAACTCGTTAATAGAAAGACCGGAGGGTAAAATTGGCCGAGTGAAAACGTGACAACGGAATCCGATTTCCTAAACCGGGGGTAGATTTGTTTCGGGAGAAACAAACTCTTATTGAAATATGTACTCGAGAGATTATTACGTTTAATTCGTTTGTTTAATTGACATACCTTAAAATTGGCCGAATGACAAAACGGGAGTGTGAGAATGAATTGTTTAGTTTAGGAGTGCACCGTTTCGTATAATTGATTTAACTTAAAATAAAGATCGAGCACATCCAATTTCACTAAAAAGATATAATGATTCAATAACATATTCTTGGCTAGTCTATAATTATAATATCTATCTCCCTCCCTTAGATATTGTTTTGGTACCTATATATATACTTATATATATATATATATATGATTATATATATATTTTTATACTTATATATATCTGCTTTAGTTTTATGCTTTTATTTATTGTTTGTTAGTTTAGAGTTTGGTTGGATGATAAAATTAATACTTAGATTGAGATAATAACAGCTTTCTTGGTGTTTAATCACACGGTGAATTACCAAGTTTTCCTCGAGGATCGACACTGACTCATCACTCTATCACTACAATTTGACCCGGTACAATCCGGTAAGGATTGATAGCATAGAAAAGGTCCGTCGACTTTTTGGCGCCGTTGCCGGGAACGACGCTAATTCATTGTGTTCAATGATTTCTACTTATATTAACTCAAAAGTCTCGAGGATAAGTCAACACTCTTCTTACCCATTTCTATTTTTCTTTTCGTTGGTACTTACCTAATAAGTAAGTTACCAATCTTTACTTTTATCGATTTCAACTATTTTCGGTTTTCGTTAGTTGATGACCGAAAAAGTAAGGCCCCACTTACTCCTTATAAGCCTCGACATAGATACTTACGAAAGGCGGTTAGAGCGAAAAGAAACAAGGTCATACTAGTCGTGAAATCCTGACGGAGAATCATCATCAAATCAAAATACGAAAATGGTCGAAAACAAAGATGAAACACTGAACAAGTGGCTAGATCATGCTCAAGGGCATGGCCAAAATCTTAATCGAGATCTACCAATACCAAATAACCGAAATAGAAATAATCAAAATCGGAACCGTAACAATCGTAATAATAACCCACCAAATCCGAGACCTATTTGTGATCGACCTTAAGAATAAACCAGGACTAATAATCCAATTCGCTTTACCCAATGAAGGAGCAAATAATTTTGAAATAAAATCTCATCTTTTGGTCTAATTGACGCAAAGAGCCCAATTTCTAGGAGAGGATGATGAGGATCCACATCACCATCTCTATCTTTTCAAGAATTGTGCAATACAGCCAAAAGTCAATGTGCTCATCGTGAATTAACAAGGATGTCTATGTTTCCTTTTTCTTTAAAAGGAAGAGCACGGGATTGGTTTATGTCACTCCCACATCATTCATTGACTAGTTGGGAGGAAATTCAAACCGAGTTTTTAAAGCAGTATTTTACTCCGGGTAGAAATTTGGAATTAAAGGTCGAAATTGCCAACTTTAGACAAGGATCTGAAGAAACGCTTGGGAATGCGTGGGAGAGATTTAAAAAGTTGCTAAGATCTTGTCCCGATCATGGTTATTCCTTAGATATGCAAATCCAACTTTTCTCGTCAGTAAATTAAGGAAAGATTCACGTCACGTGATGTAGATCATGCATGTGGTGGTTCATTAATGATGAGTGAAGCCCAAATAGTTTACGATGCTATAGAAAAGATTTCCAAAAATAACAGAATGTGGGAAACCGGTTCTAGCACCAGGAAAGTAGCATTTGCAGGAGAATGCACATCGAATATGGAAGTTCTAGCACACTTGGAGAATTTGAGTAGGAAATTTGACAACCTTGCAAAGCTAGTAGGATCAGAAACCGAGAAACTATCATATCAAATGACTACTCAAGTCATGATAATGTGTCATTAGGGATAGAAGAACCGGAAGGATACTCAAGGAAGAGGTGAGTTTTTACAACAAAGATAGGAATTTGAACAACGCGTATTCAAACTCCTTTAATGCTATTGTAAGAGAGCACCCAACTTTTAGATGGTCCGAAAACCCTAATAAGCCAGGACAACCGCCATATCCAGATTCGAAGATAAGAATCCATATAGTAATCAAGTTCATCAAGGAAATACATCAAATCGTAACCTACAATCGTTACTCCAAATCTTATCCACAACATACTACTCAAACTATACCAAGTCACCAAAGTTCAACCCAACATGAAGGAGTTGATAAATGGGATAAATTAATGGAAAATATGATGGGTGTAGTATCTACTCAAGCTCGAATATATAAAAACTATGATAACTTCTATAGGTTCAGGTCTCTAAGGATATGACTATGTTGAAAACGTCTATGGGTGGACATGATACGAGAATGAGAACTATAGAAGCATCGTTATGAATATGGAAGATCATTTGAGTAGAGAAGGAGAACGTAACAACAGAGACCTCCGGAGGATTACCAAGTAATCTTGAAAGAAACCCAAGAGAGGTAAATGCTGTGATTACGAGAAGTAGGAAATATTGTGAAGATACTAGAGCAGAAAACGCAGGAAACAATGAGGTAGAAAATGATTTAAATGGTAATATCATAAAGGAAAAGGACGAACTTGAATTTACTGATGAAGAGGAAGAAATTATCGAAGAATTCTTAAAATGAATAATGTTGAACTCTGAAATTGAAGGTGAAAAATGGGTAAAGTCCTAGAATTCTGAAAGATCCTATGGATAAGGACACGAGAACCCTATTTAAGGAACATGTCGAGAAAAATCGGGAGAAAAACAGAAGATTTAAAAGTAACCGAGAAGGATAAAGTTGATACAGGGGATGTTTTAAAGGAAAAATCTCAAGATAATGAAACTTGGCGATCAAGTAATGCTCAAAGATTCAAGGAGAAAGGAAAAGAGAAATGACTTCGAACCAAAGGCTATAAATCTAGAATCTTTGCCTTATCCACGAAAGATCAAATTAAAAGATAAAAACGATAAGAAATATGCTCGCTTCCTTGACACTTTTAGTCATATTCATGTCAATATCCTCATTATAGAAGCTTTAGTCAACATGCCTGCCTTTATGGAAAGTTTCTTAAAGATATCCTATCTAATAAAAAGCGATTAGAAGAATATGAGAATATATGCCTTAATGAAGAATGTTCTGCAATACTTCAGCATCGACTACCTCCTAAACTTAAAGATCCTGGTAGTTTCACTATCCCATGTGAAATTGGAGGATTTACTTAAGAAAGTATTGTGTGATCTAGAGCAAGTATCAATCTCATGTCTTATGAGGATTTATAAGAAACTAGGAATAGGAGAGCTTACGAATCTTTGAAATGACCCTTCAGATGGCAGATAGATCAATTAAACATCCTAAGGGAATAATCGAGGACGTGTTGGTTAAAATTGATAAATTTTACTTCCCAGTAGACTTTGTAATAATGGAAATGGAAGAAGGATATTCAGCGCCAATTATTCTAGGTCGACCATTTCTAGCTACAGGAAGGACTTTGATAGATGTTCAAAAAGGTGAACTAATACTGAGAGTTAATGAGGATAAAGTTTCGTTCAATATCTTCAAAGCTATAAACCATCCATACAAAGAACCTGAATCATGTTCTTTTATAGATGAATATTCTACTATCTGGGATGCCAAATCTAAAGGTTATGAAAATACATTAGAAGAATGTTTGGCATTTTCTATCTATAAAGAAGATGAAGATGATACTGAAATGAAAGAAGTAATCCTTTATTTAGATAAAGGAGGGTTTGTTAAACATCCATGGCATCAAAATTTGAAATTGGAAATGGAAGGACCAGGTTTTTAAAACCATCAATAGAAGATCCACCAAGGAATCTTGAGTTGAAACCACTTCCTTCGAATTTGAAATATGCTTTTCTTGAAAATGATAATCACTACTACTATTATCATTTCATCAACCTTAACAAAAGAACAAGAGGATCAATTACTAAGAATGTTAAGAGAACATAAGAAAGCTTTTGGATGGACAAATGGCGAGATATCAAAGGAATTAGCCCCGAGATTTGTGTTCACAAGATTATTTTGAATGAAGAAGCTAAACCTTGTATTCACCCACAACGCCGCCTCAACCCAAATTTGCAAACAATCGTTAAGAAAGAGGTCATTAAGCTATTAGAAATGGGAATAATCTTTCCATATCGAGATAGTGAATGGGTAAGTCCGACTCAAGTAGTTCCAAAGAAAGGAGGTTTCACAATAAAAGAAAATGATAAAAATGAATGGATTCCGACAAGGAAATTACAGGATATCGAATGTGTATTGACTTTCGAAATCCGAATGATCATACTAAAAGGATCATCATCCACTTCCATTCATCGTGCGAGATGTTGGAAAGATTGAGTGGACATAAGTATTACTTGCTTTTTAGATGGTTATTCAGGTTATTTACGTATATTCATTGCAAGGAGATAGAGAAAAACTACTTTCACTTGTCCCTATGGAACTTTTGCTTATAAAAGAATGTTTGTTTGGATTATGTAATGCACCTGCTACATTTCAAATGATGTATGATGGCAATATTTTCTGATATGGTCGAGAAATTCTTAGAAATTTTTATGGACGACTTTAGTGTTTATGGAGATTCTTTTGATAAATGCTTATCACACTTAGAACGCGTTTTACAACGCTGTGAAGATACCAACTTGGTTCTAAACTGGGAAAAATGTCATTTGATGGTATCTGAAGGAATTGTACTAGGTCATAGAATCTCTGAAGTAGGAATTGAAGTTGATAAAGCTAAAGTCGAAGTAATTGAAAAATTACCTCCACCAATTAATTTGAAAACGTTAAGAGGATTTCTTGGACATGCAGGATTTTATAGAAGGTTTATTGCAGATTTCTCAAAAATAGCAAAGCCCCTGAGTCATTTGCTAGAAAAAGAAGTACCTTTTAACTTTGATGATAAATGTATGGAAGCCTTTAAGACCCTAAAAGCGAAATTAACTACTGCACCAGTACTAGTAGCACCAGATTGGGATTTGCCGTTTGAAATTATGTGTGATGCAAGTGATTTAGCTTGTAGGAGTGTTTTAGGTCAACGGTATAACAAAATTCTCAAAGCTATCTACTATGCTTCTCACACATTAAACGCACTTTCGACTTAATTATGCAACTACCGAGAAAGAACTACTGGTCGTAATATTTGCCTTAGATAAGTTTCGATCATATATTGTTGGTTCTAAGGTAATAGTCTACACAGACCATTCACCTCTGAAGTATCTTTTAAGTAAAAAGATGCCAAACCGCGTCTTCTTAGGTGGATTACATTACTTGAGAATTGATATTGAAATTAAGGATAAAAAAGGAAGTGAAAATGTAGTAGCAGATCATCTAAGCGAGATGGATAATGATGAAGGAAAAGGAAAAGAAATTCGTGATTCGTTTCCAGGATGAGAAACTCGCTTAAGATAGATACTCCTTCAACCATGCGATTATTAAAAACTAGAATACCATCAAAGGAAGATTCGCCATGGTTTGGGGATATTGTTAACTACATTACCTCGTAAGTACATCCCACCTCATTGGACTTGGCAACGAAAAGAAGTTCTTTTACGACTTAAAGTTTTATTATTGGGATAAACCGGATCTTTTCGAAGATGCTCGGATGGAATAATTAGGAAATGTATTCCTGATAGTGAAATTTTAAGTGTATTATCATTTTGTCATGATCGTGAGGCGAGAGGTCATCATGGAGGATGGAAAACCGCTTTCAAAGTTTTACAATGTGGTTTCTATTGGCCTACACTATATAGAGATGCATATAAATATGCAAAATCTTGTGAATCATGTCAAAAATGGGAAATATATCGAAAAAACATGAAATGCCTATGCAACCGATTTTAGAATGTGAGCTATTTGATGTTTGGGGCATAGATTTCATGGGACCTTTCCTATATCTTTTGGAAAAGATTTATTCTAGTAATGGTAGATTATGTTTCTAAATGGGTGAAAGCTTTGAAGCTCTCCCCACTAATGATACCAGAGTAGTGCTAAGGTTCCTTAAAAAGAATATATTCACACGATATGGCATTCCGAGGCTATCATTAGTGATAGAGGTTCACATTTTTGTAACCGACCATTTACTAAGATAATTGAGAAATATGGTTTAACTCATAAACTTGGAACACCCTATCATCCACAAACTAGTGGGCGGGTAGAGGTGTCTAATAGAGAAATTAAAAGAATCGTGGAGAAGACAAAGGGACTCGAATCGTAAAAGCTCAAGCGTAAAGACTTGATGATGCATTATGGGCATACTGAGCGACCTTTAAAACACCGATTGGTTTATTCTCCTTACAAATTAGTATTTGGAAAATCTTGTCATCTCCTGTTGAATTAGAACACCGAGCTTTATGGGCTATTAAATTTCTAAACTTTGATCCTAAAGTCGCGGTGATCATAGATTACTTCGCTTATGTAACTAGAAGAATTTCGACTCGATTCTTATGAAAATGCTCGAATCTACAAGAACGCACAAAGCTTTTCATGATAAGAAAATCTATAGTCGTGAGTTCCATATAGGTGATCGAGTACTTTTATATAATTCACGCTTGAAGTTGTTTCGAAAGCTTAAATCTAGATGGACAGTCCATATGACGTAACAAAAATCTATAAGTCCTGAGTCGTTGAACTAACTGATGGAAAAACAACTTTTATAGCCAATGGACACAGGGTGAAATTGTTCGTGGAAGCTGAAGGGATACCTCAAACAGAAGAAGTATTATTACTTATCGACCCTCCAACGAATTGAGGAAGCAGAATTTTAAACTCAGCCGATTACAGGTACTATCTTTCTAATTCACCTTTTAATATGCATTTTAAAGTAGTTTCGTCTTTTACCGGATGTATTTAAAAAGAACTGGATGCCTTTCATAGATAGAATAAAAGTTTTTATTTTACTTTTAAGATTAGGTCTAAATAAGGATGTCGCCTTTAAGATAGAAGCCTTAGTTTCTAAATTAAATAAGGAATTATTAATCGAAGTCAGAGAAAGAGAACTTTGTAATGGAAATTCAAGGAGTGCAATAAAAAGAAGAGCAAGGTTTTTAATGAAGTGTAGAATCTGTGGAAAAATGGAACATGCTGGACAGTGTGGAAGAAATACAACCATATCCCAGGATGAGTGTTTGAATGTTATTAAGAAGGGAACGATTAGGTGGTTATCCGAAAATCCCGAGGGAATACAAAGAGATAATTCAAACGCATCACTCCTAGGAGAAAGGTTAAGGGACCGTTATGATAACAATCTTGAGGATCCGAGGTTGAGGAGTTAGCAAAAATCCTAAGAATTTCAAAGTGTGTGTTTTAATTTTCAAATTTAATTAAATTTACAGTATTTTTAAAGTTATTTTTCTAAACTTAAAAAGAAAAATATTTTTATGAAAAATTTATAATAAACCTATTTTATCATGTAAAGTAGGTATATTATATCAAAAATATGTGATTTCAATATTATATTAGTTTTTATATTTTATCAAGTTTTATATAGAAAAATCAGTATTAAACTTAGATTATATAACATAAATCATAGGATTAACATCAAATGATTTTTATGTGATATAATTAGAGCTTATTACACAAAAATGACAAAAATTCCGCTTTTGGGGACTATGTGACCGCACGCGCGCGGTACACTACCGCACGCGCCGGTGTGTGCACACTTAACCCTAAAAATGCGCCTTTCCTCATTTCTCACACCCTCATTTCAATTGAAGAACACCAATTCTCCTCTCTTCTCTCTCAAAAATCAACAATTTTCCATCAATTTTCTTCACTCAAACATCACATAAGTGTTAATCTCTCTTCCTTATTTGCTGAGATATCTGCTAGACACCCCTATAGTCAGCCTGACCCGTATACTATGCCAGATTGGATTCCGCCGATTCCGCCACCTGCTATTTATCGTGACTATACGCCGTCATCCATAGGGACAGGGTGGTATGTTTACAGTACACCAGGACATCCTTGGGCATGGGAGGAGTCTCAGAGCAGATGTGATGAACAGGATTTGGTTCATTTGGTCTTCGGGATCGGTTTATGTCGACAATGAGGATCGAGACATCATTTCAACTTCAGATCGGATCCACAGCCAGCTCGCTTATGGTATTCATACGACGCAATGCAAGGAGCTGATTATACTTCGTTACTATCTACATTTGGATCATCATCATCTCGATTTAACCCTACCGGTGACATCGATCTTAACTATGATGAGGACGAGTGATTTTGTCTCTGTTATTTAACTATCTACTTTTGGTTTGACTTAGTTTTGTTATGTTTGTTTTGTACGTTAAGCGTTTGATGCACTCTCTCGGGGTAGTGCACATTGTTATTTTGTATCTTTTTGTAGTTTTCGGATGTTTTTAGATCTTTTCCCACGCTTTAGAAATAAGCGAATCTATTGTCGGAAAATAAATGTTTGGATCAAGCTAGAAATTGAAATATCTCTCGATCGAAAGACTATTTGACCGGCACGCGCGGGTTGGTGTCCGCACGCCCGGTGTAGTAGGCTGCAGGATCTTCTCAGGATATTTCCATTTCAGTCCAAGCTTTGTCTATAAAAGGAAATAGATGCAGCATTCCTAAAATGCTCATTCCCTTCATTTGCCTTTAATTCTCTTGCTATAAAAAGTTTAAAATGTCCGATCGTTCATCCGTAAACAGTTATTCACCTCCACATACACCAAATTCTGTCATTCCAAATCCATTTTTTCATCAAATCCCTTACGAGCCTATGTATGCTTTGGCTTACAACCCTTACATAAGTAATTTCAATCAATCACCGGTGTTGATTGAGAGAGGTTTAAATTTTAGAAAGGTTGACAACTGGGCGTTTACGAGAATGTCAGTAGATGGGTGGGACTATTTTTGTCGTGTGCCGAGAGGTAGGATTAATGTTACTGTGGTAAGAGAATTCTATTTAAGATCTTGTCGAGAAGCTAATAATGTGTCGTTAACACAATTGCATTCTGATGAGAGGAGTTGTTGTTCCTTTCACCTCCACCAACATAAATCAAATTTTCTTGATTCCACCAAATCCAAACTTCACCTACATTTTGAGTACCAATGGAGATTGGATACGGCGACGGTTTTATTACAAAATATTCGGAAGCTTGTCCACTCTTGTTCTACAATTATGATATTGATCAAAATGTCTCTACGATCGCTTTGCTTCCCCATCTTAGAGCGTGGAGGCGATTCATCAATTCACGTGTTTATCCAACTGTTAATTTCTCGGAAGTTAGTGATGATGAATTGATGCTTCTATATGCGATTACTCTTTGAGTCATGTTATAGATTGGGGTGTGTTGATTCGTAAATCACCGTGAGTTTTATGCGTTAGGAGAAGACCGAATTATCATCCTTTACCATTTGGATGGTTGATTTCTAGGTTATGTGTTCGTTTGGCAAGGGTTCCGAAAGAAGCGCGACAGATGAATATTTTCCACTCAGTATTCCTTGTGTTGGGCTTTTACCACGATATTCGGGAGGATCGTCAAGTGGTGAAAATTAGGTAACTATGTTGGTAGAAAAGAAGGAATAAAAAAATAATAAGAGTAGTGCAGTGCGTTAGTATAAGTCACAATAAATTAAAATAACTTAGTTTAAAAATTAGTTTAAATTAGTTTAACTTAATTTATGGTTTTCTAGTTTAACACTCCTAGTAGTTTTAAGTTGTGTTTTAGTATTGTAATATATTTGCATGTTTTTAATTTATGTTTTTAAATGTTTTTCTTTTATATTATATAAACGCTGCGTCTATTTGACACCTAAAATAATCTACCATGATAGAATTCATTTTATTTTCTAATCCAAATTTTACTACTCATTAGCCATCGGACGATGCCAATTAAATAAGTGGGGAGTAGAGATTGGTTAGTAAATAAATTGAATTTAATACATCAAATACTTACACACTTAGTTTAATAAGCAATAATATATAATTATTTGATAAAATGATATATTTGGATAGAATAAATTTTTAATTAAGTAAAGTAATCTTGATATATTATTCTTATATTAATTATGTCTATTTTAGATTTTTAATAAGATTTTAAGTATATATATCTTGATAAATATTATGAAATATTTTTTATGAAATTAGACAAAAGTTACTTATAATTATAATGAAATTTTAGAATAATTTTCTTTTCAAGACAAAGTATGAAATTGGAATCGGATTAGGGATGATGAGATTTTTGGCATAACTTTGATAAACCAGAGCCAAATAAGCCTACCCGAACATAATTTCCAATTTTGTCCCCACTCACCTTGTAGAGTGATCAAGACCTCACAAATAAATAGCCATTATTATTAACTAGAAATTACCAACCCTAACTTAATAATGGTCTACATTTCTTTGAAAATCCCGCAAGTTTAGTATGTATTTATGGATAGCGGTGATGACATCGAAATTTGGTATATGCTGAGATTGAAATGAATGTTATTCGGAAGGCAGTTTATTATCAAATATGGTTATTCTCGAGAAAAAAAAAATTTAATAATAATAATAAAAAAAATTTAAGAACAGAGTATTATAGGTATCTTTTCTGCTTTTGATCGACAACCCAAAAATAAAATATCGATAAAGTCACTGATGATAGTAGTCCAAATAGTGGTATTATCACGAAATGTCCTATTGCTTTGGGAATGAAGGTATATGCTATAAATCGATGAAAAGAAAAAGTCGAATCAAAACTATCAAGAATTATCACGAGTTTAAGAAAACCGGATTCGTGATTTTCGATCGAAAGAGTAGTACTCCGATCAATCTTGATAAAGCAATGCCTATGTTCTTAAGTTCTTGTTTATGTAAAAAAAAAAAAATAAAAAAAAGAAAACCATATTTTGGAAGTTATTAAAGTTGAAAATTGAAAACGATTATCGTGAGTGTTAATGATTGAGAAATTTTTATCGGAAGATGAAGGTGTAAAAGACGCATTTACTTGCTTTCTCTATCTCTTTTGATTTCCTTTGTTATCCTTTTCGATTAGCCAACTACCCCGAGCACGAACGTTACAAGCCAATTTGCCAACTACTTGACTTAGTCATTGATTCCGATAAATCATACAAAGGGAGATTAAAAAGTTGTTCTAAATATTTTATTTATACTTATAAAGTAATTCTTGAAAATTTCATTTAAATAATATTTTATAACTAGTTTATTAAGTTATATACATTTTTATCTTCTTAATATCTTGGATAGATGAAATTAATATAATTATAATATTGACAAGATACGTTACTAAGTTAGAATTTATTCTAGAAGAATTATATTATCGCTTATTTTGCTCGAGGACGATCAAAAGCTAAGTGGGGAGTTGTGATGTATGAAAAATATATGATCAAATTATAAGACTTTTTATTATTATATTTATGATATTTTAGTATAATTTCATATAAATGCATTAAAAACTTATAAAAATCATAGTTAGTTATAATTAGATGCATAAGTTATAAAAACGATAAAAATGATGGTTTTTTGTCAGATTTACGTTTGGTGTTTCGTTGAGTTTGTTGCAGAATCAAATGTGTACCGAGATTCCAAAATATGACATACTTTGAAGCATAAATCATGAGTTTTTGTGGGATAAAAGATTATGCCAAAATCTAACAACTTTGAAATGCAGATCAATCATCCTTAGTGTTTCTACCGTGATTCATCTTCAACGGACATTTGATCTAACTTAGAGGCATTTTCAGAGAAAAAGTCCTTGATGAAAGTTGTAGACCTTCAAAAGAGCTTTCCAACGAATATCAAATCATGTCAATCTGAGGTCTACAGCTCGAGATAGGTTTTACAAACATCGATATGTTGTATGTCCGCACGCGCCGGAGAAGGCCGAATATTGCGTAAAAATCTCTGAAACTGGGCCCACAAATCTCTGACAAGGGAATATATACTGTGTAGCCGGCACGCGCCGGTGGTGGTCCGGCACGCGCCGGCCTTGTGATATGGCCTATAAATAGACCTCAAGTGCAACCATTTTGAAGTGTACCAATGCATATATCTCTCTTCATATATCTCTATAGTTTCGCTTTTGTTGTTTTTAGTTAAATAAAAGTCATAACGGCACTCTGCCGGAATAATGTCTTTGTAGTATAAAGTCTCGTTATAATGCTTAGAGGATGTATCAAGGCTCATTGATGTCAAGGAGTTGCTATTTCCGGATGATACAACTCTGAATGCTTCAATTGTAACCTGGTAACTTTTCTAATGTATTTATGTTTATGTATTGACGTCACCAAACCAGACCTTAGAAACGGCGTCAAGAAAGGGACAGACCTTTTCTAGGTTAGACGGATCCTAACCGGCAGTGTACCGGGTCAAATTGTAGTGATAAAGTGGTGAGTCAGGTGTCGAATCCTCAGGGAAAAAAGTGGTAATTCTTTAAGTGTGGTTAAACACCAAAGAGCTGCTATTAACTCGATCTAAACCGCAATTTTATAACACAGATTACTACTACTTTAACTAACATAAAATAAATGCGTAATTTAAAAGTTATTCTAATATAATATATATAGATATATAAATATATATAGATGTACATAAATAGTAAAACATATATATATATATAAATATATAGATACCAATATATAGTTTATAGACTAGACTAGCCAAAGTATATGTAATTAATTTATTCGATCTTTTCAATTAATAGAATGTGTTCGATCTTCCTTTTTTAGGTCCAATTGAGTGAATGAAACGGTGTACTCCTAATGTCAACAATTCCTCCTCACACGAGCGTATGAAATTGTCATATGTCAAAAGTCATCAGTCCAAGGTCCACAACTGCCCCATGCTAAACTTAGTTAGTCAAAAGTAAAATGTAGTACAAATCTACCCCGGATAAAAGAGGTGATTCCATTTGTCGATGGCCGATGTTATTCAAGAGGCTCCGGTTGTCAAGCGGATCGATTTAATACAAACGGTGTAGTTTCAATTAAACTGTGATTTTAACATTATTAAGATCTCGAGTACAAATTTTAATAAGATTTATCTTTCCAGACAAATCGCTTCGGTAGGAAATAGGATTCCGTTAATCGACGGCCATTTTTACCTCCGGTTTTTCTATTTTTACTCATATCCTCGACTTCTCCGGTCGGTTCATCGCCAGTTATATGTGGTATTCATCATGATTGATTACTTCATTTCAATATGTTATCATTACGTGAGCGAAATAGAAAAAGATTCATTTTACTCAATTTTAGTCATTTTTATTTTAACATCATTCTTTTAACGAAAAGATCGAAATAATACGATTACATAACTTTGGCTAGTTATTAGATTTAGCCTAATAACATTATAAAACTAAAAAGAAGAAAATAACAAACATAAACATAATTATTATAGAATTACCCGACATAATCATTGATTCGAAATCGTCTTTCCTGTGTATTACAACGACTTCAAAGAACACCGAACCTTCGAGAATTTCCGAGCATTACTACGATACTACTACTACTAATTTATTTTGGCATAAAGCCTATTTACAAACTAAGAAAGGAGAAGAAAAAGAGAAAGAAGAGGAGAGAATATATATAGAATATTGTATATATATATTGGTACACCCTAAATGAAGCCTCTCGATGCTCCCTTTTATAGACTTTCTTCCTTCCCGGACCGGTCTCGAAAACTTGCGGATCGGTCCGGTGTAATGATGACAATCATTACAGTTTGTTATCGGCGATGTGCAAGCATGTTACCCATAATCATTATTTGTCTTGTGTAATTATATATATAATTATATATAATTACACGCTTAATCTTCTAAAAATCGTAACTTGAATTCTTGATATCGTATCGACATAATCGAACTTCCGTTGAAAAGCTCGTTGAATTCTCTACAACTTTCATCAAGACCACTTCTTCGTAAAACGATTCTCGATGAGCCATTTGTATTATACGTCCTTTCTCGAGATTCGAAACAATTATTCCCTTAATCATGTATATCAGTGACGCTTTATAACTTCCTTTCACTGACTTATATTGACTTCAAAAAGTGTCGATACTGGATTTCAGTTCATCTTAGGATTCTCGCAATGAAATAAACACAAAATACCCGTGTAAAATAGACACAATATTCGGTTACTAAAACCGGTACAAAAACTACAACTTTCTACTATAAATACTAACTTTTATTACTAACTATACTAAACTACAAAGATTAATATTTTATACTATTTATATCATAATTTTAGATATTTTACATAGAATTTGTCAACAAAACGTAATAAAATCACGTAAATTCAATCATATAAAAATAATACATCAAATTACTCCCACTTAGCTTTTGATCGTCCTCGAGCAAAAATAAGCGATAATATATAAATAACGATAATATAATTGATCGATTAAAATTTCAAAAGTAATATATATCAATCAATATTACAAA
Source organism: Gentiana macrophylla (assembly GCA_026214975.1). Lineage (NCBI taxonomy): Eukaryota > Viridiplantae > Streptophyta > Magnoliopsida > Gentianales > Gentianaceae > Gentiana > Gentiana macrophylla. The sequence continues at coordinate 46,026,078 of CM047814.1, forward strand.
CATATAATTTATAAATTTTATAAAAATTTAAGAAAGGGAGATCATACAACTTAAATGAATTAAGTATCAAATATGAATTAGATGGAAACATGCATGCAATAATTCAGAAATATAAATAAAATATTAGAAATACTTTCTATCTCGATTATTACGAATTTCTGGAATCATTAACTAAGTCAGATAGAAGACATAGTGGCTTAATATATTAGGATAGGACATTGGTTAATCGAAAAGATAGAAAAGGAAATCAAAAAGAGAAAGATGCAAGTCGTACGTACCTACGTCTTCACATTCTTGATCAAAAACAGTTCTGATTAGTAACATCCTTTTATTCCAACATTTTTCATTTTTTCTCTCTCTTTTTTTTTTTTTTTTTTTTTTTTTAACATTAAGAACTAAAGCGTGAGTGTGTGTAAATAATCAAATTCACAAGCATTGCTTCATCAAGATTGATCGGAGTACTACTCTTTCGATCTAAAATTACGAATCCGGTTTCCTTAAACACGTAATCATTCTTGAGATCTTTTGATTTGACTTATGCCTTCATTCTCAAAGAATAGGACATTTCGAGATAATCCCCTAGCTGGACTACTATCATCAGACATATATTTGGTCGATCAAAGATAGGGAAGATACTTGATATTCGATTTATTCTGTGTAAAAATGGTGCTTTAATTCTTAAAAATTTTCCATAAAACACTAACATATCTGAATTCATTCCAATCTCAGCATATACCATTTTTCTCAACTCTTAACTTTTTCTGTCATCATCTCCTCTCATAAGTACGTACAAACTCGAAGGATGTCAAAGAAATGTAGACCAAAACAAGCTAAGGGTCGGAAATTTCTAGTTAATAAAAATGGCTAAAATTCCGAGTGAGGTCTTAATCACTCTTTAAAAAGCTGAGGTGGGGTCAAAAATTGGAAATGTTATTCAGGTAGGCTTATTTGGCATATAGTTATATTTTGTGGTGCCAAAAATCATCATTCCTAATTTTGATTCCAAATTCATAATTAATCTTGAAAAGAAAATTATCTAAAATTTATTTATAAATATAAAAATTACTTGAATAATTCCATAAAAGAAATATTTGATAAAATTATTTAGTTATACATACTCAAAATCTTAAAATCTTATAAAAGATATAAAACATATTCATTATATATCTAATATATTTTACTAAATCAAAAATTAATCCTCTTTATTCATATATTAACCAACTTAGATTATTCAAGAAAAATCAAAACTAAGAAATAAGTAATTAAAGTACTAATTTATATGAAAAAGGTTATATTTTATAATTATTTTTATTTTTTTCTAAAATTTTAATGAAATTTTCAAACCTAACTCTACTCCCCACTTACGTTAAGACATCGTCCCGATGTTCAATAAGTATGAAAAAGTAGGTTCGAAAATTAAATTAAAATTATAGATGATCGTTATAAACATCGAGAACACACGTATATTAAAATCAAACAACATATATATTAAACAAAAAGAAACTATTACAGACTAAAATTAAAACAAACTTACTATTAACTTACTAACCTTAAGCAATTTTAACTTATTAAAGCAAACCAAACTTAAACTAAATTAAATAAAACCACTAACAACTATCTCAAATAGTTGACGAACAACCCGGATTCTCTACCGGTAGCAATCCTCTACGACAATCACGAGACGGATATATCTCATCAGAAGCAATTTCAGGGACTTCATTCAAATGAATACATAACCTTGAAATTAACCAAGCAAAAGGCATCGGCCTTCCATTATTATACCGTTCCACTGCAAAGTTTACTGCCGTCCTAAAAATCAAAATCCCCCAGTCCACATGAGCTCCACTTATCAACGCAAATAACAAAAGTATCTCACTATCACTAACCCATGCAAAGTCACTAGTCGGATAGACTCGTGAGTTAATGAAGTGTTTCCATGCTCTCAGATGAGCAGGCAGAGCTGAAGTGGTAGAGTCGTAATTTTGATCGAACTCTGGAAACAAATACGGAAAAGCTTCCGTGACATAGTTAACAACATCACAAGAGTTCCCTAATGCCCATTGATATTCATAATGAAGATTATGGATTTGATTGAAAATCGGTATTTCGTAGATATGATTGATAATATGAGGTGACAGTGAATAAGTGTACCACGAATGATATAAGTCGTGACGGATCTACCGTAGTAACAGTAGAAAGAGCTGAATAAAATTCCCTAACAATAGAAACATTAATTCTTCCTCGAGGTTGCTTAACAAATTTTTTCCATCCTTGATTCTGAATTAAATCCCTTCCGAACTGATCAATTTTTTCAAAATTGATACCCTTTCCATCAATATAGAGAATTTGCAAACCTCGCATTCACCAACAAATTAACATTTGAAGCGCTAGACTCGGGACAAAAACATCAACCGCCTCCGGATCGTATGAATTGACCACTGGTGATGATCGGTTTGACATTTTAGTTGAAACAGATGAAAAGAAATCAACAGATAGAAAGGTAAAAGTAAAAGAGTTAATTTGTAAATTGTTTACTCTCAGCTTGTTTTCCTTAAATGGACAAAATTGAGAGTGTACGTGGCTGCACATTAGAACTCTCAACATGACTCAGCAGTTTTTATTCCCGGACCGATCCTGAAAATGGCCGGACCGATCCGGCTTTAAGATATTTTTACCGGTGAAGGTTGTAAAATTCAAGTTTTCTTTGTTCAACTTAATAGACTTCAAGCTATTTGAGAAGCTATAAAGGTAGTGTAAATATTATCTCACCGATACGGATAAAACGCGACACCTACGAATACGACATGCGAATGATAAATATATATTTTTTAGATTTTTGATTTTTATGAAATATTTAAATACTATTAAAAATAAATTTACGACTACTTACGATGTGAATATGATTAATGAAATCGAAAACTTATTAAACTAGCAAACTTACCAACTAAAGTTAAAATGCGAAAAATAAATAAATCATAAAATGTTTAGAAATAATAAAAGTTGTTTAAAATCAAACAATGTCAACATCATCATCGCCGGCAGTGTAAACGGATCATTCATACTTGGAACCGATGACGAATCGGTCAGGGAAACATAGTCGTGGTCCGAATCGAATCTGCCGAGATCCATCGAACTCATACTTGACGTCATCCTTGCAAAATCCAAAATCCTCCCCACTAGATGTAAAAGACACCAGAAACTCAGATAAAAGACACCACGACCACTAGATCGGCTTCCAAAAGGATTTGGCATATGATGAAAGCTCGAGATGGTGGAATAGGTGCTATCCATTCTCGTAACGATACGGGTTAGATTGACAGGGCGGATAGGCGGTTTTATCGAAAGAAGGATCAAGATGCATCCGCCATGTCTCAAAGATCCTCTACGTAAATCATCACTCCACTCGCCTACTCGCCAAAGAAACAAAGCCATATTAGCCTGTCCCTCGGCTACATCCGATACTAAGGATTGAAACATATCGTATGTAATAGTGTTTGGGAGAGAAGTCTGTCCGTTGCTCGTAAAAAGATGAAAATGTCAAACCGTGGAACCGGGTGGAGCCGGTGGAGGGTACTACGCCTAACTATCGAGTCTATCGAACCCTCCTCGAGACCTCCTCGGACTAGGGCCTATCGTGACTCATCTCGCCATCATCAACTTGTCGTTAGACAGAAAGGAACTCCCGATCTACGACATAAATCAAATAAAGCCGTGAAAGTACATGTGACTCCTGCGCCTTGGCAATAACAATAAACTCGAAACCCTTCTATACATAATCTTCCCCACATCCACCTTAACATCATGAATCATCGCCCAAGTAATGCATAAATCTTCTTTACCAAAGCGGTGTGTTTGGTAGTGGGATAGAGTATGGCTCAAAAATCTTTTGATTGCCCTCGATCTCTAAAACACTTCCCATAATTAAATCTGTTTGTCCACCCATTCTCACAGTAGCATCAAACTCCTCTGAGCTCTGTGAGGCAATCTGCTTCATACATAGCAGGATCATCTAATCCATAAACAAATTTCTATAATCTTCTTCATCTGGAAAACTTCTACCCCTAAAACAAAGATTAATCGGTTCCGGACTAAAAGAAACATGTCTAGACCTAAGGGAATAGACTTCATCATACTACCTCAAGTGGGTGTCAAGGTAGACAAAGCGCATAAAACTCGCCACTAAGGTAGTATTGATCTCTCCTGTCCTCTGAGCTGCAAAATCCAACCATTGGCGTCTAGCAAAAATACGCCTAACCTCCTCTCCTAAGTCATCAAAATCTAAGCCTCTTTCCAACACAACTCCACATTTACTATAGATATTTTTATAAGCATTCTTAGCTTGAGGTGAAGTCAGAAGCGAAAGAAACTAATGATTCTTCTTCCGGTGTTAGATCTTTTAATTCTACGACCGGTACTTCTATTGGAATATTAGGCTTTCGTTTCTTAGAGATTTTTATTTGGATGAGGCCATTCTACGATATTGAATTGACAAAACAACAAAAAAACAACAGAAAAAACAACACAAAATAAAATGTCACAACACACGTAAAATTCAAAACAATTGAAAATAACTCTAAAAATTATAAAAATTATGAAATTGATAAGTAAAGTAAACAAATTATACCTTATAATGAACAAAACCGTGAAAAGTGGCCGGAAAAGTCGTATAAGCCTCCGGGATGAAATGGAGCTTGTGTTCGATCTTTTTCAAATTTTTCACTTGTGTTAAAGAGAGGAGAGTAAAAGAGGAAGAATGTATGTAATGGTGTAGTGTAATTTGTATTTTTGAGGAGAAAAATAAAAAAAATTTCGAGTTGAAGGAGGTGATGCTGCGGCTGCTGTTGAAAAAAGAGGAGAAATGAAGAAGAAGAAAAGATCCCGTCCTTTTAGGTTAACTCGAACCCGGACCGGTCCTGATAAGGGCCGGATCGGTCCGTGTGCAATTTTCGTAATTTTTTTATTTTTTATATTTTTTTTGGATTTTTGATATAAAACTTATAAAACTTTAATAAAAACTTTAAAATAAAATTTATAAATTTTATAACAATTTCTCAAAACTTATAAAATCTTTATAAAACTTATTTAAAAGTTTATAAAAATTCAATAAATTTCTATTAATTCTTATAAAATATCTAAAAACTTAAAGAACTTTTTATAAAACTTTTATAAAACTCCTTAATTTTATAAAGATCCAATTTTATAAAATTTTCAAAGTTATGCAAGAATTTTATAAAACTAAAAACAATAAAAGACTTGAACTTACGGGGTTTCTAATTCTTCAATTTCTACAAACTCCATATTCCTAACGTACCTTTCAAGCAAACTATATCCTAGAAATGTAGCGTTTGAATTAAGTCTTGGAAGTCCATCGGGATTTTCGGTTAACCACCTAATCGTTCCCTTCTTAATTACATTCAAACACTCACTCTGAGATTGAGTTATATTTTTCCCACATCTCCCACTGTGTTCAATTTTTCCACAGATTCTGCACTTCCTTAAAAACTTAGCCCTTCTCTTTATCGAGCTTCTTGACGTACCATTACAATCTTCTTTCAATTTTTTCTCTCTCAACAATTGCTTGTTCTGTTCAAAAACTAAGGCTTCTATAGTAAAGGCGATATCTCTATTAAAACCAAACTTCAAAAGCAAAACAAAAACTCCTAATCTATCTAAAAAAGACATCCAGTTCTTTTACGTCTATCCGGTAAAAGACGAAACTAGTTTAGACATATAAAAGTAAAGATAAAACCTGGTAATTTGATACTTTCGACTTTTAAAAGCCTTTGCTTTTTAGTCTTTCTGAGGGTCGATCAAAGAACATCACTTCATTTATCGTAGAGATTTCTTCACCTTCCGAAATAGCTTCACCCTGTGACCATTGGCTATAAAAGTTGTATTCCCATCGAGTTAGTTCAACGACTCCCGCATTTATAAACTCGTGTTATTTTAAATGGACTGTCCCATCTTGATTTAAGCTTACCTGAAAACAACTTTAAACGTGAATTGTACAATAACACTCGATCACCTACATGGAACTCACGACTATAGATTCTCTTATCATGGAAGGATTTCGTGCGTTCTTGTAGATTCGAGCATTTTCATAAGAATCAAGGCGAAATTCTTCTAATTACATTAATCAAGTAATCTATGATCACCGATGACCTTAGGATCGAAATTTAAAATCTAATAGCCCGAATGCTCGGTGTTCTAACTCTACTTGGGAGATGACAAGATTTACCAAAGACTAATTTGTAGGGAGAACAACCAATTGGAGTTTTAAAAGCTGTTCTGTATGCCCATAACGCATCATCTAGTCTAACTGCCCAGTTTTTACGGTTTGAATCCACTGTTTTTTCTATGATTCTTTTAATCTCTCTATTCGACACCTCTACCTGACCACTGGTTTGCGGATGATAAGGCGTTCCTAACTTATGCGTTACACCATATTTTTCAATTAACTTAGTAAATGGTCGATTGCAAAAGTGCGAACCTCTATCACTAATGATCGCCCTTGGAATGCCATATCTAGTGAATATGTTCTTTTTAAGGAATCGTATGACAACCTTGGTATCATTAGTGGGAAGAGCTTCAGCCTTCTACCCATTTCAAACATAATCTACCATTACAAGAATAAATCTTTTTCCAAACGATATAGGGAAAGGTCCCATGAAATCTATACCCCAAACATCAAATAACTCACATTCTAAAATAGGTTGCATAGGCATTTCATGTTTTTTCGATACATTTCCCCATTTTTGACATGATTCACAAGATTTAACATATGTATACGCATCTTTATAAAGTGTAGGCCAATAAAAACCACATTGTAAAACTTTAAAAGCAGTTTTCCATCCTCCATGATGACCTCCTGCCTCACGATCATGACAAAATGATAAAATACTTAAAATTTCATTATCGTGCACACATTTTCCGATTATTCCATCCGAACATTTACGGAAAAGATCTCGGTTCCTCCCAAGAATAAAATTTTAAGTCATAAAGAACTTTTTTCTCATTGCCAAGTCCAATGAGACGGAATGTAATCACACAGTTAAGTAGTTAATGATATCTCCAAACCAAGGTGAATTTTCCTTAGAAGGAATTCTTTTCTTTAATAACTCGCATGGTTGAAGGCATATCGATTCTAAACAGTTGTTCATCGAAACGAATCCTTAATTTCATTTCCTATTTCTTCCTCGCCTTCCATTCTACTTAGATGATCTCACTACTACATTCTCACTTCCTTTTTATCTTTAATCTCAATATCAAATTCTTGAAGTAGAAGAATCCATCTAAGAAGACGTGGTTTCGCATCTTTCTTACTCAAGAAATATTTCAATCTTTGAATGGTCTCAGTATAAACTATTACCTTAGAGCCAACAATATACGATCTAAACTTATCTAAGGCAAAAATTACAGCCAATGATTCTTTTCTCAGTAGTTGCATAGTTTAGTTGAGATGCATTTAACGTATGAGATGCATAGTAAATAGCTTTGAGAATTCTATTATACCTTTGACCTAAAATGCACTCCTACAACTAAATCGCTTGCATCACACATAATCTCAAAAGGTAAATCCCATCTGGTGCCACCAATCTTTGGTGCAATAATCAACTTCGCTTTGGGGTCTTAAATGCTTCCATACATTTATTATCAAAATTAAAAGATACTTCTTTTCAAGCAAATGACTTAGAGGCTTTGCTATTTTTGAAAAATCTGCAATAAATCTCCTATAAAATCTCGCATGTCCAAGAAATCCTCTTAACGTTCTTAGATTAACCGGTGGAGGCAATTTTTCGATTACCTCGACTTTAGCTTTATCAACTTCAATTCCTACTTGAAATTCTATGACCTAGTACAATTCCTTACGATACCATTAAATGACATTTTTCCCGCTTAAGCACTAAATTGGTATCCTCACAAATAAGTAACACTCGTTCTAAGTGTAACAAACACCATTAAAAGAGTCTCCGTAAACACTAAAGTCGTCCATAAAAATTTCTAAGAATTTCTCAACCATATCGTAAAATATAGACATCATACATCTTTGAAACGTAGCTGGAGCATTACATAAACCAAACGGCATTCTTTTATAAGCAAAAGTTCCATAAGGACAAGTGAAAGTAGTTTTTCCTATCTCCTGCTTTGCAATGAAAATCAGAAATATCCCGAATAACCATCTAAGAAACAATAATACTTATGACCACTTAAACGTTCCAACATTTGTACTATGAATGGAAGTGGATGATGATCTTTCTTAGTATGATCATTTAGTTTTCTAAAATCAATGCACATTCGATATCCTGTAATTTCCCTTGTTGGAATCCATTCATTCTTATCATTCTCTTTCACTTTGTGAAACCTCCTTTCTTTGGTACAACTTGAGTTGGACTTACCCATTCACTATCCGATATAGGAAAAATTATTCCCATTTCTAATAGCTTAATAACCTCTTTCTTAACGATTAATCGTAAATTCGGGTTGGCGGCGTTGCGGTTGAATACAAGGTTTAGCATCTTCTTTTAGAATTATCTTATGAACACATATCTCAGGACTAATACCTCGAATATCAAACAATCGTCCATCCAAAAGCTTTCTTATGCTTTTTCAACATTCCTAGTAATTGATCTTCTTGTTGCTCCGTTAAAGTTGATGAAATAATAAGCGGTAAAAGGTTATCATTTTCAAGAAAAGCATATTTCGATTTAAAGGTAACGGTTTCAATTCCAGTTCTTCATGGATCTTCTATTGATGATTTAAGAACTGGTCCTTCTAGTTCTAACTCCAAATACTTATGCCATGGTGGTTTAAAAGTAAAACTTCCTTTATCTAGAGAAAGGATTATCTCTTTCATTTCAATGTCTTCCTCATCTTCTTTATAGATAGATAAAGTTAAACATTCTTCTAATCTATCTTCAAAAGTTGGTAATCGATTATCATAGACGTAATGAATATCTTCTATAAAAGAACATGATTACGTGATGTATATTGATGGTTCATAGCTTTGAAAATATTGAAAGCAACTTCATCTTCATTGACTCTCAAAATTAATTCTCCTTTCTGAACATCGATTAAAGTTCTCCCTGTAGCTAGAAATGGACGTCCTAAGATAAGCGGCGCTGAAAATCCTTCTTCCATTTCCATAACTACAAAGTCTACTGGAAAATAGAACTTGTCTACTTTAACCAATACGTCCTCAATAATTCCTCTAGGGTACTTAATCGATCTATCTGCCATTTGCAGAGTCATTTCAGTCTTAGTAAGCTTTCCTATGCCTAGCTTTCTATAATCCTCATAAGACATGAGATTTATACTAGCTCCAAGATCACATAAGACCTTCTTAAACAAAAATCCTCCAATTTCACACGGAATCGTAAAACTTCCAGGATCTTTTAGTTTAGGTGGTAACTTATCTTTCAGCAGAATGCAGAACATTCTTCATTTAGGCATATATTCTCATATTCCTCTAATTTTTTCTTATTTGATAGTATATCCTTCAAAAACTTTCCATAGGTAGGCATATTTATTAGAGCTTCGATAACAGGGATATTAACATTAATATGACGAAAAGTATCAAGGAAACGAGCATACTTCTGATCAGTCTTAATCTTTTTAATTTGATCTTTAGGTGGAAAAGGTAAAGACTCTAAATCTATAACCTTTGGTTTGAAGTCATTCTCTCTTTCCTTTATCCTTTGGGGTATTACTTGATCGCCATGTTTCGTGTTCTTGAATTTTTCTTTTAATTTGTTCCCTGAATCAATCTCTACTTCATATTCCTTCATTCTTCCTGCTTCTCATCCTTGTTTTCTTTATCTTCTACTCTAACATGTTCCTTAAATGTATTCCTTAAATCTTTATCCATAGGGTCTTTCAAAATTCTAGGGATTTTTACCCATTTTCACCTTCCTTCTCAAGTTCCAAACTTCTATTCCTTTTCAAGAAATTCTCTATGATTTCTTCTTCCTCATCAGTAAATTCAAGTTTATCTTTAGTCTCTTCATTTTTATCTAAATCATTTTCTACTTCATTATTCCCGAAGTTTTCTACTCCATTACTACTATAGAGTTTCCTACTTCTCGTAACTACAACATTTACCTCTCTTGGGTTTCTTTCAAGATTACTTGGTAATCCTCCGTGAGGTCTCTTGTTGTTACGTTCACCTTCCCCTACTCAAATGATCTTCCATATTCCTTAATGAAGCTTCTATCGTTCTCATTCTCGTATCATGTCCACTCATAGATGTTTTCATTGTACTCATGTCCTTCTTGATCGAACCTATAGAAGTCATCATTGTTTCCATATTCTTAGCTTGAGTAGATACTACACCCATCATATTTTCCATCGCTTTTCCCATTTTTCAACCCCTTCAGAGTTGAGTTGAACTTTGAGTTCTTGGTATACTTTGAGTGGTATGTTGAGGATAGGATCTAGGTAATGATTGTAAATTCTCGATTAGATGTATTTCCTTGATAAACTTGATTATTATTCATATTCTTATCTTTCGAACTCGGATACGGCGGTTGTCACGGCTTACTAGGGTTTTCGGACCATCTAAAAGTTGGGTGGTCTCTTCTAATAGCATTAAATGAGTTTGAATATGCATTGTTCAAATTCCTATCTTCTTGAAGAAAACTCACTTCCTCTTTTGAATATCCTGTTGGTTCTTCTATCCCTAATGACACATTATCATAATTTGAGTATTCGGTTGGAGTACTATTTTCTGAATTTTGATTCTTACCTTGTTGTAATCCATCAAACTTTCTACTTAAATTCTCCAAATGTGCTAGAACTTCCGTATTTGACGTACATCCTTCTGCAAAAGCTACTTTTCTAGTGCTAGAACCGGTTTCCCACATTCTCATTGTTTTTGGAAATCTTTTCTATAGCATCGTAAACTGCTTGAGCTTCACTCATCATTAACGAACCACCACATGCATGATCTACATCTCGCACGTGAATCTTTTCTTAATTTACTGACGAGAAAAGTTGAATTTGCATATCTAAGGAATAACCATGATCGGACAAGCTCTTAACAATTTTTAAACCTTTCCCACGCATTCCCAAGTGTTTCTTCGGATCCTTGTCTAAAATTAGCAACCTCGACTTTTAATTCCAAATTCCGTCCCAGAGTGAAATATTGTTTGAAAATTCGGTTTGAATATCCTCCCAACTAGTTAACGAGTGGTGTGGAAGAGACATAAACCAATCTCGGCTCTTCCTTTTAAAGAAAAAGAAACATAGTCATCCTCGTTAATTCCTTATGAGCACACCTTGACTTTTGGTCAGTATTGCACGATTCTTCAAATAGATAGAGATGATGATGTGGATCTTCATCATCTTCTCCTAGAAATTGGGCTCTTGCGTCAATTAAACCAAAAGATGAGACTTAATTTGAAATTATTCGCTCCTTCATTCGGTAAAAGTATGGGATTATTAGTCCGGTTTCTCCTTACGCTTTGATCACGAGATAGGTCTCGGGTTTGGCGGATTGTTACGATTATTCGGTTCCGATCTTGATTGTTCCTATTATTATTATTCGATTATTATTAATATTAACAGGGTTTTGTCCATGCCCTAAAGCATGATCTAGCCTCTGCTTCGTTTGTTTCATCACTAGTTTCACCATTTCTTTATTTTTATTAGAAGATGATTCCGTTGGAGATTTTCCAAGGAGTCCTAAGTCGGGTTTGACCACGTTTACTCTCTATCCATAATCGCCTTTCATAAGCGTTTATATCAGGCTTATAAGGAGTAAGTGAGGCTTTACCGCTTCGGTCATCAACTAATTAAAATAGAAAAATGCTCGAGTTTTAAAGAAGAAGAAAATTGGTACTAAAAGAAAGTAGATACCAACGAAAAATAAAAAAAGAAATGTGATAAGAAGAGTGTTGGTTTATCCTCGAGAATTTTAAGCTAATACAAGTAGTAACCATAGACACAAAAAAAAATAGCGACTTTGTATCCCCGGCAACGGCGCCAGAAAGCTGACGTCACCAAACCAGACCTTAGAAACGGCGTCAAGAAAGGGACAGACCTTTTCTAGGTTAGACGGATCCTAACCGGCAGTGTACCGGGTCAAATTGTAGTGATAAAGTGGTGAGTCAGGTGTCGAATCCTCAGGGAAAAAAGTGGTAATTCTTTAAGTGTGGTTAAACACCAAAGAGCTGCTATTAACTCGATCTAAACCGCAATTTTATAACACAGATTACTACTACTTTAACTAACATAAAATAAATGCGTAATTTAAAAGTTATTCTAATATAATATATATAGATATATAAATATATATAGATGTACATAAATAGTAAAACATATATATATATATAAATATATAGATACCAATATATAGTTTATAGACTAGACTAGCCAAAGTATATGTAATTAATTTATTCGATCTTTTCAATTAATAGAATGTGTTCGATCTTCCTTTTAGGTCCAATTGAGTGAATGAAACGGTGTACTCCTAATGTCAACAATTCCTCACACACACGGCGTATGAAATTGTCATATGTCAAAAGTCATCACCCAAGGTCCACAACCGCCCCATGCTAAACTTAGTTAGTCAAAACAGTACCAGTACAAATCTACCCCGATAAAAGAGGTGATTCCATTTGTCGATGGCGATGTTATTCAAGAGGCTCCGGTTGTCAAGCGGATCGATTTAATACAAACGGTGTAGTTTCAATTAAACCGTGATTTTAACATTATTAAGATCTCGAGTACAAATTTTAATAAGATTTATCTTTCCAGACAAATCGCTTCGGTAGGAAATAGGATTCCGTTAATCAGACGGCCATTTTTACCCTCCGGTTTTTCTATTTTTACTCATATCCTGACTTCTCTGGTCAGTTCATCGCCAGGTTATATGTGGTATTCATCATGATTGATTACTTCATTTCGAATATGTTATCATTACGTAGCGAAATAGAAAAAGATTCATTTTACTCAATTTTAGTCATTTTTATTTTAACATCATTCTTTTAACGAAAAGATCGAAATAATACGATTACATAACTTTGGCTAGTTATTAGATTTAGCCTAATAACATTATAAAACTAAAAGAAGAAAATAACAAACATAAACATAATTATTATAGAATTACCCGATTAATCATCAGTGATTCGTAAATCGTCTTTTCCCAGGTATTACAACGACTTCAGCAACACCGAACCTTCGAGAATTTCCCGAGCATTACTACGATACTACTACTACTAATTTATTTTGGCATAAAGCCTATTTACAAACTAAGAAAGGAGAAGAAAAAGAGAAAGAAGAGGGAGAGAATATATATAGAATATTGTATATATATATTGGTACACCCCCAAATGAAGCCTCTGATGCTCCCCTTTTATAGACTTTCTTCCTTCCCGGACCGGTCCTGAAAACTTGCCGGATCGGTCCGGTGTAATGATGACAATCATTACAGTTTGTTATCAGCATGTGCAAGCATGTTACCCATAATCATTACTTGTGCTGTGTAATTATATATATAATTATATATAATTACACAGTTAATCTTCTAAAAATCGTAACTTGAATTCTTGATATCAGAATGACATAATCGAACTTCCGTTGAAAAGCTCGTTGAATTCTCTACAACTTTCATCAAGACCACTTCTTCAGAAAACGTATTCTCGATGAGCCATTTGTATTATACGTCCTTTCTCGAGATTCAGAAACAATTATTCCCTTAATCATGTATATCAGTGACGCTTTATAACTTCCTTTCACTGACTTATATTGACTTCAAAAAGTGTCGATACTCGATTTCGATTCATCTTAGGATTCGCAATGAAATAAACACAAAATACCCGTGTAAAATAGACACAATATTCCGGTTACTAAAACCGGTACAAAAACTACAACTTTCTACTATAAATACTAACTTTTATTACTAACTATACTAAACTACAAAGATTAATATTTTATACTATTTATATCATAATTTTAGATATTTTACATAGAATTTGTCAACAAAACGTAATAAAATCACGTAAATTCAATCATATAAAAATAATACATCATGTATTAATTATAGTATCTATATTTTAGTTATTATGTTGTTAGGCTAAACTTAGTATCTAGCCAAGATATGAAATTGGATTAGTATTATCTTTTTAGGGAAATGGATGATGACTATACTAAAATTGGATAAATATCGGTTATAATGAATCTCTTTCTATATTTGTATTGAATTAGCTACTTGATATGAAAGAATTCATAATCTAATTATGAATTGACGCCTCATGCTTAGGTTATGAACTCGTTAATAGAAAGACCGGAGGTAAAATTGGCCGAGTGAAAACGTGACAACGAATCCGATTTCCTAAACCGGGGTAGATTTGTTTCGGGAGAAACAAACTCTTATTGAAATATGTACTCGAGAGATTATTACGCTTAATTCGTTTGTTTAATTGACATACCTTAAAATTGGCCGAATGACAAAACGGGAGTGACCCATGCTTGAGGATGACCTTGGACAAATGATTGGACATATGACAATTTCGGATGCTCGTGTGAGAATGAATTGTTTAGTTTAGAGTGCACCGTTTAGTATAATTGATTTAACTTAAAATAAAGATCGAGCACATCCAATTTCACTAAAAAGATATAATGATTCAATAACATATTCTTGGCTAGTCTATAATTATAATATCTATCTCCTCCCTTAGATATTGTTTTGGTACCTATATATACTTATATCTATATATATATGATTATATATATATTTTTATACTTATATATATATCTGTTTTAGTTTTATGCTTTTATTTATTGTTTGTTAGTTTAGAGTTTGGTTGGATGATAAAATTGCGACTTAGATTGAGATAATAACAGTTTCTTGGTGTTTAATCACACGGTGAATTACCAAGTTTTCCCTGAGGATCGACACCTGACTCATCACTCTATCACTACAATTTGACCCGGTACACTGCCGGTAAGGATTGATAGCATAGAAAAGGTCCGTCAGATTTATAGGAAGAAACTCCATCCTTCAAGGGGAATTGCTGGCTATCAAAGAAGCTTTGTGGATTGCTAAGGACTATGGTATCTCCCAGGTTGTTGTGGAATCTGACTATGTCTCTGCTGTAATGGCTATTAACGGTGGATCTAGGAATGATGACGGCAGACTGCTTGTTGATAATATCCTTGCCTTAAAGAATTTTGGCATAAATGCTAATGTGTGTTATTCAAATAAAAGGCAGGATGATGGAATAATAGCCAAAGGTTAGTATCATCAACATTTACATTTTTGGTTGTGCATGTAATTGTACTTCATTTCTTACTTAAGTTCATTTTGGAACTGATTATCAAGTTTAAACCCTATAATCAAGTTTAAAACAAAACCATATAACTGGACACAAAGTTAAAGTTGGTAGAAAATTTTATTTTGATAGATATATGAAGATAAATAAAGATTAATCACGATAGAATAAAATTAAACCATACTCCTTAATTAATATAGCTAGACACAAAGTTAAAGTTGGTAGAAAATTTGATTTTTTGATAGATATATTAAGATAATTAAAGAATAATCACGATAGAATAAAACAAAACCATACTCCTTAATTAGTGCTAAGGTTTAACATTAAAATACTCACGATATAATAAGGTAGTTGATTGAGTACGTTGTGATATTATTGAAGGATTAATTATTATAGGAAAGGTTCTCAAAATGAATTTGTTTTGGTTTTTTTAAATAAAAGGTGGAATTTGATTTAGAAAATGTGAATACAAGGCTTTGATTCGTTTCAACTACCAAAGTCATGAAGGTTTACAAAGCGTTGGAATTGTTTCAACTACAAAGTCAGTTTTTGAAAAGTGAAACGCCGCATCCATTTAATTGCTTGCAACGCTACAATTAACCTAGGGTTAACCTAGGCTATATATATTCTAGGATGATGCTGAGATAAATACCGTATATCTCTAAATCGGGAAGCATATCAAAGAAAAAAATGGCAGCGGAAAGAAACGAATTCATGAAAATGCTGGAGGAAGAAAGGCAACAAATTTGAATCATATTCAAGTAAGAACTGGAAGAAGAGATGAAGCGGTTAAGGAAGGAATTTATGCACCAACTAGAGGAGCAAAAGCAAGACATTATGGCACAGAGATGGGAACTTCTTCATGAAACCGAGAACATCAACTTGAAGGTGGTTGGGGAGGTTGAATCAAGAGATTGTGAGGTGGCAAATCTGAAAGAGACGATGCAGACCTACAAGAGGAAGATCAATCAAGTTGTCCAGGTTTGCAATGAGACGACGGGGAAAAGGATTGCACATCTGCCACATTATCTATGATTTCTGAAAAACTTTGTTGTTGTTATGTCTGTTTGTTTAATTTTAATTTTACTGTTTGTTTGCAGAAACTTTTGGTTTAATTTTAATTTTTTGTTTGTATAATTTAATTTCATGTCCTGAAACTAATGCTTTTATTTTTATGTTCATGTTTATTGTATATTATATTTATCTCAAATATTTACGCTTCTTTGAAATTGCCATGAGTTTGCTTTTGGTTCTAATGTCCTCCTAGTCCAATTTGGTTTGTTTTTTTTTTTTTTTTGGGTTGGTTCTGGTTTTGTATATGTTACACAAGTTAAAGCCTGTATGCACCAACTGGAGGAGCAAAAGCAAGACATGATGGCACAGAGATGGGAACTTCTTCATGAAACCGATAACATCAACGTGAAGGTGGTTGAGGAGGTTGAATCAAGAGACTGTGAGGTGGCAAATCTGAAAGAGACGATGCAGACCTACAAGAGGAAGATCAATCAAGTTGTCCAGGTTTGCAACGAGACGACGGGGAAAAGGATTGCACATCTGCCACATTATTTATGATTTCTGAAAAACTTTGTTGTTGTTATGTCTATTTGTTTAATTTTAATTTTAATTTTCTGGTTTTGTATATGTTACACAAGTTAAAGCTTGTGTCAATTTGAATCGTATGTTGTTATTTTAACAGATTTGGAAATGAGCAGACTTGAATCATATATAGTTTATAAGAAAATAAAATGATTTGTATTTCTTATGTGAGTTGAATGAAAAAATTAATTAGTGTCTGATATAAAAGAAAGAAAAAAGATTATATTAATTAACGGGGAGAAATAATGTAATTATAGGATTTTCATACTTTATAAATATAATAATAAAGAATATAAGAAAGAAAAAAAGAGGATTGCATTCCCCTAAAAAACAACTACTCTGCGTGATAAACAAGAAGGAAATAAAAGAGAGAATATACCGTCCCATCGCATGCATAGAAGGCGTGAAAAAAAGTAGAAAGAGGACAAAACATGATGAAATCGGTGCGGGGGGCCATTGTTGACCGGGGACCGTCCATTCTCCCTTCATTTCCATTCATTTCATTTTGTTTTAAGCGAGTAGATAGTAGTACCGTTTTATGAGACAAGTAATGATAGAGTGACAACTGATGTGTCACGACAATTGCCATAACGGTGATTTTGACTATTGATATTTGATCTTTTTAGATTTATGACATACAATAAGTCCGTTTAGGGTGTCTTACGTGAGAATGTCACTCAATAAGTCCGTTTAGGGTGTCTTATGTGAGTATGTCACTCAATCAATCCGTTTAGGGTGTCTTACGGGAGTATGTCACACAATAAGTCCGTTTATGGTGTCTTACGTGTGTATGTCACTCAATAAGTCCGTTTAGGGTGTCTTACGTGAGTATATCACACCATAAGTAGTCCTAATTGAATCAGAAGTCCGGTTATGGTGTCTTACGTGAGTATGTCACACAATAAGTCCGTTTATGGTGTCTTACGTGAGTATGTCACACAATAAGTCCGTTTAGGGTGTCTTATGTGAGTATGTCACTCAATCAGTCCGTTTAGGGTGTCTTACGTGAGTATGTCACACAATAAGTCCGTTTATGGTGTCTTACGTGTGTATGTCACCCAATAAGTCCGTTTAGGATGTCTTACGTGAGTATATCACACCATAAGTAGTCCTAATTGAATCAGAAGTCCGGTTATGGTGTCTTACGTGAGTATGTCACACAATAAGTCCGTTTATGGTGTCTTACGTGTGTATGTCACTCAATAAGTCCGTTTAGGGTGTCTTATGTGAGTATGTCACTCAATAAGTCCGTTTATGGTGTCTTACGTGTGTATGTCACTCAATAAGTCCGTTTATGGTGTCTTACGTGTATATGTCACTCAATAAGTCCGTTTAGGGTGTCTTACGTGAGTATATCACACCATAAGTAGTCCTAATCGAATCGAAAGTCCGTTATGGTGTCTTACGTGAGTATGTCACACAATAAGTCCGGTTATGGTGTCTTACGTGAGTATGTCACACAATAAGTCCGTTTATGGTGTCTTACGTGTGTATGTCACTCAATAAGTCCGTTTAGGGTGTCTTATGTGAGTATGTCACACAATAAGTCCGTTTATGGTGTCTTACGTGTGTATGTCACTCAATAAGTCCGTTTAGGGTGTCTTATGTGAGAATGTCACACAATAAGTCTGTTTAGGGTGTCTTACGTGAGTATGTCACACCATAAGTAGTCCTAATTGAATCAGAAGTCCGGTTATGGTGTCTTACGTGAGTATGTCACACAATAAGTCCGTTTATAGTGTCTTACGTGTGTATGTCACTCAATAAGTCCGTTTATGGTGTCTTACGTGAGTATGTCACACCATAAGTAGTTTTAATTGAATCAGAAGTCCGGTTATGGTGTCTTACGTGAGTATGTCAAACAATAAGTCCGTTTATGGTGTCTTACATGTGTATGTCACTCAAAGTCCGTTTATGGTGTCTTACGTGAGTATGTCACACCATAAGTAGTCCTAATTGAATCCGAAGTCCGGTTATGGTGTCTTACGTGTGTATGTCTTACAATAAGTCCGTTTAGGGTGTCTTACGTGAGTATGTCACTCAATAAGTCCGTTTATGGTGTCTTACGTGAGTATGTCACACCATAAGTAGTCCTAATTGAATCAGAAGTCCGGTTATGGTGTCTTACGTGTGTATGTCACACAATAAGTCCGTTTAGGGTGTCTTACGTGAGAATGTCACTCAATAAATCCGTTTAGGGTGTGTTATGTGAGTATGTCACTCAATCAGTCCATTTAGGATGTCTTACGTGAGTCTTCATGTTCGGGAATGCACACTAAAGTATCTCCTACAGTACGGCTACAACGAAAGTCTTCATGTTCAATTCTTTGCACGTTAACCATAGTTGGGGGTGCATTCAAGGGATCAACTATCTCATTTCTCACAACAAAGCCATCAAGATTCTCATTTGACAATTCATCAGCCCCGCTCATGCTAATTCTTTGATATGATTCTTCAAAATAAACATCTTCACCCAAATTCACCAATAAGGAGTCTTCAAGTTGCTCATTAAAGTCCATGTCGTCACCCCTCGTGTTCAAATGAGAATCTTCGACACATGTCTCTATGCTTTCTATTCTTACATCCAACATCTCTTCCATGGCATTCCCAACAACATCCATATCTATCTCTTCATTAACAGTCTTTTCAACACATGTCTGTATGCTTTCTATTCTTACATCCAACATCTCTTCAATGGCATTCCCAACAACATCCACATCTATCTCTTCATTAACATTCTTTTCAACACATGTCTCCATGCTTTCTCTTCTTACATCCAACATCTCTTTCATCCCATTTGCCAAAACATCAACATCTGTCTCTTCATCTCTTTCAACACATGTTTCTTGACTTTCCGACACATTTACTACTTCAAATGTTTCTTAACTTTCATAAACCTCGGTACACTTTTCCTTTTCCTTCAGACATATTAATAAAACATCTTGTTTTAAATTACAAAAATATATAAACCGATCTTCCACAGGGTAAAATATAAAAATACAAACTTTATCTTCCATCACGCTTCACCGAGATCCTGTTTTTATTCAATACAATAATTACAAACCAATATACACATAGACAAAATCCATAACACTTGAATGTAGCATTGCATTCAATTTATTTTAAATCACAAATCAATTTCAATTCCGTTCAAATAGCCATTAACAAGTTTAAACTTGTGTCACACTATAATCAATCCACCTTGAAATGAAGATAGAAGTTCACATAGCCATTAACAAGTTTAAACTTGTGTCACACTATAATCAATATTTTAAGATTAATACGATTACCATTCACCTGTAAATGCAAATAGATATAACCAAATATATATATATATATATATATATATATATATATATATATATATATATATATATATATATATATATATATATATATATATATATATATATATATATATATATATATATAGTAGTCATACTGGTAATAACTGCACAAATCACCAATTCAACATTTAACCATTTCAATTCAAATCAAATATCCATTTTCAATCAGGGTCGCCCCCATTTTCAATTCAATTCAGAGTTAAACACACGGTTTAAGCTAATCCCGCAGGGTAAGTGAACTAACAAACTCAATTTCCCTAAATCATTCAACACCACATACACACATTCCTTATCTC
The DNA here is from genome assembly GCA_026214975.1 of Gentiana macrophylla. Classification (NCBI taxonomy): domain Eukaryota; kingdom Viridiplantae; phylum Streptophyta; class Magnoliopsida; order Gentianales; family Gentianaceae; genus Gentiana; species Gentiana macrophylla. The sequence goes on from CM047814.1 coordinate 46,046,586, forward strand.
CAAAATCATATACACCACAAACTCAATCATTTACATGCAATTTAATGGTATTAGCTTAATTTACATTCACATACTGATATGGAAAGCCAAGAAACCCTTTCGATTACCACCCAGCTCGGCTCGGACAATGATTGACCGAGAAGAAAGAAAAGAGAGGGCTGTTCTGGCGAGGACAATGACTGGACACCGATGGAGAGATACAATAGAGTTATTCGCTTTGCAAAGAGAGGGGCGGAAGCAGAGTAATTGGCTACTGAATCTGATTTTGGCGCGTAAATTAGGGTTGGTTAATTTACCCGCCCTAATTTAGGGGGTCGGATTAAACAAAGTTTAATTAAGGGTTAATTATATTTTTAGTGTTAAGTAAATCATCCCAAATCAAGAAGGGGGAGGGCATTAATGGATTTTCACCCAACTTGGAGAGTCCAAGCTTGTTCATGGCATGATTTATCTCATAAGCTTATTGTTGCAACAATTTCGGTTGACAAGCTTAAATAACTGAAGTCAAAAAAAAATATAACTAATTTTTCCGTGAGCTAGAATATAATTTGGTGTGGAAACCAATATTCGAACCCGTTAGAAGGAAAAAAATTAAAAATAAAAGATGGATTATTCGCTAATTTCTCCTGTAATATTTTCCATAGATATTCATATGAATGCGCTCCCGCGCGAGATGTTATGTTTATTTTACTACCTGCATCCAAGAGCGTGCCTCATGATTGTTATAGTCAAAATGCTGAATGTCAGTTCTAATTGAAGAGAGATTCAACTAATTACGACGGAAGAAAATATTGTTATTTGGCTGATTTTTGATTTAGGGTTCGAAGATTCTTATTCAAGCGCCTCTTCCTGCGAAAGGTGTTCTGTAACTTTGTGAATATCTTCAATCAATCATGTCATTTATGCCGTGGGCAATCTTTTTAAATATTTTTTTTTTCGTATAATTGCTGTGGACACTGTTCTATCAGCTACATGATTAATTTTGTTCCTATGGCCTGTATTTTGTTGGATTGTGTTTTGAGTTTACGTGTTAATGTGCAAAACTGGTATTAGCAAAAATTAGTGATTCAATGTTGTGACCTATCTGTTTATGTTTAATGATGTCCTTTTGTTTTACTATCTGGTCTTTGTAGAAACTAAACATATTTTTGGGGACTTGGCAATGGAGGATGGGGCTTCAGATCAAGTCATCGCTGATTTGATTGGAATGGGATTCGAAATTTCAGATGCTAACCAAGCAGTGAAGGCAACAGGTCCATCTTTGCAAAAAGCTGTTGAATTTATCTTGAATGAGTCCCATAGAAAGAGTAATGGCGTGTCTAGTAGTGGTTTGTCTAGTGCTTGTCGCACAAGAACTCCAGGAAAAAGACCATCATCTTCCTTGCACTCTTGTAATAAGTTGCGACAACCGAGCATTAGAGACATTTTAGGATCTGGAAAAAGACCCAAAACAAGAGAATCATCTGCAAAGCTGATTTCAGCAATTCCCTTGGAGGGGGGGTCAAAAGGAGGTGCATCCTGTGCGTCTTCCATTCTCAAAAGTACTCAGGAAATCAATGACTCTAAAGGATATACTTCCCCTATGGTCTCCAATAACAATGGAACTCGAGAAGCAGCAGTACATGTACCATGTCATGGGAGTGACTGGGAAATTGGCTCAGACTGGGAAGAGAAGGTGACAATTTTATTGCACAATTATTTTGGATTTCCAGCTTTGAAAGGATTTCAGAAGGAAGCTCTGGCCGCTTGCTTAGCTCAAAAAGACTGTCTTGTCCTCGCAGCAACTGGGTCTGGTATTTCTTGATTTTGATACTTTACATTACTTTCTCTCGCGTCGGTGCGTTGGTCCATGTGGAGTACATTCTACATTACCTTCAAGTATGACATTTTATGCTATGTTGGAAAATATGAAAATATAATAGAAAATAATTTGGAAAATGATACTTCAACATCTAAATTACCATTGATTCTCTACTATTATGCTATTTAGTCTATTGATCAAGCGATGATAGTGTGAAAATATCAATTTCCATTAATTTGTAGCACAAGGCTTTTTTGGCTGTTCCTGGAATTTGCTTTTAGAACCATTACACCTTATTCAAAGCGTGGTCTTAGATGTGCATGTTTTGGTAGGTAAATCGTTGTGTTTCCAAATCCCAGCTCTGCTTACCAGAAAGGTGGTTGTTGTCATTTCACCGCTGATAAGCTTAATGCACGACCAGTGCTTGAAATTAGCAAAACATGGTGTATCTGCATGCTTTCTTGGATCTGGTCAAATTGACCGAAGTGTTGAAGAAAAAGCAATGAATGGCGTTTACGACATTATCTACGTCTGCCCGGAGACAGTTTTGAGGTAATGGAAATGATATTATTATGATTCGATTGTTTCATTGATGGCGGGTATGAATGGTTGGACATGATAACTTCCTGCATCTTATGGCAGACTTATACGTCCACTTCAAAGCCTTGCAGAAAGTCGTGGAATTGCACTTTTTGCAGTTGATGAAGTACATTGTGTTTCAAAGTGGGGCCATGATTTTCGGCCTGCTTACAGGTTCATATTCTATTTAATGTCCCTCTTTGCCCTCAGTTACATCGGAAAATGACTTACAAACTTTATTATGACTATCCTTCATTGGTTGACCGCGGATTCCATTATCAAGGGTATCCACGGCCTCTTGTGTTGATTTCTCACGACACATTAGTAATTCCGCGGGTGTAGATTTACTTGTTGTTAATAGATCGGTAAGAGTATTGTTCCGATAGACTCATGAGTTTTGGTCGCATTGCAGTTCAATACATGTTTTAATGCTATGAGGTTGCTTGATTTTTTTGTATCTGAATTATTTATTGCAGTAGCTCTTCGTCTGGAAAGATCTGCGCAAACTTTAGGAGTTTGGATCCTTCTGAACTTGAGACCATAATGATTTTTTTGTTATGCTATGTTTTATTGTGTAGTCATATGAATCGAGGTCTAGGTAGCAAAGTTCATTTTTGAAGTCAGTTCAGTTTATCTCCACATACATTGATATAGAAGCACACTAAACCACTGACATTTTTCTTACAAGGATTTGATGATGTTTATAGCTGATATCTGAATTCTACCGGTATTCCTACATGTTCAGATGTAACCAAGCTCCGCAGAGGGTTAAATTCTTCAATCCATTCAGTGTCCAAAGACAACCCACAAAGAACATGGACTATGTTTAATACATGTATCAAATCACACTTCTTCTTTATAGCTATACTTTTGGGCGAAACGGTAAATTATCATGGCATTTAAGAGCGAAGCCATGAGATCAAATCCAGTTGCCCCTTACAGTTTAAAATAAAACTATTAGTACTGCTGCCACTCAGCTTCATCATACTATTATTGCTGCTGCTACTAAGCTATATATTTTCAACACGTTAACATCATACACGTGAGGGGGCTTGATAATAATAATATGTAAATTGCACTTACTCGTAGCAACTTAGGCTTTTTTGACAAGGCAGTAATTTATCTGACCGTAAAGTTTTTATATCAAACAGTATTGACTGTTGGATTTCCTCCGTACATTTGCACAAATAACGCTTCATCAATTTGAACTGTGTGCTATGCGATCAGGATTTTGACCATTTTACAAGCCATATTTTGCGCATATATATGAGAGCAAGCTTCCATGTTCATGTGATTCTTCTTCTGCATCTGTTTACAAGATATCAAATTACGCAGTGTGTTTTTAATTATTTGCAGGAGAAGTGGTTTCCATATTTTTTCTTGCAGTTTTCTTTTTTGGTGTGTAGTTTCGGATTGTTACCTATCTGGTTTTCATCTCGTGAAGGTTACACGAGGTTGATACATAGATTCTTTATTCGGAAACCCAAAATAGTTAAAACCGGATGGCTTTGGTTGTCGAGTTAAAAATGATATACAGTAACGGGTTAGGATTTATTGACTCTGGCATTTCTTACATATTGCCACATCTCGAAGCATCTGAGTTTCCAAGACTATTTGGGTCCACAATTTCTGTCTAGTTTATAAATGATTACAATAACAGCAGTATGTTGATGTTTCAGGAGACTGTCTGTGCTCAGAGAGAATTTCAGTGCTGACACTCTCAAATTTCTGAAGTTTGACATACCCTTAATGTCATTGACTGCTACTGCCACTGTTCGTGTCCGGGATGACATTCTAAAATCACTTTGCATGTCGAAGGAAACAAAGATAATACTCACATCATTTTTCAGGCCAAATCTTTCGTTTTCAGTAAGTAGTTTTTTTCCCCCTCCTCGTATGAGTTTCAAAGACACTGATGTTTAATGCTTTGTAGTATATGCTTTTAGACTGGCATTTTTCAGATTTCTACATCAGTAACCCCTATCATGCTTTAGGGAGCATATTCTGAAGGTCCTTTCTCTACCATCATACTCAAGTAGTTTAAGATTTAAAAAGGCATTCTATTGCTAATTCAGAATACTTGCTGGTTATACTAACCAAAGATATTGACTTACTTTGGTTTACAGGAAGGTTTGTTGTTGTTTTTGTTTTTGTTGTTGTTGTTTTTTTTTTTTTTTTTTTGCAGTATCACTTTATAGGTTGTTTACAATTTATTATTTTGGAAAATTATCATACAATGAATCTATATGCTTTTGTACATGTGTAGTAGGTGAAAGAATGTCCAACTTTGGATTACCTTTATTTATATCCTTGTAGGTGAAACAAAGTAAAACATCATCTTCATCTTCCTATGAGACGGATTTCAGACAGTTAATCAAATCTACACTACAAAGAGACAATCTGGTGAACGAGTTGAAGTGATAGAGAAAAGTCGAGAGGATCTTTCTGGTAATATGAGTGGCATTTTCAGTGATAGCGTGCTCAATCAGGAAATGGTCAAAAGTGATGAATTTTCTGATGATGATGGTGAAGTGGATCTGTCATCAGAATATTGCTCTGCCCCTTCAAAATATAAAAATTATCCGTTGAATTTCTTGAAGCTGAGGTTGATGTAGTTCAAGACGCAGATGATTTGGATGGTAATATATTTGTTTTACTTTTGATCTTTATAACTGTTCCAACCATTGAATATTGCTTTTCTAGTTATGATGTTTAGGAGAGTCGTATTTGTATTAGGAGAAACATAAATCATGTTGTTTGATTGTTTTTTTCATCTTATCGGTTATCAACTTCAATAATGCGAAATGACCGGAGCGTCATAACGTATTTTAGCGAACTGCAAGAGTTGATAGAATTTGAGAATCCGCCTGACAGAAAAACTTGATGTAAGAGAGGGGTTAAGGACAATGGTTCTGCTAGGTTCTGACTTATCTAAGAGTTGTTAGTATTGATTGAAAGAGAATGTGAAACGAAGTCCTAGATGATTGTTGGAAGTTAGTGTTAGAGGCAATTGCATTTGTTCTTATCCACTTGATCTTTTTGGCGAGATGTTAATTCATCAGGTAGGTTAGAAAATGCTTGAATCCAAGATTTGCTAAAGCTTCGTTATCCATCCTCATTTTCAATTTCTCTCATATATTTTCTAGCTTATGAAAATGTCCATTGTGTTTCAAAGGAAGACATGGCTGAGAAAGTAAATCTTAATGTAATGGAGTCAACCATATTGATGAATAAATGTTAAATATCTTTAGTGAGTTGAACATCAGACACAGTCTAGGATATGAAATATACAATGTATTTTACACTGCTAATTCCTGAGGGTTTCTATTCTTAGCAGAGATATATACTTGATATCTGGTCAATTGTAATTTGATTATGGTTATTTGAATTGTAAAGTACCAACCAAATTGATGCAGTTTCTTATGGCGAATTTTGTGGTCAATTACCTTGCACGAATATGGTTGGTTGTGAGATCCCAGTTACACGCGGTTCGCTGAGCAGATTGGAAGAAAGAATCTTCCAGCAGCAGCAACCTCTGGAAGAAGGACCAAGTATCATATATGTTCCTACAAGGAAAGAAACCTTAGGTATTGCGAAGTATCTATGTAATCATGGCGTAAAGGCTGCGGCTTATAATGCAAAGGTAGAAATATATTGTACTTTTAATAATTTAATCCTTTTGGTGTGGCTAACAATCTCCGATTTCCACTTACTGTTTGAACACCTGCTAACCGGTTTTTCTTAGTAACATTTAAAATCTGACATATTTGATATTGTTGAAATTAGTGTTCTAATTAATTAGTGATCTAATTATTTTAATTAGTGTGCTAATTAATTTATTTCTTCCTTTGTTTAGGCCCTTAATATATGTCTTGTATCTGTCCTTCCAGATATTACCTGGACTAGTGGGGCTGTTTTTACTGTACAGTGTCCATTGGGAACACTGTACATTAGCCGTTAGAGTGCTTTTTGCTGTATTAGGACTTCCTGAGTCCTTTATATAGCCTTTTCTCTTGTAATTGTAAACTACCAATTTTTTACATTAATAAAAACTCTCTCTTCTCCCAAATACTTGTCCTAATTTCTACATGGTATCAGAGACTTGATCCAAAATCACTCAAATTCAAAATTTTCCGAGATTTTTTCAAAAACCAGAAAATGTCTTCTGTTGAACAATCAACCTCAACTGATGTTGTTCCACACTCTGAGTGAGCAAATCTCATTTAGGGAGGGAGTGATACCAACATTCATCTCCTTACTAGCCACAAATTCGATGGTAATAACTACCATTTGTGGTCTAGATCTTTGCTGATGTATGTGTCTGGAAGAAGCAAAGAAGGACATCTAACTGGTGATACTCCCCAACCAAAAGAAGATGATCCTAAATTCAGACAGACAATAACATCATCATGTTGTGGCTTATTGGATCCATGACTCGTGAACAAAGTGAGAACTTTATGTTCTACAACACTGCTCAAGAGGTCTGGGAGGCTGCTCATGACCTCTGCTCAAAAAGGGACGTCTATGAGCTCAAATCTCAACTTAAAGAGTTGAAGCAAGCAGATTCTACTGTCACTCACTACTTCAATCTTTTGAGTAGAATCTGGCAGCAGCTTGATCTGTTCAATGAACACAAATGGAGCCGTTCTGAAGATCACAAGAACCATAAATTATTCATTGAAAGAGACAGAGTGTGTACTTTCCTTATGGGGAACCCAGATTTGGATGATGTTAGAGGAAGAGTCCTTGGCAAATCTCCTCTCCCCACCTTGAAAGCTGCTTTTGCTGAGGTCAAACATGAAGAAAGCGGCGAAACTTATCTTTGGGAGCACTCACCGCTTTGTTGTACCTCAAATCCTCAAAGAAAATTCTTCTGCTCTTACTTCTCAGCCTCTTCAACCCTCCAAAGGAAAGAAAGAAAGGCCTTGGTGTGATCACTGCAAGAAGCAAGGGCACATCAAAGATATCTGCTGGAAACTTCATGGAAAACCAGCAGACTGGAAACCTAAGGCTGGAAATGGAAGGGAGCCTCAAGCTAATCTATCTGTTCAGAAAGAAGTCTTCACTCAAGAACAGATAGAAGCCTTAAAAAGGCTCTTCACTCTTCCACTTCACTTCCAGCTCTGGAAATCAGTCTGTTGTATCTTCAGCTTCTATAGCACAGACAAGACTCCAAAGCCGGGAAGATGATTGGCAGTGCTAAGACCAATTCTGGTCTTTATCTCTTGTGTGGTGATGAGTACTCAGAGAATGAAGCTTTTGGCTGTCTTAGTTCTAGTACCAATAGTGAAAATGTAATGCTATGGCACTATAGACTTGGACATCCAAACTTTGTGTACTTGAAAAAATTGCTCCCAGTCCCTGATCTGTTTGTCAATAAAAAGCCTACCGATTTTGTGTGTGAAATTTGTTGTCTTGCAAAGCAATCCATAACTAACTGTCCTCAGAAAAGTTATCAACCATCTAAGCCTTTTAACTTGGTACACAGTGATATATGGGGACCTTCAAAGGCTAAAAATATCACCGGTACCAGGTGGTTCATCACTTTTATTGATGACCACACTAGGCTTACATGGGTTTTTCTAATGAAAGATAAGTCTGAAGCTAGTATGATATTTAAGAATTTCTATCACATGGTTCATACACAATTTGAAACTGAAATCAAGGTTTTAAAGTCTGACAATGGGTCAGAATACTTTGAAACAACCCTTGGGACATTCATGAGAGTGAAAGGCATTGTTCTTATAAGTTCCTGTGTTGACACCCCTCAGCAAAATGGGATTGCTGAGAGGAAAAATAGGCACTTACTGTAAAAGCGGAAGATAGATAAGAGAAGATAGAAATAACTTGTAGTTTATTTCATTAATGAGAAGCTTAGTCATTACAAGAGGGGCTGTGTTGTTTATATAGTACAACACAGCACTCAGGAAAAACAAACAGTAAAAACTAGCCGTTGCCTGACTTTATCTCAACGGCTAGTTGAGATTAAAGTCAATACATAAGACCGTAAAAAAACAAGTCCTCTTAGGACAAAATAAAGCTAATTACAAGCTTAAATAAAAGCGAGGAAAAGGATTTAGGAAGTATTAGAATAAATCAACAATTCATGATGATAAATTCTAACACTCCCTCTCAGTCGGTAGATGTATATCAAACATGCCCGACTTGTCAATATCATCATGAAACACCTTCCCGGTAGCCCTTGGTGAATAAGTCGCAACTTGATCCTTAGATGGCACAAACTTCGGTAGTGATCAACCCATTTTCCAGTTTTTCTTTGATAAAATGCCTATCCACTTCAATGTGTTTAGTTCTATCATGTTGAACTGGATTATGAGCAATGTCCATAGCTGATTTGTTGTCACTGATCAGTCTCATAGGAGATTTCCATGTCACCTTTAAGTCATCTAGAATGATCTTCAACCAAAGTAGTTCACGTATCCCAATAGCCATGTACTCTAAGTGCGCTCTCTCACTTGATCTTGCTACAAGAGTCGCTTGCTTGCTCCTCCAAATCACCAGATTTCCACCCGAGAAAGAGACAAAGGCTGGCGAGTAGATCTCCTGTCATCTAATGATCCAAAGATAATCTGAGTCAAGATAGGCTTTGAGATCAAGATTGTCACTCCTTTTGTATAAGATTCCTTGCCTGGGCACCCTTTTCAAATATTCGAGAATCCTCTCTGCTGCTCTTTGATGACAAATCTTGGGTCTTTGCATGAACTCGCGACCATATTGACAACAAAAGCAATATCTGGCCTAGTATGTGCCAGATATATCAACTTTCCTACTAACATTTGATAGGAGTACTTATCAACATCTTCATCTTCAGGAGATTCATTCTACCCATGATTGTATTCAATGGGTGTAGTGGCAGGTTTGCATCCCATATTTCCAGTGTCAGAGAGGAGATCAAGGATGTATTTTTGTTGGGATATGAATATGCCTTGATTAGAGTAGGCAAATTCAATTCCTAGAAAATACTTCAGTCTGCCAAGATTTTTTATATCAAATTCCTTTGCCATTTCTGCCTGTAAGAGTTGATTAGACTGTTGATCATCTCCAGTGACAATGATGTCATCAACATACACCAGCAGAATAGATTTCTTCCCAGTTTTTCCATGTTTCACAAACATAGTGTGATCACCTTGACTTGGTTTATACCCTTGTTCAAGCATGAATTTAGCAAATCTGCCAAACCATGCCCTAGGGGACTGTTTTAACCCATATAGGGCTTTATTCAGTCAGCAAACTTTTCCATCAGGATTCTCAAATCCTGGGGGAACAGCCATATATATGATCTCATTCAGGTTGCCTTGTAAGAAGGCATTCTTGACATCATATTGTTGCAGGTTCCATCCCAGATTTACAGCCAAGGATATGAGGATCCTGACTGTGTTCATTTTAGCAACAGGTGCAAATGTCTCAAAATAGTCCACCCCATGGGTTTGGGTGTACCCTTTGGCCACAAGTCTGGCCTTGTGCCTTTCTATAGTCCCATCAGACCTGTATTTGGTGGTAAAAACCCATTTACAGCCGACAGTCTTTTCACCCTTAGGTAAAGACACAAGATTCCAGGTTTTGTTCTTTTCCAAAGCCTTTATTTCTTCTTTCATGGCTTTAGACCATTTTTCATCAGAAATGGCCTCATTCACATTTTTTGGTGTACCTTCTTTTAGAAGGTTTGCTAGAAACTTCCTGTGATTTTTGGAACATTTTTGTAAGACAAGAACGTTCTCATAGGGTGTTTGGTACATTCCCTTTTTCTCTTCCTCAATGCTATGGGAAGATCATCATTTGTATCACTGTTCTCAGAATCACCAACCTCATATTTTTCAATTGAGGGTTCTGAGTCACTGCTTGCATTAGTTGTTTCCTCAGGAACATCACTTTCCTGAGGTGACTCAGTGCCCGCTGTATTTGGCACATTGTGACAGTGCTCATGAGGAGACATAGAGGGAGTAAGTTTAGTGACCTTTTTCTTTCTAGTATACACATAGAGTCTTCTCACATGCTTGTGTAGACTTTTCATTCTCAATATTCACAGATCCAGAGAGTGTTTCTGGTTGTATGTGATTTTGAGAAATAATGTTCTCACTCAGATCCATTAGAAATTCAGTGTTTGTATCCAACTCCTTATTAATGTGCCCTCCGAATATTGAAGTAGAATTTTCCTCATGGAAAGTTACATCCTTAGAGATGAGCACTTTCTGAGAGGAGGATGGTAACATTTGTAGCCTTTTTTTGAGTATTTGAATACCCTATGAACACACATCTTTGTGCCCTAGGGTCCAGTTTCCCTCTGTTTGGTTTGTGAATGTGTACAAACACTTCACAACCAAACACTCTTGGAACTAGTTTTTCATGTTGAGGCATCCTTGGGAACCCCTGATATAGTATTTCAATAGGAGTTTTACCTCCCAGTACTTTTGTAGGTAATCTATTGATCAAGTGAGCAGCTGTTAACACAGCTTCCCCCCAATAGTTTTTGGGAACAAACATATGGAACATAATAGCTCTAGACATTTCCAGTAAATGCCTATTTTTCCTCTCAGCTAGGCCATTTTGTTGAGGAGTGTGGATACATGAGGATTCATGTAATATTCCTTTCTCTTCAAGAAAAGGATCAAGCAGCTAATTGAAGTATTCTCTGCCATTATTTGACCTTATCCTCTTGATCTTTGTATCAAATTAGGTCAGAATCTGGTTGTAGAATCTAGGAAAGATACTTAGCAAATCAGATTTTTGTTTCATAAGATAAATCCATGTTACTCTAGTGCAATCATCAATAAAAGAAACAAACCAATAAGAACCATTTATATTAGAAATAGGTGCAGGCCCCCAAATATGACTATGTATGATGGTGAAAGGGTCTTTACACCTCAAGTTTTGAGCAGGAAAAGAGACTCTTTTGTGTTTAGCCATTTCACAATCATTACAATAGAGCCTATCACTATCACAGTTTTTGAACATATTAGGTAGCATTTGCTTTATTAAATTAAAAGGAGGATGACCTAATCTATAGTGGTACGTCCACAGATTGTCAAGATTAGCTCTAGACAAAAAACCACCAACAGGTACTTGCTCTTTCTCCTGATCTTCCCAGAAATATAACCCCTTTTTAGCTTTAGCAACCCCAATCCTCTCCTTCTTTACAAGATCCTGTATCAAACAGAGGTTAGAAGAGAAAGCAACTAAGCAATTTGAGTCTTTGGTTAATTTTGGTATGGAGATCAGGTTGGTAGATAAACTAGGAACATGTAACACATCTTTTAAGATGAGTTTGTCACATAAAACATAGTCCCCTATCCCAGTCACATGGATAGGGGAACCATCAACAACATATATGGTTCTATTTTTGTTACAGACTTTATATGAGGTCGAGTTATCACGTGAGATGACCATATGGTTGCAATGGCACCGAAATCAATGACCCACTTGTATTGGACCTTGGTATTTTATTAGAACCAGTCATACCTGAAAAAGCCGAGGTTGATGAGCCTTCTAGTGACTCAATGAACTTCCTCAGTTTTTCTATCTCTGAAGGTCCAAGACTGAGACTTTGATTCTGATTTACAGCCTTCTGGACATTCTCATCTTTCTGAGTCTCATTGCCACTGACAGTGTTAGCAATCTTTTTGTTTGTGTTGTCACTTCCTGGTTTCCCATGGAGTTTCCAACAGTTTTCTCTGGTGTGTCTGTTCCTTTTACAGAAAGAACAGAACAAAGAGTCTTTTTCACCATTCTTGTTGTTATTCTTTTGATAATTGTTCCCATTCCTTTGAAAGGTAGGGTTCTTATCATTAGTATTCTTGGTGCCTTGAATAATCAAAGCAGAACTTTCAATGGGAGATGTGTCAACCATGACACCTCTCCTACTTTCCTCTACTCTAATAAGAGCAATTGTTGCATTCAAACTAGGGAGATCTCCCTTTCCAAGAATTTGAACTCTAACAGAGTCATATTCAATGTTAAGACCAGCCCAAAAGGCATAGATCCTATCTTTTTCAAATATCCTTTTTAGGATTTCAGCATCCTCACTGTTGTTCATCTTGATGCATTGGTAGTGGTCTAATTCTTGCCACAGACCTTGCATCAGGCCTGAATATTCAGTGATGGATCTCTTTACTCGCTTTGTATTTGAAATTTTAGTCTTTACCTCAGCTGCATCATTAACCTTTGAGTAGGTCTCCTTCACATGATCCCAGATTTCCTTTGCATTGGCCATGAACATGCATGTATCACTAATTTCAGGGATCATGGAGTTCCATAACCAAGACATCACCATGGAGTCTTGCTCATCCCATACAACAAACTTAGGGTCTTCTTGGGCTGGTCCTGTCCCATTAAGGTGACTGAGCTTGCTCCTTCCTTTCAGAAAAGTCCGGACAAACTGAGACCATTTCAAGTAATTTTTCCCATTGAGTTTGAGAGCAGGCTGGATGTTTTGAAGATCACCATTATTGGTGGAAAAATGATCAGAAAGAGGAGCTGCTGCAGTAGCATTACTTGTAGCAGTTGATTCAGCAGCCATGAGGATTTTGAAAAATTCCTTAAAAATTTCCCAGAATTTTGAATTTTTGAGCCAAAAGCTCCGATACAATGTAAAAGCGGAAGATAGATAAGAGAAGTTAGAAATAACTTGTAGTTTATTTCATTAATGAGAAGTTTAGTCATTACAAGAGGGGCTGTGTTGTTTATATAGTACAACACAGCACTCAGGTAAAACAAACAGTAAAAACTAGCCGTTGCCTGACTTTATCTCAACGGCTAGTTGAGATTAAAGTCAATACATAGGACCAGAAAAAAGACAAGTCCCTTAGGACAAAATAAAGCTAATTACAAGCTTAAATAAAACATGGAAAAGGACTTAGGAAGTATTAGAATAAATCAACAATTCATGATGATAAATTCTAACACTTACTTTACACTGCTAGAGCTCTCATGTTTGCTATGAATGTTCCTAAGTTTCTATGGGGAGAAGCTGTCTTAACAGCCATTTGTCTCATTAATAGAATGCCCTCAAGGGTGCTTCAGTTCAAAACACCTATTAGTGTGTTTAAGAATATATATTCAAACTGCCAGTTCACTCAAAACCTTAGTCCTAAAGTTTTTGGATGTACTGTGTTTATTCACAACCATCACAGAAACAAACTTGATCCAAAGGCAATCAAATGTATCATGATTGGGTACTCCCCTAGACAAAGAGGGTATAAGTGTTATTGCCCTTCCACAAGGAAGTTCTATAACACAATGGATGTAACTTTCCTTGAATCTAAGCCCTATTATGATGGACTTGAAAACTTTGAAGTTGACTATATGACTTCCTCTCAAGGATGGAATTTTCAATTACCTCTTGATCTAACTAGAGAAACAAAGTCTCATATAGACAATGAAACTCAGAATCCTACTACAGAGGATCTAAGTACCTCTGACAGGAGGATCACTAGGTATCCTTTTGGACCTGAGCAAGGATCTCAATGTGATAGACCTCCCATGGAACTGGTATATACCAGAAAACACAGGGGATCAGTAAGATCTCCTTCTCCTACCAGTCCTGGAATTGAACATCCCAGTCCTGACAATCATGAAATCACTCATGATGATACTCCTGATGATAGGCCCATAGCCTTGAGGAAAGGAACAAGGGCTTGTACTAAAGTCCTCTTGTATAACCTTTCTGAGGCATATCAATCCCTCATGAATAACCTTAATAGTCAGTATGTGCCTTGTACCATTCAGGAAGCACTTGAAAAACCTGAATGGAAACAAGCTGTTAATGATGAAATTGAGACCCTAATAAAAACAACACCTGGGATATCACCTATCTTTCTAAGGGAAAAAAGGTGGTAGGATGTAGGTGGCTTTTCACTAACAAATATAACTCTGATGGGTCTATTAGCAGACATAAGGCAAGGTTAGTTGCCAGAGGGTATACACAAACCTATGGCATTGACTACCAAGAGACTTTTGCACATCAGAGTACTTTTGTCCATTGCTGTGAATCTTGATTGGCCTCTTTTCCAATTAGATGTCAAGAATGCTTTTCTAAATGGAGAACTCGAGGAGGAAGTTTACATGAAGATTCCTCCTGGGTATGAGACCCCAGGAAAAGGAAATCTGGTGTGTAAACTTAAAAAGGCCCTCTATGGACTCAAACAGTCCCTTAGGGCATGGTTTGGCAAATTTACTAAATCTGTAAAGGCTTATGGCCATCAACAATGCCATTCAGATCACACTATGTTCACCAAATTCACTGAGAATGGCAAAAGAGTGATCCTAATTGTCTATGTTGATGATATAATCATCACTGGTGATGATTTAGATGAAATTCAACCACTTAAACAATCCCTTGCTAGGGATTTTGAAGTCAAAGATCTGGGACAGTTGAAATACTTCCTTGGCATGGAAATATCTAGGACTGCAGCTGGTATTCATATCTCTCAAAGAAGATATATCTTGGATCTTCTTGAAGAGTCTGGGATGGCAAATTGTAAACCTGCTTCTTCTCCCATAGAGCCTAACCTGAAGTTTACACAAGAAGGCTCCAAGAATTATGTTGATGTTGGGAGATATCAAAGATTAGTGGGGAAACTAATCTATCTTTCCCACACAAGACCTGACATCTGCTTTGCTGTCAGTCTAGTAAGTCAGTTCATGCATAAACCCTGTGAAGAACATCTTCAAGTCGTGGACAGAACCCTGAGGTACTTAAAGGGGACTCCTGATCAAGGACTTCTATTCACTAAGAATGAGAACAGAGAACTGCATATTTGGGTCAGCCCAATCTACACAGATGCAGATTGGGCCAGTTCTATAGTAGATAGAAGATCTACTACTGGGTATTGCTCTTATATTTGGGGCAATCTAACTACTTGGAGAAGTAAGAAGCAGCCTGTAGGGGCTAGAAGCAGTGCGGAGGCTGAGCTTAGAGCTCTGTCTTTTGGGATCTGTGAAGGCATGTGGTTAAGGAAGATTCTAACTGAAATTCAAGCCCCAACCAAACTTCTTACTCAAATGTTCTGTGACAACAAATCAGCAATCAACATGTCAGAAAACCCCATTCATCATGACAAATCTAAACATGTTGAATTGACAGGCATTTCATCAAGGAAAAGGTTGAGAACAAAGAAATTCAGACCTTTGTTCCTTCTCAAGTTCAAATGGCTGATATCTTCACCAAAGGGACCTCTATTGCTCAATTTCTGCACATTACTGGCAAGCTTGGCTGTTCATCTCTATACACAACCAACCGTGAGGAGGGGTGTTGAAATTAGTGTTCTAATTAATTAGTGATCTAATTATTTTAATTAATGTGCTAATTAATTTATTTCTTCCTTTGTTTAGGCCCTTAATATATATCTTTTATCCTTTAGTCCTTCCAGATATTACCTGGACTAGTGGGGCTGTTTTTACTGTACAGTGTCCGTTGGGAACACTGTACATTAGCCGTTAGAGTGCTTTTTGCTGTATCAGGACTTCTTGAGTCCTTTATATAGCCTTTTCTCTTGTAATTGTAAACTACCAATTTTTTACATTAATAAAAACTCTCTTTTCTCCAAAATACTTGTCCTAATTTCTACAGATATCACTGCTATTGCCACCCAAGAAAATGAAAATAAGCGATAATGAGATGTTTGAACTTTTTGCTTCCATAAGGACGCCTGTTTCTTACTTTCTGAACCAGCAACCATTTGTATGTGCATCTCTGTCGGGATAAAGGCAGTTTTATCTTTTTGAATCGTCTCAGTGACTTCGTGAACAATATATTTCTTAGCTGAAAAAGGCCTTGTATAACTAGGGAAGCTTTTGCTGCCTCATCCTGGTTTTATTTATTACTTTTTACGTCTTCTTCACCATATTTTGTTGCCTCTCTCTATTTCAGTTGCCCAAATCTCAGCTGAGGCAAGTGCATAAAGAATTTCATGAGAACACCGTACAGGTAAGAAGCTTACAGAAAATGGGAGCTATCTTAATCTCATATAATCTTTTAGTTAGTTACTGCTTCTATAACAAAATGAGAGTAGATTTTGTGTGTGTGTGTTTTATTTGTTTATTTCATTTATTTATTTATAATCATGTGGAGAGTAGATTGCTACCTTCATTTATTTATCTACTTCTCTGTACGGTTTTATCCTAGCATTACTAGAGAGTGTTCCTGTTGAGATATTCGAAGTATTTGTTTCATTATTTAGCAAGGGTAAAAGGGCATTTTTATTAATGTAATATTAAGCGGGTTTCCTTGGGTTGAAAGTAGGGTTTTGGTTGGTCCTAGGGTTTAGCGGACGGCTCTTTAATTTTAGGAGTTTGATTATGTTAGGTTTTGTGTCTTGTAAGAGGACTTTTGCCTAAGTTTTTTTTTTGATAACTTTTGCCTTAGTTGTAATCATTATTTAGTTATCAATAAATACAATTGCCTCTCAATTATTCTACATGGTATCAGAGCATGCTTGCTCTTGATCAATGTTCTACAAGAAGCTGGACGCTAGAAGGTCGGTCGGGGGGCGCCATGTTTTATATATATATATATACACACAAACACAACCTCCGTCCCAAAATATAAGTTATTTTGGTTGTTTCCACAAAAATTAAGAAAATGGTTGCATGCCATAAATTTTAAGGAGAAATGCGTAAAGTTCCTTTGACTATCATTAATAAAATGATTATAAAATATTGAAAAGTAGTTGGATTGTTAATAAATTAGAGGTAAGATAGAGAAAATAGTAATAAATATTTTATCGGTAATGTAGAATGACTTATATTCTGGGACGGAGGGAGTATTTTTTTTAAATTTGTAAATATTAAATAATACAATTATAATTTGGAAGCTCCTCCCATAGTTTGGAAGCTCACCGTCTTTTAGAAAAAAAACTCACATTGGCTGGACTGTTTGCTGCCGGTGCTCTCCGGTGGTCGGAATGCTTGCCGGTGGCGGTGTCCAGTAGGAGGTGATGTTGTGTGGTGGCGTGGAAGGAAGAAGTCGGGCTGGGGATCCGTCTCTGTCATTGCTGGGAAGGGTACCATTGTTATCTCACCAAAATTAATCCTAAAAGATGTACCTGCATGTTCCCAAATTATCTTGTAATCTTCTGTCCGTCAGAAAAATAACCAATGATACTTAATGAAGAGTAATGCATAAGAGAAAAATAACTCTTCTTATTAACAAAATGTGTAAGTATTACAACAGTATAGAGTAGTTTAAATAGTAAACTACTTGAGGAATAAAAAATCTTAGATTTCTACCTAATTACACAACTGTAAAGAAAGCAACCCCATCAACATAATAAATGACATCCAACAACTATAATATTAAAAGCATGTCGGATGTAACAAGATTAGATAAAATACAATTAAATAATATTCCAACACTCCACCTCTAACTTGGTTGTAGATGTTGAGACAACCAAGCTTGGGATGTAGTTCATGGAAGACATTGGGAGGAACAACCTTTGTCAGTAGATCAACAACTTGTTTAGAGGAGGGGACATAATGCTGATATATGTCTTTGTAATCCAGCCTTCTTTGATATAGTGTTTGTCAATGTCCACATGCTTTGTATTATCATGATGTATAGGATTTTCAGCAATCTTTAAGGGAGAAAAGTTGTCACAAAGGAGTCTGATAGGAGTTGAAATGGTGATGTTTAGATCCTTAAGTACCCTATTGAGCCAGATACAATTACAAATTCCAAGAGCCAAGGCTCTAAATTCAGCTTCAACTGTTCTTCTTAAGATTATAGACTGTTTCTTGCTCCTCTAAGTCCCCAGATTACCCCAAACATAGGAGCAATAACCAGTGGTGGATCTTCTGTCACTGAGAGATCCTCCCAAGTCAGCATCAGTGTGGACATCAATCAATCTCCCTGTATTCAGACTTCTGGAAATAGAGACCTTGACCAATATGACTTTTGAGGTATCTCAGAATCCTGTACACAGCATTCATGTGAATGTCAGATGGATTGTGCATAAATTGGCTGACAAGACCAACAACACAACATATATCAGGTCTTGTGTGAGCCAAATAAATTAATTTTCCAACAAGTCTTTGATATCTTTCTTTATTAGTAAGTTTTATGCCTGTCTCACAAGGTGTTGGAGCTGGTTTGCATCCAAGCATACCGGTTTCCTTAAGTAGATCAAGGATGTATCTTCTTTGAGACACACATAAACCATTCTTTGTTTTGACAACCTCCATTCCAAGAAAGTATTTAAGATTTACCAGATCCTTAGTTTCAAAGCTTTTTGCAAGAAGAGCTAGGGATGGCAATCTCGCCCAACCCGACCCTGCCCTACCCGTTACCCTACCCGTTCGGTTATGATTTTCAACTACCCATTCGGGTAATGGGTCGGGTATGGGTAAAATTTCTATACCCGTTCGGGTATCGGGTCGGGTATCGGGTATAGCATAAAACCCTACCCTACCCGTCCCCGACCCATTCCCCGACCCGTACCCTACCCTACCCGTTGCTTTTTCTTTGAGGTTAGTAGAAATTAGGAAAGAACTAAACCTAACGTTACTGTTAGTAGAAAAGAACTGATAAAAAAACTAAAAAACATTAGTTCCTAATAGGACATTCATTTGCAAAATGTCTTAACTTATACTTAAAATCAAATTCATTTTGTACTTAAAAAAATTATTTATACTTGTTCATGTACCCGTACCCTACCCGTTACCCGTTGGGGGTGGGTATGGGGGGATTTTATTTATACCCGTTCGGGTATGGGTCGGGTATGGGTAAAAAAATTTAGGAGTGGGTATGGGTCGGGTGGAGCTAAACCCGTCCCCTACCCGACCCATTGCCATCCCTAAGAAGAGCTTTCAGTCTATTGATTTCCTGTTGCACATCACCAGTTATGATGATGCCATCAACATAGACAATAAGAATAGATCTCTTGCCAAGAGCAGAGATTTTAATGAATATGGTATGATCAGAATTGCTTTGCTTATATCCACAATCCTTAGCAGTTTTAGAAAACCTAGCAAACCAAGCTATATGAGACTGCTTGAGTCCATAGAGAGCTTTATTAAGTTTGCAACTTTATTGTTGAATTTATCAGTTTCAAAACCAAGGGGATGGACATATAAATGTCTTCCTGTAAATCACCATTCAGAAAGGCATTTTTAATGTCTAGATGAAACAAAGGCCAATCAAATTGCAGCAAGAGAAAAAAAGAACCGAATAGCATTCAGTTTAGCCACAGGTGCAAAAGTGTCTAAGTACTCTATTCCACATGATTGTGTAAACCCTTTTGCAACAAGCCTCGTTTTATACTTGTTGATAGATCCATCAACATTATATTTAATAGTAAACAACCATCCGCATCCAACATGTTTTTTCCCTGTTGGAAGATCAGTAAGAGATGTATTATTTTTACTCAGGGCCTGCATTTCAGTATTCATGGCAGATCTCCATTAAGGATGAGATTTAGTCCCATGAACATATTTTGGAATAAGTTCATTATCAAGATTTTGAGTGAACATACCGAATTGAGGTGATAGAGCAGAGTAAGGCATGAAACTGTAAAGGGAATGTTTGGTGCAGTTTTTAACACCTTTTCTAACAACAATTGGTCTGTCATCATGAGAGGTAACATGGGGAGCAGTAATGGGAGAATCAGACCATCAAAAGGACTGGTGGTACCTTGAGGATGTCCATTAGTGTCACCTTGAGGATTCCCATGTAGAGTAGCTTCATTAGATGTCTCTCCCTTATATGGAGCAGGTCCGTGTTTCCTATGTAGAATTTGGAGAAGAGGAGGTCTATTTGGAATCACTCTAGCATCCCACTGAGTTTTGCCTGTGTCAGGTTCCTGCAGTGAGCTGTTATGGGAACTCATAGTACATAAATGTTGATGAATGTCCTAGTCTTGACATGTTTGAGAGGTCCTGTCAGATTTGTGGGAAAAGAAAGGTAAGTTTTCAAAGAAGGTCACATCCATGGTGTTGTAGATTTTCCTAGTTTCAGGGGAATAGCGTTTGTACCCTTTCTGATTACTAGAATAACCAATAAGAACACACTTTAAGGATTTAGGGTCCACTTTACTTCTATTGTAAGAATGAATATGAACAAAAACAGAGGATCCAAATATTTTAGAAGGAAGAGACACATCACTTCTATATAGGGCAGCATTCAAGCGAAACTTGTCTAGGAGTTCTGAATTTTAACACTTTGGAAGGCAGCCTGTTGATTAGATAAGTAGGTGTGAGATTGGCATCTCCCCACAAATATTAGGGACATTCATAGAGAAAAGGAGATATCTGGTTACCTCCAAGAGGTGCCTATTCAACCTTTCTGCTGTCCCATTTTGTTGGGGAGTATCCACACAACTACTTAGGTGTATAATGCCAAGTTCAACAAGGTGCTGTCCTAGGTGTTTTTCAAAGTACTCTTTAGCATTGTCTATTTTAAAACATTTGATTTTGGTGTCAAATTAAAAAAAGGGTAAACCCTACCCCCGAGGGTCCCCACTCCACCTGTCCCACGGGATGAGTGGAGATGTAAATCAAGATCCCCAGTGGCTCGAGTCAATGGGCTTACCTTAACAGGAGGGAATAATTAGCCCGTGGGAATCAACCTCCCGCCTCCCGCTGGTCGCAATTACGCACCCACGCCCTTGCCAACCAAGTATGTCACGGGGGCGATTTTGGTGTCAAATTGATTCAAGATCATGTGGTAAAATTTTCTGAAAATTGTTCCAACTTCAGAGTGATCTTTCATCAAGAAAACCCAGGTAGCCCTGCTGTGGTCATCTATAAAAATTATAAACCAATGATGGCCTTTAAGATCTGTAACCCTTGAGGGCCCCACACATCACTATGGATAAGTGTGAAGGCAGATGAGCTTTGGTAGGGTTTCTTTGCATAGTTAGCCCTAGTGTGTTTAGAGTACTGATAGATATCACATTGAAACAAGCTGAGATTCTTTCCTTTAAATAGAGAAGGTAACAATTTTGAAAGATACACAAAACATGGGTGACCTAGGCAGTGTTCTAAAAGACGCTAGGCGGTAGTCGGGCGGTCATGGGGCGCTTGGACGGCGCCTTTTTTTTTTTTTAATTTTTTATTTTAAATAACACAATGGTTGTCCAACATAAATCAATACATCATAATGCATAAACACCAAGTAAATGTGTCAAAAGACTAATTAAAGTACAAAAGCACATGAGATTATGTTAAAACAAGTCTAAGAAGTAAGAGCTCAAGACTCTAAGTGGGGAAAATCGTCGGACAAGAAGAAAAAGGGAGGTTTTTGTTTTTTGTTTTTTTTTTTGGTTGTAATGTCCATTAAATGAAGTATTTTTATATATTGGAAGCCCTAGAGACGCTGGAGCGCGCCTAGGCGGCGCTTCCGACGCCTAAAGCCCTCCAAAAGAAACCCGCCTAGATTAAACTGCCTGGCTGCCTGGGGTAAAATCGAGACGGACGAGGGGACCGGCTAGTGCTGCACAGGGTGAGATGGGCGCCGCTGAGACCGATTTTAGAACACTAGACCTAGGTGAAAATGCTATTTTATCACCTCATTCATATTAGAAACAATACATATATTCTGATCCTCATAGGAAATCAAAGCTTTACTACACCGTTTTCTAAAAATAAAAAGATTTGACTTAGGATCAAAACTGCCGATGTTCATCTTCAAGGCTGAACCTTGAAATTCACAAGAATTATCAGTAATGATCACTTGAAGAATGGTGCTTGGGAGGTTGTAATTCTGCCTGAAGGAAGACTCCTGTAAGTGCGGTGGGGTCTTTCTGATCAAGTACTACTCGGAGGGACCTTGCGAAAGTACAAGGCCAGACTTATGGCCAAGGGATATACTCAGACTTATGGGTTATATTAGTCATAAACCTTCTCATCAGTGGCAAAGCTAAATACATTGAGAATTCTGGAATTTGTAGCTGTGAATCTGGAATGGCCCTTAGAGCACTTGGATGCGAAGAATTCATTTCTTCATGAGAATCTAAATGAGGAGGTTTATATGGAGCCCCTCCTGGTTTTTCTGGAAAGAATGGAGGGAAGGTCTGTATTTTAAGGAAGTCTCTATATGGACTCAAGCAGAGTCCAAGAGCCTGGTTTGATAGGTTCATGCTGTTCTTGAAGAGAGAAGGGTTCAAACAAGGCTAGTCAAATCACACTTTGTTCATCAAGAAGTCTCAGTATGGAAAGCTGATAGTTCTGGTGGTTTATGTGGATGATATTGTCCTTACTGGTGATGATAAGGAGGGATCACTCAGATCAAGGCGAATATGGCCAAGGAGTTTGAGATAAAGGAGCTGGAAGTCTGAGATACTTTCTGGGAATGGAGTTTGCTAGATCAGAGAAGGGACTGGTGGTACCACAGAGGAAATATATACATGATCTCTTGAAAGAAACTGGCATAAGTGACTGTAAGCTAGCCAGTACTCCAATGGAGATCAACTTGAAATTATCGGAGAAGACTGATGAGGTCCAGTTGATAAAGAGATTTATCAGAGATTGGTTGGTAAATTAATATATCTGGAACATCCAAGGCCAAATATCTCTTTTGCTTTGAACATAGTGAGTTAGTTTATGCATGCACCTTGTGAACCCCACCTTGAAGCAGTGTTTAGGATCCCGAGGTATCTTAATGTCGAAGCCCCTTAAATGCTAAATATGTTAGAATGAAATAGCACATGTGTTAAATGTGTCGAAAGATTAGCTTCTTGCTTAAGCTAAGAGGTCGGTTGTCTACTATTTAAGCGAGGAGTCTGTTATTACATATACATATATCAATAAAAGATTTCCTATTCTCTTATACCAACTATTTCAACATGGTAGCGAGCCACCACAAATATAGCCATAAATCACGATGAATTACGAGAGGAGCCATGATGGGAGAGAGAACTCCCTTTACCTCCCGCGTCGGCGGTGATTCCCGACGGATCACGGAAGTATTGGGCAAAATGCGCCCTGACGGCGGCGGCGGCAATATATCACGAACCATACCGGCTGATTCTCACCTTTCGGAAGCTTACGACAATTACTTGGAGTGGGCCAGGCGGTAAGTGCGGTGGTTGATGGGAGGCCAGGATGGGTTATTATTGGAGAAGCGAAGAACCGACAACGGCGGACCACTCGTCATAGGACTGCGGAAATCAAAACTCCGTGGTCAATAAATTCTATGGAGCCTTGAGTTCTGAGGGCGCGTATGTTTACCCGGCGGCTAAGGACATATGGGATCTTTGTAAAAAGATGTATTCCGACATTGAAAACTTCGTCTCAAATTTATGAATTGAAGGCGAAATTGTGGAATATAAAACAGGAAAGCGAAATGATGTGACCACATACTACAACAAGATCGTCACTTTGTGGCGGAGGAATTGGATTATGCTATGATGACAAATGGGAATGCTCGGTTGTGACACCCATTTCAAGCGAGAGGAAGAAAGTGGCGGGTATACTCGCTATTATTGGATTAACATCAAATTTGGATGAGGTAAGGGAGAATACTGGGGAGAAAATCCACTGCCATCCGCCCGGGAAGTTTTTTGAGTAAGAAGGGAAGAAGGGAGGAGAAAAGTGATGCCACGAAACCCGTAGCGAGAGGTGGGCGGCTCGGCTCTTCTTTGTTGGAAGAACAAAGGGGTCAAAAAGTGGATAAATCAAAGCGAGATGTGATCATTGTAAGAAAGTGGGCCCACACTCGTGACACGTGTTGGGAGATACGGGAAGCTGCTTGGAAGACCAAGGGCGAGGAAAAGCGAGGGAAATCGACCAACCAATTTGTCATGGATTCAACGATTGCCTCTTTTCACCAAGGAACAACTTGAGCGGTGAACCGACTCACAAACCCCGAAGCCGGGAAAAACCCACATCCACATGCTCTACGTGGACTCGGGTATATCTACATCCTTTCTTGTCCAAGGTCAAAGGTCAAGCAATAGTGCGTAGACCCCACCTTGAAGCAGTGTTTAGGATCCGAGGTATCTTAAGGAAGCGACATGTGAGGGGATCTGGTTCATTAAGCACACAAATAGGAATGTGGGGATCTATACAGATGCAAACTGGGCTGGTTCCGAAGGAATAAGGTCAACTTCTGGTTATTGTAGCTTTGTCCGGGAAATTTGGTGACATCAATGAGCAAAAAGCAGAGTGTGGTGGCCAGGAGTACAGCTGAGGCAGAGTATAGGGCCATGACGCAGGGTGTGTGTGAAGAACCATGGATAGAAAGGGTTCTGGAGGACATCCAAATATCTGTTGCTCTACCTATGAAGCTGTATTGTGACAATAAGGCAGCTGTTGACGTAGCCAATGATCCTGTCCAACATGACAGGACCAAGCATATTGAGATAGATAGGCATTTCATCAGGGAAAAGCTAGATGGAGGACTGATATGCATACCCTTCCTCCCCTCTGTTCAACAACTACTGATGGATTAACCAAGCCACTGATGAAGATGCCATTTGACAGATTTGTGAGCAAGTTGGGTATGTACAATATCCATACTCAACTTGAGGGGGAGTGTTGAGAAATTTGAAGTATTTGTTTCATTATTTTGTAAGGGTAAAAGGGTATTTTATTAATGTAATATAAGCGTGTTTCCCTAGGTTGAAAGTAGGGTTCTGGCTGGTCCTATGGTTTAGCAAACGGCTCCTTTATTTTAGGAGTTTGATTCTGTTTGGTTTTGTGTCTTATTTAAGAGGACTTTTGCCTCAGTTGTTGTCATTATTCAAATATCAATAAATACAAATGTCCTCTCAATTACTCTACAGTTCCGTATATCAAGTATTTATGCTAGAAACGTGTTTGACTTTATATGCGCATGAACTTGCCTTTCTCTTTACCTTTCATATTTTGGGCCTTAGGTGGTGGTTGCTACTATTGCTTTTGGGATGGGCATTGACAAATCAAATGTCCGAAGAATCATTCACTATGGATGGCCACAGGTAGAATTTAAAATACTGGCATGTTGGATAAAACTGGCTATTCAGTCATTTATTCCTGTTGAAAGAGAGTATTTCTGTTACAATTGATTCTTCTGATATCCATTTTAGTAATGATTGCATAATATGGTTGAGTCATCCAATTGCAAAATATAGCTCATAACACATGATCACACGTTCATAGAATTTTCCTTATATTATACTTTGGATGTGAATGAATTTGGTTTCCGATGTTATGATGATTCTGTTATTAAGATTAAGGGATATCCCTAAGCCTTATGATGTTTTGCTTTTGTTCTCGCTTTCTGCAATATATTTAACTAGTCAATGCTTTCTATATTTACATCTATCTTCTTCGTCAATAGTTTATCATGCTTATGTTCAGAGCTTGGAAGCATACTATCAAGAAGCAGGTCGAGCTGGACGAGATGGGAAATTGGCAGATTGTGGTTAGTTTACATGCTATATTAATGCAGTAAAGAAAGAATATTTGGATCACATGATTTTGTTTTCTGTATTATATTCATCTGGGATTTGTACAAGAGTATTGATAACTGATCCCTGTTAGTTAGGGATTTAGAATTCAAAAAAATTGGGTTGGGCCAACCTATGGTGTACCGGTTGTTATGCTAATAGCAGCGCCGGACAGCTAAGTTGGTATGGAAGAACTGCTGCGCCGCGGGTCTCTTCTGCCGTACAATCTGTTGGCGGCGCAATGATATTACAACTGCCTGCTACAGGGCTATCTACAGCTGTCAGTTTAACCAATTTACCTATTCGAAATATCTACACCCCCTCTAGCTGGTTTGGATATTGTACTAACCTAGCTTGGATATGCAGCTTTCAAACAAGTTCTCTAGGAAGCCCCTTGGTAAACACATTTGCAACTTGCTCTCGTGTATGCACATAAACCAAACAAACACTCCCAGATGTAATATTTTCCTCAATAAAGTGACTTCAAAGGATGTGACATCATTCGATTCTTGTTTGAGATTCCACACTCATAGATTTGGGAGGTATTCTCAATATCAGAATACATCTCCCTAACAGCCTCCCATATGTCTTTTGCAGTCGGGATATACATATGTGGCCTAGCCACGGCAAAGTCCATTGAGTTTATGAGCCATGCCATGGCTAACGAATTTTCCGACTTCGAAAGGCCATATTTTGGATCGTCGGCTGCTAGAGCAGTGCTGTCGCCGATCAGATAGCCCAATATCACTTTTCCATCGACTGAGACTTTCACCGTTTGGGCCCACTTGAGATAATTCTTACCTGTCAACTGCCTGGTTGCAGGCAGAATGGTGGTGCCGCTGTTCTGGTTGACTTCTGCATCGGCTGTCAGAGTTGCGCTCTGTGCACCAGCACCGCTAGTAGCATCGCTGATGGTAGAATCGGCCATGTTGGCGGCAGGAATAGGGTAATTTTAGGGGTGGGATTTTTTTTTGAAACACGCCTCTAATACCATGTAAGAATTATTGGGGAAAAACTTCAGTATTTTATCACTCAGCAATGCTGGCCTTTTTATAATACATTGAAACCCCTTCTCAAGATACTAGCCGCCTAGGAGTTTAGGTATTTACCTCTTACTCCCCAATCTAGCTAGATACCCAAAAATACCCCTATGCCTTTTAATAGTTGCGGTTGTTTAAAAAAAACAAATAACGTTATTGAAAACCTAAGTATATACGAATACATTATATCTCTAACACTTACACATAACTCCCCAATAAGGCAAGTATACACTGGTTACAAAGAATATTCGAACATTATTTCTACACCATATCTTCTTCTTATGAACCAACACAAGCATTAAAGATAAAGGAAATTGACATGACCTAAGTTGTCGACTAATTATAGAGACCAGCCTCCTGTTAGAATCCATTGTCTTCATCCCCTTTTAAGTTGAAGTGATTTTTTAATTTTTCTGATTTAATAACATGAACTAATTTGACGCTACCTGGAAGCCAAAATTAGCGGATCACTTCAAGCCTGTTGAAGAGATTGAATCAAAAGGACTGGTGTACTGCCTGCTATGTTAAAAAGTTAAGGAAGTTAGAGTTACTTACCCAGGATTTTTGGTGTCTAATTCTTAAATATAGTTGAAGATGTCATGAAAATGCAATCTATGCTTTCATCTTTTCTTCCCCAAGGCGTTTTATGAAATGGTATTTAATCGATGCTGAAAGCACTTGGCATTGCCTTTGCATCTGTCGTTATTCATTAATGGGTTTATCCTTTCTTCATTGTTGTTGTGTGATGCGAAACAGTTCTGTATGCAAATTTATTGAAAACTCCTACTCTTTTGCCAAGTCAAAGGAGTGAAGAACAGACTAAACTGGCATATAAGATGCTGTCTGATTGCTTCAGGTAATTCTTTTGCAGTACCTTAGATATTATGTACTATAAATGCTTCAGAATTTATAATTTATTTGATCTTCTGCAGATATGGAATGCGTACGGCATCTTGTAGAGCCAAAACATTGGTGGAATATTTTGGCGAGGAGTTTAGCCAGGAGAAGTGTTTCCTGTATGGAATGATGTCTCTGCGTCTCTTTTTCTTTTGTCATTTCCTGTGCTCGTGGCTTTGAAGTATAAAATTCAACAAATGTAGTTTCTTTTCAGAGAGATTTCAAACAGTAATATTGATGGAATGAGAACAATATTAAATCTACCTGCAATGCAATATGCTTTTTATCCAGTAGACTTGCCAGCAGATTCTGCTGGTGAAAACTTCTAGGATCTATCTTTACGGACCAGATATGTACCTTGCGTTTATTGTTGGGGTTTTATTTCCCATTTGTGTAACAGCTTTAGCAGGAACCCCCCTAGTAGAATGTGGATTGTGATGTTTGCAAAGATGGATGACATAGCCTGTATATGAGATGACTTTTTTTACAGAAGCATGGACTGGTAGAAACCATCATTGAGATGTTATTTTTGAAGGGCTTTCTTGTTGAAAATATGTTGTTTTATTGCGTGTGTCTAGATTAATAGCCGTACTGAAAATTGCCTTGGGGGAAACTGGAGCTTTTTCTTGCATTTAGGCTGCTTAATTGCCTCTTCAGCTTGTGCTGTCTGGTGGATCTCTCGTTCTCTCATGACATTTTCTAAGCAGCGTTTTCTGACTATTCTTCTGGATGAACATTTGATGTCATTTTTCACATGCAGGTGTGATGTTTGTGTAAAAGGGCCTCCTGCTGTGCAAAATCTCAGGACGGAGGCGATGATTTTACTGCAGATGATTGCTGATTCAGTCAGTATTTTGGCAATCTTACATTATCATTGTTAAATGTATTAGTTTTATTATTATCATTATCATCATCATTATTATTATTATTATAATAATAAGTATTATTATTAGAGTATGTGGCTTGGTTATTAGCCGACTTAGGAGCAAGTGTCTTGGGCCAAAATATAGGGTTAATTAGTAGTCTTTTATTAGTCTTTTGTCCCTTGTATTAAGGCTTTAATTACTGCTGTTAATCCCTCTTTCTTTCTAAGAGAAATCTGGCACCATTGGCCCAGATTTCACTATTCATAACCGTTGGAACAATGTATATAGCTGTTGGGGACGTTGTCTACTTAATG
The DNA here is from genome assembly GCA_026214975.1 of Gentiana macrophylla. Lineage (NCBI taxonomy): Eukaryota > Viridiplantae > Streptophyta > Magnoliopsida > Gentianales > Gentianaceae > Gentiana > Gentiana macrophylla. The sequence goes on from CM047814.1 coordinate 46,075,461, forward strand.
TATTGATCCTTTATTAGGCGTTGGAACAGATTTCTGGGATCCATTTTCCCTTGGTTTGGTTGTGAATGTGCTGAAGGTACTGCACCCAAAAACACTCAGAGTTAGGTCCTTAATTAGTCTGGTGTTGGGACAGACAGTTTTCAATTGTCCTAAGGGACTCTAAAACTTTAGCACTCTTGAGGGGAGCCTGTTAATTAGGTGCACAGCTGTCAACACAGCTTCACACCATAGATACTTGAGACTTTTAGAGGCTATCATTAGAGATCTCACAACCTCTAGGATATGCCTATTCTTCCTCTCAGCCACCTCATTCTGTTGGGGTGTGTTTGGACAAGAACTTTGGTGAATCATGCCATTTTAAAAATAAAAAAAAGGACCAAGGACTGAGTTGAATTACTCAGTCCCATTGTCGCTTTCGAAATTTTCGATTTTTGAGTGGAACTGAGTTAAGATCATGTTATAAAAAACTTCAAAAGCGGCATCGACCTAGGCCATTACCAAATATTTGGTAAAGGCCTAGGTTAACCTTAAATGGATGCCTTTTGTTTCCTAAACCAAAAGGCATGTTTTGCATCAAACTTATGCTCTAGCAGATACCCAAGTAACTGTGATGTGGCCATCAATGAAAGTGATAATCCAACGTTTCCCTTGTAGAGTAATCATCATTGCAGACCCCCAAATATCACTCTGAATCATAGTGAATGGCTTGGTAGACTTGTAAGGTTGAGAGGGCAAAGTGGAACGACAATTCACACACTTCACATTTAAAAAGATCTAGATTTTTATTTAAGAACAAACAAGGAAACATTTCCTTAGGTAATGAAAACTAGGGTGGCCAAGACTATAGTGCCACATCAAGACATTATTCTTATCAACAATAGAAGACTGAAAACAGAAATTCCTAGGGTTTTCTCCATTCTTAGATTGTTCTTCCTCCTCAAGAAGGTAAAGTCCACCCATCAATCTAGCACTGCCTGTCTCCTTCCCCGTATGAAAATCCTGAAATTTACAACCACCATCAGAGAAAACAACAGTGCACTTAGTATTATTAATTAATTTTCTGACAGACAAAAGGTTAAATGACAGTTTTGGAACATGTAAGACATCTTTCAGGGTTAACTTTGGTAAGATAACATTGGTGCCTTTCCCAACAATGGTAGAAAAAGAACCATCTGCTTATTTTCACCTTTTGGTTACCAACACATAGGACATAAGAGTCAAAAATGTGTGAGGAGCTGGACATGTGATCTGTAGCCCCTTAAGTCTATTGCCCAACAGGCAGTTTGGTTGATTCTTAAATAAGAGAGAGATGTTACCTTTTTCAACTGGTGAACATGATGCATCACCTATGGAAAGGGTATTCTAGGCTTTAAGAAGCTTGCTCAGCCGTTTCAATTGCTCCTGAGAGAACTGCAGCTGTCTAGAAGGATTGCTTCCTTAATCAGAGGACACCTGGTTGGCCTGTTTCCCTTCTTATGTTCCAGTTCCAGCATTTCTGGGTTTGTTTGGTGGCTTTCCATGGATTGCCCAGCATGTTTCTCTGGTGTGGCCTTGTTTTTTTTGCAGTGGTCACACCAAATCTTCTGTTTGCTACCTTTTCCAATCAGCGTCACCCCTGTTGGCTACCAAAGCTGAGGTCTCCATTGTCCATTCCAGGTATCACCCTCCTCTTGGCTTCTTCCCTTCTTACCTCTGAGAAGACTTCCCTGAGTGAGAGTAAGGGGTTTCTCCCTAGGATTCTCCCCCTATCTTCATCTAATTCCTGGTTTGGTCCAACCAGGAAGGTGTACGCCCTCGCATTCTCTTCCTTTTTCTGGAACCTCACCCCATCACTAGGACAATCCCAGGAGTTGTCATATGACAAATCCAGCTCCTGCCACAAACCAACAATGTCATTATTGTATATAAGGTGACCTCTATGTCTTCTTGCTTACAGAACCATAACTTGGTCTTCAACTCATATATTTGAGATCGGTTCTGAGTACATCTCCTTGACAACACTTAACATATCGTTTGCACTGGCCAGGAACATGTGTGGTCTGACATTTGAGGGCTCCATATAATTGATGAGCTAGGGCATCGTCATGGAGTTCTCTGACCTCCAACTTGCGGATCTAGGATCACCCTTAGCAGTAAAGTGTCCTAATTTTCCTTTACCATCGACAACCAGTTTCATGGTCCGAGACCATTACAGACAATTTTTACATTGAGTTTCTGTGTGGTAAGCAACCCAGATGTGGTGGTATTCGTTTATGTTAGAAATTAGGCACTGAGAAAATATGGACTTTTATTATAATTTCGGAATGACTACAACTCTGCACAACTGTTCACTCAAATAGAAAAGACACTAGAGCCCTAGTAATCAGTGATTCCTGGTTTCTAGGAATATTATTAATCAAAACCCTAGGCTGCCAATCATTCAACACAGCCGCCAAGCATAACCTAATGAATATAAAAATGATAAATGACAAAAACACCCTTATTCTCAACATTTTCTCCTCCACCAAGATGATCAGCCATGATCATGGTTGATTCAGTGGCTGGACTAGTTGCAGAACCCGATGATCCAGAGGTCGAACTTCTGAGTTCTCCTGTCACTGCAGCTCGATAGTTCATGGTTGGATCAAGCAACCATGCTCTGATACCATGTAGAATAATTGAGGGAATGAAAACTTCTATTATGAGAATGATTTCTTGATTACAACTGTGGCAAAAGTCCTCTTAAATAAGACATAAACCCTAACTCCTAAAATTAAGGAGCCGACTTACTTAACCCTAGATTTACACAGAAAACTATATTAACCTAGAGAAACACGCTGACATTTAAAAGGAATAAAAAGACTATTCTACCTTACTAACTAATAAACAGAAAAAGACAATTACATCAAATAATCTCAACAGGTGAATGTATTGGCAATTCAAAGAGTGGAACTTGGATCTTAACTACGTTACCACCATATAAGAGTTGTCGTGGGGTGTAAATGGATTTTCTCTGTCAAGCAAAAGGCAGATGGGAGTGTAAAATGATGTAAAGCAAGACTCAATCATGTGGCATTGACTACCATGAGACATTCGCTGTAGCCAAATTAAACACTGTCACAGTTCTGTTATTTATTGTTGTTAACAAGGATTGACCTTTTTGTCAACTTGATGTGAAGAATGCCTTTTTAAATGGAAATCTTAATGAAAAGGTGAATATGAATGTCCCAGAAGGATTCGAAACAGATCAAGCGAAAGGGAAGGTATGCAGACCAAGGAAATCATTGTATGGCCTCAAATAGTCACCAAGAGCCCTGTTCGAAAGATTTACCGTAGTGGTAAGAAATATTGGATATGTACAATCTAAGGCAGATCATATCATCTTCACCAAGCACTTTGATGATGGAAAAGTAACAATCTCAATTGTGTACTTGGATGATATAGTGCTTACGGGCGATTGCCATTGCCATGAATATGTCACGGCTCAAATCCTTGCTAGCCAAGGAATTTGAGATCAAAGACTTGGGGTCTCTAAGATACTTCCTTGACATGGAAGTAGCCTGGTCTAGTAATGGTATCTCGGTTTCTGCAGAAATATACATTGGGCCTTCTATACGAGACTGGTTTGACAGGTTGCAAACTGGTTGAGACACCAATGGACCTAAACATTAAGCTAAAGGGCAGAAAGAATGAGTTGTTAGCCGACAAAGAACAAAACCAACGGTTAGTTGGAAGACTTATATATTTAACGCATACTCGTCTTGACATCAACTTTGTCGTGAACTGTGTAAGCCAATTTTTGAGTGATCCTAGTACAGAACATTTGGAGGCTGCCTGTATGAGGATTTTAAGATACTCAAAGGAAGATCCAAGGAGAGGGCTAATGTTCAAGAAATCAAACTGAAATTCCTTGGAGACATATACTGATTCGGATTGGGCCGAGTCTCAAATTCATAGGAGATCAGTGACGGGGTAATGTTTGTTTTTATGGGGAATCTTAGTCACGTGGCTAAGTATAGAATTTTAAAGATATTGAGAAGAAGAACTAGAGAGAAAAGGTAAGAAGAAGAAGATAAGAGAAAAATGTAACTCTTGTTATTGAACTCAACCAAAATATGGCTGGTATATAAAGGCTTATTACAAGACATAAGCATGCAGTGCATTTAATGTAAAGTAAAAAGCATAAAGTAGCTATTTCTAGATAAACTAAAAAGCACTATAATAACTACCTAGATACTCTTTGTAGAGTGGTTACCTAGCTATATTTAATAGAGAAGATATTGCTATATTTGTACATAGAGCTTATAAATAAAAATAACATATGTTACACCATATAAACTTAGTAATATTCCAATACTCCTCCTCAAGCTGATAGGTAGATGTCCAGCAGTCCCAATCTGTCCACACATTTTTGGAAATCAGTTTTAGGAAGCCCTTTGGTGAAGATATCAGCTACCTGAAGCTTGGACTTGACATGAGATAGATTAATGCTTCCATTAGTGACCTTTTCTTTAATGAAGTGTCTATCAACTTCAATGTGTTTAGTCCTATCATGTTGAACAGGATTATTTGATATATCAATAAGCGACCTTACTATCACTATATAGACACATAGGTTTGGATACATGAATTCTTAGTTACGCCATGATTTTACGGATCCACTGAAGCTCACACAGATGCCCAGGCCACGACTACGAATTCAAACCTGCTGTGTATACAGCTACAACAATTGGTTGTTTCTTGCTTCTCCAAGAAACAAGGTTTCCAAATATAAAGATGCACCACCACGAAGTTGATTTTCCTTCCACTTTATCCCTGCCTTGATCGGCATCAACATAGCCTTCAATTTTTGTGTTTCCTTGAGCTTTAAGCAGGATACCTTCCTGGACATCCTTTCGAAAACCTTAGGAGTCTTAATGCGACATTATAGTGGATTACCTTAGGTGAGTGCATGAAGCCCGACTAAGTCGACTCCACGACAAATGATATGTATGCGGCCTTGTGTGAGAGAGGTAGATTAGTCTTCCTATAAGCCTCGATATTGTTCAAGGTCATAGTCTCACCATCATCATCTTTTCCAAGCTTGACCGACCAATCAAGCTGGGTATCGGCGGTTTACATCCCGGTAATCCATAGTCGAGAGAGTAAATCCAGGGGTATACTTCCTTTGAGTGAAGCGGGATGCCACTTGAAGATCTAGCAACCATGCCTAAGAAGTATTTGAGAGGGCCAAGGTCTTTTACATCAAATTGTTGATGTAAGAAAGATTTGAGTTTAGCAATTTCTGAGTCTGAACTTCCAGTGATAACAATATCATCCACATACACTATCAAGATGGTGAGGTCCCCTGTTTCTGAATGTTGATAGAACATAGTGTGATCTCCATGTCCCTGTATATACTTAGCAAGTTTCATAGCTTGAGTGAACCTGCTAAACCATGCCCTAGGAGACTGTTTTAGTCCATAAATGGATTTATTCAGTTTTAGGATATGGTTGGGTGTTGGTAAAAAGCCAGGAGGGAACTGCATGTACACCTCCTCTTGAAGTTCCCCATTCAGAAAGGTATTCTTTATGTCGAGCTGATGGAGAGGCCAATTCCTTGTTGCTGCAATAGATATGATAATTCTGACATTGAGTTGAGCTTTGTTCTGAGGGCAAATGTCTCATTATAGTCAATCCCAAAAGATTGAGTAAATCCCTTAGCCACAAGTCGGCTTTGTACACATTTTACTGATTCCATCCAGGTTGTGTTTGATGGTAAATGACCACACACCTACGAGTTTGACCGGCTTTGGGTGTAGGTATGTCATCAGTGTGATTCTTCTCCAAAGCATCCAATTCTTCCATGACACCTTAACTTCCATTGTGGGTGGTTTAGGGCACGATAGATGGTGTTTGGAGTTTGAGAAGCATCTAAGTTGGCTAAAGGTCCTCTGTTTGCTAGACACTTTACCATATGACATATACTATTAATAGGATGTTTAGTACATTCTCTAGTACTTTTCCTCAAGGCAATGGGTAAATCAAGTAGGTTCAAGATTAAGGTCAGTTGCTCATAGATAGGTTCGATTCAATAGGAGGAGCAGGGTATGAGGAAGAGGCTGGCCCCAGTTTTCTTTTGTCTAGTATAGATTATGGGAGTAGGACTAGGTGAGTTGGTAGGCTCCTCCTCGGCAAGAGTGTGGATAGGAGAATGTGAGGTAGGAGATGGTGAGATCACAGGGTCATGAGTATTTTCCTCATGAATGGTTCTTGGAGAAGGTTCAGATATGGTTATAGATGAGGGACTGTGATTAGGCATGGGCAGAGTAGTAGGGTCATCTGAGAAACAAGTATTGATCATCATTGTTGTCGGGTTTGTGTGGTAAAAGGTTGATCTTCAAAGAAGGTAACATCACTGAGACACATAAAATTTATGAGTGTTTGGGTCAAAGCATTTGTACCCTTTTGAGTAGCGAGAATAACCAATAAATATAGTTTTATAGCTCTAGGATCGAGTTTGGTTTTAGTGGGGGCATGGTTATGTACAAAGGTGTTGTACATCCAAAGATTTTCAGAGTAAGGTGGATACAAGTTTAGAGTTAGGGAATATGGAGTTTAGAGCATCAATAGAAGTCTGAATTTCGATGATTACGGATGGCATTCGGTTGATTAAAAAAGTGGTGTCGAAACGACCTCGTTCCGATAGTAGTTAGGGACATTATAGGTATAAAGCGGGGTTACAGCAACTTCCAAAGATGGCGGTTTTCCTTTCTGCTACCCCATTTTGTTGGGGTGTGTTGGTGCGAGGAAGTTTGGTGGACTATACCTTTCTTGGTGACAAAGGGATTAAAGCGGGAGTTTAGGTATTACATTCCGTTGTCGGATCGAGGAAATTGTATTTTGAGTGCGGAATTGAGTTTCAATCATGTTATAGAAATTTTCAAACATATTAGGAACTTCTGATTTATGTTTCATAAAGTAAACCCAGGTGAGTCTTGTGTGATCATCAATGAATGTGATAAACCAGGGTTTGTGAATAATGTTGGATGTTCTGGATGGTCCCCAGACATCAGAGTGAATAAGCATAAAAGGCTTGGATGCCTTATAAGAGACGAGTTTAAAGGCAGGTTCTAGTTTGTTTGCCCAAGATACAATTTTCACATTTCAAACTTTCAATACAAACATCGAGGAAAACAAGGAAGGATACATCCTTTTTAGGTAGGGAAAATTAGGATGTCATAATCTAAAATGTAACAACATTATCTTATTACATTTAGAGTTCAAGCTAACATTAAGACCACTTGCATTCTTAGGATAGGCTGCTATGGATGAGATACAGACCCTCAGATTTCCTAGCACTGCCAATCTTCATGTGAGACCCCAGATCCTGAAACTCACAATGAGTTGAATAAAAGTTAGCAACACATTTCCTATCATTGCAGAAGCTGGTGTGAGAATAGGTTACAATCAAGTTTAGGAACATAAAGAATGAGTTTAGGGTGAGGTTTGGTAGGATTCTAATGACCTAAACCAACCACTTTGGAAGAAGAACCATCTGCAATAGTAACATAGTGATCATTATTACTATTAGTGAAAGAATGGAAAAGGAGAAATCACTGTCATGTGGCTTGATGCCCCCGAGTCAACAATCCAAGGCCCGACTACCATGGCGATTGCCCTTGATTTTCGAAGCAGGATGGAATCGTTTATCAAACATTAAAGCGAGTTTCCATCTGCTCCTTTGTGAACCCGAGGATTGTTACAGTAGCATTGTATGCCTTTTTGATCACTTCCACTTCCTTGACCCGGTTCTTCATAAGATGAGGGGTTTTCCATGGAGATTCCAGCACTTTTCCTTGAGATGACCCCTTTTTTTGCAATAGTCACAAAGTAGGTTGGCCTGCTCATTCTTCTTGTTGTTGCCTCTGTTATACCCAACATTTCTTTGCATCAGATTCATCAACTTTGAGTCTTTGAGTGGTTTCCACAGGTTGGCAATATACCATTGCTTACACCCATAACTCCCATACTTTCCTCCTTTCTCCACAGCAGAAAGGCATCTGAATTGAAGGAAATGGAGTTTGAGCGAGAATTCTTTCCACTTGCGACATCATAGTTGGGATTTAGACCGTTACAAGAAGTCAAAGACCACTTTCTTCTTCAACAAGCTTTGCATAGATGTCACTATCCTCGATTACACTTCCACTTGTCTTATTGTGAGTTGATCACATTCCTCCCATAACTTGTTGAGGGTGTTGAAGTATTGGGTGACATTAAGTGCACCTGTTTGGTTTCCTTTAGAGGGTTTTAGGACCAAAAGCAGTAGCATAATTACCTTGGTCGAATAGTTTTTAGCTATCTTATCCCGATAGCCTTTGCGAAGTAGTGAAGAGATGAACTTGGTGATATCATCAATCATAGAGTTGATGAGCCAAGATACAACAATAGCATTTTACATCTCCCCAGACGGCATATTGGGAGATTCTTTATTGGTTTGTGGGTTTAATGGTTCCATTAGGTAACCAAGCTTACCTCTTCCAGATGACATAAACACGCCTGATTGTTGCCCACTGGGACATAATTAGGTCCATAGAGTTTCTTTGATGTGATTTGGAGAGATGGATTATCAACTCCATTTACACTAAGAGAGATAGAAGAAGGAGTAGGAATTTCAGAATCAGTCATATTGAATGCTGGAAAAAAGAAAAGATTTTTTTTTTTTTTTTTTGAATCTGGATCGTTTTTTTTTTCCTGAAAAAAATCAGGTCTCTGATACCATATAGAATTTTAAAGATATTGAGAAGAAGAACTAGAGAGAAAAGGTAAGAAGAAGAAGATAAGAGAAAAATGTAACTCTTGTTATTGAACTCAACCAAAATATGGCTGGTATATAAAGGCTTATTACAAGACATAAGCATGCGGTGCATTTAATGTAAAGTAAAAAGCATAAAGTAGCTATTTCTAGATAAACTAAAAAGCACTATAATAACTACCTAGATACTCTTTGTAGAGTGGTTACCTAGCTATATTTAATAGAGAAGATATTGCTATATTTGTACATAGAGCTTATAAATAAAAATAACATATGTTACACCATATAAACTTAGTAATATTCCAATACTAAGCAAGAAACAACCCGTTGTTGCTAGAAGTAGTTCAAAAGCCGAGTTAAGAGCTTTGGCTCTAGGTATATGTGAAGGAATGTGGTTAAAACGCTTGCCTAATGATCTTAAGATTGATCTTACTGAACCTATACAAATTATGAGTGATAATTTATCAGCTATTGCTATGGCTAAAGATCCCGTACAACATGATAAATCAAAGCAAGTTGAGATCGACCGACACTTCATAAGTGAGAAAATTGAAGATAAGATCATTGCCATCAACTATGTACCATCTCAGATACAAGTTGCAGATATTTTGTTCAAAGCACGTTTTCGTCCGAACATTATGGAGTTGACTAGACTTGGAATATAAAATATCTACCGACCGGTTTTATGGGGGAGTCTGGAAACCAAACCAGCCATGTTTATCACGTGTGGCTTTGGTTGGAATCAAATCCTTGATTTCTAGCAATTAGGAGCAGTCTGTTTTATTAATAGCATTGACGTTGATTATTCTTTCAGTAACCACATTATATTTGTGTTAGTAACCCACTGATTGTAGGCTGTAAATAGGAAGAATTTATTTTGGTAGTATCTTTGCATTTATACTCATCCTTTTACGTGAGTGAAAGCAAGAAAACTTTCTTCTCCTTTCTCTTGCAAAATAACTACACTTCTCATTCGATTCCCTTATATTTGTGACATCCGGGGTGCTTTGCATATTGCATCAAACCCAGTGTTTCATGAAATGATCAAGCACATTGAAGTTGTAAAAATATAGGGTTAAGGGTTAATCCTTGTTGTTTTTTGTATCTTAATTACCTGTCTTAGTGTCTTAATCTCTGCTATTAGGCTCTCTTTCTTCCTAAGTGTAATCTACCATGTGTTGGGCCATATTACATTGTTCATAGCCGTTAGAACAGTGTTTGTAGCCGTTGGGAGGCTTTTCTATATATTGTAATGATCCCTTACCTACTCGATAAGGATTCTTAATATAATTCAATCACTTTTCTTCCATCTCACCTATCTTTTTCCACATGGCATCGGAGCTTAGAATTTAAAATCCTTTGTTTTTTTTCCAAAATCTGCCATTTCTCAGGAGTGAATTCAAAACTCATCAATGGCATCCTCTACTGAATCTTTTAATGTTACCCCAAAATCTGGTGGAACTGCCACCCTCCAAGGGATTAACACGGATAACTCCCATCTTCTTACTAATCATAAATTCAATGGGAACAACCACTACTTGTGGTCTAGATCCCTCCTCATGTTCATATATTGAAAAAGCAAGGAAGGACACTTAACTGGGGAGATTGAGCAACCTGCAGCTGATGATCCTAAGTTCAGGCAATGGAAGGCTGACAATAATGTGATCATGTCATGGCAGTTTGGCTCTATGACCCCAGAACTAAGTGAAAACTTCATGTTCTTTGAGACTGCTGTTGAAGTCTGGGAAGCAACACATGATTCGTACTGGAAAAAGGACAATACCTTTTAGATCTATGACCTTAAGGCTCAAATGAATGACTGAAGGCAATTTGATCCGAATGTGACACAATACTTCAATCAGCTGAGTAAGTGTTGAATATTATGTGATTTATGTTATGTTTAATTATGTTCAATAATAAGAGGGGTAAAAGTGTAATAGTCTGCTTATAATAAGAACAGCCGCACTACCTAGGGTTTAGAATAATCCTAGGGTTAGAAAGTCGGCTCCTATGATTTAGGAGTTTGCTTGTGAAAAGGGTTCTAGTATTTTCTGTATATTTAAGTGTGAGAGGACACACAGTTGTAATCATCTTTTTACTATCGTATAAAAAGGTTCTCTCTTTTTCTTACTTTCTTACATGGTATCAGAGCTTGGTCGCATGATTCTGCGGCAATCGTGAATTACCGGGCAGCCTTAAACACTGCCACTTCAGGCAACTCTTCCAGCACAACAACTGGATCAACCATGGCAAGCGCCGATCACCCATCGGAGGAGATAACAACTCAAATTCTTCTGCGATCCTGCTCACCGTACAAAGGTTGAGCGACAAAAATTATCTAGAATGGTCTCAAGCAGTCAAATTGGCCATTGATGGAAGGGAAAGCTAGGGTACATCACCGGAGAAGCTACAAAGCTAGCCGAGGTGACCTCAGAGAGATCTGCAACATGGAGATCGGAAAACTCCATAGTAAGGGCACAGCTCATCAACTCAATGGAGCCGGCGATTGCCAAGCCTCACATGTTCTTACCTACAGCCAAAGACATGTGGCGGGCGATGGAGGAGATGTACTCTGATTTGGAAAACACATCTTAGATCTATGAGCTTAAAACCAAATTGTGGTCTATAAGCAGGAAAATCGGGATGTTACCTCTTACTATAACACCATGGTTGGTCTATGGCGAGAGCTAGACATGTCTACAATATTTCTTGGGATTGTCCGGGTGATGGCGTCAAGTTCCAAAAAAGGAAGAGAACGATAGGGTCTATATTTTCTGGCGAGGATTGAATCGAGAATTGGATGAAGTAAGGGGAAGGATTACGGGAAGAACCCTTTTGCCTACAATTCGGAAAGTCTTCTCCGAGGTGAGAAGGGAGGAGCTAAGGAGGAAAGTAATGAATAAGGGAGTTGCTACTCTATTATAGAAAATTCAGCCCTTGTAGCTACAAAAGGAGGGTGATAAGAAGGTGGGAAAACAGAAAATCTGGTGTGATCACTTTGCAAAAAGCAGGGGCACAATGAGAGAAACTTCTTTGGGGTATTCATGGGAAGCACACAAAATTGGAAGCCAAGGTGCTGCTGGAAATTGAGACAGGCGACAAGCAAATCAGTGTCATCCGATCAAGGCGAGAACTCAGCCAGGAGGCTGCCACTCACTCGAGAACAATTAGAGCAGACCGATAAGCTTGTTCTTGCCCAAACATCCAAACCAGCCCCCTCCAACAGTGAGATCTCATGCTCACTAGCGAGAAAAGGTAATTCTCCATCGCTTTCTTTTCTTGGAGTTCCCAAACCCGACCTCTTGGAGTCATTGACTCGAGGGCAAGCGATCATATGTCTAGTTTTCCCACATTTTCTCCTCCTACTTTCCATGTGCTGGGCGTAAAAAGGTAAAAATTGCTAATGGTTCCTTTTCTACTATAGCTGGAACAGGAACAATAGTTATTTCCCCAAATTTGGTCCTTAAAAACGTGCTGCATGTTCCAAATTTATCCTTTAAATCTTTTATCTGTCAACAAACTTATTTCTAATTCTCAGTATACCGTTGTTTTCTCTGTGGATGGGTGTGTCTTTCAGGATACTCACACGGGGAAGGAGACTGGCAGTGCTAAGTTGAAAAGAGGACTATATCTACTTGAAGAAAAGGAAGACTTCCAGAATAAAGACATCCTTAGGAACAGTTGTTTTCAGTCTACTTATTATGACAGGAATAATGTTCTAAGGTGGCACCTACGATTAGGGCACCCTAGATTTTTGTATTTGAAATGGCTTATGCCAGAACTATTTTCTAATAAGAATGTTGAAAGTTTTCAATGTGAGATATGTGAATTAGCTAAGCACTGTAGATCTACCTTCCCTGCCCAACCTTACAAGCCAACCAAACCCATCACTATGATTCACAGTGATATTTGGGGGCCTGCAAGGGTGAGTACATTGTCTGGAAAAAAATGGTTCATATCTTTCATCGATGACCACACTAGGTTAACTTGGGTTTATCTCCTTAAACACAAAAGTGATGCCAAACAGATCTTTCAAGACTTTTATAACATGATTTTCACACAATTTCATTCAAAAGTTGAGATTTTTAGAAGTGATAATGGTACTGAATATTTTAACTCCATCCTTGGTACTTTTTTTTCAAGAAAGCGGGTATAGTTCACGGAGTTCTTGCCCGACACACACCTCAACAAAATGGGGTGGTGAGAGGAAAAACAGACACATCATGGAAGTAGTAAGATCCTTGATGATCACTTCCGAAGCCACTAAATACCTTTTGGGGAAGGCATCTGTCTAATTATCTACCTCGTAAATAGACTCCCTCTGCAGAGTCCTCAATTTTGAGTCCTTTGAGTCAACTAAAGGTTTTTATCCCACATCTAGGCGATCCAGGACATACCCCTTAGAGTGTTTGGGTGTCTGACCTTTATCCACATACACAATGCAGGGAAGTTAGATCTTAAGTCTAGAAAGTGCGTCTTCCTAGGGTATTCTCCAACTCAGAAGGGATACAAGTGCTTTGATCCCTTGAACCAAAAAATGTATTTCTCTAGTGATGTCACCTTTTTTGAAGACAAAATGTTTTTTGAGACTCATATTCAGGGGGGGGGGGGGGTATTCCATCGAACATGAGTCCTTGTCCTTCATGCATTCTCCCATGCAATTTTTACTTGACACAGAGGTACCACAGTCTAGTGTGCTTGACCCTAAGGAACATATACATCATAGTAAGGAAGCTAGTGACTATATCACTGAACTACCATCTCCTGCAAAGGATAATCAAAAAGGTAGTTCAGAGATCAGTCCTATGACCAGAATACTAAAATTCCTAGGGAAAACTTACTTTAGAAGAGGAACTGCTCTCAAGGATAATGTACTCCACAACAGCACTAGTCAGGATCTTGCCTCAAGTGAAGATGCTGAAAGTGACTCGAAAGCAGTACCTCGCCCGACAACTCGACAACTCACGAAGCGTCTGAAAATTGATTCTCATGCCACCTCGACAAAATAGATCCTAATGACCTACTGCTACAAGTTCCCATAGCCCTCGAAAACCGGTCGGAGAGATGCACAAAACATCCCCTTTACCCTCTCTCCAAATATGTGACATATGACAAACTGTCACCCCAGTATCAGACTCTCATATCCAATCTGTCCAGTGTAAAAATTCCAAAGAATATCCAAGAAGCTCTAACTGAACCTGAGTGGAGGGCAGCTGTCCATGAAGAGATGAAGGCTCTTGAAAAGAATGACACTTGGGATGTTGTTACGCGAGAAGAAAAGTCCCAGTTGGGTGCGGATGGGTGTTTCTTGTGAAGTACAACTCGATGGAACTCTGCAAGGTATAAGGCCAGGCTTGTAGCAAAGGTTATACCCAAGCGTATGGTTTGGATTATTACGAGACCTTCTCTCTGTGGCAAAGCTAAATCTTGTGAGAATCTTTGTTATGCATGGTCGTGAATAGAGAATGGCCTCTGGAACAACTGGATGTAAAGATGCCTTTCTCCATGGTAACCTAAAGGAGGTGGTTTACATGGACATTCCCCCAGGCTTTGCTGATGGTTCGGGCAAAAAAGTGTGCAGATTGAAGAAATCACTCTATGGACTCAAACAAAGTCCTAGAGCATGGTTTGAAGGTTTATGAAGTTCATGAAGAGTGAAGGGGTTCAAGCAAGGGCATTTAGACCACACACTCTTTGTGAAAAGGTCGAGCGAGTGGAAAATTGGTGATTACGGTTGTCTATGTGGATGACATCATCCTAGCTCAGGGATGACCAAGTGGGAATGGCCCAGATCAAACAGTTGGCCAAGGAGTTTGAGATCAAAGAATTAGGCGGTTTGAGGTACATACAGGTATAGAGTTTGCAAGGTCGAGATAAGGGCACAGTGGTATCTCGAGAAAATATATCCCGACTGAAGCCACAGGAGAAAATTGGGGCGTGCCCGATTGATAAGAGGCGGTATCGAGGTTGGTAGGCAAGCTAATATATCCCAGCCCACACTAGGCCAGGCGTCTAATTTCTTTGTGGGAGTGGTGAGCCAATTCATGCATGACCACTTGTGAACATCATCTTGAAGCGGTGATGAGGATATTGAGGTATTTGAAGAGTACTTTGGGAGAAGGTTTGTGGTTCAAAAAGAGCACTTCCAGAGCAATAGAAGTGTATACTGATGATGACTGGGCAAGCTCCAAAGAGAGGAGATCAACATCTGGATATTGTAGTTATGTTTGGGGCAATTTGGTCACTTGGAGGAGTAATAAGCAAGGAGTAGTGGCAAGAAGCACAACAGAGGCAGAGTTTAGAGCCATGGCTCAGGGTGTGTGTGAAGAGTTATGGATCAAGAGGGTCCTAGAAGACGCCAGGTTCAACTGAGTCTTCCTATAAGGTGCTACGTGATAATAAAGCTGCTATTGACAATGCAAATGATCCAGTCCAACACGACCGAACCAAGCACATTGAGATAGATA
The DNA here is from genome assembly GCA_026214975.1 of Gentiana macrophylla. Lineage (NCBI taxonomy): Eukaryota > Viridiplantae > Streptophyta > Magnoliopsida > Gentianales > Gentianaceae > Gentiana > Gentiana macrophylla. Next base: position 46,090,701 of record CM047814.1, read on the forward strand.
GACACTTCATCAGGGAGAAGCTTGACAATGGGCTGATCTGCATTCCCTTTTTACCTTCGTCTCAACAGGTGGCTGATGGGTTGACCAAGCCTCTAGTGAAGCTGGGATTCAATCAGTTTGTAAGCAAGTTGGGCGTTCAACTTGAGGGGGGTGGTTGAATATTATGTGATTTATGTTATGTTAAATTATGTTCAATAATAAGAGGAGTAAAAGTGTAATAGATGCATATAATAAAACGGCCGCACCTTTAGGGGTTTAGAATAATCCTAGGGTTAGAAAGTCGGCTCCTATGATTTAGGAGTTTGCTTGTGAGAGGGTTCTAGTATTTTCTGTGTATTTAAGTGTGAGAGGACACACAGTTGAAATCATCTTTTTAATATCAAATAAAAAGGTTCTCTCTTTTTCTTATTTTCTTACAGTAAGATATGGCAGCGGTTGGATCTCTTCGGTGAACACAAGTGGAAGTACACTGTAGATGCTAAAAATCACAAAGTCTATATAGAAAATGACAAGGTTTTCTTCGTTTTGATTGGATTAAACCCTGTGCTGGATGATGTGAGAGGAAGGATACTTGGGAAAACTCAGCTGCATTCTCTGAGCTCAAACATGAGGCGAGCAGGAGGAAGCTCATGGTGGGAGGCACCTCTGCACCGGCCCCTGTTCCTGCTCAATCCTTACATTCTGACAACTCTGCTTTCATGACCAAGGGATTCCAGTCTTAGAAAGGTGAAAAGGAGAGGCCTTGGTGTGACCATTGCAAGATTTCTTGTCACATTAAGGACACCTGCTGTAAGCTTCATGGGAAACCTGTTGACCGGAAGCAAAGAACATGAGGGGCTAAGAAGTCTCAAAGTCTACTATTTGCAAATCTAAGTGAGGGGCTCCTCCCTTGTTTTCTCTCAAATCATATTGAGATCCTAAAACGGCTCCTGCACCCTGCTCCTGGTCTTGGGACCCAGTCAAACATGTCAATAGCTTTTGTGGCTCAATCAGGTAATAATTCAAAGTCTTATACCATATCTGTTCAGAATCAACATTCGTGGATTGTTGATTCTGGAGCATCTAAACACTAGTGTTCTAAAAATCGGCCCATGCGGTCTCCTAGGCAGCGCTTAGGCGCCATGCGGCCTCCCACCTCACCACAGCACCGTTGGTGGGCGACCAGCCCGGCAAGTTCTTGAGTTCAAACTCTTGAAGATTGGAGTCAAACTCTTGACTCTTGAGTTCTTAGACTTATTTTACATAATCAGTTAATCTCATGTGTTTTTATAACTTTTGACACATTTCCTTAATGCTTATGCTTTATGATTTATTGATTTATGTTAGACAACCATAGTTTAAAAAAATATAAAAAATAACCCAGGCGCCGCCTAGGTGCCCGCCTAGTAGTCTAGGCGCCAGGCGCCCCCATCACCGCACAACTAGTGCCTAGCGTCTTTTAGACACCCTGAACATATGACATGGAACAAGGGATTTTTCCACTCTCTTTCTCCCTCTATTCAAGAAATATAAGTGAAAATTGTTGATGGATCTACCTCTAAAGTTGGGGATTGGATCCACATATTTTCAAAAGATCTTATTCTTAACCAAGTACTGTTTGTACCAAAATTGTGTTGTAAGCTCTTGTCAGTTAATAAACCGGCACAAAGACAATGTTTCTATCAAGTTTCATGAAAATAAATGTGAAATTTAGGAGTCAATCTTTGGGAAGATGATTGGCAATGCTAGTGCCTTTTCTGGTCTGTACATCCTACCTGGAAATTTTGGATCCAATACTACTAAGAGCTCTGCTCTTGTTTCTAGTATTGATTGTTGTAGTAATGATCTCATATTGTATGGCATAATAGATTGGGTCACCCCAACATCTTGTACTTGAATAGGTGCCTGATCTCTTTTATAATAAGAATCGCTCTGATTATCAATATGAAGTGTGTTGTATGGCTAAACAATGTAGAACTGTTTTTCATACTAAAGCTTATCTTCCATCTAAGCCTTTCCACTTATTACACAATGATATTTGAGGACCCTTAAGGGCCAAGAATATCACTGGTGCTAGATGGTTCATCACCTTTATTGATGATCATACAAGGCTTACTTGGGTGTTTCTGATGAAAGAAAAAAGTGACGGTGGAGCCATTTTCATGAATTTCTATCTCATGATCAAAACTCACTTTGATCTTTGAAGTAAAAATTCTAAAATCGACAATGGAGTGCGAGTAGTTTGAAAAGAATCTTGGAAAATTCCTAAAGAAAGAGGAATTGTGCACCTAACATCCTGTGTTGATACTCCCCAACATAATGGGGTGGCTGAAGGGAAAAACACATCTATTGAACACTGCCAGATCCTTGATGTTTACGATGAAAGTACCCAAACACTTCTGGGGAGAGGCAGTCTTACTGCCACCTACTTGTAAACATAATGCCATCCAAGGTTCTGAAATTCAAAACCCATGTGGATGTCTGAGTGTGTGCAGACCACTCATCTGGTTCAGAATCTGCCTCCGAAGGTGTTTGGATGTTTTACAATTTTTGTACACAATCACCATAGGTCCAAATTTTAACCCAAGGCTATCAAATGCATCTTCCTTGGCTATTCTCCTAGCAAAAGGGGATATAAGCGCTTCTGCCTTGTAACAAGAAAGTTCTTCACCACTTTAGATGTGCTTTCTTTGAAAAGGGTCATTCTCTGAACATGGTGGAAACACTGATTATTTGGTTTCTTCTCAAGGATGGGACATGCATCATGATTTCCCTGAATCCCTAGATGGTAATGGTACTATCCTGGAGAATGTTATCCTTGATAGTATCCAAACTTTATCCTCTCTAGGATCTGAGAAATGGTCCTACTTTCTCAACCCCCCCTCATAGATTTGGTCTACTCCAGAAAGAAAAAACAGAATTTTCTTATTTCTTCACAGTAATCCATCTGATGACGCTACAGAGGAAACTGATAACTCAATCAGTATTGTTAGTCATGACGATAGCCCAATTGCATAGAGAAAACACTGATTATATGGTTTCCTCTCAAGGATGGGACATGCATCATGATTCCCTTGAATCCCTAGATGGTAATGGTACTATCCTGGAGGATGTTATCCTTGATAGTATCCAAACTTTATCCTCTCTAGGACTGAGAAAGGTCCTCTTTGTCTCAACTCAACCCCTAGATTTGGTCTACTCTAGAAAGAAAAACAGAATTTTCTTATTGCTCCACAAGAATCCATCATTGGACGCTACAAAGGCGATAACTCAATCAGTATTGTTAGTCATGACGATAGGCCAATTGCATAGAGGAAAGGTACTAGAACTTGTACCAAATATCCTAGTACAACCTTTTGTCTCAGGTAAACATATCTGCATCCTACCAAGTTTTCATAAAGAAATTGGATAAACATCATGTACCTCGCTGACATTGAGGAGGCACTTGTGATGCCTCGATGGAATAATGCAGTTCAAGAAGAATCAAGGCTCTGAAGGACAACCATACTTGGACCACAGAATTCTCTTCCAAAAGGGAAGACGACTATAGGGTGCAAATGGATGGTCTCCTTGAAATACATCTTAGATGGGACTATTAGCAAAAACAAAGCTATATTGGTAGCTAGACGCTACACTCAAATATATGGCATAGACTACCTAGAGACCTTTGCCCCAGTGGCAAACTTAAACATTACAAGGGTTCTCTTGTCTATTGCTGTAAACCTTGGGTGGCCCCTCCACCAACTAGATGTGAAAAATGCTTTCCTGAATGGTGAATGGTGATATGTTTGAGGAAGTATTCATAAGTTGCCACCATGGATTCATCACCTAGGGGCTAGAATAAAGTCGGTAAACTTCAAAAGGCCCTCTATGGACTGACACAGTCACCAAGGGCATGGTCTGGAAGGTTTACCAAGGTAGTTAAGAATTGAGGATACAAGCAATGTCAGTTTGATCACACCATGTTCATTAAAATGACTACCAGAGGAAAGAAGGTCATTCTCATTGTAATGATCGCATTGAAATTCAGATTATAAAGGAATCTCTGGCTAAGGAATTTGAAGCGAAATATCTAGGAAACCTAATATACTTCCTTGGGATGGAAGTGGCTTAGATCTAAGGAGGGGATCTTCATATCACAGAGAAAATGCATTATGGATCTTTTGGAAGAAACTAGAATGCTTGAATGCAAACCAACTTCTTATCCAATTGATCCTGGTATAAAACTTGGCAAGGAAGAGGAATCTGAACAAGTGGATATTGGGAGTTACCAAAGACTGGTTGGAAAATTGATATATTTGGCTCACATTAGACCTGACATCTGCTATGCAGTAAGTCTGGTGAGCTAGTTTAACCATAAGCACTGCTAGGAGCATCAAAACATTGTGATCAAATATTGAGGTATCTAAAACGGAATGCTGGTCAGCATCTCCTATTCAAGAAACATGATGACATAAAGATTCAATTCTTCACTGATGCTGATTGGACTGGATCTGTGATTGATAGAAGACCCACAATTGGATCTGTGATTGATAGAAGACCCACAACTGATTACTGCTCATACATTTAGGGAGATCTTACTACTTGGAGAAGTAAGAAGCAACCAGTTGTGTCAAAGAGTAGTGTTGAAGCTGAGCTCAAGGCTCTTACCCTAGGCTGACAAGTATTTTATTAAAGGTTGAAGGAAAAGAGATTTCAATAGAATTCATTCCTTCTCAAGAATAGGTTGCAGATGTCTTCACCACGGGTTCCTCTCTACCTATATCATCAAGATGAGGAGCAAGCTTGATTGTTATTCCATACACAACCAACCTTGAGGAGGGGTGTAAAATTATAGGGTTAACCGTTAATCCTTGTTGTTTTTTGTATCTTAATTACCTGTATTAGTGCCTTAATCTCTGCTGTTAGGCTCTCTTTCTTCCTAAGTGTAATCTGCCATGTGTTGGGCCAAATTACATTGTTCATAGCTGTTTGAAGGCTTTTCTATATATTGTAATGATTCCTTATCTACCCCATAAGGATTCTCAATATAATTCAATCACTTTTCTTCCATCTCTCCTGTCTTTTTCTACCAAAGTTGACTATCATTTCGTGCAGGACTAGATTATAGCTAAAGTGATTTTTACTCCTTTTGTTCAATCTGGGGATCAGTTGGCAGATGACTTCACAAAGCTAGTTTCTGGGAATCGTTTAAAATTTATCTGTTCCAAGTTTGGCATATGTAATATCTACGCTCATGGGAAGTGTTAGATATATTGGTTTTATTATTATAATAATAAGTATAATTATTATAGTATGTCAGATAGGTTATTAGCCGACATAGGAGTATGTGTCTCCCATTAGGGGTAGGACTTTTGTGTTAGAAAAAATGAGATAAAACAAACAGATAGAAAGATTCTCCAAGGCACGTAATCGTTTCTTTAAAGAGATGTTTTAGATCTCGCTCAGGATTCAATGGAGTACAACTTAGAGACACAATACGTTTTTTTTGTGCTGATGATGCTTATGACAAAAACTTGACAGAAACGATACTGTACCTCTTCACGAAAAAACAAATCAGTTCGTCTTCAAAGGATGTGTCCCAATGAACATGCACCACCGAAATGGTGTGTCCCAATGAAAAAACCCTTCTATGAAATGGTCGAACCCCGTTTCTTTTCGGTGACACCTGTCGCACTCAGTGTGCAACAACACATTCAAAACAAAAAATAAAACAGACTTTGTGAATAAAATATCTAACATTTTGTAATATGTTTTCCATACATAAAGTAATATATAAAGTAAATAAAATGAAAGTTCTGAATCCCTAAGTTGTTTCTATACCGTGCTTTAACTTTAATAATGAAGTCACTTCTTTACGTTGTCCATCTTATCTTTAACACCTTTTGAAAATGTCAACTATCCGTGACCCCATTACCAATATATCCTCTCGTATAATTTCGTTGTTATTGGTCTTTCTGCTTCTTAATGCCTTATGATTTGTATTTACAGAGCAAAAACAATTTTCAAGATATGTTATACCAGGGTGAAACTAACGATGGAGACTATCGGAAGAGATTCGTCGAAAAGCCAAACTTCAGGGAACTTGTTAGTAGTATAAGGGAACAGGTGTTTCTTTGTTCTTAAAACGTGTGCTTTTCCATCTTGCGAATTAACTAGATGTCGTCTTTTATAATGCTTCTGGTTGAAGATGACATTCTTGTCTTGTACTATGTATTACTCTGTCGAGCAATATTTGCATTTCAACCTGGCTATATATGAGGTTGAGGGCAATCATATTCAGATATATTTGTTCCAAATGAAATATGATTTATTGAGTTTCTTCATCTATAGTAGAAGAACAAGATGTTGCCAAAAGTCGGTTGTGTGCTTCCGTTTAGTTTTTGACCCTCCAGTGATGTGTTTTTATTCCTGTGTCTTGCAGCATCAGGAATTTGCTTCAAGTGACCTTTTATGGTGGCGAGGTCTAGCTCGTGTTTTGGAAGACAAAGGGTATATCAGGGATGGGGATGACAAGGTATGCCTGTCTTACGACACTCCTTTTGTTTTCATTTTTATGCGATTTGAAAAATGACAGGTTGTTTTTTTATTACTATTTTATGCTCAAATGATCCTTCTGGTTGCCTGCCTGATGTGTCTTTATGACCTCACTTGTTGCTTGCTTGCAGATCCATCTTCAGATAAGGTTCCCAGAAATAACACAAGCTGGTGTAAATTTTTTTGGGATCAGAGGATGGAGGGGATTTGATGTTTACCCTGAAGCTGATATGTTATTGTCCAGAATAAGTCAGAGACCTTATTCGGATTTGCCGAATGGGGAAAGGTTGGGCAGACCCGAGATACGTCGTCAGCGGTTAGAGAGGAGGTCTTGCAGAAAAACCAAGAGGAGAAGGAAATCAGTAAAACACTGGCCTGATATGAAGACGGCTCGAGGAAGGCTAACTGCTAAGCTGTTCAAAAGAGATGATGATCAGATGATGTATGGTGGTGATTCCTGACAGACAGCTCTTCACTCAATTTTGTTTGATTTTTTTCTTCATCTTCCCAAGTCCTTTTTTTGAATAATACTCTTCATGAAATAATCTTTTTATTTTGCTGCTGACCTTAGCCTATCATTTTCATGCCATTAGCATTATTTTATGTTTTCCATAAGGAAAAATATTAGTTTTAAATCCACTTTATATGTATTTATTAAGTTTTAATCTTGTCATATTTATTTAGTTGCGATAAGGACAAAATAAAATTAGCTGTACTAAAATACCCTCGGTAGTATCTTCAAAATGCCGTTGTTGAAGAGTTTCACCTCTTTCTGTTGATCCTCGATCTCATAGGAAACAGGGTGGTTTCTTTGCCTTCAAAACCAAAGAGTTACGACCAGTTTTATCACACAAATCGTTAATCCAACATATCATAGCAGCGTGAAAATGATTGACGATCATTTTTTTGCATGGTTGTTATCTTTGATATTTGTGGTTTTCTAGATGTTGACTCTCTGGAAGAGAAACGTGTAATCAAATGTCATTCTGATGATGCCTGAACCATGTGGGTAATATGTATCTTATCTAAAGATGACTAAAATACCCTTTTATGAAAATGTTATAAATTCTAGAAAAATTGTCTAGAGCCTAAACATACCGATGTTTGTTGGCTTGTGACAACTAATGCCACAAATAGTTGCTTATTAATCTCTATCACTATTTTTAGAAATAGTTTAATGTTCTTAGTGAAGTACAACAATTCGGAAAGCCCGAAAAGCTCGAGCTAGTACGAATATGAGATTGATGAACTATTTAGGAATTAGTCTTCAATTGGATTGAAGTAATTAATACCTGAAGGGTGTTTCAGAAGTTGTCTGAAAAGGAATAAGATTCCCCCTTGAAGATACCATTTTTGGATACGCAATCAAATTGTGCTTCTAAAATGGAAATAAACTCTATACGATAAATGTGTGACGTAAGCAATGCAATGTATCCCATACCTGTTTTAGGATAATGCCCTTATCTAAAACATATACTTAACCGAGTTCCAAAGAATAAAGATTGAATGAATTCCATATCAAATATCGAAGATGATGATGACATCAAATCTATCTTAACCGATGATTTAGGGTTGTCATGTTTCTACCAAGCAGACAATGTCTGAAAGGCTTGGAGCCCAGTACGACATATGCAACTTTGTGGGATATCTTTGCAAGTCTGTTGGACATCATTTACTTACCCACGGAGCAAAGCGTGTGTCTCAGGACATCTTTGTCTTTTAGAGGAACAGTAAGAGTAAATTGAAATCTCAAAAGAGTTTGAGAACCACAAAGAGATATTCAACCGTCGGAACGTGAGTGGGCACTGCATAGCGATGAGGTGCATGACACTGCTCGGTGCACACAAGTATTTTGTAAGTCTGCAGATGACCACACGCCTGAAAAGGCTAATGGTATGTTCATCTTGAAGAATGAAGGTCTCACGACTTATGTAGGAATGCTTGAAAGGCAAGATTAAGAGATATGGTTAGGAGTCATAGTATCTGAAGCAGATTCCATGTATGACAACCGGATTATGAACCAAGTCTGACTTACCTGAAGGGAATGTCTCTGAAAGGTGTGGTAGGTCTTTATGAAAGACTAACATGGAAAGGTAATAAGATTACTAGTTAAGCTAAGTTGATGGCTAAAGGGCTACGAGGCCAAAACCTTGTAATTACCTTTATGCTACCAGCTATGCTTAAATCTATTCAGACAGTGCTTGTTGTAGCTACGTATCATGGCTATATGATAGTGTTGAAAACGTTCAGCCAATGGTTTGATGTTCATAGACGATAACGTGATGTGTATGGTTATGAGATCCATTTATGGACTCAAACAAGTACCTCTATATAAGTTCTAGCAGCGATAAATCAAAAGGGTTTCGATTTTATCAAGAGGAAAGATCGCCTTATGTGCAGAAGGGTTAGTGGGAGTGTTACAGTTTTGAGCAAGGTATTGAATATCCTTCTCAAAATCGTCACCCCGTGTCACAGTCAATTAATGTTTGGTAGTTCAAGGTCTTTCTGAAAGATCTATGAATGGTTTATTCTTATTTTGGAAACAAGAATCTATAGTGATAGATTCGAGATCTTTGCTAATTTTCACGATTACCCTAATAGATGGGATGCTAAAAGAGTTAGCATAGATTACGTCAAGAGATAATGCTGGCCAGTATTCTCGGATCTATCTATGATAGGACGTCAGTCTTAAAAGATAAGGTGAAAGCTGATACTTATGGAAGGTTCCCTTTGCTTCTGTAATAGGGTCCATCATAAGTGTTGTGAGTTAAACCAGATGTTCGTACTTCACGAAGAGTTATGAGCAAGCATGAAAGTGATTCTGGTAAATGTCGATGGTACCCTTAAAGGTGTTAAGGATGGGTTCTTGGTTTAGTGAAACTTGGAATCGAATAAACGTAGATATACATATATGCACCATGAATCTTATAAAGATAGTGGGAGCTACGGTCTGGGTTTGCAGTCACTTTGATTAAGTGATACAGTGAGCTGGAAGTGTTCTTAGCTAGAAATCACTATAAATTCTACAACTGAGCCAAAACACAGCATTGCCTTAGAGGCGCAGCGGGAGCAGTACATGGATATAAGAGGTTCATTCCTGAACCTAGTGCGGTTCTTCCACCTTTACTATATAGCTGATATAGTGGTGGATTCATTGCTTGAAGCAAGGACCAAGGTCTCATCAGAGATTCATGTGTGTGTTGAGGCGGTTCCTTTGACTTGGTCATTTGGAGCATGATATGACCAAGTCTGAGTCCCCACGGATAGTGATCCGTCTACGCTTAGGGTTGGTTACGAGTATTGCATGAGATTCTTGTGTTTCAACTTGGTCTTGGGTGTACGAGTGATTGGCTTTAGGCCAAATGGGAAATTGTTGAAATAGTGTCCTAAACCCAATCGGGTTGGACCAGATCCGACTGGGTCGGATCATTTCTACTATTTCTATATGTTTATACATATATATTAATGGCTTTTCTGTTATTATGTATTTGTTCGTTTAGCGGACCAATTACGATATTGTTATATGATAACGTCCTTAGTGTCAAACTGTGAAAGAGAAATCTTAAAAGTGATTATGGTTGATGAGATCTTGACTCACTTTAAAAGGTTTGATACTTAAATGTCACTAGTTGTATGTGCTATTAAACTGGACATTAATAGTACGATTAGACTGGCACGTATTGTATGTCTTCTATCTTATTGAAGGTAGGGGTAGATCTCGTCTATCAAAGTGTTGAGGCACTTGGACTGTATGTGGACGTGCATTAGAGAATGTGTACGTTAGACTGACTCACTTACTTTAATTAAGTGTCACACTATGTGGCGGTTGTGTAATTATCCTAAGACCGGAGTCTTCATGACATCAATGTGTGGATTGTCATGCTTTGACACTATTGATGTTTCCCCTAGCCATGGGGCGATCATGCGGTAGTGATTGGGTGTGATACTGAAGCATGCGTAGGATTCATGTTTCTAGTCCGGAAATCCCGTATCCTATGAATATGAATAAATATCCGAAGGGCTTTTTTATAAGGAATGTCTTACTCTCGTGAATCTTTGCAAAGTAGAAGTAAATGAGTTACTTGAGAGAGCATGATATCCAGATTATAAGATACGATCGTTGATGTTTGACACTCGACGTACGACCGTATGGATATTATTACAGCGATATGATTATATTTACACGGTAACTGTTTCACATGAAAGGTAGTAGTCATTGCATTTGACTCTTCCGATGATTGGGTGTCATGGTGTGTTGCTAGACGCTATTCCGTGATCATTAGGCGTGAAGGACATTTTTATAATTTGCACTTTGTCTACGGCCAACATATTCGGAAGCCTATCGGGTCACACTCATAAGAACATCTAGCCGGATTAAAATGCGGTATAGTGATAACCAAATAAGGAAATTTATCTCGACTATAAAGTGTTATAGTGATAAATTAATATGGTGGTATTTATTTATTATGAATAAATTAAATACAAGATATTAATTATGTTGATTAATTAAATATATATTTATGGGGGTGAAATTTTGTGTATAATGATACACATGTATTTTGCAAATTAATTAATCATAGCATTATATTAATTAAGAATATTCTGGAAGCCAATAAAAGGCTATTTGGGGCGCAAGTTTTTGTGTATTAAGATACACTTGGATTGTGTAATTTAATTAATGAAATTATCATATATTAATATTAGATATTAATAGATTTATGGAAAATAGATTTATGGTAATAAGATAAAGATAGTCACTATTAGATATTGACAATATCTTGAGAATATTTAATATGAGATATTAAATTAAGTGAGATAAATCAATCAAAAGTATTTCTCTTATTTTATCAGGAAAATATTTTCTTTCTCCTCAATCTATCAAATGCTTTTCCCAATCAGATTGGGAGCTATGATGGGGCGCCCCACCCTCTATATAAGAGAGAGGTTGACTAGCTCTTTTGTACATCATCATAATTCCAAGAGACTAATAGTTCTTGTGAAAATTAAGAGAGCTTCCTAGAGAGAGATTTTGAGAGAGATAAAATGTCGGTCTAGCAACCGAGTTTTTCCGGTAGCAATCCATGATGGGATTACGGCGGGCTGTTTGTGTGGATCACCGGTAGAGGCCGAACAGATGGGTGGCTCCGTGCAGAAACTACAAACGTAGACAAAGCATCAATCCAATTGGATCAACCAAGGTATTCTCTTGTCTACTTCTTTTATGCTTGTTGATTAAACGAAGTCGATCTTGGGTTAAAAGGAAATAAATTTTTGAACACCGCTGCGTTCCCGTGTAGATTTCCTAACATCTAATTCTTAGCACTATAACGTCGTCACTCTCTGAAGATGTATTGGCTCAATTCTACACCGCTATGACTTTGGCCATGCTAAGAGAAATAGCACCGATCGAGACACTCGATCTTAGCACAACGGAAGCTTATGTGATTTACGATATGAAACATAAATAATTAATCCTACGAGAATGTTAGTAGATTTACCCATACCGGAGAGAGATGATAAAATCGACCAAGGGAGAAGCCGTAGTCTTCCGGATTGTATCTCCTAGCGACGACTGGTGGATGTCGATCCTCGCCATAGAACCTCCTCGAATATGCACAAGCAAAACCCTAGGCTTTTCTTCTATTAATGACTAGAGCGAGAAACTAATTTTTCTCTTCTTTTAATGTATAAGTGGCGCCAATATTTAGTGTGTATTGTGTTGGGAGGAACTCTCTTTTTATAGGAAAATAACTAGTCAAGAGAGTTATCCTTTTCACACCATAAAAACCTATTCCCATAAGAAAAATATATTTTTCCCACAAAAATAAGAGATAATTCCCAAAAAATCAATATATTTATTTTTCCATTAATTATCCAACAAATAGATAATTAATTAATTACACATATGAGATAATCTAGGAAAATTTCTTCTCCTAACTTATCCTCAAATGTGGCGCCACCTTTAATCATTTTTTTAATAGAAAATGTCTTTTCAATTTTACATATTATTTACCAAATAAATAATATTGCATATTCATTAAATATACCAACTATTTAATTTATTCTCGAGGTTCCACAAAACGAGAAATCACTCGCGTGTTAGGAGCCAAACCAGGGACCATTGACCAATAATCAGTAGCTACAATAAATTAAATAAAATATTCATCGAACATAATATTTCTACTTAATTCATTAATTCCGGAATTACGCCACCATAAATCCGAAACTGAACTCTATCGATTATAGATATAACTTATTCTCAAAACGTCGAGTCGAGTCGACAAGTGTCCATTGATATAATCATTTCATATAAACTAACACTCCATAGACTATCCGTACTAATATTTCCGTAAACCTTCTTTACTACATCTTATCCTTATTTACCATTAACCCACTAGTGATTAATTAGTTCATAACCAATACAAACTCCCGTGATTGATCAGTTTCTAGGATCAACAAATAAGGGGATTGTCTTTCTACTTCCCGCAGGAAGGAATGGATTCTATATCTGTGAGACACACACTACTCACTTATTCCAGAATAGTGCCAACGTGAAAGTGATTCGGACAGCGCCTCTTAGCGATTATTAACGAACACATCAAACCCTATCCTGAAACAAGTAGGAGTCTGTAATCACTTCAGGATTAAGGTTAATCCATATATGATCATGTTGTGATTAAATAAGATTTCTCAATCACGTAATTATATGAGAAACTCAGATTAAATCGGTCCAGTCCTATATGACTCTTATCATATATAAATGCCCAACTTAGACAGCCAATGTCGACGGCCCGGATAGAACGGCCACACCATAAAGTGTTCTAGGCGTATTAATGGTGGTTTAATCAATAGACCCATACTTTGATTAAGTTCACCACGGACTAATAGTTCAAGTGTATCACCATAAACTTAATCCTCATGTGTGACACACACTAAGTTATATGGCTATATTATGATACGACTGGGGTTTTCAGTAGTGTATTACTTACAAGCATGAAGCAAGTACTAAGATGAGAATAAATCTGTCATTTATTAATTCTAAAAACAATTACATAAATTGTATTTCAGGCGCTGCTTCCAACAATCTCCCACTTGCCCGTAAGGACAAGCAACAATTGTCTTTCGGGCACACTATATCTAACAATCTCCCACTTGCCCGTAAAGACAAGCAATGATTATTTTTTAGAGCACTGCACCCTTATTCTTTCTATCCACAACATTCACCCACTTGCTCTAAAGCAGATGAGACATATCTCTCAATTTCATACCCGCCAAGCGCTTATCAGTGACATTAGATGCCACACGACTTGGTAAACTGATCAGCTAGGTTGTCGGCTTGAGGCGATCTTAAGGACCGATACGTCGCCTGTTTGCACGGTCTGTCTGACCAGGTGGTACTTTCTCTCATTATGCTTTTGACCTCTTGTGATTGCGAAGATCATTTGCATGAGCTACCTCTCAACTGTTTTCATAGTAAAATGATATCGGCTCATCGAGACCTGGAATCACTTCCCGATCCAACAAAGAACTTCTCAAGCCATACTGCCTCTTTAGCTGCTCCAAAAGCTGCTATGTATTCGACTAACAAAGTCAAATAGGCAGTACTGCTCCAGAATATAGCCACATCACTATGAGTAAACACTGAGCCTGAGATCGATTCACGATCATCCTTAATCCGACAAAACATCAGAATCCGTGTAGTCAACGACACTCAGGTTCGCACCCGAATACACAAGCATATGATTCCTCGTTCTCTAAAGATACTTGAGGATGCACTATACTGCTGTCAACGTCCGAATCCAAGACTCGACTTTTATTGACTTTTAATAACCTGACTTTCTCTATCCAAAAGGGAATCTATCCCATTTTCTCTATATCCGAAGACTAAGAGAATTATTCCGTGAAGGGTTGGGTAGGAAACCTCTCGTTGAATATTGCATACGAATATGCATTTTCATCTTAACCAATAAGATGGATAGGACACAGCCATAACTTGTTCTCATGAATTCGACCGAATCAAATTCTAAGAATATAGTCCACATCTCTAATTTAGAGAATCTTGGCTTGTCAGTTTCTGACTTCAGATAACACACTCATGTTGTTCTCAACTGTTGTAGTGTTATCTTTGTCATTAACACTAATGCTCACTACTTTACCAATATTGATATCCTCGTCTACAAAAGACTTTTTAATATGCAGGTCAAGCCCACACATTTAAAACATGTGACTTTTAATGACCTAGAGGTTTGCTTTTATCCACCAATGGATATAAGCATGGGCAGTCAATCTGCCATTCGATTTAAGCTAAAACCCTTCTGTTCCGAATGAATTCAAGCTCCGTTGTTCCGCAAGAAAGTTTCAGGGCATCACCCCTGGTAAACTTTCTGCTTTCCATGGAGTCAAGCAAGGTTGAGTGGTGAGAAAGTTTAAGGGCATCACCCCTTTTTAACTGTCTACTTCTCAGGGAGTTACCCCCAAAACCACTTAGCTTTGCTTTGAAAGATAAACTTTCCATTCATTCTCATCACGTAGATCCAATTACTCCTTCTGGGCCTGAGACACTCAGGTGGTTCTACAAGATTGTGAACAGAACTGAAGTACCAAAACTCCATATACAGGTTTATGGCTTTAAACCAACTTCCTATTGTCAGAATCCTATACGGTCTTCCTTAAAAGACCATAGGTGATCAATCACCCCCAGCAGACTGTAAAGTCTGTATAATCACAGCGAGTCAATGGATAAACCATACTCCCACTGCATTCGGGTGGATTGACATTCTGATCTGGTTCAGTAGTATTTATCAGTGTAACCCCCAACAACCAATGTTGGATGTGGCCTGATTAAATCAGATAGTAACTCATCGAGTAACTGTACTTCAAGGTCTAAGGTTGTTATTTAAACATTCTTTTAGAAATGATGTAACAGTGTAACCGTCACGATCCGATCTCAAGAATCTTATAATCAACCTTTACTCATTGCATTAAGATATTTCACGAACAGTCACCATTTGAACGTGTATACAAAATTTCCAATCCTACCTTCAAGCACTAGTGCTAAATGCCTCTATTTGCGGAAGTGGGGTAAATGTAATTCACTCCTTATCCACAAATTCATAGGCATCTTCTAGGTAGACTTCTCGGTATTACATAATAATGTGAACCGTTATTTTGCAATCAATATCTTAATTGAGTTAAGCAGTGTAATGTAGCATATTAATAACTGTACAAGACAATACAAGGTTTATCCTCTCAGTGAAATCATTTCACCCGGAGGTAGGCCAAGCATCAGTGCCAAAACTATGCTATAGCCTATATATGAGCATGGAATACTCGTTTATCTGGTAATATCAGAGATTCCTCCAAATATTTAGACAAACTAATCGGTGTTTTGAGTAGTCAATAGACAAAAAAGTCTATTACTCAAAAGCTCCCACTAGCTTGTATCCTTCATAAGACCCCGAAGGTCAATATGAACAAGCTATGATACTTCTTTAGCTCTATTAACCTTTCCTAATTGAAAGTTTACTTAGTCATTTTTCCATTGAGATAGTGTTCTTAGACTGGGAGATAGGAATCACCCTTAGCCAGTCTTCAGATCTTATCTCTAGGATATGTGCACTAATTAATAGATGCTGAAGAATCGTTTATCTAAATACGGAAACCATTTGTCTTAATAGTTTATGATGTGTTACATATACCTTTTCAGCATTACTTAGTGGTTTTGACTTTATCAGACAAAAGTCCGAGTCCCAGAAGAGTATACAAATGTCATATTCACTTTCTTTAAGGCAACTATATTATCGATGTGAAAGCGAATTAATTTGTTACAACGAATCGGAAAACAGAAATTAAATTTCTGTGATATTCAAGGATTAAAATCTGAAATTTATTTCCTTATATCATTCCCACTATCTTAGCTAAAATAACTGCCCGTTGTCTACTCTTCATCATGAATGCCCAACTACCTTGTTCTTACAAAAGAAATTTAGCTTCTGAGTCAAATTACTCGGTTAAGAAAAGCTTTAAGGATTCATAGGTAAGTGATCCGAAATCACTTTCCTTATCCTATATTTCTCTTATTAATATTTCGGTTTAGCCTTTAACTTATTTAGTTTAGATGACTTGCACTTGTAGATATTTGCCTTCCCATTCTTGGCTTTCTTTAAAGAAAATGGCCGTGAACTAGCAGTTCATTTGAGTAGACACTACTCGTAAACTGTGGGATGTCTAGTGAGATTGATACCAAATCATTCTCATCATCTTTGAACTAATTTTGTTTTGTCTTTCGTTCTACACAAGTGACAGCAGTGACATCAATGTCACTTAAGTTTGTAGGCACAAGTGGAACATCCTCTTCCGAAGAATTAATTTGCATTCTCGATTATTGAGTTCAACGTTCTTGTTAATTTTCCACTTTTACGAAGTCATTATCAGTCAATTTATCATGTTTAGCAGTTTAGATACCATGAGATAATATGTAGTTGTAAAAATAAATTATGACAGAATTATACATCAAATCACACACCACAACATATAAGAAATTTTAGGAATTATAAACGTGATGTTATGCATGCAGTTTATCCTACCGTTCCAAGGATTTAATTGAGACAATCTCTCTCAACAATTAAACCATTTGGGAATCAAACATCTCCTATTTGATTGTTGATTACCTTCATTTTTCAGCCAAGATATTTCCTAAAATATCCTTGTGAGTGTGATCTACTGTTTCAGATTTTTAAGTACGCCCCGAGTATGCCGCCGTAGGGTAGGTCAGTGACCCGACGAGTACTCAAAATCCTATCCTTTCGGAAACCAAGCCTTGTATTTTGATAGCGGTGAAGGTCATCTGTAGGGGGTCGACATCAAAGCGGCACGAGGCGTCACCATTCTTTCACGTGCTTGTGTCAACAGTAGAGGCCGTTGGGTCGGCTGTCACCTTCCCCGCTCCCACTCGTTATTTTGAAAATTAGGTAGTCTTTTAGGATTTTCAGAATTTATTTACAATCCGAAAAACAATAAAGGATGAATATTTAAATTAATCCTCCCACTAGTTCATCGGTTCCAAATACCGTCTAACTAGTGTCACTTATTCACGACTTTCCAATTTCATGGATTTATAAAATCTTTGTGTAGACACTACACAATTTAAAATTCACCATGAATTTTATAATCCTAATATATTAGGACTTATGAATTTTCCACCAAATCGAAAAACAATAATCACAAATTTAAAGCTCCCAGTAGTTTATCGGTTCCAAATACCGTCTAGTGACACTATATTCATGATCTTCCAATTTATCGATTATTTGGAAATTCTCTCGTGTAGTCACTACACGATTAAAATTCACTAAAAGAATTTTATAGTCCTAATATTGTCATGATAAAATTTTAGGATCGTAGAATTTTATCTCAATAATTAGAAAACAATAAATCTTGAAAAGCAATTACCAACTTATCGGTATTGAACCCTGGCTGAGCTTTAACCGAGTTCACCGAATGGTGTCGGGATTGGCTAAGCCGAACCGTCCTCTTCGTTGGTTCATATACGACGCTAACGTTGCACGTGTGCAGGTGCTGGGTTGAAAATCGGGCTAAGGTTGCCCATTGAGCCTCAGCTCGCTTGACCTTGCCGGACC
Source organism: Gentiana macrophylla (assembly GCA_026214975.1). Lineage (NCBI taxonomy): Eukaryota > Viridiplantae > Streptophyta > Magnoliopsida > Gentianales > Gentianaceae > Gentiana > Gentiana macrophylla. Next base: position 46,108,853 of record CM047814.1, read on the forward strand.
CCCGTGGCTAACCCCGCACTTGGACGGAGAAGTCGAGTCCGGCTGAAGCCCTGTTGACCACCCGAACCAATTTTCAAACCTTTTGCTCAGTTGGTGTCCAACTTTTCCGGATTTTCCAATTTTTTAATTATTAAAATTCTTTTATATAGTCACTACATAATCAAAATCCACGAATGAAATTTAGATCACAAAATTAAATTTACCGAATAAATTTTATTTTATCATGTGAATTTTATATCCCGATAAAATTCCGTTCGTTTTAATTAATTAAATTAATTACCTAAATTAATCTAAATTAATTATCGTGTTCATACATGTCTAATTAATGTCAATATTAATTTTCTACATGTATGCATATGCTAGGAGTGAAATTCATAAATATGATGCATGTCATGGCATAGTTATCTCATATAAATTATCAAACATGAAAATAAATGCATAAAAGTAAACCAATGGACCTTTGGTACCCCGTATCAAACCTATTTAAACTAGGAAAAACAAAACAAAAAAAAATCGTATGCAGCAACTTTGATCTTGGATAAAAATTGATGCCTATTTCTCTCGTGCTGCAGCCGCCGTTTTTTTTTCTTTCACGAACAGTGCCCTTTTTCTTTCTTTTGCAGCGTCCCTTTTCTTCTTCATTGAAGATGTTTTGGCCGACGGATCCGACGAAATAAAACTGCTACTATGAAATTTAAATTCCAAAAATAAATTACATAAATTGCAAAATAAATTACATATATTCTATACTCGTATAATACTAATTATACAAGCTTACAATAGATCTAACGGTAAACAAGTACCAACCCTAATTCATCTCGTCAACCACAACATTAAATCATTCATCAAAATAAAAGATGCAACCTAATATGCAATTCCACTCCTAAATTAATTATGCTCTCGATATCGTAAAATTTAACCTAGCTCCGATACCACATGCTAGAAGTAGTAGCACCGATCGAGACACTCGATCTTAGCACAACGGAAGCTTATGCGATTTACGATATAAAACATAACTAATTAATCCTACGAGAAGGTTAGTAGATTTATCCATACCGGAGAGAGATGATAAAATCGACCAAGGGAGAAGCCGTAGTCTTTCGGATTGTATCTCCTAGCGACGACTAGTGGACGTCGATCCTCGCCGTAGAACCTCCTCAAATATGCACAAGAAAAGCCCTAGGCTTTTCTTCTATTAATGACTAGAACGAGAAACTAATTTTTCTCTTCTTTTAATGTATAAGTGCCGCCAATATTTAGTGTGTATTGTGTTGGGAGGAACTCTCTTTATATAGGAAAATAACTAGTTAAGAGAGTTATCATTTTCACACCACAAAAACCTATTCCCATAAGGAAAAGATATTTTTCCCACAAAAATAAGAGATAATTCCCAAAAAATCAATCTCTTTATTTTTCCATTAATTATACAACAAATAGATAATTAATTAATTACACATATAAGATAATCTAGGAAAATTTCTTCTCCTAACTTATCCTCAAATGTGGCGCCACCTTTAATCATTTTTTTAATAGAAAATGTATTTTCTATTTTACATATTATTTACCAAATAAATAATATTGCATATTAATTAAATAGACCAACTATTTAATTTATTCTCGAGGTTCCACAAAACGAGAAATCACTCGCGTGTTAGGAGCCAAACCGGGGACCATGGACCTAAAATCAGTAGCTACAATAAATTAAATAAAATATTCATCGAATAGAATATTTCTACTTAATTCATTAATTCCGGAATTACGCCACCATAAATCCGAAACTGAACTCTATCGATTATAGATATAACTTATTCTCAAAACGTCGAGTCGAGTCGACAAGTGTCCATTGATATAATCATTTCATATAAACTAACCTTCCATAGACTATCCGTACTGAAGTAGGATTATTTCTGTAAACCTTCTTCACTACATCTTATCCTTATTTACCATTAACCCACTAGTGATCAATTAGTTCATAACCAATACAAACTCCCGGGATTGATCAGTTTCTTGGATCAACAAATAAGGGGATCCCGCAGGAAGGAATGGATTCCATATATGTGAGACACACACTACTCACTCATTCCAGAATAGTGCCAACGTGAAAGTGATTCGGACCGCACCTCTTAGCGATCCTTAACGAACACATCAAACCCTATCCTGAAACAAGTAGGAGTCTGTAATCACTTCAGGATTAAGGTTAATCCATATATGATCATCTTGTGATTTAATAAGATTTCTCAATCACGGAATTATATGAGAAACTCAGATTAAATCGGCCCAGTCCTATATGACTCTTATCATATATAAATGCCCCACTTAGACAACTAATGTCGACGGCCCGGATAGAACGGTCACACCATAAAGTGTTCTGAGCGCATTAATGGTGGTTTAATCAATAGACCCCATACTTTGATTAAGTTCACCATGGACTAATAGTTCAAGTGTATCACCATAAACTTAATCCTCATGTGTGACACACACTAATTTATATGGCTACATATGATATGACTTGGGGTTTTCAGTAGTGTATTACTTACAAGCACGAAGCAAGTAATAAGATGAGAATAAATCTATCATTTATTAATTCTAAAAACAATTACATAAATTGTCTTTCGGGCGCTGCTTCCAATATGCCGGAATTTGGTCGGCACTCCAAGAATCGTTCGCATCGTAGAGTCGTGCCAAATTAGTCCAATTGCGCAGCGAATTGGCTTCTACCCGCAAACATGACCTCTCTGCAGCCGACTATTACTTCAAAATCAAAAAAATGGTGGATGAACTATCGATGGCCGGTCACCCCTTACCGACCGATGACCATATTGCATATTTACTCGCCGGACTCAGACCTGAATACGACCCCGTTGTGACCATGATCTCAGCTCGCACCTCCATCTCCCATGATGAGTTTATGCCCTTCTCCTTACCACCGAATCAAGGCTGCTTCACCGTATGCCTGTTGTGTTGAACACCACCTCACCGGCGTCCACTCCACCTTCGGCCAACTTTGCAAACTCGTCCGGTTCCGTCTCTCAACATAGCATGGGACGTGGTTTATACAATAACAGAGGTAGGGGTGACGTGGCCGTGGCTCCCCTCGGCCCAAATATCTAAATAATAATAATCAAATAATTATAATGGTGGGAGACAGATGGAAAATAATTACTCCCTCCATTCCTTATTATCTGTCGCATTTGAGAAAAACACAAAAATTAAGAAAAATGAGTAATTGCATTGACTTTCATTATAAAATACTACAAAAATCTTGAAAAGTGTAGTGGTATATTGAATATGAAAGATTGGATGATTGAATGAGCCTAGAAAGTTAAAAAGTAATATTGAAAAGCAGAAATAATATTAAAATATGTATTAGAAATGTAACTACGACAGATAAAAAGGAAATCTTGATTTTGATTTTGGCAGCCGTCACTTTTCCACCCTTCTTACTTCCCTCGGTATTAGGCATCGCCTTTCTTGTCCCCATACCACGAACAAGTTGGGGCTATTGAACGCCGTCACTACCAACTTGTCGAAGTTGGTCTCTCCCTTCTTGCCCAGTCCAACCTTCCCCTTCCTTTTGGGAAGATGCCTTCACTACTGCCACTTACATCATTAACCACCTTTCTACTAGTGTCCTTCGTGACAAGTCTCCTTTTGAAATGGTCCACCGCCGGCTCCCTGATTATAATTTCCTTTGCATTTTTTGTTGTGTGTGTTGGCCTTATCTCCGTCCCTATAACTCTCACAAAACCGATTTTCGTTCCAAAACTTGTAGTTTTCTTGGGTACAGTCCATCTCACCATGGCTATAAATTCCTCGACCTTGCCTCTGGTCGTATCTACATTGCGCGCCACTTGGTGTTCGATGAATCTGTCTTCCCTTATAAATCCGCTACCTCTCCACCTACCATTGAGACTATCACTGTACCTCTTCCTATCTCCCTACCCGCACCTACCCCCATAAATCCACCATCATGTTCATCTCTTCCTGAAATCTCTCCTCTGGCCAGCCCTGCGGCCCCTTCTCATGCGTCAGCTCCGTCCTCTTCTTCGGCCTTCAGCTCTCTGAGTCACCTGGCGAGCCCTCCTGCTCCTACCCACACCATGGTTACCCGCACTAAAACCAACACTCTCAAACCCATCCCCCACTCCATTTCATCCGTTATCCGCTTCCCAAAGCTCTTGTTGCCTCTGCCGATTCCGTGGACCCCACCTCTTACACCGAAGCCTCTAAACATCCCCATCGATGTAATGCTATGAGAGAGGAAATCGATATGTTACTGAGCAATCACACCTGGGATCTTGTCCCTGCTACTTCCCGTATGAATATTGTTGGAAATAAATGGGTCTACCGCACTAAACATCATGCAGATAGTCATTTTGAGCGTTACAAGGCTCACCTTGTGACCAAGGGTTTCCATCAGGATGAAGGCATTGATTTCACTGATACTTTTAGCCAGTTGTCAAACCGGTCACTGTTCGTGTTTCGCTTTCTCTTGCAGTTTCATAGTGTTGGTCTTTTTGACAGGTGGATATTCAGAATGCTTTCCTCCATGGGCACTTATCTGAGCCTATTTACATGTAGCATCCCTAGGGTTTTGTGCACCATGACTTTCCGGATTATGTTTGTCGTCTCCAACGCAATCTTTACGGCCTCCGTCAGGCCCTTCGTGCCTGGTTTTCTCGGTTTACTGATGTCCTCTCTCAGTTTGGATTTGTTGGCTCTAAGGCCGACACATCTTTATATGTCTACTCTCGTGATGGTGCTCGTGTTTTTATTCTTATTTATGGCGATGACATTATTATTACTTATCTTGGTCGGCTCTTTTCGGTTAAGGACCTTGGTACTCTATCCTATTTTCTTGGTATTTAGGTGCTTCCCACATCAGATGGCTTATTTCTCACCCAACGGAAGTATATTTTCCAGCTACTTCAGCGTGCTTCTCTAGACAAGGCCAAGTCTTGTTAGACTCCTATGTCCGCCTCAACTCGGCTCACACTTGATGATGGCCCTCCCTGTGCCGACCCGTCCCTTTATCGCACGATAGTTGGTGGTTTGCAATATCTGAGCTTTACTCGACCCGACATCGCCTGCGTGGTTCACAAAGTTAGTAAGTATATGCATTCACCCACCGAGGCTCATTGGGTTGTTGTTAAACGCATCATTCGCTACCTCAAGTACACTATCTCTGACGGTCTCTTTTTCTCTCGCCGGTTACCTATTTCTATTCGGGCTTATTCAGACTCTGATTGGGCTGCCAATAATGATAATCACCTTTCTGTTGGGGCGTATTGTGTCTTCCTTGGGGATAACTTAATTAGCTGGCGTACCAAGCAACATTTGACAGTTTCCAAGAGCAGTAAGACCGAGTATAAAACACTCTCTAATACCGTTGCGGAAATTCAGTGGCTTTGTAGTCTTCTTCGCGACATGCAGGTTCCCTTGTCGTCCCCACATATTCTCTAGTGTGATAATATTGGTGCTACCTACCTTGCTTACAATCCCATTTTCCACGCCCATACGAAGCACATTGAAATCGACTTCCACCATGTTCGTGAATTAGTTGTTGCCCGCAAACTCGGCATCTCATTTATCACGTCCAAGGACCAGCTAGCTGACCTTCTCACCAAACCCTTGGCTCAACCTCGTTTTACCACCTTGAAGACCAATCTCCGTGTTCAGACACTTCCCACGGGATTGAGGGGGGCGTGTCGAGGATAATTTAAGAATTATCTTACATAATATTATTTGTGTATTTATTTATTGTGTGACTTGTTGGTTAAGTTGATCAAAACCTATATATTTATACCAACACTACACCATAGAATCAATCAAAACAGAACTATATTAATTATGTTGGGCAGTGTTTTGAATTATCTAATACAACAGTTATGAGGAACAAAAAGTCAAGTCAAAGTCAAAGGTTAGTTGGACCTGTTACTCCCTTAGATAATTAGTTTGACTTCAATGTGTATATACTGTTACCACATCTATATTGAAAGATTAAACTTTACCAATTTTAAATATCGATTTCTAATTATCGCAGTTTTCTCATCGTACCATTACTTTGTTATCGATCTATGCAATTTTATTTCCTTCACCAATATTACACTAATGATACTCAAAAAGTATTTTAGATTTTTTGATTTAAATTTATTTTTTATACCAACATTTCATTTTTGAATAATTCCACTTTTAGTCTCACGTGTTCTTTATTTTCTCAAAACTAACCTCTATATTTTATTGTGCCGATAAGCACCCTTAACCACCCACAATAAATCTAACAAAATTGCAATGTAAAATATTCAGACCTAACCGCCCACACTAAATCTACCATTGTTTTTTAGGACACCCAAGTATATGTCTATTTTTAAACATTGTTGTGTTGCCCCAGGTAGATTTAGAATGTTCCCCTTAAAAGCCTTCTAATAATAAGCTTTAGAGAATTTATAGTAAATACTGTAAATTCTAAAAAACTGCAATTTAAGATTTCAATAGGAAAAATAATACTGCAGCGGAAACTCTATTATTTACCGTAAAATACAGATTCTGTAAAATTTCTTTATATCTACCGTAGTTATCTAGATTCTGTAAATTTTCCTTTATATCTCACGTGTTATGTAAAATAGGGAATTTGATGTTCATCTTGGACAGATATTCTGTAAACTAGAAAATGTGTATTTAAAATTGTAAAATATACGTTTAAAGTATTTGATGCGAGTGCTCTTATACATAATAGTGCAACATGACATGGTAATATGTATAAAAATTTGAGATTAAGTTTAGGTTTATTTATAGACAAGGTTAAACAAATAAAACCAATTCAATACAATTCAAGCATTATGGGTAACATCATAAATACCTCGCACTCGATGTGGCTTACACTTCATGTGAATCAAACTTTATATGATGTCAAATAGTACGTACATTCTCAATCATCCTCCAAAAAAGAATCGTATGATTATTTAGTTCTAAGGCGTTATTCTATATTATCAGTTAGTTTATTAAATAAAGCAATATACACTAACAAAAATGTTCTTTCATATACGCACAAATATAAAAGTGTATCAATAATGATCCGACCTGGTCAGACCCAGTCCAATCCAATTGAGTTTACGGCATTACACTAATATGTACAATTATTTTCTAGATGATTTTACAAGATATACATGCATCCTTCCCTTATAATTGAAATATGATTTTACAAGATATACATGCATCCTTCCCTTATACTTAAATCACCAACAATATGTGCCCAACTTTGTTCGTTGTTTCCACAAGAAAACGAAAGAGTCACTCTGAAAACACTACATAATGTATACACCAAAGACTATCTTGTTGTCGTAATGTGCGGTGTGATAGTGTCGGATGTAGACTTTTTGTAATTTTTTTAGAGTAATTATATTATTTTCTTTCTACAAAACTAATGAAAGGACCCATTTCAACCAACATTTCATTAGATGAAATCAAGACTCATTAAGCACATAGTAATCTTTCATATTTATAAAAAGAACATCACTATCTTTTCATTAAAATGCCAAGAAAAGTACATCTAATGAGCTTACTGTTACATCACATCTACATAAACTCGATCTCATCAAGCTTGTTATGACACTCGTTACAACACATGCTTCTACAAACATGGAAAACTCGTAGCCGACGAGCTCGACAAACAACTTCTTCATTTTGAAGCAACATTAAAAAGCTTAATATGATTATACCCTCCATTCCATAGCCCTCCATGTTGTGATACGTTTTGTGGGCTATATAAATTTCTTCAAGTTTGGTTGAATTCTCCAATACATGCATTACCGCTTGTGGTTGTATTCTGAAGCTGCAAAAGCTCAAGTTTTCTAAATTCGGCATAAAGTATGTTATGTTAAGTGCAGTTTCTTTAAAGAAATGTCTTGCACGGAATCTAAATGATTTTAGTTCCTCGCAGTGTTGGCCAATCGATTGTAAGACAATCTGAGAAGGTTCGTCGGTTATGAATGAGATGGCTAAAGATTCAAGCTTTGGCCATGTTTTGAAGGCAAATGCTACTTGTTCTTCTGCTATATCAGGCAAAGATGGTAGCTCTAGATTCTTTAAATTTGGGCACCTGCGTTAAAGAGACAACTTTACTTGTACAAACAATAACTATAAATGGAATCTTGATTAAGGGGGAAAAATGCAATAAAAGCTGCACTAACATAAAAACAGTGATTCAAATGGCCATTCCAAGGGTGCCAAAAATGTGTGTTTTCGGGTGCATCCGAACGGCGTGGATACCCCTTATTTTCAGTTATAAAAACATGTGTTTATCCATATAAAATGAACTACGTACTCTTTAAAATGCGGGTGTTATTAATTGAAAATAAAAGTATCTGCACCGTGCATGGATGTACAAACAACCCAAAAATTAAACATCACATATGATATAATCATGAAACAATTAAATACACAAAAAAAGCAAAAGAAAAAGGGGATTATTATTTGCACCACACATCACTTTACCTGTGCACCACAAGATAACTGACTTTGTGAAATTAAGTCGGTTCTCGAGCCTACAACCCGACTTTTTGTTGGTGGCATTGTGAAAAAGTAGGTTCTTGTTTCCTTAACCTACGAAAAGTCGGTTCTATGCTCAAGAACCGACTTTTACATAGTTGGTTCTGCTGTAGTGCACATATAGAGTGGTGCTCGAGTAGAATATTGAGTGTGGTACAAATAAAGGTCCCTAAAAATACACAAGATATGGAGTTGAGAAAATGTACCTTTGAGCAACATATAACAATTTTGAATCTGTGGCAAATGAAGAGATGTCAAATACCAAACCAGTCAAGTTCTCATTAGTTAATGTTGGATTTGATACACGCCTAAAAAACATAGAAAATTCTCCACTTGTATTCAGCCAAGATGCTTGATGAGTAACAAAAACTGGTTTCTTGCCTACAGTTGATAGGTTTAATTTCTTCAACTGATTGCAATGAACTCTGACGGCTGATCGCCATGTTCGGCACACGCGCGATATGGAGAACACTAACTCCATTATAGTAAAAGATGCAAAGATTTTCAAAAGAATATTATCGTCAATGTCTGCCCATTTGTTAGCTGCAGATTTAATGTTCTTGTTGTCATGATCCATTGTTTTTATTTTTTCCTGTTATATTCCAGACATTTTTAATAAGAAAGATAGGAAGTAAAATTTTGAAATTGGAAACTAAAATAATGTATTAAGAAGTATTATATAGCCTTTGAATTAGTGATTAAATGTGAAAATATGGGGGCTAACAAATATATACATTAATGAATCGATGTCTTTAACAAATGTACATATTAATTAACTAACCATTTTATTTAGAAGTGTATTCATTGATTGTCAACCGATTGAGCAGATTTAAATCCATGATTTTACCTTACCCTTTTACACACACACACACACATATATATATGAAACACGATTGAATATATGAGTTTATTATGCGAATGAATAAAATGAACAAAACTCTACAAAGGGCATATGACGAATTTGGGTGGTGATTGGTTGGTTGGGTGATATATATGAGGCGGTGGTTTGTGAAGGTGTCTGATGCGGTTCATGGTGGTAGAAATGGGTGGAGCTAGAGCTACACTCTGCAGACCAGAGACGGTTATCATTATGGCTCGTTTGGAATTTGGATCGATGGAATGGAATGCATTGGAATGAAATGACATCATTCCATTACTACGTTTGGTAGGAAATGAAATATAATCATTTTTATTCCATTCCATAGTCTCTTTAATGGAATGAAAATCACCAATTTTAATTTCATTGAAATCAAAATAAATTATATTCTTACGTTTCCAAACATGTCAAATGCATGGATGAAATGGAATGAAAAAAACATTCAGTTCTATTACGTTTCATCAATTCAAACGAGCCATTATTGAATTTTTTTAATTGCATTTCGCTTTTTTTTTTTTTAATTGAATGAAAACAACGATTTCTCATTCAATTCATTTCAACCTTACACAAATAATGAAACATTTATTCGATCCAAAAAAACCATGTAGTTTTGAGTTGAGTTTAATCTTTGTAAATTGAATTATTCGGGTAAAACCAAAAAACAACCAAGAAAAAAAAGTATAAAACAAAACTAAACGGATGAAAGAACAATAATTCATAAAAACAAGAAAACAAATACTAAATGATACATAATCATGTTCAAAATTAACCATAAAATTCGGAAAAAAAACCATAGAGAAGCAATTTACATCGAATTTCATCAAATAAAAGACAAGTAAAGAGAATGTACCTTCAAATTTTCAGTCTTTTGAAAGCAACGTATGGCAGGAAGCACTTAATTTTTTCTTGTATTAATTTACAAATGAACTTAAAGACTTATGAATATGAATGAAGGAATACACAGGTGATGTTGGTTAATTATATACTTGATAAAACAACGGTAAAATCTTTTGAAAACATGGCAAGAAATATAAATCTAGTTTCCATGAATTCTTTAGAGATGGTCAAATCAGTGCACCAATGTTAGTGAATGGATACATTAAATCAAGCATGTCACATCATTTGAATTATATATAATATAATCAACACAGTACTTGTCTTGTTATATATGTTGCTATTTGAGAAAGATATCGTATTTTATTATCTGTTATTTTAAAGTACCAAAATATTGATTATTTTGCTTTCAAAAAAAAATATTGATTATTTTTTATACGTTAACTATTCAATAATTTTATAAACTTTATAACTATTAGAATAATAAAAAGAGTTCCAGACCTTATGAATGAAAATTTGTAACATTAATCTAATTTATCAATCTATGTACAGAATGAGTTATTTAGTTTGTAATGTTTATAGATGTCCTTATAAGGTAATAGTTGTAGGTTGTTAGCCATTGTATTTATATTACTAGATTCTGTTGGATTCTGTTTGTGTATTTAATGGAATGAATTTACCCTCGTTGAGTATTCTATAGGCATTTTGGGGTGCCAATTGCATCAATTTTTTTTAAATAAAACCTTTTATTTTTCTATAATGTTATTAAGGATTTATTATTAGCCAAAGTCTATCACTATCTTAAAAAGATTAAAGACATATAATATGTGGTAGTCTAGCCGTATTATAATGTCTAATTTATTAATACATATGAGTACGGAGATTTAAAAACTAAACATTAACTGTGAGTTAAGATATCATCAATTATAAATTACATTATAATTTTTCTGTTCGAATCAATTCTAGAACCGTTATTATATACAATATTAGAATTGGTTTATCAAATAATGAACAAATATATAATAACAAAAGTACTGATATTATTCATAATAATATGGACTAATAAACAAAATGTGTAATAACGGGTCTCACTCGATTGAGTTTAAGACACCAAACTAACAAATGGTTGTTAATATCACCGCAAATTTAATCAATACTATGACATTTCATACATTTGACATTCTAAAGATTAAATGTCCGCAAACAGATTTGGGAGAGAATTCAGGTCTTTTGAATCTTTCATTAACAATCCAGGATGTTATTTAGACAGTCACGTCTTCATGCGCACGGCCAAAATGTGAAGGTTAAGAGAAAACGTAGAAATTCCGTTGAGATAGGCCTCACCTTCCTAAATGAAGATTCCATGCCCCTCAAATTTTGGTGGGAAAGTTTTGAATACTCTACCTAATTAATAAACTATCTCTTAACACTTGTTCTTGACTATAGATCCCATTTGAAGTGATGTTTCACAAATGATTAGTGTATGGTTGTTCTCGCTATCCCAATCTCACTCCCTTTCAAAGTCATTAGTTTAAGTTTCACACCAAAAAGTATGTTCACATAGGTCTCAATCCCGATCATATATAAATGTTTCTACGTATAAATACAAATAAAAGAGTCTATGTCTTAAGAGACGTGTCTTTTGACGAATCTTGTTTTCCACATGTGCGAGGGTTCCCAATTAAATGAACATGTTCATTCTTCATCGTCATTTACGGATGCTTGTGAAAGTAGTACTACCTCCGTCCCAAAATTTAAATCCGTTCAGATTTTTTCACACGGATTAAGAAAGCGGTTAAGTGTCACTAATTTAAATGGTAAAAGTCTAGAGTACTCTTTGATTCTCATTAATGTAAGTTGTAAAGTAGACAATGTATAATAAATTAGGGGTAAAAGAAAGAAAAATATAATAAATGCTCCATTGGTATTGTAAATTGACTTATATTATGGGACAAATTCAAAATGTTAAACGAATTTACATTTTGGGACAAAAGTACTAAATAGATCCAACCCTTTTTCTCATCCTTTAATAAAAGGTCTTGTTTATTAAAAAAAACCCAACACATACAGTTTGTTGATAGTAATTGGTGCGTTTGGACATGAGTGATTCCCTGATCAAATTTGAATCCGATAATGAGGCGAACAAAATAATTTTATTCACTTCGAAGCACATAGTTTTCTCTGTCTTTTTTTTTTTAATCTTTACAATATATCACACCCATTTTATTCAACGTAAAACTAGCTAGATACAAAACAAATAAATTTCAACCATACTATATTCCTTAAATACAAATCAAGTCAATATATTTCATGGCCATGTTCAATGTTTGACAACCTGAATTTTATTCATCTGTGCCCAACTTTGTTTGTTATTTCCACACAAAAATGAAAGAATTATTCACAAAATTGTACATAAAGTATACACCAACACCATCTTGTGGTCATAATCTGTGGTGAGATGATGTTGGACGTTGACTTTATTTAATTTTTTAGAGTAATTTTATTTTTCCTCCGACAAAACTAATGAAAGAACTCATTTCAAACAACTTTTAATTAAGAAGAAATCAAGACTCATTAAGCACATTTATCATATATATATATATATATATATATATATATATATATATATATATATATATATATAAAAATTTTAAATTTTTTTTTGGAACAAAAATTAATTTTATTAAAAAAATGAAAATAAAAGTTCCAAACATGCCATATCCTGGTCCTCCGCTTATATCAGTTACGTGTCAGAACATAGTCCTGCCTCCTTAAAACCTACTAGCGGCAAACCCAGTGTGGGAAAATCCGTCATAGTAGGCTTTGTGTGCTACATACGTTTCTTGAAGTTTTAATGAATTCTTCAACACATGCATGACAGCTTGTGGTTGTATTCTAATACTGCAAAAGCTCAAGATTTCTAAATTCGGCATAAAGTTCATTATGTTAAGTGCAATTTCTTTAAAGAAATTTACTGCACGAAATCTTAATAACTTTAGGTCCTCACCAATGGCATTATAAGTTGATAATGTCCAAAATGGTTCACCATTATTTCTCAATGTCCAAATACAGACATGTAGAAAGCTCCATCAAGTATCCTAAATTTCAACCACGGATGGTAGACCATCAATGTTGAGTAATCAAATGTTTAATGAAATTGTTATTGCCATGCCTAGCTGATCACTTGGACAAGGGATCAATGCGAATGTCTCTGATATAATCTTTTATACCATGATAGATCTTAACAAGGTTTGATTACCGTTAACCACCCAATAAATAACACCATTAGCATATACAAGATAGGTACCATATACCATTGATTTGTAATAAGACCATGAATTATTTATCTCTCTCAACGAGTTCGGCCCTAAATTTAGCGACTTGTATTTCACTCATATTGATTACGAAGAATTCATGTTTGGTCGCTCAACTACTCTCAGAGTGTACAATATTCTTTCGAAATGGGATGGAAAAATGCCCGTAAATATCACTAAGGGTAAATCGAAACTTCATGATGTTGGCCAATTGATTGCAAGACAATCTGAGAAGGTTTGTCGATTGAGAATGAGATGGCTAAAGATTCGAGCTTTGGCCATGTTACGAAGGCAAATGCTAGTTGTTCTTCTCGCTATATCGGACAAATGATAGATGAACAACTAGCATTTGTCTTCGAACATGGCCAAAGCTTGAATCTTTAGCCATCTCATCCTCAACTGACGAACCTTCTCTGTCTTGCAATCAATTGGCCAACACTGCGAGTTTACGGCCCTTAGTGATATTTACGGGGCATTTTTCCATCATATTTCGAAAGAATATTGTACACTCAAGTAGTAAATGAGCAGCCAAACATGAATTCTTCAGAATCAATAAGAGTGAAATACAAGTTGCTAAATTTAGGGCCAGAACCTCGTTGGAGAGAGATAATTAATTCATGGTCTCATTACAAATCAATCGTATATGGTACCTATCCCGTATATGCTAATGGTGTTATTTATTGGGCGGTTAATGATATTAAACCTCGTTAAGATCTATCATGGTATACGAGATTATATCAGAGACATTTGCATTGATCCCTTGTCCAAGTGATCAGCTAGGTATGGCAATAACATTTTTAGTAAACATTCGATGGCTGATCTCCATGTTCGCTATGGAGAATACCAACTCCATTATAGTAAAAGATGCAAATATTTTCAGAAGAATGTTTTCATCAATCACATCCCATTTTTTGTAGCATATTTCTTCTTGTTGTTGTGGTGGTCAATTGTTCTGATTGTTCCTGTTAAATTCCAGACATGTTTAATAAGAAAGATGTTAGTAAATTGATGGAATGGAATGAGTCCTATGATTGATGGAATGAAATGATTCCTATGAAATAGAATACATTAGAATGAATTTGACATGATTATATTTATGAGTTTATTATGCAATTGAATAAAATGAACAAAACTCTACAAAGGGCATGTGATGAAGTGGTGATTGGTTTGTTGGGTAATGAGAGGTGGTGGTTTGTGGTGGTGGAGGAGGAGATACACTCTCCAGACCAGAGACGGTTACCATTAGTGAAATTTTCAATTGCATTTCGGTCATTTTTTAATTGAATGAAAACAACAATTTCTCATTCAATTTAAATGAAGACTTATTTAATTTCAACCATACAAAAATAATGAAACATTTCATCTGTCCAGACAAACCATATAGTTTTTTTGACAAAATTTATAATCTTTGTAAAGTGAATTATCCAGGTAAAGCCCAAAAACCAAGAAAAAAAGTATAAAAAAAGAACAAAGAATAATAAACTAACTAAATGGATGAAAGAACAATCATTTATAAAACAAGAAAAAAATGCTAAATGATACATATACAAGTTCAAAATTAGCCATAAAATTCATGAAACAGTCGATAAAGAAACAATTTTCATCGAAAATAAGAGGCAAAGAAAAGAAAACGTACCTTCAATTTTTTAGTCTTTTGGAAGCAACGCACGACATGAAGCTCTTATTTTTTTCTTGTATTAGAAAATGAACTAAAACACATATGAATATTAATGAAGGTATACACAAATGATGTTCCTTATATACTTGATAAAACAACAGTAAAATCTTTTGAAAACATGGCAAGAAATAATTAATAAAGAAATATAAATCTAGTTTCCATGAATCTTTTGGGGATGGTCAATCAGTGGACCCATGTTAGTTAATAGATACATTGTATGCAAGCACGCCACATCATTTGAATTATATATAATATAATCCATACCCTAATTGTCTTTTTTAAGGGAAAAAAGAATTTTATTAAGTCAAATCCGCAATAGCGGCATAAATTACATCGTGAGGAGGTGCAATACCCCAATAACACGACCAATATGGCCTAGTCCATGCCTAGCCAGTAAGTGCGCCAAAAATTACTAGCTCGCTTGACAAATGCGAAGGATAAATAAAAAAAGATGGCGAAAGCGCAAGAAAGTCACGCGCTAAGCAGCTAAGCACAGACAAGTCATCCGACGGCCGCGAAAGTGCTTGAACACATGGCAAACAATCGGTCTCAAAGGTGACCGTAGAAAGACCCAGACGAATAGCCTCTTCCATCGCCAATAGAATCGCCTGCATCTCCACAATCTCAGGACTTATGCTCGGGTCAAAGTGAAATGAAAAAGTAGCTATAATCGAGCCAAGCGGATCCCTGAAGATCATGCCAACCCCGGAACCTAAGTCCGTGATGAGACATCGAATTGTATTTCCAACTACCCACAAGAGGTGCACTCCATATGACCGGGTGAGCGAGCCTCTCAGACCTAATGTGAGAAGAGCCCATGGCCTCCCGAAACTCCTCTGCCCCAGTTAAGGAGGCAGAAACTACGCGTGATACATATATAGGTGCATCATAAAAAAACTACACTTCACCGGGCCTTCTAGAGGTTCCAAAATAGCAAACAGAATGTAGAAACCACTTCTAAAGTGTAACACGTTATCACCGCTCCAAAAAAATCCTTGAAGTTTGACCCATGTTGCAATTGGTGACTACCAAAAGGTGATGCTGCCCAGATCTCTCTAGCATAGTCACAATAAAACTGTAAATGCCATAATGACTCCATCTTCCAAACAATGACCCGATTCCATGTCGCGCTTAGCAAACTGCTCCCCAATCGGCAAACAATCCTACAGGCACCGCCATAAGAAATGGTGAACTCGTGGCGGCACAATAATTTTCCAAACATCCCGCCACAGTCTATCTGGCCCATGAAGACGATGACGCATGCGCAGAATCAGGCAGTCCACCATACATGCTTAATGCTACGAAATAACCTTACTTTACTGTGTACCTGCCTCTGCGGTCATAATTCCAAATCAGTTTATCAGGGGGTGTGAACTGCTTGCAATTGGAGTATGAAGAATCGCATCCACATCCCAGGCCTAGAATTCCTGCATGAGGAGATTCAGATTCCACTGTCTGGTACTTAGAAAAAGCAAGTCATGCACCTTACGAAAAGAAGGCGGCATAAGACCCAAGCGTCATGAAAGACATAAACCGAACTCCTTGTTGGAAGTAGCGCCCGAAAGACAATTTATGTAATTGTTTTTATGATTAATAAATGAGAGATTTATTCTCGTCTTATTATTTGCTTCGTGCTTATATTTAATACACTGCTGAAAACCCCAAGTCGTATCATATGTAGCCATATAACTTAGTGTGTGTCACACATGAGGATTAAGTTTATGGTGATACACTTGAACTATTAGTCCGTGGTGAACTTAATCAAAGTATGGGGTCTATTGATTAAACCACCAATAATGCGCCAAGAACACTTTATGGTGTGACCGTCTTATCCAGACCGTCGACATTGGTTGTCTAAGTGGGGCATTTATATATGATGAGAGTCATATAGGACTGGACCGATTTAATTTGCGTTTCTCATATAATTTTGTGATTGAGAAATCTTATTAAATCACAAGATGATCATATATGAATTAACCTTAATGCTGAAGTGATTACAGACTCCTACTTGTTTCAGGATAGGGTTTGTTGTGTTCGTTAAGGATCGCCAAGAGGCGCGGTCCGAATCACTTTCACGTTGGCACTATTCTGGAATGAGTGAGAAGTGTCTGTTTTACAAATATGGAATCCATTCCTTCCTACGGGAAGTAGAAAGACAATCCCCTTATTTGTTAATCCTAGAAACTGATCGATCCGCGGAGTTCGTATTGGTTATGAACTAATTGATCACTAGTGGGTTAATGGTAAATAAGGATAAGATGTTTTGAAGAAGGTTTACGGAAATAATCCCGCTTCATTACGGATAGTCTATGGTGGGTTAGTTTTTATGTAATGATTATATCAATGGACACTTATCGACTCAACTCGACGTTTTGAGAATAAGTTATATCTAAAATCGATAGAGTTCAGTTTCGGATTTATGGTGGCGTAATTCCGGAATTAATAAGTTGAATAGAAATATTCTGTTCGATGAATATTTTATTCTATTTATTGTAGCTACTGATTATAGGTCCATGGTCCCCGGGTTGGCTCCTAACACGCGAGTGTTTTCTCATTTTATGGAACCTCGAGAATAAAATTAAATAGTTGCATGGTCTATTTAATGAATATGCAATATTATTTATTTGGTAAATAATATGTAAAATAGAAAAGTCATTTTCTATTAAGATAATGACATAAAAGTGGCGCCCCATGTTGATAAAATTGGGAAAAGAAATTTTCCTAGATTATGTCACATGTGTAATTAGTTAATTATTTATTTTTTAGATAATTAATGAAAAAATAAGAGATAGATTTTTTTGGGAATTATCTCTTATTTTATGGCAAATATATTTTCCTTGTGAGAATAGGTAATTGTGGTGTGAAAATGATAACTCTCTTGAGTAGTTATTTTCCTATAAAAAGAGAGTTCATCCCAACATAATAACACACCCATATTGCGCCACACTTAAAAAAAAGAGAGAAAAATTAGTTTCTTGTTCTAGTCATTAAGGGAGTGCATATTCGAGGAGGTTCTACGGCGAGGATCGACGTCCACCAGTCGTCGCTAGGAGATACAGTCCGGAAGACTGGGGCTTCTCATCTGTCGATTTTCTATTCCTCTTTAATTAGGTAAATCTTCAACCTTATCATAGTTGTATTAATTATTTATGCGAATCAAATCGTGGTAAAATCGCATGCAAATTTATTCGTAGCTTCCGCTGTGCAAGATCGAGTGTCTCGATCGGTGTGGTGAATCAGATCTGACGATCCAATTTCGGATCGGATCCAATTATCCAGCACTCATATCCCCTATCCGCCATCGCAGCCCCTGCATCAACATATCTCTGCCTCCCAGCAAACTCTTCCACAAAAACGATGCCGGCTTCCCAACCCCGCTGCCATAATAGTTGTACCCGGATGGTACTTCGCATTAAGGACGGGACTCGCAAGAGCTGTTGGACAGGTGAGGAATCACCACGACCGCTTAGCCAACAAGGCTAAATTAAAATATTCTAAATTGTGAAATCCCAAACCGCCAAGATTCTTAGGCAAACAACAAGTGTCCCAATTCCACCAAAGCACATTCCGTTTAGATTCAGCATCCCCCCAGTAGAAGCCACGAATATAACGCTCAATCTCACGAACTAGCTTGATGGGCACTTTGAAACACTGCAGGATGAAAGTGGGAATAGCTTGCATAATTGATTTGATCATGACCTCTTTACCAGCCGGAGAGAGAAGCTTATCCTTCCAACCTGACAGCTTTTTCCACACCTTCTCACAGAGAAAATCGAAAACATGTCTTTTATTCTGCCTTATAACAAATGGCATGCCTAGGTACACACCCGTACCATTCCCAACGGGAATCCGAAGAAAATCTTATATGTACTCCATGTACACCTGCCGTATAGCCCTGGTAAAGTACAAATTGGACTTGTGAAAATTAATGGTCTGACGAGAAAGCATCCCGTAGTGAGTGAAAAGATCCTTCAGTGTCTCTAACACCCCATTCGTATACTCAAAAAATAACATGCTATCATCCGCAAACAACAAGTATAAAATCTGGACATGTGCCTGTCCGCCAAAGTAAATACCTCGAAGAAATCCCCCACGTGAAGCCCGATCCAGTAGGGCTGTCAGCCCCTCTACACAAATGATAAAAATAAACAGGGTGAGAGGATCTCCCTGCCTGATTCCCCGTGTTGGCACAAATCCAGGGTCCAGGTCTGCCATACCCTACTTTTCTTGTAATATATGTTGCTTTTTGAGAAATATATCGTATTTTATAACTATTAGATTAATGAAAAAATTTCAGACCTTATGAATGAAAATTTGTAACATTTATCTAATTTATCAATCTATGTACATAATGAGTGAAGGATTTAGTTTGTAATGTTTATAGATGTCCTTGTAAGGTAATTAGCTGTAGGTTGTTAGCCATTGTTGTTATGACGGATCGATCAAGAAGTGATGGTGATTGTGAGTAAAGATAAAAGATAAACAAGCAAAAACAAGAAGAACACAGATTTAACGTGGTTTCCGGCAATGTGCCGACTACTCCACGGACAAACGAGGATATTTTATTATCAACAGAAAGTTACATCAAGTTACAATCAATACAGACGGTATTTATAGCCTTGGGAATCCAACCCTAACCGACTAAACAGCCAACTCAGTAAATGACTGAAATACCCTAGAAGTAACTCGAACAAACATGCAGCAGACGTGTTCCACAAGTCTGCTGAGTCTCAGCAGACTTGCCTTCAATAAACTTTCCATCAGCAGGCACTTGCCTCAACTGAACACCAGACTTCAGCAGATGCTCTATACATTGCTGACCAAAACATGTTTCCATACCAGACTCAGTAGCATAGTTTAAGTCACCATTACAATCTCCACCTTGACTTCAACTTCACGCAAACTAACCAGATGCACAACCAAGTGCCAGAAATCCTCTTTGTCTTCAGATTTGAATACCTCAGCAGACCTCCACCTTCAGCTGAGTATTCCCAGATCCAGCCTTAACAGATTTGGATATTTAGCAAGTCCAGACACAACTGAATCTTTCCTCTTGGAAATGGTTTAGTGAACATATCAGCATGATTCACATCAGTGCTAATCTTTTCCACTTTAACCCTCCTCTCATTTCTTAAAAAATGGTACCTAACATCAATCTGCTTGGTTCTCTCATGATGAACTTGATCCTTAGCTAAACATATTGCACTAAGACTATCACAATACACCCTGGCTTGATCTTGATGCACTCAAATCATTGACTAGCCCTTTAAACTGTTGCTTCCTTTGTTGCTTCATTAGTGCCATGTACTCTGCTTGGTAGTAGATAATGTCACTGTGCCCTGTAAAGTTGCCTTCCAACTAACCACAGAACCCCCCAAAGTAAACACATACCCAGTCATAGATCTCCTGCTGTCCACATCAGCAGCATAGTCAGAATCACAGTACCATGTGACAAAGCATTGAGTACCACCTCCATAAATGAGTCCAATATCTGATGTACCCCTAAGGTACCTGAATATCCTCTTCACTGCTTTCCAGTGTTCCTTTCCAGGTTGAGCCATAAACCTGCTGACAACACTAACTGCCTGATCCAAATCAGGCCTAGTACAAACCATGGCATACATTAGACTGCCTATTGCACTAGCATATGGAACTCTTGACATGTATCCTTCCTCTTTAGCTGACTGCGGAGCAAACACAGAAGACAGATGTAGATTTGGTGCCATTTGAGTATCTATAGGTTTGGCTGCTGATATGCCAAACTTGGATAAAACCTTTTCAATATACCCCTGCTGAGACAAGAACAGCTTCCCCTGCTTCCTATCTCTATAGATCTCCATCCCCAAAATTTTCTTTGCATTCCCCAAATCCTTCATCTCAAATTCATCTTTGAGCAGATTTTTCAGATCTTGAATGTCAGACTTGTTTGCAAGAATATCTATCAAAGATATCATCTACATACAAACACTGATAGATGATTGACCCATCCTTCAACTTGTTGTGATAAACACAAAGAATCATATGGACTCCGGCTATAACCTGCTTTGAATCATATAGTCATCAAACTTCTTATACCACTGCCTTGAAGCCTGTTTAAGTCCATATAAGGACTTCTTCAACTTGCACACATATCCTTCTTTGCCAGGAACTTGGAAACCCTCTGGCTGAGTCATATAAATCTCCTTGTCTACATCTCCATGTAGAAAGGTCATCTTCACATCCAGCTTGCTCAAGTTCAAGGTTCTGATGTGCCACTATTGCTAACAAAGACTTCGATGGAAGTATGTCTGACCACAGGAGAAAATATTTCTTCATAGTCTACCCCTCTTTCTGACTGAACCCCCTAGCAACCAAACGTGCCTTATATCTAAAACCCTCAGCAGATGTCATTCCTTCCTTTTTCTTGAATATCCATTTGCAAGTTACCACCCTCTTATCTTGTGGTTGTTTGACCAAATCCTAAGTCCCATTCTTTTGAAGTGACTCCATTTATTCTCCCATAGCACCAAGCCATTGGGATGCCTCAGAACATGTCACACTTCCTTGTAAGTGTTAGGTTCAAAACCATCCACTTCTTCAGCTACCTGTAGTGCATATCCAACCATATCCTCCTCAAACCCATATCTTCTTGGAGGTCTAATATTGGTCCTCCTAGCTCTGCTGAGAGCTATACCCTACTGATCAACATCAGCAGTTTGAGTCTCTACTGACCCTTGTTCAGTAGACTGGCTTGGATCCTGTTCTGGATCTACTGACGGTTGATTGTCCCCTGCTGATTCCTTTAATCCAGCAGACTCTGCTTGAAGCTCCACCTGTTTGTCAATCTTCTCAGTCTCAGATCCAATTTCAGATTCAGATGTGTCTCTCACAGATGAGTTAAGCATAGAGTTTTCATCAAAAACTACACTCCTGCTGAGTATAACCCTATTTTCAGCTGATGACCAAATTCTATAACCCTTAACTCCATCTCCATATACAACAAACACACCCTTCTTGGCCCTAGGCTCCAATTTACCCTCACTGACATGGTAGTAGATAGTGCTTCCAAAAACCCTAAGTCCAGAGTAGTCTGCTGACTTTCCTGACAAAACTTCAAGTGGTGTTTTAAGTTTGATCCCAGTGTGAGGCCCCCTATTGATTAAGTAACAGGCTGTATTAACAGCCTCCCCCCAAAATCTCCTTGCTAGACCATAATTAGAGAGCATGCACATTGCCCTCTCCAAAAGAGTTTGATTCATTCTTTCTGCAACACCATTCTACTGTGGAATATCTCTAACTGTATGGTGCCAAGCAATGCCTTCATTCTTACAAAATTCATCAAACTCAGACCAATATAATTCCAGTCCATTATCAGTTCTAAGTCTCTTGACCTTCCTCCCTGTCTGATTTTCAACCAAAGCCTTCATCTGCCTAAAGTTCTTAAATACTTCACTCTTGTGCTTCATCATAATTACCCAAACCATCCTTGAATAATCATCTATAAAAGACACAAAATACCTGTGACCACCCAATGACTCCACCCTTGAAAGTCCCCAACAATCAGAATGGACATAATCAAGTGTCCCTTTTGTGATATGGATTGCTTTTGAGAACTTGCTCCTATGTAGCTTCCCAAACACACAGTGTTCACAAAATTCCAGCTCCTTGACCTTATGTCCCCCAAGTAGATCAGACTTAGACATAATTTGCATCCCTCTTTCACCCATATGACCTAATCGTCAATTGTGACTGGAGAACCTCTGATGATGCAAAAACAACAGAACCTGATACAGTAGACCCTTGTAGTATGTACAATGTCCCTTGCCTAATACACTTCAGAATCACACTTGAACCCTTATAGACATTCACCACTCCACCTTCAACCCTGAACTTCAACCCTTTGCTGTCCAATAGACTAAGTGATATCAAATTCTTGGTCATTTGTGGAACATGCCTAACCTCAGTCAATGTGAAGAATTTACCATCATGTGTCCTAAGTTGGATTGATCCAATCCCAACTATTTTGCAAACCTTGCTGTTGGCCATAGCAATATGACTTCCATCAACCTGCTGATAAGTTGAAAACCACTCCCGGTTTGGACACACATGATAAGATTCCCCAGTGTCCAGAATCCACACATCTATGTGCCCCACTGACTCTAAAACTGCTAAGGCCAGATCTTCTTCAGAGTTGGTGTCATGTTCTGCCAAAGCAACTGTACACTGCTAAGTACCCTGCTGCTTCTTCCTCTTTGGACATTCATTTTTCTAATGTCCCTGCTCCTTGCAGTAATTACAGATATCCTTAGCTTTAGGACCCTTGGAATTCTTCTTGAATTTCTTCTTTCCAGAATTGCCTGGCCCCCTGCTGACTCCACTGGCCACCAATCCAGTAGACTGACTATCTGTTCCATATCCAGATGCCTTACGGCATAACTCTTGAGCATGGAGTGATAATCTTACATCCTCCAATGATACTGATGTTGTAAGTAGCGCCCGAAAGACAATTTATGTAATTGTTTTTAGAATTAATAAATGACAGATTTATTCTCATCTTATTACTTGCTTCGTGCTTATAAGTAATACACTACTGAAAACCCTAAGTCGTATCAAATGTAGCCATATAACTTAATTAGTGTGTGACACACATGAGGATTAAGTTTATGGTGATACACTTGAACTGTTAGTCCGTGGTGAACTTAATCAAAGTATGGGGTCTATTGATTAAACCACCATTAATACGCCCAGAACACTTTATGGTGTGACCGTCCTATCCGGACCGTCGACATTGGTTGTCTAAGTGGGGCATTTATATGATGAGAGTTGTTAAGGGTGATTTTATATGATTTATATCGTTATATTTTGTAATAATTTCCCCCATATTCGTATAATTCGCATAGAAATTAGGTGTTTAATTGATTTATTGAGCGAATGAGTTTTTTAAACGGTTTAATCGCAAAATTGGTTAATTTATGTGTTTTATTGATGATTTTATGTTTATTTGGATGATATTACATTTTGCGATGTTCTTATTATCTCGTAGATGCACGATATTGGCTCAAAAGAGGATTAAAAGATGTCAAGGATCGAATTTGTGTGAAGAAAAAGAGATAGAGATGAAAATCGGAGTTGAAGTCACTCTGAACGAGCGTTCAAGTCCCGTCCATCTGGATGGGCGTCTGAAGAAGTGAACGGGCGTCCAGGGGGACTATTCTGATTCAGAGTGTTGAAGAATTTGCTTTGACGAGCGTCCAATTTTGCGTAGACGGGCGTCTCGATCCACTTCGCCCGACTCGAAGAAGTTTATACAAGGCCGGACGGGCGCCCACCCATCCGCACGAGCGTCCAGGAGCCGACTTAGCGGGAACCGACCTATTTTTCTATAAATAGTCGCGTTTTCTGAACCCTTGAACAACACAATTTACCCTAGGCGGCCACATAAACCCTAAGGGGCGATTTCCCTGTGGTTTGCACCATTCAAACACATATTTTATGCTTTTAAATTTCTAGATAGATTCTTCATTTTTATGCACTTTACTCAAACTTCTTCAAGTGATCGAGTGATGTCAAGAGGCTAGAGCCTTTGTGAACAAGCGTTGTGAAGCCGTTCTACCAACACTTTGATTTCGTTTCAGGATTGTCTTGTGAGTATTTAATTCAAGTTGTTTCTTTATTATGTCTATCATGTTTTTATGCAATTTATATCGAAAGATCGTTGCATGTTGATTGTTTATATTGATGAGAATCATATTAAACCCTAGATCGCCATAATAAAGAATAGATCTTTAATCTAATTAACGAGCGTTATTAGGTTGAACTTCTAGATAACTAGATTCAGAAATCTTACACCTTTGCTTTGAAAGTAATAATCTTTAAAATCGAGAGATAGAAGATTAAGAAACGAACTTTTCTAAGAAATTAGGAGTTCATACCTTTGATTAGGTGAATCACAACTTGGTTAGAAATCACGAGATAACCTGAATTGAAATTGAATGTTGTAGGATAGGTGGATCAATTGCTTGTTCGTTCGTAACTTATTGATCAAAATCCCTTGAACTTGAATTGTTTAGCTTAGTTAGTCTTTTTATTGCATATTAGAATTAGATTTAGTTTAGTTGGTTCGCAACTTTATCTTCCTGGCTTTAGATCTTGATCTTCTGTCCAGCTTATGTTTGTTATCTTTCTTGTTAGTTATTCACTGTTTTGTTTTTAGTATCTTTTCAATAGTAATCGTGACATAGTTAGGTTAGAAATAAAAACTAGAATTCACAACCCGATTCCCGTAAGATCGACCGGTATTAACCTCTTTACTACGATCCTTGCACTTGAGGTATATCGGATTTATAAATATTATTACTTGTTTATTTGCATTAGATAAATCCGTGAACAAGAGTCATATAGGACTGGACCGATTTAATCTGAGTTTCTCATATAATTCCGTGATTGAGAAATCTTATTAAATCACAAGATGTCATATATGGATTAACCTTAATCCTGAAGTGATTACAGACTCCTAATTGTTTCAGGATAGGGTTTGATGTGTTCGTTAAGGATCGCTATGAGGCGCGATCCTAATCACTTTCACGTTGGCACTATTCTGGAATGAGTGAGAAGTGTGTGTCTCACAGATATGGAATCCATTCTTTCCTGCGGGAAGTAGAAAGACAATCCCCTTATTTGTTGATCCTAGAAACTGATCAATCCCGGGAGTTCGTATTTGTTATGAACTAATTGATCACTAGTGGGTTAATGGTAAATAAGGATAAGATGTATTGAAGAAGGTTTACGGCAATATTCCTACTTCGTTACGGATAGTCTATGGAGGGTTAGTCTGTATATAATGATTATATCAATGTCGACTCGACTCGACGTTTTGAGAATAAGTTATATCTATAAACGATAGAGTTCAGTTTCGGATTTATGGTGGCGTAATTCCGGAATTAATGAGTTGAGTAGAAATATTCTGTTCGATGAATGTTTTATTCAGTTTATTGTAGCTACCGATTATAGGTCCATGGTCCCCGGTTTGGCTCCTAACACGCGAGTGTTTTCTCGTTTTATGGAACCTCGAGAATAAATTAAATAGTTGGTCTATTTAATGAATATGCAATATTATTTATTTAGTAAATAATATGTAAAATAGAAAAGACATTTTCTATTATAAAAATGATAAAAGTGGCGCCTCATGTAGATGAATTTGGGTAAAGAAATTTTTCTAGATTATGTCACATGTGTAATTAATTAATTATCTATTTGTTGGATAATTAATGGAAAAAATTAAGAGATTGATTTTTTTGGGAATTATCTCTTATTTTGTAGGGAAAATATCTTTTCCTTATGGGAAAAGGATAATTGTGATGAATATCTCTTTTCTTTGTGGAAAAGGATAACTCTCTCTTACTAGTTATTTTCCTATATAAAGAGAGTTCCTCCAAGCACAAAGGACACAATAATCTGCGCCATCTTCAAAATAAAAGAAGAGAAGATTATTTTCTTGTTCTAGTCGTTAAGAGAAGAAAAACCTAGGGTTTTTCTTGTGCATATTTGAGGAGGTTCTATGGCGAGGATCGACGTCCACCAGTCGTCGCTTGGAGATACAATCCGGAAGATCACGGCTTCTCCCTTTTGTCGATTCATCATCTCTATCCAGTAAATCTTCTAACCTTCTCGTAGGATTAATTAGTTATGTCTCATATCATAAATCGCACAAGCTTCCGCTGTGCAAAGATCGAGCGTCTCGATTGGTGCTATTACTTCTAGCAACTGAGTCCTTCCCAATAATAAAGGACTGCACAAAGTTCTCATATGATGCTGGCAATGACACAAGTAGGATCAATGCTGTATCCTCATCTTCAATCTTCACATCAATCTTCCTTAAATCAAGAAATATGGTGTTCAGCTGGTCTAGATGATCCCTCGGCTGAGTACCCTTATGCATCCTTAAACTAAACATACGTTGTTTCAACAACAACTTGTTGGTTAGGGACTTAGTCATATACAGACTCTCAAGTTTGGCCCACAACTTCTCAGCAGTGTCCTCCTCATCAACTTCTGTGATAATATCATCTGACAAGCACAACATAATTGTTGAATGTGGTTTCTCCTCCAGACTGGCTCTCTCAGCAGCTCTTCCTTCTGTTGATTTAGACAAGGGACCCCATAATCCCTGATGCTTCAACAAAGCACGCATCTTGATCTGCCACAGTCTAAAACTGTTTCTCCCTGTAAACTTGTCAATCTTAACATTTAAAGCAGATATATTTATCACCAGAAAAGCTTGTGTAGATCCCAAATCCTAGCATCAATTATGACCTTGGTGCCAATCTACCTTGCTTAAAACAGATCAACAGATTTCTTGATGAACCTTGCTCTGATACTAGTTTGTTATGACGGATCGATCAAGAAGTGATGGTGATTGTGAGTAAAGATAAAAGATAAACAAGCAAACAAACACAGAAACAAGAAGAACACATATTTATCATGGTTTCCGGCAATGTGCCGACTACTTAACGGACAAACAAGGATATTTTATTATCAACAGAAAGTTACATCAAGTTACAATCAATACAGACGGTATTTATAGCCTTGGGAATCCAAACCTAACCGACTAAACAGCCAACCCAGTAAAATGACTGAAATACCCCAGAAGTAACTCGAACAAACATGCAGCAGACGTGTTCCACAAGTCTGCTGAGTCTCAGCAGACTTGCCTTTAGTAGACTTGCCATCAGCAGGCTGATCAACCCTGATGCACTTGCCTCAGCTGAACACCAGACTTCAGCAGATGCTCTATACATTGCTGACCAAAACATGTTTCCATACCAGACTCAATGGCATATTTTAAGTCACCATTACAATTGTATTTATATTACTAGATTCGGTTGGATTCTAGTTGTGTATTTAATGGAATGAGTGTACCCTCGTTAAGTATTCTAATAGGCATTTTTGGGTGCCAATTGCATCATTTTTTTTGAAATAAAACCTTTTATTTTTCTAAAATGTTATTAAGGATTTATTATTGGCTAAAGTATATCACTATCTTAAAAAGATTAAAAACATATAATATGTGGTAGTCTAACCGTAATATAATGTCTAATTTATTAATACATATGACTATGGAGATTTTAAAACTAAATCGTTAACTGTGAGTTGAGATATCATCAATTATAAATTACATTATAATTTCTCTGTTCGATTCAATTCTAGAACCGTTATTATATACAATATTAGAATTGGTTTATCAAAAAATGAACAAATATATAATAACAAAAGTGTTGATATTATTCATAATAATAAATACTAAACAAAATGGGTATTAACGGGTCCCACTCGATTGAGTTTAAGACACCAAACTAACAAATGGTTGTTAGTATCACCGCAAATTTAATCAATACTATGACATTGCATACATTCGACATTCTAAAGATTAAATGTCCGCAAACAGACTTGGGAGAGAATTCAGGTCTTTTGAATCTTTCATTAAACAATCTAGGTTGTCATTTAGACGGTCACGTCTTCATGCGCACGGCCAAAATGTGAAGGTTTGGAGAAAACGTAGAAATTCAGTTGAGATAAGCCTCACCTTCCTAGATGGAGATTCCATGCCCCTCAAATTTTGGTGGGAAAGTTTTGAATACTCTACCAAATTAATAAACTACCTCTTAACGCTTGTTCTTGACTATAGATCCCATTTGAAGTGATGTTTCACAAATGATTAATGTATGGTTGTTCTTGCTATCCCAATCCCACTCCCTTTCAAAGTCATTAGTTTAAGTTTCACACAAAAAAGTATGTTCACTTAGGTCTCAATCCTGGTCATATATAAATGTTATCTACATATAGATACAAATAAAAGAGTCTATGTCTCAAGAGTCGTGTCTTTTGATGAATCCGGTTTTCCACATGTGCTAGGGTTCCCAATTAAATGAACATGTTCTTTCTTCATCATCGTTTACGGATACTTGTGAATGTAGTACTACCTCCATCCTAAAATTTAAGTCCGTTTACATTTTTTCACACGGATTAAGAAAGCGGTTAAGTGTAACTAATTGAAATGGTAAAAGTCTGGAATACTCTTTGACTCTCATTAATGTAATAGTTGTAAAGTAGATAATGTATAATAAATTAGGAGTAAAAGAAAGGAAAATTTAATAAATGCTTCATTGGTATTGCAAATGAATTTATATTATAGGACAATTTCAAACTGCTAAACGAACTTACATTTCGGGACGGAGGTAGTATTAAATAGATCCAACCATTTTTCTCATCCTTTAATAAAAGGACTTGTTTTTTAAAAAAAAAACCCAACACATACAGTTGTGTTGGTCCCTTGGAAAGACTGACACAAGTTTAGAGGGGGAGGGGGGTGAATAAACTTGAGAGGGGGGGGTGAATAAACTTGTCACCAAAAACTAGATTATAAGACAAATTAGTTCAGTTTTAAAACTTGTGTGTAGTTGAGCTGACTTAGCTGAGTATAAGTCAAAACTGACTTATGCTTAAACTGAGTCAACCGGCAGCGGATATATTTTAGCCTTTATGCGGATCTTGTTGTTTCTAAGAAAAAGCTGATGAGTATGCAAAACTGAATTCTGGTGAATGTCAGTTTGTGACTTGTAAGTGAATATCAATCAGTTTGTTCAGTTATGCAAACAATCACAAATACTAATAAACTAAATAACAGAAAATAAATGCGTAAAGTAAGTAAGGAAAGAATTATAGTGGTTCCAGGTGGTGTAATCCTGTCAGTCCACTCTTTCCCTGTGATGTAGGAGGAAAATTCCACTAGAACTCTTTGAGGAAGCCGGTTACAAAAAGTCCTAATTATTAGTCCTTGACTAATCCCTAGCTTCACTATCTAAACAGCTAGAATAGGTTGGATTGCTGCTCTGCAACTGCTTCAAACACTGGTCCTTAGAGGGTTGTATTGCCTCTTCTCCCGCTCCACCACAAACACAGTCTACCCGACTGCAAAAACGACAATTGTCCTTGAAAATCCTAAACTGGATTGCTTCACAGTCTAAACCTTTGATAATAATCAAAGTTGGGCTGAGAATCAATAAATTGATTCTTTCTTGAGGTTCTTCTAAGTGTCGGATTCTTGATTGAGTCTTTGTAGCTTGAACACTTGAAGAATTCTAGATATGATCTTGTTGAGCGCAAAGATTGATAGCAATTCGGATGAACAAGACTTGGGCACAATAATGCTTGTAAACATGTTAATTCGTGTTTTTTTATCCTAGCGCAAAGAATGATAGCAATTCGGATGAACAAGACTTGGGCACAATAATGCTTGTAAACATGTTAATTCGTGTTTTTGATCCTTGATGCCAAGTCCTCTATTTATAGTGTGAGGTCCAACGTTCATCTTGCTTGAATTTGAATCCTATCAACGTCTATATTCTCAGATGTCAGATGTCAATGACCGTTCTGACATGTCAGTGCTTCATCCAATAATATTTCTTGATTTGTAACGTTCATATATAATTCAGTTCCTCGGATGACTGACATTAAAATTGAGCATCCTGATCAGTTTAAGTCTGAGTATGTCAGTTATCAGTTTGTCAACTGACTTAAAGCGTTAACTGAATTTTTACTCCTCTTCGAAACTTAGTACTCTATTCATATGATATCTTTGACTTAATCAGGGTACACCATATCCATAAAAAATCATCTAAGATATTATTGTTCTTATGATTCTTAGGTCTTCATGCAAGATCCATAAATTCAGTTCAGGCCATCACACACTTACCTGAATTCTAACTTTACAGTCTCGACTTTAATCTTCATAACTGAGTTTGAACCCTCAGTTCTTCATTCATTAATAAATGAGTCTGTGTCCCTCAGTTCTTCATATACTTAGTTTGAACCCTCAGTTATTCATCTTCTAGATAAGTCAACCGAGTCTGTGTCCCTCGACGATCTTACCTTCTTCAGTTTTGAGTAAACTTCAGTTCTGAGTGACATCTTCAATATCCAGTTTTCTAAATGATTTCCAGTTCTCAGTTTTATGACTCTCTAACTATTATAGTGCTTGTCTGATATAAGCTATACAATTATCAGACTCTAATAAATCCTATACATTCTATTCTAGACATCTTTTAGCTCTTACCGTGGGTTAGGTCCGGTAAACCGAGGACTTGTTGGACACGAAACTGATTCTGCCGCATTATCTAGGTCGTTTAGGGTTTTAGAGAGTCTTAAGTCGGTCATTGTATCTATATAAGGCCGCATTTACAGATTATTATAGATCATCTTACAATATTATTATCAATTCTTCATATACATTACATATTTTGATGAAATAAAGTTATTCAAGCTTTGGAAGAGTTATTGCTGGTTTCCTCTCTTCCTCCACCATCTCTAGCTTGAGTAGATCGAGCTAGATCTCCATTGTTGAAGGTATGAAGCTTTGAACGTTCCTTTTTGTCTTCAATATGGTAGATCTGTTCGTATTTATATAACTGATTTTTTTTTCTGAGCTATTTCTTCGATTCTCTTACAGCATTTGGTGAGAAATTCCCCCATAGGAAACTGATAACGCTCTAAATGGTACCAATAATTATACCCTTATTCACCCTGAATTCTGCTCAAGAGAGGATAAATAGACTCGTTATTATGTGGAATATATGTTAAATGCTATGTGCCTGTTTCCAGTATCGTAATTCTGCATCTATGTTATTTTCCCAAAGATTTGGTACTGTTTTGTCTCCTTTTGTATGTTTTATAGGATGTACCGAATCTGGAGCATTGGAGAATGGATCTGGACCGAAAGAAGTATATTGGGCCAATCAGTTCATACAAAGCTAGACACTATCAAGAAGACAACTTCTAACTCAGTTTCCGAATTCTTAAACTAAAGGAAAAGTTTGAATCACAACAATGGAGGATCGAGAAACTCAAGCCAAAGCAGAATGGCACTTGAATCAGATAATTTATGGACTAGAAACTCAGCTTAAGGCATTTCTAACTTCTCAAAAAGGCATATCAGAAGATCAAAAAGCAACTCATCTCTTGATAAATCAAATGTATGATGCCAAAATGTGGAAGTAGAAGAAGAAAAGCCGAAGTTACAAGGAGAAAAATTGAAGCTAGAAGCTGAACTGACAGAATTGAAGAAAGAGAAATCATCAGCAACTCCTCATATCAGAGAAACTGAAGAACTCAATGATGAGCAGCTCATTTTAAAATATAGTCAACCTGGAGATAAAAGAGCTACTCTTACAGAGGATTTGTGGATGAAATTTGTCAAAGCTTACAATCACGTCAATGCAAAGTACAAATACAAGACTTATGAAGAATCGCTTGTTTACTTCCTATCTGATGTATATTACAATCAGAAGATGGCAAATCACAAGAAATGAGAAACATGGAAGCTAAGTTTGCCAACAAGAACAAGAAGGAACCAATGGAGATCGATGTTGATGAATTTGAAAAATACTACAGAGACAACAGTGATCTTCCTAAGTTAGCTCTTTGGAGAAAATGGAAATTATCAAGTCTAGTGGATTACAACAAAACCTTTGCCATCAAAGGGTTGTAATCAAACAAATAGATAAATAAGATGAATCATCATCAAAACATAAATTTTATTTCCAACAATTTCCCCATTTTTGATGATGCCAAAACCCTCCTTAAAAGAAATGCTTAAAGATAAAAACAATGCAAAACAAATGTAAAACTGGAAACTGGATATATCATTAGAATTCACGAAAACTGGAACAAGTTACACAATTGATCAATTAAACTACAATATAAAAAAAACGATTAGATCAAACAAGAAGATTATACCAACGACTACTTAATGCAACTTAACCTTTCTAATCCAGTTTCACATAAAAATCTAGCAAACAATTCATTATACCACATATTAAACCATAGCTACACAGTCCGAATTTGAGCAACATTCACATTCAAATTCATCATAAACTCCAAATCAAATAACTCATTTCACAATTCAACCCATTTGTCAAATAATCTACATGCATTATCATAAACACACATATTTCAATATACCACAGATTAAACGAGCTACACAATCCGATTTTCACAACAACATTCACAATCAAATTCATCATAAACTCCAAATCAAATAACCCTTTCACAAATCACCCGTTTGTCAAATAATGTACATGCATTACCACTAAACACACTTAAATCGATTAAAGACAACAAATTATTTATTACTTAACAATCAATTCGATATTGAGATCCTCCTCCGAAAATTCTGTTTCTTGAACCCAAGTCCCCCGATCAAGCTATGGGCGCCGGGAATTGTGGTGTTCTTACACGTGGTGGTGTTGGGGGTTTTGTTGTGGATGAAATTAGGAAGACGATAAATAAAGGATCGACTTTGAAACGATAGTTGCAAGAAGATAGTTGGCTCCGATTCAAATTGTGTGGATTGAGAATCAGAGCATAAATGCTCTGAAATTGGAGCTGAGTAAACGATTTGAAGAAGAAAGACGAAGATAACAAGAGACGGTTTGAGGAAGAATTGGATAACAAGGTTTTGTGTGTGTTGATTGGAAGAGAAGAGAAGAAGAATATAGGAAATTTGGCTAAGTGTGTCGGGTGAAATGAGGGAATTTGAGGCTGATTGAGGAGGGCAATTTGAGAAACACACGGAATCAGCCTTTTTAAGGGTGATTACATTGTGGAGAGCTTACTGTCTGGAGATGTCTGGCATGTGCAATATCCTGGGCACACGATTTCATCCTCAGTATAAGGAATTCTCTATTGCATCTCAAATCTGTGTGGTCAGGATGTTGCACACGTATCTATTTCTCTATTAGGCCTCTCTCACAAATGAAATCACCCCTTTTAATTACAAGTCCGAGGTTTTATCAAACAATAATAATTTTTTAGTACTTTTCCCGCCATCAGTAGGAACCGCTGGAACTGCCTCCTACCATTTTCGATCCTTCGATTAAGCAGTGTGCTCTAGCAATGGAGTTGAGCATGAGTGGAAACGCTCTGAAGACCTTTGTTCGCTCTATCACTTGCCTCGCTCGTATCGGCAATGAGCTCGCCATTCAAGCTTCTCCTTCTCTGGTTCCCTCTTTTTCACATCGTTTTTGGTTTCCTTTCATTTGGCGCACCATACTTATTGCATTCACCCTCAGTGTAATGAAACAACCATGTTTCGGTAGTTAAACTTGATAATTCAACTCATTATTTGATTCAAATGACCTGTACTCACTAGGGTTTTCACTTTTTCATAAGCTTTTAATCAATTCACAGCTATTTGATTTGGAATGAATGTTTTATCTTATTTAATCAGGGATATATTAATATTTCTTTTTGAATTCTAAATCATTGCAGCTTACTTTCCACACGCTTAATGCATCAAGGTCGGCTTACCAATCTATTACCTTTAAGCCAGATTTTTTTGATGTGTACACGGTGTCTGGTTCCCAGGTGCGGTGTAGCGTGCTGTTGAAGGTCGGTGTCGTTTTTTTGGTTCAATTTAGAGATCAGTACCTTGATGGAGTAAGATTTTTTGAGTAATCTTTTTGTAACAGGCTATATGTTCGGTATTGAGGACTCCGATATCTAATGTGGATGTGTTGAACGTGGTGTTGCCTAATTCTGATGCTCCAAAGGTTCAGTGGACTTTGATCTGTTATAATGGTGAGTTAGTTATTCCTCTAAAATTTCTGTTATTTTGCTTAGAGTTAGCAGTTGTCCTCTGTTACTTACTATAGTGAGATAGAAAAGAGTTTGTTAGCATATGGTTTGACTCTTGTGAACTTTCAACTCAAGTCCACATTTCATTGAACTAATGTTATATTCCACCGACATTCAGATCATATTAGCAATTAGACTACCCCACATTCAAGGAACTCTGGCAAATGATGTGGTTTATGTTATTTTCCTTTTGGTACTTATGCCGATCTGAAATGCAAATGTTTGAGCATAGAAATTCATTTTATCTCTAATGTACGTTGAATATAGTAAAAATCCAAACAACCTTATCTCTCATTGTTGATATAGGCATTGATATGCAGAAATGTTTCAATGCTTGTGTTACACTTTTAACTTTTTAGTTTGTTATGCTAACCTGCAGTTAATGCACACAATTCAAACTTCTGGGAGTGCTACGGATTGTATCCACTTGCAACTATTTTTAGTAGAAAGTTGATTTTTCTTTGATCAAAGTCAGATTCCAGAATAGCCGGCAATAACGTCTGTTGTAACTTTCGCAACTTTTTCTGTTTAAGAATCATCATGGCTGAAATTTAAGCACACTGAGTCTTATGTGTAGGTATGAAGAAAACTTATTGGGTTACTTGTAATGTTGAACCTGATATTCAACATCTTTCACTTGATCGGAGAAAGCTTCCAAGCAACTTTGTTGTGAGACCTCGTGATCTCAGTCGCCTATTGGGTAATTTCCAGACAACTCTTCAAGAGATCACAATTATTGCAACCCGGCCAAGTGCTTTACCACCTGATGCAGCTGCTGAAATTGAAGGAAAAGCTGTTGAGCTTAGAAGCTATATTGACCCAACAAAAGGTAAGACAGGCATTTCCAACACCTATTACCTTGTTGGAGTTAAGGACAGGTAATCAGTGTTATTTTGTTATCTGCAGAAAATGATTCATCGTTACACACACAACTATGGATTGACCCTGCAGAAGAATTTGTGCAGTACAATCACACTGGAGAGCCCATAGATGTAACTTTCGGAATGAAGGAATTAAAAGTATTTGGCATTGATTCATATTTTGTTTTGTTACTTATTGGAACAGCACCAACTAATAAACAATGTCTTGCTCATGTGCTATTCAACGTCCAAATACCAGGCATTTCTCACATTCTGCGGCGTGTGAAGTTGACATACACTTCTATTTTGAGAAAGCTGGCGAGTAAGGCGGTTTGCTTATTGTTTTAAGCCACTTAATGTTTTTCATTGCTTAATATCTGCCCCTGCACTCGCAGACACAACCGTAAAAAGCTGAATCCTTCATTTGTTAAGAACATTTGAACTTTTGGTCAAATCAATTTGCAGTCATTTATGGCTTTTGCTGTTCTCACTTGGGATGGGGAAGGGTTTATTACCATGATTAGCTGGTAAAATCGGAGTAACTTTGTTGGTTGAGAAATTACTAATGGATTGGTGAAATAGAGCCAGAATGCATAGGTTTCTTTACCTTCATACACATTCAAGAACTATATTAGTGTGGTTAGGTTGCTAATTGACAGAATGGTGATGGACGTTCAGGAAAGCAATGAGGTTTTCTAGTTGATATTTGAGTGATAGAACTCTTTTGAGCTTTCAAATGATTTAAAATGCAGTAATGCATATTTCATGGAATTTAGTTATTAATAAAGTGATGAAGTCGCTTTTTGTGTATTAGTTTTATTTTGTCGTCATTCTCTATCTGCCTAGGATGCTGTTTAGAGGATAAACTTTTGTCATGTAACTTAGTTATGATATTTTTTATATCCTGGATTTGATATACAGGCCCATCTTGATGGCACCTAAGTTTGGATTAGATGGCGGGTCCACTTCAAATTTTGATTCCACTGTCGTGCTTGCAACTATGCTTGCGTCACAGCTTCATAAAGGAAGCTCCATGGAAGATCAGCCTGGGAATCAGACTGGTCGTTATCCAGGGCCCAAGCACAGGAGACATCAAAGGGTAATGTATCTGGCGTGCTTCTGATCATACCAGAATTTGGTCTGAACTTTCAGGTAATTGCATATCTTTGTTTCTTGTCGTGACCAGAAAATAGTAGATTTCCTTGCTATGAACTCTGAGATCTAACAGGTAGTGCACGTAGAAGTAACACTGGTACTGAGGATGGGCAAGTTCCAAGAGATAACAATACAAGTAGCAATGTGCAAAGACAAGTCCAAGGGATTGGTGCACTGCATATATCCAAGAATGAAGCTTTGAGAGATGTACCTGGTGCCCAAAAAGAGTATCCTTATTATCGTATATTGGTCGTTCATGATTTTAGCGTGCTAGACAAAATTTCCAGTGTCGATAAATACCTTCATCATTGGGTATGCCCTTCAACTTTGTATAACTTCATACCTTTTTTGCACCAATTTTTTGAGTACAGAACAACAAATTTCAATTTGAATTCTAAATCTAAATGGCTTTGTACATTTTCGTTTTTTTCCACGGACGTGGTCTGTTTGTTTGCAAAATTGGGGAAACTTCTAACTATGAATCTGTCACTATCCCGTCTCTGTGGGGTTTTTTCTGGGGGATGCCTTCTTGCATGAATACATATTTTTTGAACAACATGCAGATTTACTGCAAAAATTTTGTTTGTTTATTAGGAATTTTGACTTTTAGGCATGCTGTTCCATCCTATTCCTATGTAGATAGGTTAAAGCTAAAAATGTTGGTTACTTTTGCTTTTTGATTTTTTAGTAAGTGATTAAAACTTTAATTGGATAGGCCAAGCACTAAATTTAAGATTCCTTACACTTTTGTGCTATCCAGGATCTGAAACTTAATTGAGAGCCTTTGTCCAGAAAAGTCTACACTCTTTTTTTGAAGGGTTTACCTATGTCAGTATTCTTTTGCCACTTTCAGACTGAAGGGAAGAAGGCTATAAATTCCTCTATCACATAGCACTGATGAGATTTGCCATTGGATAGCTTATGCATGGTTATATACTATGAGGAGCTTAGCGAGAGTGGTTATGTGAAGTGAAATGTAACGAGCATGCTACCTAGGAGCTACTTGTAGAATCCTTGATTTACCGGTATAGTCCTGGTTTGAATAGCCCCCATCTTGAAAAGGACGTCTGATCCCCAAAGGAGAAAATGTGATATCTCGCATTTATTTGTGACAAGAAAAATGCATTTGAATATGAAGTTCTGGTTACAACATAGCTAAATAAGTGGGCGTATTATTGGATCCTCCGGATGTGGTTGTAATTTGACAATGTAGTTTTCAGAAAACAGAACAAGTGCCTGACTTGATTAATTTATTTATTGACAAAATTATGTAAGCATCCTATATACAATGGACTGATGAACATATATTGCTTTGAATGAGTGGCTATTGTTTCCACTGACTAAGCGCTTTAGACAACCCAGAATGGAAGGAAACCGCATCACAGAATCTCAAGGTTTGTTAAAAATATTTCACTTATCATTACCGTTGCTTTTTTATTTTCAGTGTCGAAATGAAATTCTTACATTCCTTGTGTCATCAGGTATGAAAGCAGCTAATCCTCAAGTTTCTCAGCACCACCCTAGCAACTGGGTTGATGCAGATGAATGTGATGAGGAAGGTGATGAAAGCGACTTGTATGTCCAACCAACACCTCCATGCTATGACGATTGAAGGTCAGACTCTTCGCCTTCATTCTTGCTGTACTGGAAATCCCTCCTTCCCCCTCTTTTCTTATTTTTGCTTTATTTTTCTTGTATATTTTCTTGGTCTGTCCAGGTGCTAGGATTCCTGTATCTGCTTCAGTTTAATCATTACCCCAAGAAATATCATGTTACCTTTTTATAGGCCAGCAGTCAAACTAAACGAGGTTTCAGCTTGTTGGTGTATGGCCTCGTTTAGAGTTGCAAACATGAGATCCACTCGAATTTGGTTACGTTGGCCAGAGAGAAATGGTTAGATTTTAACTCTAGTGAAGTTGAATAAGGAAGTTATGGCACCTATAACATGCAATATTGCGCAAGTTTGATTTACGGACAGTTGCCGGATCTTTTCCCCCTTATTGTGACATGGAGATTACTTTATTAATAGCAACACATATTTTCATCTCCTCACTTCAGCTGTTGTTAGTCAATGCCCAAGATTTGCATGATTACCCAGTGCTTTGTGTTTAACTTGTCATCATTTCTTAGCTCCTCCCATATATTGTGGAATTTTTATAATAATGGTGTTGTAGGAAGGTTGTCTTAGGGGCGGACCATGGGAAATTGTGGTCCCATGGGGGCACTCAAATTTCCGTGTGAAGTTATTAATATCTTACCCTCTAATAATGTTAAAAACTGTGTATATATATTCTTTCAGACAATCTTTATTGTAATTGTCTATTTAGTTCAACTGGTTAGAAGTTTTATTGCTGACCTTAGGGTCATTGGTTCAAAACCAACAAGCCAGAGTCAGGTTAGTATGCTTGCAGTTCATCGTAAAATTTGATTTTTACACGTCACCCAATCTTCTAATGGTGTGTTTCAATAAACTTTGTGAGCTTTGTGCAAAGGAGGGACATGGATTTGCTTTTTTTTTACACGTAACCCAATCTTCTAATGGTGTGTTTCATAAACTTTGTGAGCTTTGTGCAAAGGAGGGACATGGAGTGTGAGGCGGTTGATGCTGACTTAACCCAAATACTGGGTGGTGAGCCTCAGCCTTTGAGCTTATCTCATGTACTAGTGGCTTTCCATACTGTGCAATGCATTGTTCATGTTAGGAAATAACGACATAAATGCAATGAATTTAAAATTTTGTTTCGCTTTTAACATGATCAACTTTGATTTGTTATATCGAAATACGTGAGTAAAGATTAAAACTTTACGGACAATCTATAAGATCGAAGCTTTAACCTTCCGGTTGATGGTCAAGCATCGAACCGTCCAAGTGTCCGGCCTCTAGCGATAATCAACACGAACAATGCCGGAATCCTCGAAGTGGTGGCCCTTAGCGATGTCAACACGAGCGACCGTCGAAATCCTTGAAGCACTTGCTACCAGGAAAAGTTGCTTACTAGCTCTCCTTTTCTTCTTCTAACAAAACTTTCTCTCAAGAAGCTCTCTTTCATCTCTTTAAAATATTGAAATAATAGTGTGATACAAAAGAGTTAGCACAACTCTTCTTTTATAGGGAGATATGAGGCGCCACTTTTTTTCTCTCAATTGCCTCGGGTTTAGCTTCTTGACTTGGAGTAGCGAATAAAAAACTCTTTTCCCAATTGAATAAGGATTTAAAATATCGATCAGATATTTGATTGATTATTACATTACGTATTTTCCTTAATCTTAGTTTTTTGGAAAGGTCCATAATCTTATTTATGCCATAGTATTTAATATCTTATATTAAATATATCCAATATATAATATTAATTTCTTATATTAGTATTATTATATCCAATATTATGATATAATAATATTAATGTCCAATATTATTATTCATAGTAAATAAATACTGGAATATTAATTTCTACTATAATAGAAGGCATAAATAAATCCTTATTTGGTTATTTCTATACCCACAAATTAATTCTGGCTGGTCACCATATGTGTGTGATCCGATAGATTTTTAAATATGTTGACCGTAAGCACTATGGATGCATGTGGTTGTGGCAAAATGTGTAAAAAAAAAAAAAGATGCAAGAGTTTATTATTTTTTTAATATGATATACTTTATTCACTCAAATGGTGTTGTTTTACACACTTAAATATCCCACGTAAATAAACGTGCGAAAGCAACGAAACTGGATCAGGTACTTTTGGTGGGAAAATTTGGGAAAAATAATTTAGTCAAACATACCAAAAGATTTGCTGGAAATTTTTAGAGGGATTACTTTTAGAAGTATCAAAATAACAAGCCAAGCATGAAATTATTTCTTGCTATATATACCAGTCATACTACATTTACTCAAACTAAAAAAAAAAACCAATTTACAGCATCAAATTCTGTAGTATTTTAAAGAGAAAAAATAATAAGTAATTTTGGTTGTTTGTTTGGAGCAATACATTGATGGAAACAATCGATTGATGCTGATGAGGAGATCAAATGGAGATAGAGGAAGAAACATCTCGAAGGATCCGTGCTACTGTACCGGCCTTTCAAGAATTCTTAACAATACATGGTCCTAACTGTAGAAGGATTATAAACCGTGATCGTCATTGTCGCCACAATCAAATTA
Organism: Gentiana macrophylla; assembly: GCA_026214975.1. Taxonomy (NCBI): domain Eukaryota; kingdom Viridiplantae; phylum Streptophyta; class Magnoliopsida; order Gentianales; family Gentianaceae; genus Gentiana; species Gentiana macrophylla. The sequence goes on from CM047814.1 coordinate 46,149,943, forward strand.
TGGAAGACTACTTGAATGCTGATGCACGATATCCAGCCAAAAAATTTCGGCGTAGATTCACATGAGGAAAGAACTATTCTTTGACATAGTCGCTGCACTGGAACAAGATGACCCATTTTTCACACAAAGACCAGACCGCATGATAACACTCTATTAGGTTCTATATTTTATACATTACTTGCCCCTGATTTATGCTCAATGGACGAGAAATAGTTTGGATATTGCATGAAATGCATGTCAATTGCCTAGTGCGTGTTCCTTTGGTCATGATTCTGCATATACGTATTTATCATTTAGAATCAGTACTGTTTCGTCTCGTTTTGCATGCTTTTTAGGTAGTGCTATTTCATGGAGCAATGAGGATGCGAATCTGGGCTAGAAGAAGTTATTGGGTTGCATAGAAGAAGTCCAAGAAGAGACCTGTTGAAGAAACCGGGCAAAGCCAGGCCCAACGAGTCGAGACCTTAGGGAACAAGTTTACCGACCTTACGATGTTTACCTAAGTCGACTAGGTATGTGTTTAAGTCGGCTACAAGATCTATGTAAGACTTGTAGCAGCCCCTTGTAACATAAACTCTCAATATTATTCAATTTTATATGAAATAAAAGTTCTTAGTTTGATTGTGAGTTTCTTTTGGTTTCCTTCTCCCCAAGCCATCAACTAGCTTGAGATGATCAAGCTAGTCTTCCATTATCGAAGGTATTAAGCTTTGAATTATAGCTATGCAAGAAAAGATTCATCAATTTGAAAAGCAAGATGTTTGGGAACTCGTACTCTACTGAGGTAAAACCTCGGTGGAACTAAATGGGTCTTTAGGAATAAGTTAGATGAATTTGGTAAAGTCGCTCGAGAATAAGGCTCGATGGTGGCACGGGGTTATACCCAAGAGGAAGGCATCGATTATGATGAGACCTTGGCCCAGTTGCTCGGCTGGAAGCCATTCGACTTTTAATCGCATTTGCATCTGGCTTAGGAATAATGCTTCATCAAATGGATGTCAAAAGCGCATTCTTGAACAAACTTATCGATAAAGAAGTGTATGTTCTCCAGCCCCCGGGCTTTGAGGATACACTTTATCCTGATTATGTCTTCCGTCTCAAGAAGGCACTTTATGTACTCAAACAAGTGCCTAGTGCATGGTACGATATATTGTCATCAGTGCTATTAGCCAATGGTTTCGTTAGGGGCACGGTAGACAATACCTTGTTCATAAAGAAATCTGCTCTTACATCCTGGTTTCCAAGGTTTATGTTGGCGACATCGGTTCCACCTACCACCTTTCTTTGCACCGAGTTTGAGACTTTGATGTCCTCTTAGTTTGAAATGTCGGCTATAGGAGAATTAAGTTTCTTCCTCGGCTAACAAATCAAACAAACACGATCCGGCACACACATAAGTTAAACTAAGTGTATCAGAATGTTTACCAAGTTTAAGTTTGACAATTTGAAACCTGCTACAACTCCTATGAGTTCGTCAGTCAAACTTACATTTGATGAAGATGGTGATCCGTTTGACTATATCTTATATCGGTCTATGATCGGTTCTCTGTTACACCTGACCGCATCAAAACCCGACATTCAATTTGTCGTAAGACTATGTGCATGTTTTTAGGATAAACCTAATATATCGCATTTCAAAGTTGTAAAGCAAGTTTACCGATATCTCAGGCACACACCCACATTCAGCCTCTGGTACTCTAGAGGTTCTTCACTTTCACTTCTCGCTTTCAGCGATGTCGACCATGGGGGCTGTCGTATTGAATGGAAGAGTACTAGTGGTACTTGTCAGTTTTAGGTGACCGTCTCATCTCTTGGTTCTTTAAGAAGCAACCTAGTGTTGCCCTTAGTACTACTGAGGCTGAGTAAACTGCCTTGAGCAACTGATGTACCCAATTCCTCTAGATCAAGCAACAATTAGCAGACTTTGGCATGTCTGTAGATTGTGTACCAGTCTATTGCGATAGTACCAGTGCAATAGACTTAGCACACAATCTTGTATTGCACTCCCGAGCCAAACATAGATATTTTATATAATCTTATACTTGACCATGTGCAAAATGGTACTATATTCATTTAGTTTGTGCCAACTTCATATCAGATTGCCGATATTTTCACGAAGCCCTTACCCCATGCCTCGTTTGAAAAGTTGTGTGGTGACCTTCGAATGATACCTTTTGCTTAGTTTCAAACTAAGGGGGATAAGTACATATGTAAGGGGGGTGCAATCAAGAGGGAGCGTTAAAGGTATTTTGAAAATTAATCAAAAGTGGGAGAATGTTGGAAAATGAGCCCCAGTTGCATGAAAGTTTGATCAATTTACCAAAATACTCCTTATGTGTAATTTTACTATTTCAACTTTGTACATATGTAAAGGGAGCGCGATCACGGTGACATTTGGCGATCTGATGACATGTGAAGGCGTGGTGACATTTGTGAAAGAGTGACATGTGAAGGCGTAGTGACATTTAAAAATGCAATGACATGTGAAGATACAATTGAAGTGCTAAATATCTAAACATTTGATGCAGTGACAATTGAAGATTCGATGTGATAATAATAGCTTGTACACTTTTTGAAGACAAACATGTGCAAGAGGGACATTATATACATTGCTTCACTCTTTTTGCAGTGACATTATATACACAATGTCATTATACAAGAGAGATATTGTGTATTATCATTACAACAAGAATGACACTGCATCAAGAGTGACACCACAACAAGAGTTACACAACTTCAAGAATTATGCAGTGACACTTTATGCAGTGACAACAACATTTTATGCAATGGCAACAACATTTTATCTGATGACATCTTTGTGACACCTTATGCAATGGCAACATCATTTTATCACGATGACATCCGTTTTCACATATACAATAACACCGTGTATTAACTTCAGCGGCAATATCACGGTGGAAGAATCTTGTGACACTTGACTTGCCTCATTTATCATTATTTGTAGTTACAATAATACGGTTGCAATGACACTTTGAAGATGGTGATCACTACAATCATTGACAACACTAATGAAACAAGCACAAAATAGAGCCAAAATAAGTCCGTCTAATCCAAGCCAATGCCTTTGTCTAACATATTTTGGCTGAGACTACATGGGCTGTCCTCATCTTATATCAAAATAACTCCAAATTTGTTTAGTGAACTGACCCAAATGCAAATGCAATAATGATAGAATGTTCAGACATTGTTTTCAAATCTAGAGGAATGAAGTTAATGTTATCTCATTCATTGTAGTAGTACTAGTTTAATTCACGAATGAAGCAACAAATGTAATACTTTGTCATTTTAAATCAGAAACTTTAACAGAAGTACGAGAAGAAACAATAATATATATGTATATGCTCTACTAACAAGAAAAGATGGTACTATTAGTTTAGTACTATTGTAATAGTACTACTGCTACATCTTCACTTCACTCAATCGGACGGCTGCCATGCGGATGCAGTCAACAAAGACATGTCTTTCAAACCAATTTCAAGCACCCATTATGTCTCCAATCAAATAGGACCCTCCACAATGTGAAGTTCTTTAAACAGGAACAACAAAACTTTATCAGACCTAAAAGTTAGCAGTCGAGAAATTTGGGTTGTGACGATTAATAATCCTTCAACAATTTTTTTAAAAGAGGAGAACGGAATAGAAAAGTGTATAAGCAACATAAAGATAAGTTAACTAATTCCAACATGATGAAATAGGCATTTCAAATTAGACATATTGCATAGCTAAGTGTTTCAAGAAAACACAAATAAGGAAATGATAAAACCTTGTACCAAGTTAATAAAGAAAATAAAATCAACACTTAATACCGCATTATCATGTATGTGCACAAAAATTAACTTTATTTTATGTTGAAAATGTTATACACTGTATCTGAATAAAATAAATAATCGAGAAAAAATGAAGATCAATTTTATTTCCAATTGAATATAATTACAATATATATATATATATATATATATATATATATATATATATATATATATATAAAATAAATATGAAAGGATATGCAAAAAGCGAGGCGAGTTGCACTCTGTCCTTAAGACAAATTTGCACGGCTTGTACCCACAGTTGTTGCAATTGTCTCCCGGGATAACTTTCAGTTTACAGATTCGAGATGGAAGTACTTCAACTCACGAGCTGCGGTGAACTCTAACGATTGCCCGAAACTCTTCAACTATGAATGCGAGAAAAATATTTTATGCAATAGAATGTATGTATGCTCTTGTATTGTGATAGAATAGTGAAAATGAAAAAAGGCTTGTTGTTATTCAATAGAAGCATTACATTAATATATAAGCCTCGAAAGGCTTCTAGAGGAAAGCTTAATATATAACCATAAATGCAGAATATATCACCATAAATGCATAATATCAAAATATATAATCTAAATCTAATTATATCTCTAATAGCCCCTCAAAGCTCATGGGAGCGCGTGAGATATGAACTTGAAACTTGTAAGCGTTGATGGCGGTTGGATGCATCTTCAACGATAACCGGGAGGAATGAGTAGTGGGTGGATGAAGAAATCTGAGTACGCAATTTGAGGATATACCACTAAAAGAACCGATGGTCAACTTTGTATTAGGAGAGGAGGATATACCACTTGCATAAAAAAAAATTTGGGATTTACCCGTGCGAGAAAATAAAATTTGAGGATATACCCTTGCGAAAGAAATCAACTGTTTGAGCAGGAGGGAGGGGACATACCACTAGCGAAAAAATAATTTTTGTGGGATATACCTGTGCGAAGAAAAAAAAATGTGGAGGCGATATCTAAAATACGGTCCCGAAATTTCACCTACCCCGATCGTTTACCTCCATTATTTACCTTTACCACCCATTTTGGGGATCTTGCCGATATTTTATTGGTCCAAGTGCTTCCATTAATTTGTTTAAAGAGTGTCCGCTTCCGCAGTTCAATCTGTACTTGTTGAATCTAATTATTTCTAATTGTTTTTCCATGCGGTGATAGTGCCCGACAAATTAGGTATCCCGTTTTCTGCAATAGGCCAAACAAATTATATGGGCACATAGCGGCTACTTTAATTTCTATGAGTGGCGCCACCACAAGCGGCTTCCATGGCGGTGGCTCTGTTTCAATATTACACCCGGCTTTGAGATCTATTTCCTTGGGCACGAGAGGCGGTCTTTGCGAAAGGCGAGCAGGTGGCCATTGATGCCGGCAATGATCCGATGGTGGCTAGGGTTTTATTCAAAGGAAAAAAATCGGATATTAACTATAAAAAAAAATTGCAGCGTGAAAAAAAAAAAAATTGGGAGGGGTGAGGGTTTGATCATATTGATGTCACAAACCCCGCTGAGGCATTCTTTTAAGTAGATCTTGCTCGGGATCGAAAGGCGTTAGTCTAGAGCTCACGATACCATGATAGAATAGTGAAAATGAGAAAAGGCTTGTTGTTATTCAATAGAAAGCATTATAATATATAAGCCTCGAAAGGCTTCTAGAGGAAGCTTAATATATAACCATTAATGCAGAATATATCACCATAAATGCATAATATCAAAATATATAATCTAAATCTAATTATATCTCTAATATATTGCTTGAATACTTGTTTTCTTTTGTTTGTTTCTCCATTTGTGAAGGCTTGTTTATATAGGGGCTTGAGCAAGCAATTAAGAAGTCTCAGCATTGATAAGCAAGCAATTGAGAAGTCTCAGCATTGATAAGCAAGCACTTGAGAAGTCTCAGCATTGATAACCACTAATATCAGTATTGATCATGACAGTTTCGAAGAAGATGAAAGGTGAAAGGTCTCAGCTGAGTTTGTCCCTGCTGAAACATTCAGCACCTCAACTGACTTCGACTCAGCTGAATTATTATTTAGCAGCCTTGTTGACCACACTCGGCTAAATTATGCTTGGCCCGACCTTAGCGACCACTCGGCTGAATTCTGATTTGCCACTCGGCTGAATTTGTCCAAAAATATAATACTAGCCCAAGCTCAGGTCAATGGGCGAGGCGGCGGCGTGTGGCGGCGTGGCAATTTAGCGAGCAGCGTGCATGCAAAACCATTATGAACTCTCTCCATTTCTCTAGGAGCTTATACTAATCACCAACTATCATCATATAAATACTTGACAATGGAACACTCATGTTCCAATGTGAGATAAAGTTTTACACTACTTTACTCTCATATTCTCACAACAACATAAAGCGTTAATATCTCATTCATCCGTACTCCGAATTGAATGATTTTAAATCCTATTGTCAACTACTTATTGTGTAGTTTTCAATAATTTAATAAAAGTCTCGATAACTTTAGTAAAATTCGATCGAACTCGCTTTTTAAAACAGTTGTCGTAAATGATTAAAAAATCGATAAAATCGATAAAATCATTTTGCCTATTTTCTCAACAATTTCCCACATGAATGGATATTAATGCATATCTTGACCTTTGAAGAGATATCCGAAAGAAATATATTGCATCAAGAGAGGTAGCTTCTGGCTTTGAACCTGCTTTAGTGAAATACTATCGGATCTACTCGGCTAATCAGTGAACTATGTCTTGAACTGTTCAGCCTTTATTGTAAAACCAGACAATAGTACTCACACAATATTTATCTAAGCACCGTATTTGGTTCTCATGATTGTGTTCATTTTGGCCATGAATCACCCACAGTTTGAAAGTGCGTTAGAAATTCTAGCCTCTGAATTATCACGAAGCGGCCCCACTTCACACTTACATAGGTGATCTCTATCAAGTATACGCCATACCCCACTTGATTAAACAAGATATAGGAATCATTAAAAGTTTTTCACTTAACTTTTACACTCTTGTGAACAACACTTTTATTCACGAGAATGTGTAAGTGTTCACGGAATCTTCATAACTTAGTTGTCCCATTGAACCATGATCTTGGGATCTCCAGTCAACATGGTTGGGTTACCATTACAAATTTTATGTCTCAATAGGCTTTAATCCCATTCCGAGAGTCAATTTTGACATTTGATCTCTAGATAAACCTTTTGTAAGCGGATCCATAAAGATTCTCCTCGATCTAACAAAATCAATGGAAATCACGCCATTAGAGATCAATTTGTTTATTAGTATTATGTCTGCGGCGTATATATCGAGACTTACCATTATACTCTTGTTTTGTGCTCGATGTATCGCCGATGACTATCACTATGTATGCTTACGGGAGCAATAGGTTTAGTCCCGTATGGAATATCCTCAGGAAATTACGAAGCCATTACCTTCTTCTCTGCTTTATCTAATCGATAAACTCAGATTCCATCGTGGAGCAAGCGAGCTATGCATGTTTGTTTTGTGGATTTCCATGACACCCCATGACACCGTTAATAGTGAATACATATCCACTTGTGGCCTTAGAATCTTTGGAATCGGATATCAATTTGCATCACGGTATCCTTCTAATAATCTTTGGATATCTTGTATAGCATAATCCCGAGTTAATTGTATATTTTAAATACCTTAGTACCCTTGATGTAGCCCCAATTCAAGAGGAAGATCCAACAATAAAAGCCCACACATGGGGCGCCTATATTCAGATTTATGGACTATTTTATTTATTTATTTTAATTTGCATTGGGCTTTTAATTAGTAGAATTAATAATCAGGCCCAATAGCCCAAATTGGCGCCATTCTACGGGATTTTTAGCAGTTTACCACTGCTTTTGGGTTGGAATTGTGAGAATACCACCCAAGGCAAAAAAAACTGATTTTGATTCGCGATTTTCTCCCGTTTTTCACCTTTGTGCACGATCTTAAGGTACACCCTTCCCTATTGGGTTCCCCTTCCCAATTAGGGTTTAGTTTGGTTCAAAAACACACAAAAGCGAAAATGAGAGTGGTAGATCGACAACACAGTGGTAGCCGCACAAATAGGCTCCCAAAGGAGTGGTAGATCGACAAATGCCCCCCATTCTACTAGGGCATTAGGTCATAATCTCTCTATTTATATGTTTGATGGCTGAACTGAAAAAGGAGAATATTTTGGGAATTGAAAAACACTTGTTTTATTTCAAGAACTTCCGGTGATTGGGTTCTTTCGATTATCTGAGGCAGGGTAATTGGTTGGTGTTCTGAGATGGGTTCACCGTAGTAAATATTACGAGATGGAGTATTTACATATCCACTTTTGTTATTTTCATTTTATATTCGGAAAATCCATAAAAATTATACTTTTCAAAGGTTTGAATCGTTTGTTGTGCTTTAATCAACGATCCTACGAGATTCGGTTTACATCAAGTGGTATCGGAGATCGAGCGATTAAAGCTGCTGCGTTTATTGGAAGAAATCTGCTGCGTTCTTGAGCACCAGAACCACTAATTGCGGCGAATCGTGACGCTCGGACAAACCTCCATTCAATCATCGAATTTCTTGTTATTCCGCTCCAAATTTGCTCTTTGCATATTCGGATTATTAAACACATGCTGCTCCGTTTTGCACATAATCTACTGCGTTTTACATTCTTCAAGTTGGAGTTCTTGTTCATCAAGAACCACTAATTTTCTGTCGGGTTAATTTTGTTCGTGTCTGCTGCGTTTCTCCTTAGTTAAATTTCTTTGTTAGTCCTTTGTTGGGAAATTCTTTGCTGCGTTTCAATTTCTGTTCTTCAAGTCGTAAACCTTGATTCACGAGAACCTACTGACAGAATTTTGCACTCCAACTCTCTGAAAACCTAATTTGAGAGGTAATTAATGCCTGGCTGAAACCCTAAATTTATTCTTCTTTGTTGTTTTTCTTCAAATTAATTTGAGTTCAAAAAAATAGTAAATTAGCGGGAAAAATATGCAAGAAATTTTTTTGTGTTTTTAAGTGACTAATGCGGTGTCGAGTCTGGAACAAAATTTGATTTTACCAGGAAAATTTTTGCTTCATTTTCCACGCAATTTGGCGGGAAAATAATTTTTCTCTTTGTGTTGAGTTCTTATTCCTCCGAGGTTGTGTGAGTTAAACACGAGTGAGCGTGAGTTAAGTCACCATAAGCCTCACGCAATGGCGATGATGATTATGATCTTACGGGCGGTAAACTTGAATTTCAGCGGAAAGCCTTTGCGGACCGACTTGCTAAAGCACTCACAAAAACACGAAGGTTTGGTTGATCGATAGCCCGTTTACGTGATGGCTGTACAACAACGAGTTGCCGCCAATCAAAGACATCTTGAACTTATGGGCGCCTAGGTGCATTACATGGCGACCTCTCGATCCACGGCCAGCGAATTAGAGCGTATTGCGCAGCGGAAGTGAGAAGCGAAACAACGGAAATTAAAGCGTGCGAGCGTTGGAGAAATTAGGCGCCCGAGTGGAAGGTGGGCGATGACCTTTTCTTTATCACGGATTGTGTAACACGTGAAGAAGCTATGGGTGGCAAACCGCCCAAATTCTCTCCTTCACGTGCTCGTCGAATAAGCGAGTTATTCCCGCCCCCTGCGGTGTGGTACCTGAGAGGAAGGCGTTCTTATTGTTGATTGACCACGGAGGAGTTCATTGAGGTTCCTCATGCACTTACTAATGATGTTGTTCGATTTGCTACTATTGATTCTCCTTTCCGGTACCCGACCATTCTGCCGAGATTGCGATGTCAAGGTGGATATTGGTGTTGACCCGATCACTATGCCCGTGGACTTACTTGCTGAATCGATTGTGGTCCAACCGGGGCCCGAACCGGTGAAATCCGATGGTTCAAATGTGCACTCGGCAATTTTAGTTCTTGATTTGAAGGTGTTACAGCGCCACATGTATATGTGGATCCATATTCTGACATTGCATGCCACTTTGGATTTTGTTGTCGCTGATTTCTCCACTCGCGCCATTCCATATTTTTGCGATGTTGTGATTACGAGTTTCTCTGTGGTTTGCGTGGACGTGTGGAAGCACGATATTAAGTGTTCGATCTGGTTGATTCGAGGGCGAATCCTTTTTGAAGCGGGGAGGAATGATGTAGCCCCAATTCAGAGGAAGATCCAACAATAAAAGCCCACACACATGGCGCCTATATTGATTTTATGGACTATTTTATTTATTTATTTTAATTTGCATTGGGCTTTTAATTAGTAGAATTAGTAATTAATAATCAGGCCCAATAGCCCAAATTAGGCGCCATTCTACTAGGGCATTAGGTCATAATCTCTCTATTTATATGTTTGATGGCTAAAGCGAAAAGGAGGAGAATATTTTGGGAATTGAAAAACACTTTGTTTTATTTCAAGAACTTCCGGTGATTGGGTTCTTTTCGATTATCTGAGGCAGGGTAATTGGTTGGTGTTCTGAGATGGGTTCACCGTAGTAAATATTACGAGATGGAGTATTTACATATCCTTTTTGTTATTTTAGTTTTTATTGGAAAATCCATAAAAATTATACTTTTCAAAGCTGAATCGTTTGTTGTGCTTTAATCAACAATCCTACGAGATTCGGTTTACATCAACCCTTATCAAAGCTTTCCAATGATCCTCATTTGGATTGCTTGTAAACCTTCTCAGTTTATTCACAGCACATGCTACATCTGGTCTAGTACAATTAGTTATGTACATCAGACAACCAATTATTTGTGAAAATTTTAACTGAGACACAGGTTCAACTTTGTTTTTGACTAAATGCAGAGTTAAGTCAATTGGAATTTTTACTGGACTTTCATTAAAGACATTAAATCTTTTTAGAAACAGGACTCAATATAATGAGATTGTGTCAGCATGAAGTCCATCGGATATTCTAGATATTTTAATCCCCAAAATTACATCTCACATGTCTTTTATATCAAAATTTAGTCAACATCTTCTTAGTATTCATGATTACATCACGAGTACTTCCCATGATCAACATGTCATCAACATATAGACATACTATCACATAAAAATTAGAAGTATTCTTGATATAGACACATTTGACACACTCGTTAATTTTAAATCCATTTGACAACATCGTTTGATCAAATTTTGGTGCCATTGTTTTGGTGCTTGTTTGATCCCATACAATGATTTAGCAGTCGACACACTTTGCTAAACACCCCAGCACTTTCAAGTATTTGTAGCTTGACTTATGGCCTTTCCACAACTCATGCGGGGTCATATCCATCTTTTAGATGAAATACAATTAAGAATGACATTTCTTTGAAAGGATCGCCTCCCCACAAGTTACGAGTAAGCCGAACTTATCAACATAGTATTCATCATCTCTATCAGTATGCGGTTTTGCGTTCGACAACACCGTTTGATTGATGTTGATTGAGGTGTATAGGGGCGATGGTTTGATTAATAATGCGGATTACGAACATAGTTCATTAAGCGGTGCACCATATCCACCACTATCTATCCTTCTGAACCTTTTGATTCGTTTGCTAAGTTGATTTTGAATTCATTCTTATAGTTTTAAAAGCCTCAATTGTCTCATCTTTGCTATTTAGCAAATAGACATAACATTATCTTGTACAATCATCGATAAATGTTATAAGTATTTTTTACTGCCTCTGGATTGCACAAATTTTAAATCACACAAAGCTGTATGAATTAATTCCAGCAGTTACGTGTTTATCCACCAAAAGCAGGTTTTAACCAATTTTGGCTTCAACAACCATTTGCCATTTTTATGTTGTAATTGAACAGCAAATTCAAAATAAATATAAATTCGTTATCTCACGAATAAATTTAGGGGCCAGAGGCCAGAAGGAAAAAATAAGATACAAAATGGGAAAAAAAGACAAGAAAAAAAAATGGTTGAGAAGGACAAAAACGTGTCTGTTACTACATGTGTTACTACATGTGGTTGTAGCAACATGTAGTAACACATGTAGTAACATGCGCGTTTTTGTCCTTCTCAACAACTATAATTTTTTCTTGTCCTTTTTCCTCATTTTAGATTAAAAACAGCCATTTACGACCTTTAACCTATAAATTTATCATTTGAATGTATTAATCATTTATGCCTTAACTGGCAAATCAGATTCAGGTACAATAGTCAAAACATTGAGCTAATACATACAATGACACTTATGCACAAAATTATTCTAATTTCATTTTACAATGCGAATGTCTATAAAAAACAATTTGTCCACTAGAGTGCCTTCGCCAATTACCAATCCATTCTTTGAAAGTCTGAATTTGTTGTAGCGAATTCTAACTTATAACCAGGTTAGTAAATTTGGGGACCAGAAATAAAATTTCCATGTAGGTCCGGCACATGCGAACATCTCGGATAACCGGATAATTTCCACTTTTTAAATTCAGCGTGATATTCTCATATCCAGCGATTTGGACGTTGTTGAATTTGCCATGAAAACATTTACTTTAATTTCTGGTATCCCCGAATAAAGATTTGCTCGCACACATAGGTTGAGTAGCACCAGCTGTCTACGCACCAACCATATGTCTCTTCATCAATTAGATCAGCGTCGTGCTCAATCTTTACTTGGATTTACGTGAAACCTGGCGTTGAAAGCACAAGCCACAACAACATTTCCCGTTGGCAAATTATTCACACTACTTGCCGTAGGATCAGGAGTGGGTGTCAATGACGCATCATTAACGGTAGTCATTTCTGTTCAGAACAGAAGATCAACAATCAGAATATGGTTCGTTCAAAAACAAGACCAAAAGAGATGAAGAGACTTTTACGAATATCACGAATGATATTCGAGTCGTGAGAAAAAAATTGTTCAAAATCGAATCGAAAATTTATTTAATTTCACATCTGAAAAGCGTTTGAGAACAAAGAGGTTGAAAAAAATTATCTTAAGATTGTTATACCCGTATCACGATTAAAATAAATATTGAGAAAAAATTAAGAACAATTTTATTTCCAATTCAGAATATAATTACAATATATATATAAAATAAATATAAAAGGATATGCAAAAACTGAGACGAGTTGCACTCTGTCCTTAAGACAAATTTGCACCGGCTTGTACCCACGGTTGTTGCAATTGTCTCTTAGGATAACTCAGTTTACCTGTTCAGATGGAGAGGTACTTCAACTCTGAACTGCAGCGAACTCTAATAGTGCCCAGAAACTCTTCAACTATGAATGCAGAAAAATATTTTATGCAATGGAATGTATGTATGCTCTTGTATTGCTTGAATACTTGTTTTCTTTTGTTTGTTCCTCCATTTGTGAAGGCTTGTTTATATAAAGTCTTGAGCAAGCAATTGAGAAGTCTCAGCATTGATAAGCAAGCAGTTGAGAAGTCTCAGCATTGATAACCACTAATATCAGTATTGATCATGACAGTTTCGAAGAAGATGAAAGGTGAAAGGTCTCAGCTGAGTTTGTCCCTGCTGAAACATTCAGCGCCTCAGCTGAATTATTATTCAGCAGCCTTGTTGACCACACTCGGCTGAATTATGCTTCAGCAGCCTTGCTGACCACTCGGCTGAATTACAGTTTGCCACTCCGCTGAATTTGTCCAAAAATATAATACTAGCCAAAGCCCAAGGTCAACGGGCAGGCGGCGGCGGCGTGCGCGCGCGTGGCAATTTTAGCAGAACATCGTCTGTCTAAAACCATTCTGAATTCTCTCCCTTTCTCTAGGAGCTTATACCAATCACCAACTATCATCACTCATGTTCCGGTGTGAAGTTTTACATTTCTTTCTCTCTCGTATTACCATGACTTAAAGCGTTAATATCTCCGTTTATTAAATCTTCGAATTGAATGATTTTAAATCTATTATCATTTACTTATTGTGTAGTTTTCAATAATTTAATAAAAGTCTCGATAACTTTAGTAAAAAGTCTATCGATCTAAGCTTTTAAAATAGTTGTAAGTAAATGATTAAAAATCGATAGAAGCGATAAAATCGTTTTCTTTCTATTTTCTCCAACAGAAAAATCGTAAGTAAAGCAAATACATACAAGTTCAAGCAAGGGTACTGTCTCTCAATAACCAAATTGTTCAATCAAATCGTTTCAAGCATACAAGTCCCGATGAAGAGAAAACGACTATCATTCATTTCCAAACCAAGTACCAGGTTGTACTGAAATACCCAATTTCAAGCACCCATTTTCCTCCACCAGTGTGTATCCATTCCATGGGAACATCCCTAGCAACAAGCTAGATTGTGCTGCCGGATTACCGGCCGGCCAGTGGTACCGGACCGGAAGGACCTTCACCTCCCATGTTCTCTTTGGTCCACCCACTGCTACTATGTTCCTGATTTCACAACCCAATAGCTGCGTGCCTTTCCAATGCAAAACGTATCCCTTTAACACTACTACTAAAACCTGACGCAACTGATCATAAGCTTACCATGAGAAACAGAGACCCTCGATCGATCGATCGATCGTAGTAAAATGAAAACAAAGATGAATTTGATGAATAAAACCCTGAATCTCAAGATAGACTAATTAAATCTAAATACCAGTCTGAACTACAATTATAGTCCCACAAAAACAATGTGTATGATTTAGCACAAAGTTTTTAAATCATACCCATTGGATTAGATTTTTCAATCACACCTCTCATTTCTACTTGACGCGCGTTTGAAGTTGATACAAACTTAATTTCCAAATTCAACAAATCAAGCCGTCTACAACAAATCAAATTCAAGAACTAATCTTGAAAACGAACTACAGAATAAGTTGAACAGATTGAACAACAAATTAAGTCCCAAATCAAGAAAATCAAGCATTAATTGTCAGAGGAGTTGTGTAAAAACCCATAATTAATTCTTGTTACATGAACCAACAACACGGAATTAAGAACATTCATGAGGAGAAAAGAACGACAATGCAAGAAATTGAACCCTTCTCCTAGAGCATCAAATAGAGCCGAGTAATAGTGTAAAGTTTCTGCAAACCCGGCCTAGGAAGCTTGAGGCGTGGCTCGGGTCTGATCCATATTGCCTCTTTGATCTGAATCGCGAGCGAGATTTTCCCAAGGACCTTCTAAAGAAATCGATGGAGCGAGCTTGAAACAACGAACTTAGATAATCCAATCTAAAACGTTGATAAAACGACTGTAACAGCTTGCTCAAGATGCTAATGTTACACCCGTGTATAATTAAAATAAATAAAGCGAATAAAATCAACAACAATTTTATTGATCTTGATAAACAATAACAAAGAAATGCTGAAAGAAAAATAAAGGATATCGGCGATCACGAGCGAGGCAGACTACATCGCTTAAGACAAATTTGCCCGGTATGTACCCGTTTGCGCGCAATTGTCTCCCGAAATTCTCAGATTACCTTCGAGAATAAGCGATGCGCAAGCTGTGAACAACAACGAACTCTCTGATTAGCTTGAAACTCTTCACTTGATGCAAGAACAATATGCGAGAAGAATGTATGTATGTATGCAATTCGGTGTTGTATTTACGTATACATGTGTTTTTCTTCCCATTCATGCGGCTCGTTTATATAGCGAGTACATGGAAAAATTGATGGAAATGAACGACCTCATTTCGAATTGAATGTCATAAATATCGACATTATGTTGGAACTCGGGAAAGCTAAAAGCATCGACTTTAATCACGACTTAAAGTTGGATAGGAACAAAACCGAACTCATTTGTGAACCTTCAAACCGAGCTGCATTAGTAATATGCGAGGACAGCGGGCATGCACAAGCCCAAGGTAAATCCGGATTGGATTTGCACCCACTGCACCAGCGTAGAAGCGGTGTATAATGTTGGTTTTATTCCAACTACATTAAAACAATATCATATAAATATTGCTTTTTTCCTTCTTCCAACCAATGTGGGAGAAAAGTTTCTTCCATTTTCCTTTTCATAACACACACTTAGCGATAGGCGATATGACATATCATCAATTTTCCAACAAACCGACTTTAGCGTTAATTTCTCATTCACTCGTTATCGGAATTGAATGATTCCAAATCTGAATTCATCTACGACTCACGTAGTTTTCGAATTAATAAAACATTACATATATTCTATACAAGAATATATCGAAATACTTACTTACAAAGTCAACTTTGAATAAAATGATTATAAAATCATTTTTAATTCATTTTAATTCAATTCCACATTTTCTCCAACAATCCCCACATGAATGGAAATTAATGCGGATCTGAGACTACGAAGAGATTACAGCGGAAAAATATTGCATCGGGAGAGGTAACTTACGGCTTTGAACACGCCTTGTAGTGAAATACTATCTCGGATTTACTCGACTGTCGGTGAACTTAAGTCTTGAAGCTGTTCGACCTTTAGTGTAAAACCGACAATAGTACTCACACAATATTTCCATAACATTGTACTTGGTTCTCATCACTTGGATTCGTTTTGTACTGAATCACACTGGTTTGAAAAGTGCGTTAGAAATTCTAGCCTCTAAACTCTCTTTGAGGCGGCCCAGCTTAGCCTTACATGGGTGACCTCTATCAAAGTATTCTGCCATACCCGCTCGAATTTAATCAAGTTATAGGAATCATTAAAAATTTTCACTTATCCTTCACTACGGTAGACAACACTTTTATACACGAGAATGGGTAAGTGTTCATCAACGACTTCATAACTTAGTTGTCCGCTTTGAACCAAGATCTTGGGATCTCCGGAGTCAACATGGTAGGGTTACCATTACAAAGCTTATCTTTCAATAGGCTTGGTCCCAATCCAGTGTCAGCGACATTTGATCTCAAGTAAGCCTTTTGTAAAAGCGGATCCATGAATTTTCCTTCGACTTTATATACTCGGTGGAAATCACACGGTAGAGATCAATTGTTTAACGGTGTTATGTGGATCGGCGTATGTGTCTGAGACTTACCATTATACATCTTGTTTTGTGCCACGGTGTATAGCGATTGACTATCACTATGGATCTTGATAGGAGCAATCGGCTTAGTCAACATGGAATGTCTCTGGAAGTTTGAAGCCACTACGCTTCTTCACGACTTTGTCTAATGCAATAAACTCGGCCTCAGTGGTGGAGCGAGATATGCCGCGTCGCTTAGTGGACTTCCAGGACACCCGCGGCTGCCACGATCATGAAAACATATCCGGTTGTGGATTTGGATTCTTTTGAATCAAAATCAATTTGCATCACGATAACCTTCTAATACTGCTTTGGATATCTTGTGTAGCGTAATCCCGAGTTCATTGTATATTTCAAGTACTTTAGTACTCTAACGAGAACTTTCAATGATCCTCGCTAGGATTACTTGTAAACACCTCGAGTTTATTCACGGCACATGCAATATCGGTCTAGTACAATTCGTTATGTACATTAAACAACCGATAATCGAGAATATTTTAAGCGAGACACGGGGGTCACCTTTATTTTTGACTAAGTGAAGACTTAAGTCAATAGGTGTTTTCACGAGGACTTTCATCATAAACATTTGAATCTCCTTGGGGCCAGTTCAATGTGGTGAGGCTGTGACAACAGTAGTCCTCGAATATTACGGAGATTTTAATCCCAAGATTACATCTGCCAGAGTCCATATCTTTCATATCAAAGTTAAGTGTCGACATCTTTTTGGTATTCATGATTATATCATGAGTACTCCCATAATGAGCATATCATCAACTTATAAACACACTAACACATAAGCATTAGTTGTATGTTTGATGTAGACAAATTTATCGCTTTCGTTGATCTTAAACCCATTTGATAGCATAGTTTGATCAAACTTTTGATGCCATTGCTTGAGTGCTTGTTTGATCCATACACAACGACTTAGCAGTCGACACACTTTCTTTTCACGACACGGAACCACAAACCCCTCGGGTTGTTCCATATAAATTTCTTCATCTAATTCACCATTCGGAAATGCGGTTTTAACATCCATCGATGTATTTCCAAGTCATACTGCTGCGACAAGAGAAATTAGAACCACTTATAAGTGATTCTGAATTCTTTGGTGAGTAAGTATCAAAGAAATCAAGACCCTCTTTCTTGATAACCCTTAGCTACCAACTTTGGCCTCATATTTATCAATAGATCCATCGACTTTTAGCTTCTTCTTGAAAATCCACTTACACCGAGAGCTTTATGTCGGTGGAATATCAACCAATTCCCAGTGTGATTTTGCATAATGGAATCTATCTCACTATTAATTGCCTCTTTCCAGAGAAAGGTGCTTACGGATTAGACATAGCCTCGGCATATGTCCTTGGAGTATTCTCTACCATGTAGGTCGAAAAATCGGCCCAAAAGGCGTTGAAGTCCTAGCCCGTTTACTCCTTGAGGTTCGACTTCTCGTGTTAAGAAACATTATCCCCCACATTTTAAATGTGCCCTCTTGAGTCAATTTGAGTCTTCATTATGTCTTTCTTTGTTGGAAAGACATCCTCAAAAACACCGCATTTCTTGACTCCATGATTGTGTTTACATGCACATCAGGGTTGTCAGTTGTGCACAAAAAATCTATATGCACTCTCTTGTTATGTGCATACCCAATGAATATGCAATATATTGTTTTAGGCCCAATCTTGATTTGTTTAGGTTTAGGCACTTCCACCTTTGCTAAACACCCCACACTTTCAAGTATTTATAACTTGGTTTGTGTCCTTTCCACAACTCATATAAGGTCTTATCCATCTTTTTAGATGGAATTACATTGAAATTACATTGGCGGAGAGAAGAGCCTCCCGCAAGTTACGAGGTAAACGGAAGCGATCAACATAGCATTCATCATCTCTTTCGATCACGGTTTTGCGTTCGAGCAATTCCGATTAGATTGAGAGCATATGGGCGATAGTTTGATGAATGATGCCCGAATCTAGGCATAATCCTTCAAATGGCGATTCATACTCTCCACCTCATCACTTCTGAACCTTCTTGATTAGTCTAAGTTGATTCTCAACTTCATTTTATAATTTTTGAATGCCTCGATAGCCTCATCTTTGCTACTTAGCAAATAAGCATAACGATATCTTGTACAATCATCGATAAAAGTTACAAAATACTTTTACCGCCTCTCGATTGCACAAACTTTAAATCACACAAATCGGTGTGAATTAATTCTAAAGGTTACGTATTTCTTTCCACGGATGGAAATGGCGCTTTAGTCATTTTGCTTCAACACACACTTGGCATTTACGGTTTGGTTAAATTTTAGTTTAGGTAACAAATCCAAATTCATCATTCTTTGAATTAATTTATTATTAACGTGTCTAAGCGATTATGCCATAAAGTATAAGACTCAATCAAGTAGCGAGTAGAAGCATCTTTATTAGCCTCGGTGGGCACAGTGAGTCTTAGGCATTATAGCCATTACATTTAGTTTAAATAGACCTTCGGTAAAATAACCTCTACCAACATACATCTCATTTTTGGTCAAAATGACCTTGTCATTACCAAAGAAAGTTTAAAACCATTCTTATTCGACATACCACGGAAATCAAGTTTCTCGTATATATCGAGAACATGGAGAACATTCGTGAGTGTCGACTTCTTCCCGAAGTCATCTTGAAATCAAGTTTCGGTTCACTGAATAGTTGATTGGGAAGAGTTTCCCGTCCACGACTTCTCACCATTGCCCGACCTTGTAGGTTGAGAAGATCTCATGGTCGACACATACATGTTTAGTGGCACTGTGTCCACAAACCAATACCTCGGATTCCCGGTGTTGCACTCGATCACCATAGCACGAGAGATTGTCATCATCACCATCGATTTCAGCCATATGAACCACTAGGTTTGTAAGGCTTCTTTGGCTGACATTCAGCAGCGACACGGTGCCATACTTGCCCACGGTTATTACAATTACCGTTAAACTTGAATGGCGTCGGTTTCTTTGAAGATTCCCAGATCTTCTTAACCGATTTCTCTGTCATCTTTCTCTTACGATTGTGAACCTCGGCGACATTAGCTTTAAACATCCAGCGGTCTGCAGGCGTTTTCTTTCGGATGCTCTGTTGTCCTCATCGATGCAGTCGGACAATCAAATCATCCATCGTCACTGCTTTCTCTTGTGCATGAGATAGCTCTTGTATTCCTTCCACAGTGGGAAGCTTCTCAATGACACATGCCACTTGAAAATTCTCATTGATTTTGGATCTTACTGCTATCATCTCGGATATCAGAATTTGCAACTCCTCCACTGTTTCACAATAGATTTAGTATCATTCATTTCATACTTCAAAAACTCTTGACAAAAACTTCTTGCTTTGACATCTTCGGTTGTATATTTCTTTTCTAATGCTTGCCACAATGATTTAGCGGTTTCATAAATCACAGTACACACCATACAACATGTTATCTAAACCATTAAGAATATAATTCTTGCCTGAGAAAATCAGCATGCTTCGACTTCTGACCCGGAAAAGCCGTCTTTTCGGGAGTTTGAGTGGAGCCACGGTGGATCATCAACTAGCATTCTTGCTAGACCAAGCGTTGTGATGTAAAACAACATCTTACATTTGCCAAAGTTTAAAGTTGGAGCCATTGAACTTCTCACGGTCTCTCATGGTTAGCACCAGGAGCGTAGTAGTTTGTGTCACCCACAGACCTGAGCCCGATGATGGCGGGATGTATGTCCTCCGTTTGGCGCACCATCGGGGAGTAGGAGTCAACTGGGCCGTCGATTTGCCATTTACATTGAGACGGAAGATAAACTTTAGAATCGTATTTCAACAAAACCTTTTTTCAATTCATTTCGTTTTTATTAAAAGAACATAGGAAAAACCAATAAAGCGATGATATATTAAGTGAAAAATATTTACGATTACACACAGGTTTGATTTAGAACCAACATTCTAAGAAATTTGTCTTAAATTTGTTAACACCGTGTATAATTAAAATAAATAAAGCGAATAAAATCAACAACAATTTTATTAATCTTGATAAACAATAACAAAAATATAGAAATAAAAAAAAATAAAAGATATCGGCGATCGGGCAGAGCGAACTCTTTCCTTAAGACAAATTTGCCCGGTATGTACCCGTTTTGCGACAATTGTCTCGGGGAATTCTCAGTTACCTTCCGAATAAGCGATGCGCAAACTCTGAACAACAGCGAACTCTGATTAGCTTGAAACTCTTCACTTGATGCAAGAACAATTATGCGAGAAGAATGTATGTATGTATGTATGCAGTGCAGTGTTGTATTTACGTAATGCTGTGTGTTTTCTTCCATTCATGCGGCTCGTTTATATAGCAGTACATGGAAAAAGCGATGAAATGAGCGACCTCATTTCGAATTGAATGTCATAAATATCGACATTATGTTGGAACTCGAGCTAAAGGAAAAAGCGATGGAAATGAAACACCTCATTTCGAATTGAATGTCATAAATATCGACATTATGTTGGAACTCGGAAAGCTAAATGCATCGACTTTAATCACGACTTAAAGTTGGATAGGAACAAAACCGAACTCACATTGTGAACCTCAAACCGAGCTGCGTTAGTGTCGCAGCGAGGACACGCGGGGCATGCAAGCCCAGGTAAATCGGTTGGATTTGCCCCCCTGCGCCAGCGTGAAGAGCGGTGTATAATGTTGGTTTCTTATTCCAACTACATTAAAACAATATCATATAAATATTGATTCTTTTTCCTTCTTCCAACCAATGTGGGAGAAAAGTTTCTTCCATTTTCCTTTTCATAACACACACTTAAGCCCAATAGGCTCGATATGACATATCATCAATTTTCCAACAAACCGACTTTAAGCGTTAATTTCTCATTCACTCGTTATCGAATTGAATGATTCCAAATCTGAATTCATCTATGACTCACGTAGTTTTCAGAATTAATAAAACATTACATATATTCTATACAAGAATATATCGAAATCGCTTACAAAGTCAACTGAATAAAATGATTATAAAATCATTTTTAATTCATTTTTAATTCAATTCCACATTTTCTCCAACAATCCCCACATGAATGGAAATTAATGCGGATCTGGACTCTGAAGAGATTACAGCGAAAAAAATATTGCATCGGGGAGAGGTAACTTACGGCTTTGAACATGCCTTAGTGAAATACTATCGGATTTACTCGGCTAATCGGTGAACTTAAGTCTTGAAGCTGATTCGACCTTTAGTGTAAAACCAGACAATAGTACTCACACAATATTTCCCTTAACAACATGTACTTGGTTCTTATCAACGGATTCGTTTGGCCTGAATCACACTGGTTTGAAAAGTGCGTTAGAAATTCAAGCCTCTGAACTCTCTTTGAAATGCGGCCCACCCGCGCACTTACATAGGTGACCTCTATCAAAGTGATACGCCCATACCCCTCTCAATTTAATCAAGTTATAGGAATCATTAAAAGTTTTCACTTAACCTTCATACGGTAGACAACACTTTTATACACGGAATGGGTAAGTGTTCATCAACGACTTCATAACTTAGTTGTCCACTTTGAACCAAGATCTTGGGATCTCAGGTCAACATGGTAGGGTTACCATTACAAAGCTTATCTTTCAATAGGCTTGGTCCCATTCCGAGTGTCAAAAGCGACATTTGATCTCTATGTAAGCCTTTTGTAAGCGGATCCATAAGATTTTCCTTCGACTTTATATAATCGATGGAAATCACACCAGTAGAGATCAATTGTTTAATGGTGTTATGTAAATCGATGTATATGTCTAGACTTACCATTATACATACTATTTTTGTGCTGCGTTGTATAGCCGATTGACTATCACTATGGATCTTGCGATAGGAGCAATCGGTTTAGTCCAACATGGAATGTCCTCTAGGAAGTTTCAAAGCCACTCTGCTTCTTCACCGGCTTTGTCTAATGCAATAAACTCGAGCCTCCATAGTGGAGCGAGATATGCGTCTGCTTAGTGGACTTCGGGACACGCGACACCACCAATCATGAAAACATATCCGGTTGTGGATTTGGATTCTTTTGAATCAAAATCAATTTGCATCACAATAACCTTCTATCTGCGGATATCTTGTGTAGCATAATCCCAGTTCATTGTATATTTCAAGTACTTTAGTACTCTAATGAGAAACTTTCAATGATCCTCACTAGGATTACTTGTAAACACCTTTCGGTTTATTCACGGCACATGCAATATCCGGTCTAGTACAATTCATTATGTACATTAAACAACCGATAATCGAGAATATTTTAAGCGAGACACGGGGTCACCTTTATTTTTGACTAAGTGAAGACTTAAGTCAATAGGTGTTTTCACGGGGACTTTCATCATAAACAGAATCTCCTTAGGGCCAGATTCAATGTAGTGAGGCTGTGACAACACTAGTCCCTCAGATATTACGGAGATTTTAATCCCAGATTACATCTGCCCGATCCCATATCTTTCATATCAATGTTAAGTGTCGACATCTTTTTGGTATTCATGATTATATCATGAGTACTCCCCATAATGAGCATATCATCAACATATAAACACCTTAACACATAAGCATTAGTTGTATGTTTGATGTAGACACATTTATCGCTTTCGTTGATCTTAAGCCCATTAGATAGCATAGTTTGATCAAACTTTTGATGCCATTTCTTGGGTGCTTGTTTGATCCATACAGCGACTTAGCAGTCGACACACTTTCTTTCGACACTGGAACCACAAACCCCTCGGGTTGTTCCATATAAATTTCTTCATCTAATTCACCATTCGGAAATGCGGTTTTAACATCCATCGATGTATTTCCAAGTCATACCTTTGCGACAAGAGAAATTAGAACCACTTATAAAGTGATTCTAATTCTTGGTGAGTAAGTATCAAAGAAATCAAGACCCTCTTTTTTGATAACCCTTAGCTACCAACTTGGCCTTATATTTATCAATAGATCCATCGACTTTTAGCTTCTTCTTGAAAATCCACTTACACCCGAGTGCTTTATGTCGGTGGAATATCAACTAATTCCCAGTGTGATTTTGCATAATGGAATCTATCTCACTATTGATTGCCTTTTTCGAGAAAGGTGCTTACGGATTAGACATAGCCTCGGCATATGTCCTTGGGTATTCTCTACCATGTAGGTCGGAAAATCGGCCCAAAAGGCGTTGAAGTCTAGCCCGTTTACTCCTTGAGGTTCAACTTCCTCGTGTTACGAAACATTATCCCCCACATTTTCATGTGCCCTCTTGGTCAATTTGAGTCTTCATTATGTCTTTCTTTGTTTGGAAAGACATCCTCAAAAACTCTTGCATTTCTTGACTCCATGATTGTGTTTACATGCACATCGAGGGTTGTCGATTGTGCACAAAGAAATCTATATGAACTCTTATTATGTGCATACCCAATGAATATGCAATCTATCATTTTAGGCCCAATCTTGATTTGTTTAGGTTTAGGCACTTCCACCTTGCTAAACACCCACACACTTTCAAGTATTTATAACTTGGTTTGTGTCCTTTCCACAACTCATATGGTGTCTTATCCATCTTTTTAGATGGAATCTGTTTAGAATTACATTGGCGGAAGAAGAGCCTCCCCAGCAAGTTTTGTGGTAAACGGAGGCGATCAACATAGCATTCATCATCTCTTTCAGTCACGGTTTTGCGTTCGGCAATTCCGTTAGATTGAGGTGCATATGGAGCGATAGTTTGATGAATGATGCCCGAATCTAGACATAATCCTTCAAATGGCGATTCATACTCTCCACCTCTATCCTTCTGAACCTTAGCAGTTAATACGCTAAGTTGATTCTCAACTTCATTTTATAATTTTTGAATGCCTCGATAGCCTTATCTTTGCTACTTAAGCAAATAAGCATATGATATCTTGTACAATCATCGATAAAAGTTACAAAATACTTTTTACCGCCTCTCGATTGCACAAACTTTAAATCACACAAATCGGTGTGAATTAATTCTAAAGGTTACGTATTTCTTTCCACGGATGGAAATGGCGCTTTAGTCATTTTGCTTCAACACATACTTGGCATTTACGGTTTGGTTAAATTTTAGTTTAGGTAACAAATCCAAATTCATCATTCTTTGAATTGATTTATTATTAACGTGTCTAAGCGATTATGCCATAAAGTACAAGACTCAATCAAGTAGCGATAGAAGCATCTTTATTAGCCTCGGTGGGCACGATGGTCTTTAGGCATTATAGCCATTACATTTAGTTTAAATAGACCTTCGGTAAAATAACCTCTACCAACATACATCTCATTTTTGGTCAAAATGACCTTGTCATTACCAAAGAAAGTTTAAAACCATTCTTATTGACATACCACGAGAAATCAAGTTTCTCATTATATCGGGAACATGGAGAACATTCGTGAGTGTCGAACTTCTTCCCGAGTCATCTTGAGAATCACGTTTCAGTTCACTGAATAGTTGATTGGGAAGAGTTTCCCATCCATAGCTTCTCACCATTGCCCGACCTTGTAGGTTGAGAAGATCTCACAGTCGACACATACATGTTTAGTGGCTTTGTGTCCACAAACCAGCTTTCCTCGGATTCCCCACGGTGTTGCACTCGATCACCATAGCACGAGATTGTCATCATCACCATCGAGTTTGACCATATGAACCCTAGGTTTGTAAGGCTTCTTTGAAAGCGACATTCCAGCGACCACGGTGCCCATACTTGCCCACGATTGTTACAATTACCGTTAAACTTGAATGGCGTCGGTTTCTTTGAAGATTCCCGGTCTTACAACCCGATTTCTCTGTCTTCTTTCTCTTGATTGTGAACCTCGGCGACATTAGCTTTGCTTGTCCAACGGCACATGCGCGTTTTCTTTGGATGCTCTGTTGTCCTCCTCGTCACGGAGTCGGACAATCAAATCATCCATCGTCACTGCTTTCTCTTATGCATGAGATAGCTCTTGTATTCCTTCCACGAGTCGGGAAGCTTCTCAATGACACATGCCACTTGAAAATTCTCATTGATTTTGAGATCTTACTGCTATCATCTCGGATATCGAGAATTTGCAACTCCTCACTGTTTCACAATAGATTTAGTATCATTCATTTCATACTTCAAAACCTCTTGACAAGAAACTTCTTGGCACCGGCATCTTCGGTTTTATATTTCTTTTCTAATGCTTGCCACAATGATTTAAGCGGTTTCATAAATGCAGTACACACCATACAACATGTTATACTAAACCATTAAGAATATAATTATTGCTGAGAAAATCATCTTGTGCTTCCGACTTTCTCTCTGACCCGGAAAAGCCGTCTTTTAGGGAGTTTGAGTGGAGCCACGGTGGATCATCAACTAGCATTCTTGCTAGACCAAGCGTTGTGATGTAAAACAACATCTTACATTGCCAAAGTTTAAAGTTGGAGCCATTGAACTTCTACGGTCTCTCATGGTTAGCTTACCGAGGAGCGTAGTAGTTTGTGTCCCACAGACCGAGCCGATGGTAGGATGTATGTCCTCCGTTTGGCGCACCATCCGGGTAGGAGTCAACTTGACCGTCGATTTGCCATTTACATTGAGACGAAGATAAACTTTAGAATCGTATTTCAACGAAACCTTTTTCAATTCATTCGTTTTTACGACAAAAAAACATAAGCAAAACCAATAAAACTAATGATATATTAAGTGAAAAATATTTACGATTACACATAGGTTTGATATAGAACCAGCATTCTAAAAATTTGTCTTAAATTTATTACACACCGTGTATAATTAAAATAGATAAAGCGAATTAAAATCAACAACAATTTTATTAATTTTGATCTTGATAAACAATAACAACAAAATATAGAAATAAAACATAAAGGATATAAAGGATATGATGCCGGAGCGAACTCTTTCCTTAAGACAAATTTGCCCGGTATGTACCCGTTTCTGACAATTGTCTCCGGGGAATTCTCAGTTACCTTCCGAATAAGCGATGCGCAAACTCTGACGAACAACAACGAACTCTACGATGCTTGAAACTCTTCACTTGATGCAAGAACAATTATGCGAGAGAAGAATGTATGTA